>OY856409.1:620169390-620824390 GCA_963693085.1 Alisma plantago-aquatica
AGTTCAAGGGAAGAACTAAGCCAATTCAATCCTTGATCTGTTTGACCACCCAAACAACCATCTCAAAACTTGAGACACCCGTCTGGCTGCCCAAACGGCTATCTCACTCAGTGAGATGGTCGTTTGGTAGACCTGGTCAACCAATCAAGTGATCAATTGTGTGAACTAAATACCTAAACACTTTAGTAATCAATCCAATTGTCATTCAAGATAAAACTCCTCTTCTAGATGAGTTCCTATGTGTGTGACCCTATAGGTCCCATGTCACATTGATAGTGAATGTCCATAACTAGCTTATGACATCACAAGTAGAGAGTGGTGCCTAGTCACACATTAGTGCTACCTAAGTGAATGGAAAGTTGGAGAACAACTTCAACCTACAATATATCTAAGGTGTTATAGTGATTGTATGATTCCTTTGTCTCTGATATCTAGGATGAACTCGAGTCTAGGTTGGTCATCCTCTCAACGTTCAATCTAGGTTTCTTGAACCAAGAGCAGACTATCTAAAATAATGTAACCTCAATATCATATATTGATCACATGTGCATGCGCATGCATTTCTCACTCTCACTTATCAAGTGGACATGATCTAATACTCCAATAGGAGGGAAAAATTCCATATGTATCACTCACAATCTATCCCATGTGTCAAAGTCACCCAATCATCACCGTTATAACAACCCGTAATTCAGGACTGTGTTTTATGATGTTAAAGTGTACCCAATGACATGTGACGAGTGCAGTGATTTTAGGTCTAAGAATCACAATCATCGCCTTCACTATTAGAGATGACTCTGACCACCACAACCATGTGTCACTCTCAAGGTGGGTCTGTCTGATACATAGTTGCCTAACATGTATTTGTGTGCTTGGTTTGATATTGTCGTATCATAACTGTCACAAAACTATTTGTTACCCTAAGTCACTCCTAATGGCTACATAGCCAAAGGTGAGTGGACTAGGACGTCCGTCCCAAGAATGGATCTCATAACATATTTCACACATGCAATATATATGTAAAAGTAGTAAAAACAGAGCAACAAGATACTCAGCAGTGAGATAAGAAACATGTACCATATTCTATATTCAAGTATACCCATTGATGCTTCATTTTAGATCTGAGAGTCTTGAGTGCACATGATCTTCATTTGGCAACTCAAAATTCAATAAAACAATATATTAATGCTAAATCATTAAGTATGCAATGAAAAAGCATTAAAATAATTTAATAATAATACAAACTTGCTTGGCTAGAAACATGATCATAGTCAAGAAAAAGAAATAGGTGAGAACAGTTAATGATATCATTTTGTGCAAAGCATGTTTTAGGATCCTTTATCCATTGTGTCAATATTAGGTTACATAATTACTTTCAGTACATTATATTCAAGGTTTGTCAACATAGAAACTCAAACATGAAAGTAATAATCATAGGACTGGTATCTCAACCAAGTAAGTATCCAATCACACATACGAGCATACATACAAGCAAGCCAATATCATAGTTAGGTCATGAGGAAAACATACCTTGCGAGTAGAGTACATGATTAATTATTGATTAGAAAATCATCAGTGGCAACTTGACTAGGTCTTGGCAATTGATTCATCATAGAGATTGTGACATTACAAGTGAGTACAATTGAATTAATGTTACAACCCGATCTCACAATTACCATTAATCATGAGATTAGGGCATAAATTGAGGATTTAACGTAATACAAAGATCACCCTTAACTTTTTGTTCTTTTTCAAACACTTTGTTTTCTCGCATTGAACCACATAAACCGACTTTACAAGGGAATCTAAACATTGATTTCTCTAATCTGATTTCAATAGTAAAAATGCATATACGAACATTCATTATGTTTCTCATACTTTTAAGCACATATGACTTGCTGATTCACATATATTGCTAAAAGAGGAATAATGTTATACATCATCATTTACAACTCTCTCTTATTTCTTTACAAGGACCTAGAGAGACAAGGACTGACTGAACTTAACTATACTCAGACTTAACTCTTGTGGCAGATCTACTCTAATGCAATGATAGCTTCAATCCCCACGGTTTCCCTAAAAATTTTGAGTAGAGGGTTGAGCCTACTCTCTCAGTGAATGAGTAAAACAACAATGTAGTCTAAAGTACTGAATCAGACATTTATCATTCTTGGATAATTGAAATAAAACAAGATAGTAATTTCAAATTAAAAGACTAGATATTAAAAAACATACTAATAACATTGAAGCCTACATCATTAGAAAGAAAAAAGTATGGAAATATAATCCTCACTATATTCAATATTACATTTAAAGAATAACTATTGTGAAACTGAAATCAAATCTTTCTTAACTCTTCTTACTTATAAGAAACCCTTTAAACTTATATTATCATATTTTAGCTTATGCCCTGATCATATGCAGTGTACTCTACATATGAAGACTCCTAGTGAACTATGATCTCATCGTACAAGACTTAGTTGACACCCCGAGATTGCTAAGCCTGACAACGTCACTGGTCTGCAATAGGAAAATGACTCTCTAGACTCGGCACACCTATGGGTTGTAAAACTGGACTCCTCCTCTAACCTGAGCACACAGACAGAGAGTCAAGCCACCTAATGTCTTTTCTGTACTCTAGTGCCACCAAGATCTCTGGTTGATGTTGGACACTACATACGGTATTTTTAAGGAGACTTCTACTAGGGCTTCATCCCCCGTACCACCTGTTAGTACGATCTGCCCCCCGTATACTGGACATTGATAGGGTTAGGTCGTTTCATCCCTACAACGTAGACCTCTCATAGGGAATCTACGGTGTTCAGGGCTACTATTATTACTATAATTTGGTTATATCTTTCTCTTAGACTGATCTCGTTTAACTCTGTATATCAATGACTACTCAGACTATTGAATTGAAATCACTGATGATACTGAACTGAATGCTTAACATATTGTGTACCCCTTTCTTATGGTTTCTCCTTATTCATGCACATATAACACTTCGCATGTATTCAAACATATATCATGTCTACTCATATAAATATTATCATTCAACATTTCTCATATTTATGCATGGCATCAATAACATACCTATCTAGGGCATGTCATATATCTCCACTTGAAATAGAATATCAACATATGCATTTCATGATAAGTATTTGAGTTAGAAAATCTAAATCTCATAAACAAGAATTATATATGTATCACATGAATCATTTCAATCAGCCATTTACTACTAAATTATATATGTATACTTATAAAAGCATACTAGATTGGGTTTCCATCCTTGATTACTTGCTATTCACAGGATATGTACTGTGAAAATTAGAAACTCTATTTGTCCATATATTAAATCAAGAGATTAAACATGTAGAATTATATGCACTAGGAACATAAGTAAGATCATATAAGCATAAATCTGAATTTCAGCTATAATGGTGTACAAGCACCTGAATAACTTGAAAATTCAAATCTTCAAAAGATTCTCAATAAACTTCTTAATTTTGTAGTATTCAAGATACATCGATATCTACATCCATGTCATCATATAAACATTTTTAGATCATAGTTGGAACATGAATTGAAGTATTCTATAAACTGAAATTCAAGAACAGTTTTTTTCATTTATTGTCATCTAGGGAGAAATCGAGAATATAAATTAAAACCATCAAATTGAGTACAATTGACTAAAATATTCTTTTACTCACTCACCCTAAGGTGTGAAAACACCTTAAAAATGTAGCTCATCTATGAAAATCTCGATCTCATATCAAAACCCTAGCAATCATCACATTCTTCTTCCTTTCAACTCGGAAACCCTACAATTGAAGATTAGGAGAGAAAGAGTGAGAAAAGGACTTGATATGATATGATTTCAAATACAATAAGAGGAGGGACAGAATCTTGACATCTGAGAGAAGATTCACCATGAAATTATATCCAAAGAAGCTAAACTTACATGATTTCATCATTCCTCGGACCGCAAAACCCTAGGTCAGCATCTCCATCACTTTTCCTCTCAAACCCTAACTCTCCCTCTCTCTCTAGGATTTCATTTCTCTGGACTGAATTACGAATTATGAGAGCTCCTTGTGTGTTAGTTTTACCATATAGGGCAATTGAACTTCTTGGGTCAATTGCACATTGACCCCTCTCTATACTTTCTCTTATTTCAACTGAATTTTCTATCATAAAAATATTATTGTGATTCATCTACTAATAAGGTCTAAATGCATTCAAAAATTATGAAAATTTTATTTTTTGTTTATGATTGAGTTTCAAATCTCTAGTTAAAATTTCAGATCATTTTGTGTTACAAATAAATAACTAAAAATAAAACACTACACTATTGAAAAGCACTTTGTCAGCATTTTGGTTGAAGTATACTTCGACCGAGAACCACATTCAAAGAACACTCAATATTCTGAAATTTTTCTCTAATATGCATGATTGAGTTATCCATATAATATCCAAAATTCAATTAAATATAAAAAATTTATAAAATATGAAAAATCATTTACCACATTGCTATCCTAATCAAATTCCATATTCATGTACTATCAAAACCCTAATTTTTGCCGATTAGGGTTTACATTTCTAAAACCCTGATTCTTCAAACTAAAATCATAGTTAGAGTTTCTTCTCAGGTTTGAAACATCACAATTGATCTACTATCATTAATCAAGTCTAAACAATGTTCAATCTAATCAAGCATTCAATCATTCAGGTAAACCCTAGTTTACCAATTAAGAACAAATGTGGTCATTACAATTCTCACCCCCTTCAAAAGTTTCGTCCCCGAAACATAAATACACAAACAAAGTATATTCAAAGTTTATTTTAAGATTCTAAAATCTTACATTTCATTACATTCTTTTATTTTATACTTAAATGTAGTTTTCAACGTTAAGTCCTTTATTTCTTTTCTAATCACAACATGTTAAAACAATACTCAATGATAACAAACAAATTCTCTATTCCACAATCAATCATAGGATAGAGAGAGAAACAGCCATTTCAATATTTTCATACTCTTGAGCTTTTACCTCAACATTGATAATCCGATCCAACTATCTTAATTCATATGGCTCAATATGTACTATTGTTATATATTACCTTTAAGTCACAAAAGAGAGTTCACCATGTTGTTTTGAATTTTACTATTGTGCTACTCAAATAGCAAAACAGTCTTGAGTTGGAAGACTAGATTGAACATCAATTGTACAATACTACTCACGGAATCCCCATTGCATCATGGCTGCATAAAGTGAAGCATTACCATCACATTCCATATTATTCTCAAGTATGAACCCACACATAATTCAAGGTGTAACCATCAGGTTATAACATATTAGGGTTTCAACAACAGTAACAAAGTACTCCATGATTGTATTAGTCATTCAAAGACTATTCATACCCAATTACCATCACTTAGTTATATTAAAGCTAGATATAACAAGCTATACCTCATTAGGGTTACATATCAATACAATATGGTTATCATCCTTTCTATTCACATGAGTGAATAGGTAAGACTACCTTATTCAGGGTAAACCTTCATTTGTTCCATCATTATTCAACCCATATTACCATACCACAATTTTACAATACTATAAGATAGATTACTGGTGTGAATGACTACAACTATAAGCCACCTTTAATTAATATATTGTTTGCACATGTACACTGAAATCATATGTAGAACCAATTTACATCCCTTAATATACCTTCAACAAATTATACTTCTAAAAACAAATTAACATATCACTAAAATCCATTATTTTCTCTTATCTCTCTCCTCATTCACTACTACTTACTTTTTGCTATGTATCCTTCTCATTTTAATCATGTAGATTAAACATTCCTAAAATTGAAACATACAAGGTACAAATAGATTATTCATCATTCTTGCTATCACTGCAAGAATTTATCTCATATCGCACTTCACTCATATTGTATTTCTCCTTTTGTTCAAAATACACTTATTACATTTCAAATTTATTTTACTCATTGCTCTGAATCATTTCCATATTGTTTATCTACCTTTCATATTAGCTATCTTTAAACCCTAGGTTACTATCAATGCTAGTTTACTTCTGATGGTGCAAATCCCATGATCTTATTTTATAAAGATGCTAGTATGCAAGGTCAAATCACTAGTGACATCCCTTGAACTACTACAACTCTAAACATTCTAGGGTTTTGTCCTTATCAGTAGCATGACATTATTGTGATGTGACTTTGCTCCCTTAATTTGAAATTCAAACTTTAGATCTCACAAGTTTTACTAAAGTCTTCTTTATCTTATCGATTGAATTTCCTTTCTCTTACTTGGCCATTCAGATAGATTACATTCTCAATTACCCTGCTAGGGTTTCATTATCATATTGTGTATCATTATTACATTCACTAGATGTATCTACCACAGTGGTTATGCATCATATATGATTCATTTTCTTAACACTTCATTCCCACATTGCTCTCATTAAGGAAGATATGAAAGAGAAGATGATTTTTAGACTTAGAATTCTTATCTTCAAACATTCAATTATACATTTATCATATGTAGGTTTAATTAATTATCAACAAGGATACTTGACTAATTAGCACTTTCTTGAATCTCACAACCTCTTTCTTTTATAATCTATATTCCTCCATTATGTTTCAAACTCTTCTTTACTTTCCATAATCCCCTTACCATATACTACTATTTCATATGTCATCTTTAACTTCTAGTTTTCTCTTATGATCATGTTGCTTGTTTTATGTGTATGATCTTGTATACCATGTTGCAAATATTTCTTTTTATCCTTCTACTAATGTGAAGTTGAAAGTCTATATCAATAATGTCGCTACTAGTATCACCTCATGTTTAATACATTACATATCCTTCATTTTAAATCAAACGGCTCATGCATGGGTGAAACATAGTTTCTCTTTCAATCAAGTTTTTCCTTCCTCAATATAGTCTACCTTTGTACGACATTCATTTATTTAGCTACACTTTTCTTCTTCTTTTAGAAACTAGTTTGTTGTTCTAAAGAGACTTAGAATCCAAAGGCAGTAAGGATGAATGTGTTAAACTTATTAATAAAGGTATACATTCCATGCTCTCAATTATATCATAACCCTTATTCCTTAATCAAGCCTATTATTTCCAACATTTCTCTTTGTTTCAACTAAGTTTCTTATCCTAGTTTTATGATTTACATGCTCATCTAGTTCTCTTCACTTCTATGTACTTATGGTATACTTAGCTCTTTTATTCTATTTTCCCTTTACTTTGGAGTACATAAAAACATTGTACTCGGTTATATAATCCATTCCTCATGATTGATTCTTATTATCTTGGCCCCTTACATACTTTTCTCATATATTTTCCATATTTCATATTTAGAGTTCATATAATACTAATAATTAAACTTAATCAGAACCTTATGTCATGTTCCTTTATTCCCTATTAAGGGTTTCTCATATGAGGCCCCAAAGTTGGATCTCATATATCAGTTCCAACTGATTCTTAGTTATCCTAGTCTTTCCCTTATACTTCAAAATCTTAGAGTATATACATTCATACTAGAATTTTGATCTAATCTATCCAGAATTTACTCTTGTTATATTACTAATAGGAGTCATTAGATCCCAGTAATGCATCCTACCAGCCAGACCAGGCCGAACCTGCAGTCCTGAAGCCAAGAGCTACTGAGGATTACTCAATTCCTATTCATCTCAAATGTGTGGAAGAAAACTTATCCACTTAGGAAAGCTCATTCGAAGATTATATCTAGTCTACTTGATACAAAGAATGTAATCAATAAATGCTACAATTGCATAGTGTACAACAAATCTTAAAGACCCATATATATTTCAAAATACTAAATATCTAAATTCAAACATATAAGAGCTTTTCTATTCATCTCCAATAAAACAACAATATGAAATGAAGGTTCTATCTCATTTTATATTTATGCTCTTAATTCATGTTACTTATCTTGTTTCTAACCCTAATATTTTTAGGGTTCCTCTCTAGACCATCCTTCCACTGTATACCTGGCCAGGGTATACATGAAAGAATAGATAGAGTAGATTTATAATGGTTGATCCAAGTACTGAGATACAAGGCAAGATATCCAAATACTCAAATCCCCAGAGCTTACATCATAACAACTCCTATGTGCCACACTTATGATTTTAACTTACTAACTTAATGGTCCCTGAAAACTCAGCCTAAGATCTGATACCAAGTTGACACACCCCGATCTCACAATTACCATTAATCATGAGATTAGGGCATAAATTGAGGATTTAACGTAATACAAAGATCACCCTTAACTTTTTGTTCTTTTTCAAACTCTTTGTTTTCTCGCATTGAATCACATAAACTAACTTTACAAGGGAATATAAACATTGATTTATCTAATCTAATTTCAATAGTAAAAATGCATGTATGAACATTCATTATGTTTCTCATACTTTTAAGCACATATGACTTGTTGATTCACATATATTGCTAAAAGAGGAATAATGTCATACATCATCATTTACAACTCTCTCTTATTTCTTTACAAGGACCTAGAGTGATAGGGATCAACTGAACTTAACTATACTCAGACTTAACTCTTATGGCAGATCTACTCTAATGCAATGATATCTTTAATCCCCACGGTTTTCCTAAACATTTTGAGTAGAGGGGTGACTCTAATCGCCTAGTGAATGAGTAAAACAATAATGTAGTCTAAAGTACTAAATTAGACATTTATCATTCTTGGATAATTGAAATAAAACAAGATAGTAATTTCAAATTAAAAGACTAGAAATTCAAAAACTTACTAATAACATTGAAGCCTACATCATTAGAAATAAACAAGTATGGAAATATAATCCTCACTATATTCAATATTAAATTTAAAGAACAACTGCTGCGAAACTGAAATCAAATCTTTCTTAACTCTTCTTACTTATAAGAAACCCTTTAAACTCATATTTTAGCTTATGCCCTGATCATATGTAGTGTACTCTACATATGAAGACTCATAGTGAACTACGATATCACCGTATAAGACTTAGCTGACACCACGAGATTGCTAAGCATGACAACATCATTGGTATGCAACAAGAAAATGGCTCTCTGGCCTCGGCACACCTATGGGTCATAAAATTGGACTCCTCCTCTAACCTGAGCACACAGGTAGAGAGTCAAGCCACCTATAGGTTTTTCTGTACTCTAGTGTCACCAGGATCTATGGTTGATGTTGGACACTACATACTGTATTTTTAAGGAGACTTCCACTAGGGCTTTGTCCCCCGTACCACCTGTTAGTATGATCCAAACCCCATATACTGGATGCTTCCAGGGTTAGGTCATTTCATCCCTATGGCGCAAACCTCTCATAGGGAATCTACGGTGTTCAGGGCTACTATTATTATTGTAACTTTGATTATATCTTTCTATTAGACTGATCTCTTTTAACTATGTATATTAATGACTACTCAGACTATTAAATTGAAATCACTGATGATACTAAACTGAATGCTTAACATATTGTTTACCCTTTTCTTAGGGTTTCTCCTTAATCATGCACATATATTACTTCTCATGTATTCAAACATACATCATGTCTACTCATATAAATAGTCTCATTCAACATTTCTCACATTTATGCATGGCATCAATAACATACCTATCTAGGGCATTTCTTATCTCTCCACTTGCAATAGAATAACAACATATGCATCTTATGATAAGTATTTGAGTTAGAAAATCTGAATCTCATAAACAAAGCATATATTCATATAAGATACTATTCAGCTAAAATCCCACAATATCACATAAATCATTTCAATCAGCCATTTACTACTAAATTAGATATGTATACTTGTAAAAGCATACTTGATTGGGTTTCCATCCTTGATTACTTGCTATTCACAGGATATGTATTATGAAAATAAAAAACTCTATTTGTCCATATATCAAATCAAGAGATCAAACATGTATAATTATATGCACTAGGAACATAAGTAAGATCACATAAGCATAAATCCAAAATTTAGCTATAATGTTGTTCAAGCACATGAATAACTTGAAAATTCAAATCTTCAGAAGATTCTCAATAAACTTCTTAATTCTGTAGTATTCAAGATACATGGATATCTATATCCATGTCATCATATAAATGTTTTCATATCATAGTTGGAACATGAATTGAAGTATTCTATAAACTGAATTCAAAATAGTGCTTTTCATTTATTGTCATCTAGGGAGAAATTGAGAATATAAATTAAAACCATATAATTGAGTACAATTGACTAAAATATTCTTTTACCCACTCACCCTAAGATGTGAAAATACCTTAAAAACATAGCTCATCCCTGAAAATCTCGATCTCATATCAAAACCCTAGCAATCGCCACTTTCTTCTTCCTTTCAACTCAAAAACCCTAGAATTGAAAATTAGGAGAGAAAGAGTGAGAAAATGACTTGATTTGATATGATTTCAAATCCAATCAGGGGAGGGATAGAATCCTGACATCTGAGAGAAGATTCACCATGAAACTATATCCAAAGAAGCTAAACTTACATGATTTTATCATTCCTCAGACCGCAACTTTCTCCTCTCAAACCCTAACTCTCCCTCTCTCTAGGATTTCGTTTCTCTGGATTGAATCATGAATTATGAGAGCTCCTTGTGTGTTAGGTTGACCATATAGAGAAATTGAGATGCTTGGGTCAATTGCACATTGACCCCTCACTATACTTTCTCTTATTTCAGCTGAATTTTCTGTCATAAAAATATTACTGTAATTCGTCTACTTATAAGGTCTAAATGCATCAAAAAATTATGAAATTTTAACATGTTGTTTATGATTGAGTTTTAGATCTCCAATTAAATTTACAGATCATTTGAAGTTTCCAATAAATAATAAAAAATAAAACACAACACTGCTGAAAAGCACTCTGTTAGCATTTTGGTTGAAGTATAGTTCGAGCAAGAACCACATTCAAAGAACACTCAAATATTCTGAAATTTTTCTCCAATATGAATGATTGAGATATCCATATCATATCCAAAATTAAATTAAATACAAAATTTGTATAAAATATGAAAAATCATTTACTACACAGCTATCCTGATCAAATTCCATATTCATGTACTATCAAAACCCTAATTTTTGCCGATTAGGGTTTAGATTTCTCAAATCCTAATTCTTCAAATTAAAATCATAGTTAGAGTTTATTCTTAGGTTTGAAACATCACAATTGATCTACTGTCATTAATCAAGTCTAAATGATGTTCAATCTAATCTAGCATGTAATCATTCAGGTAAACCCTAGTTTACCAATTAAGCACAAATGTGGTAATTTCAACTAACATCTCATTAATCATTATCATGGTGGTTGGATGTGTCACCTAGATATAGGTATCATGTCTTTCATCATTGATTTTAATATCTTAACTAAGTCGTGCATAGGCATTATCTAGCAACTTAGCATGTCATGGGTTCATCTAGAACCAGGTGTGACACATCACAATAAAGATAGGGATCATAATATCATGTTCCATGATCTTAATGGAGAAATAATAAGATTTGAGCACACTTAGTCAACCTAAGCATCAACATTGGAATAATTAGTCATTTGATCTATCATAATGCAAGATTGTCACCATTGGAGTATAGGCGAGTTCTACTTGAGTTAGGTGTCATAAGCATAACCAAGCTACTGATTTGAAGTCATAATGTATAGTTGATTATCATTAGAGAAAAATTTATATGAAGTTGGAGACTTAGGTGTCAACATGCATACTAGATCAAATTTCAACTCAACATTAGGCCATTCAGTCACATGAGGTCACAATAATGATTCACTAAAAGGCATTATAAGTTACTAATTTGAAATCCACATAATCATATTGAGTAACTTTTGATCAAGGAAAGAATAAGGATTAACATTCAATACAAATGTGCACATGAGGCCATATTAAGACACATTAAGAATAATAAGATCATCATTGGTATCCAAGAAGGGTCATGATAGAAAGGATAGCATTTGAGGGTGAAATCCACTAATTTAGAACTAACATATGTATTTGAAGCATACTTGAACAAGTTACAACATGAAAGAAGGGATCTTTTACATATATGTCCATTTTAGGTCATTTCATCAACATAAAACCATTTGTAGTGCAAGAATGGATAAGGTTCGATTATTGATACATAAGGTTCTCCAAGTTACTGATATTAGTCTTACATCAAGATTTAGAGCATAAATGATCAAGGACATGCATTCAATTAGAACAAAAATCTAAAAAAGACTTGAAAAACATGCATTTTAGGATATCAGTAGAAATAGAGGTATAATTAGACTATGGAAGTATTTCTAAGGGGCATATCTCATTTTTTGATTAATTTGTTATACACAAAGTCCTATTTTGTCCAAGGAAATCACAAGATAATTTTTTTACGAAGTTTACCTCAACATGACCCCCTTTGGATCATTGGATTTGGATCTAGCGGTCAGTATGGGTGGTTGTTGAAGGAGTTGGGATCTTGGGCTGATGGCTTGGCACTACTCACAACCTATCGTTACCTCTACTCTGTGACCATCACTCACTGCCTAGCGCCAGGAGTCGCTCTAGGGGCGACCACCAACATGCCTTGATCGCTATGGAAGACCGCGAACCGCTGCCTCGAGGGAGACCCTATTGGGTGCAACCAAAAGTGACGTTGCATCCTACTCACCAGATTTGTAGGGGGAGCACTCCCTAACTCTTCAGGACATGTGAATGGGCCTTGTGGGGGTCACCATGGATCCAAAAATCTTCTCTTAGCCTCAACGAGGTGGCTAGAACAAGAAATGCCCAAAGGGATGAGGGTCGAGATCGCCATGACTGGAAGGAAGGAAAAGAAGGAGGAAAGAAGGGGAAGGATGAACAAAATCACAAACCAAGAGGGGGAAAAGAAAGAGCAGAGAGAAACTAGCTAGGGGTGTATAAATCAAAGAAATAGGGGACTACAGGAGCTCGGATTGGCCACGAAAAAGAAAGTAGTTAGGAATGTTGTGCTTATCCTAACACAAGGTAGAAGATGACCGACGGCCGTTGGATCAGGGTCGATCGTGGACCACAAGTGAATATGCTATCCAGGAGTGTGTATCTATTGTTCTAGAATGGAGCATTCTCATTGGTTGAGAGTAAATGCCACAGATTGCAGAGATGTTTAAGTTGTCTCAAAATTGTGTTTCTTTGGCAACCTTACAAAGATCATCTCTTAAAACGGAACTCCAACTGACATGTAATTTTCACCTTTGGTTCACAAATTTCTTATACTTCTTATGTCCAATGTTTGGATCTAGAACTATAATGTTGAGCATACTCAATTTTAAAAATACACTTTCAATAGTGAAATTATGCATTCAACTATAGTCAATAAGCACGATGTGACATTTATTCAATTTCATTTCATAAATTGAATATAAGGTGATTCCAAACATTTAATGGGGGGTAAGGGAGGTTGTTAACCACAGTAGGGAGTCGAATGAGTCATGATGTGCATTAAATTAATGAAAGTGGAAAATCCAGGTTATCACTTCCTCCCCACCTTAAAAGGAATTTTGTCACCAAATCTAGATCAATCAATTGAGTTTGATATTTCATATTCTGAGTCACAATAATCAACATTCATCATCACTATTTTGAAATCAAGTAATTGGGTCACATAGTCCAAGCATATTCACATAGATCAAGAACTTGGATAGATCATTACATAAGCCACAAACTTGGAGAGATTATCCTATAGACCGTAATTTTGGAGAGATCACATCTATAGGTCAAACAAATAGAGCTTTTTGAATTAGAATAAAGCATGACTTTCATTTCCAACATTTAGAATCCTAGATTCTACATTGTCCTAGGTGGGGGTTATACATCCATGATTGAGAATTCATAATTCAACAATTTGAGACAAACATCATATTTCAACATCGTGATTTCATGTTCAATATATTATTTCATGTTCAAGATCAATGGAAGGTCCCACCCCAGTCCACATGGAGCTCACCGCTAAGTCATAAATCAAGTGAGTAAACATAATCACCATTTCAAATCTTTGCAATTTAGGAACATGAAAGTCAACAGTCATATATCAAGGGTGATCTCAAGATCCTTATAGGGTGATCATAGGGTTCAAATCAAGATCATTAATTAAGAGTCAATATTTCATTATTCAGTATCGAGAGTCAAATTGGGATATCAAATTCATAGTCTAAACATTTTGAATCTAGGGTTTACATTCTTATTTTAGACCCTACGTGTGACTTAGGGCTCTACCCTTCCTAGGAGTTTTTTTGAGATGTCATTCAAATTTTTCTTAAGGGTCCTCCAAAAACATTTGAGTGCATTATTTTCTGTGTAATTCTTTAACTCAGATTTTTATTCATCTCTTAGGTGCACCTTATTTACTTTATGTCCCAACATTGGGCTCATGGCAACCTTCCCTCATGGGATTGATCTTCACATCGACCTTCTCTCCTGGGCTTGACCTCTTGGTGACCTTCCCTCCTAGGCTTGGTCTTCACGTGGTCCTTCCCTCATGGGCTTGACCTCTTGGAGACCTTCCCTCCTGGGCTTGGTCTTCATGTGGACCTTACATCCTGGGCTTGACCTCTTGGTGACCTTCCCTATTGGGCTTGGTCTTCAAATGGGCCTTCTCTCCTGGGCTTGACCTCTTGGTGACCTTCCCTCCTGGGCTTGGTCTTCACGTGGGCCTTCCCTCCTGTGCTTGACCTCTTAGTGACCTTCCCTTATGGGCTTGGTCTTCATGTTGGACTTCCCTTCTGAGCTTCGCCTTTTGGTGACCTTCCCTCCTGGGCTTGGTCACCTACTATTAGACACTTCCTCAGTTATTTTTCCTTACGTCCTTTAGAGATGGCATAGTTGGGTTTTAAAGAATTATACTCAATATATATATTTTTTTCATGCTTTGTATACTTAACCCTCCAAACATTTAGTGATATTCAAGGTTATCTCAATTCTTAAAACTATTTATTAAGTCACCCGTCTAGGGATGATCATTCATCCAAATACAACAATCGAGCAACATTTCGAGCATTATTCAAAATTTCATGGCATTAATATTGAGTTTATTTTCATGGTATTCATGGTTGATGAATGATATAGGCCTAGGTCTTCTTAGGAACTTGACCACTAGCTATAGTCAACATCATTGTATTCCAAGATCATTACTAAATAAAGATTTTGGGATTGAGTATCAACATCATCATAGACATAAATCATTAGGGACTTAGGCCAAGAAACCAAAGGTGTGTGGAAGGGGTCTCCTCTCCAAGCTCTAAATAATCAACAAGATGACACTGTAGAGTCAGTCATAAAGGGGGTGTGACCTAGGTTAGGGGAGTCACAAGTCAACTACCACCCTAACCTAGCATACTAGTCTACATTGGTCATGAGTTATCAAGCATGTTTAAATAGGGCAAGCATCAACTATCAAATTGTATTTCACATGGTCATGAGTCAAACATCAAATCATAATAGGGCAACCATACTTCAAGATTTTGCAAAATCAAAGTCATAATTGCATTCCCTTCCTTTCAAGATCAAGGTAAGGGTAGATTTTTGAAATTGAGGAGTCAAATTGAGGACTCAAGAGTTGGAGCATAATAGGGCTAGAGTGATATTCATGTCCACCATGTTTATTCATAATTGAGTTTGCAAAAGAGGCATGGAAGTCAATAGGGAAATGCCTCATGTATAGTCATATCAGAGTATGTCACATGATACATATCAATAGGGAAGTTTTTCTTAGATATGTTTGAAGTTTGATAAAAATAGGGACAACACAGGTTTAATCAGTACATATTCTATCAAGCATGGGGTATAGAACATAAGTTTCATCTTATATTACAAACAAATATTTACATCAAACATAGAACACACTTATATGCAATTGGTAAAATTGATTTTGCGTGAACATTGCACATGTGTAAATTACTTTCATGAGTACTTTCATTTATCAAATAGGGTCTTGCATTCATGATCAGATCATGGCATTATCATCTAGATCAACTTTCATGAGTTCAAATCAATTTTAGTTTTCCCATGCATAAGCTACCCATAATCGAGAAATCATGTGATTAATAGTCATGAGAAAAGAATCACATGATGATATGAGAAGAATAACTATTCATCATTTACTTGGGTTGCTCAGGTAGTCCTTAAAGAAGAGGTGAACTACTAGAAAACTCTCTAAGCTTTAGGGGAAGATGTGTTATGCCTTACACATACACTGGCTTCTGTGTTTGGCTATGATACCATTTGTCATGGAACTGTTTTTTACCCTAATTCCACACTCCTAATGGCTACACATCCAAAGGCAATTGGACCAGGGCGTCCGTCCCTAGAAAGGATCTCATAAACATATTTCACACAGGCCGTGAGACCCCTAACCTTGCTTAAATGGTTGAACATGCTTAAATACCATAACTAAATGCTTATAACCCTAATATAAATGTATTATATGCTTGGTAATCATATTAAAATCTTAAGTTTATAATTTGGTCCACTTTGGACACTGTTTGAGCAAGTTTTGCAATTTTATGCACATTTTGGACTTTTATGTAATTTACCCAATTGAGAGGTTTTCGTTGCATTTTTTCACATGAACTATGGTCCTTTAATGTTATATTATCATTCTTGAGCTTGTTGAGCCATGGGTTTCTCAAGTGTACCTTGGTTTGGAGGTGTTTTCTTCAAGGGTATTTTAAGGTTTACCCCTTTATGGATGAGCTACCTTTAGGAGCTATCAATCAATGGTTTACTTTCTTGGCTTTGAAATTCAAAAAACGGTGCCTAAGAAGGTCTCCATGAATGATGGGTCAGCTGCTTGTGTGGTTTCTTGTATAAGATTAATAGTTTAAGGCCATGGACACATGGGGAGCTACTTGTACACCTCATGCTTCTTCTCTACCTTATCCTCCAAGCTTTATATATCTATCCTTAAGCTCCCAAATGAAACTATTTATCTCTTCCACTTCCCTCCTTCTAAAAGCATTGTCCCTCCTATTTTTGGCTGTGGAGTTTCTGTCCAATGAAGAAGAAGGTGCGGATCTTCTTGGTAGAAGCATCTAGGGTTACGATTTTCTTCCTTTAGGGTTTTCAAATCTCCTTCTTGGTGATCTTGACCTAAACAAGTAAGTATCCCCTTCTTTCCTCTATTTTTTCTCTATTCTTCTTCCTCCTACCTTTATCCAGGTCAGAACCTTTCTGTTTCATGGTAGAATTTTCTCTAGAATACAAGAATCTACATTTCTTGCTTCTTCTAGGGTTTTGCTTCTTTGTGGAGAAAAGTGCCTACTTGGCTGCGTTCAGGTCTGAAACATGGGTTGTTCTTACCTTGTTTGCTTGAGTTTCTTTCTGCAAGAAGTCTGTTCTTCTCTGCAATGGTGAGTTTTATAACCCTCTTTACTTATATTGCTTACTAGAATCCTATTTTCTCATGTTCATGCTTAAAAATGGTGATTTAAGCCTTAAGAAGCTAAGCTTGTTTGGGATTTCGATTTTTATGGTGTTTCATGTTTTGTTTTCAGTTCTAGATGAACCTGTAACCATGTGAACGTTCTTCCTAAGGAAGGATATGATTTAGTTCAGGTTGGCATCACCACCTATGGTGCTAAGCACCTATCAATCGATGGTCCATATTAGGGTTTCTAGATTGTTTTCTTCTCTAAACATATGACCCAATGGTTTAGTCTTCATGACAATCAAAGGTGGTGACCAAGGGTGATGAATGATGGTATGAACTAATAGTCACACCTTAATTCAGTTTTGGGCTCTCTTTGTATCTCAATGAGCAATGGTTTGATTCTCTAATGATACTATCAATCAATGATGACATTAGCTTAATATCTGATGGTGTTAAATGAATATAGTGCTAATCCTATCAACTAATGGTGACCTAAGATGTCACAACCAATGGTAGATCTGGTCACCATAACTAATGGTGAGTCAAGGAATTAAATGTAGCTTCAATTAAGCCATAAACTAATGGTTTCTTGGTTCAAGTGATCTAATGGTTAGACTTATATTCCAATGGATTGTTTTGAAATATGAACCTGATCCAATGGTTAGGATCTAACACTTCTTCATATAATAGTTTTGGATAATAGAATTGATCCAGTGGTTGAGATTGGATACTTTAACATCCAATTGTTTGGATTGAAACCTATAGTATTGCATATGATTTATAATAATCTGAATTTGATGGTTTCCCTCATGTGATCATTTTAAGAAGGATGATTGTTGACATGATGACTTGCTTAAAATATACAACTGATGATGGGTTTTAATCCCACAACCTATGGTGCCCCCTTTATGTCATTAAATAAAGGATATTTAGGGTTTAATGGTGACTCTTTCTAGGTCACAACTCAATGGATTTACATATTGTTTGTTAAGATGTTTACTTAATTAAATAATTAATTGTCTTACTTTTTCAACAGCCAATGGTTCTGGGTGATGTTGTGGTATGGTGATATGGGTTGAATGATGATGGAACCAATGGAGGGTTACCTTTAATAAGGTAGTATTACCTTTGCACTCATATAAATAGAAGGGAAAATGACCATATTGTGTTGATATGTAACCCTAATGAGGTATAGCTTGTTATACCTAGTCTTAATATAACCAAATGTTGGTAAATGGTTATGAATAGTCCTTGAATAACGAATATAATCATGGAGTAGTCTCTTTTGTGGTTTAACCCTAGTATGCTATAAACGTATGGTTACATCTTGAGTTTTGTGTAGATCTATACTTGAAGATGGTATGGAATGTGATGGTGATGCTTCACCCCATGCATCCATGATCCAATGGGGATGCCTTGAGTTAGGGTTTGAATATGAGTGTTGGTTGGTAGCATCAAAGTAACCTATCTTGTTGAACCTAACCCTAATAATAATAGATGGTGGTAGTTAGCTATGCTACCCTTCCTTGAATGGTTGATATAATTATGGAATATCCTTCCTATTGATTGATTTCAATTCAAATGTGTTAACTAGTGGTCATCATAGATTTATGATCTATGCTTTCTTATACTAAAGTTGTATATTGTTAGCGTGATGATGACCAATCATATAGCTTCCTTATATGTTGGTACTATAAAGGAATGCTCTTAATGCTAAGATAACTCTGTAATGTTATCCTATAAACATCTTCTAGTTATTTATTGCAACATCATCCTAAGCATGTGCATCACACAAGTGGTGATGTTTTTTGAGCCTTGTTATAAGGCATGGAAAGAAAATGATGAACTTGCAGGGAATTGTATGATGGTCTTAATGACCTTTGGGCATGGATGAGCCCTGAATGAGGTATAATCCTCTTATGTTGGAAAGGGTTGATACCTTGTAATATTGTGGAGAATATATATCTTGTGATAGTGTGATGAAGTGTAGTCTCTTGAATGGCAATGAATAGTACCATGTGATTATGATGAACAAGTATAGTATCTTGATTGGCACGTGAATATTATCCTATGTTGTTGATATGAGAGATTATATCACTACTACAGAACCTACCTTTAGTATCGGTTATTTAAAGCCTTTAGTGTCAGTTTCTAAGCGACACCTATGTGGGCGACACTAAAAGCTCACCCATTAGGCGTCGGTTCCAAAACCGACGCCCAAACTCTTCGCGCGCCACCGAAAACGCGCCATCATGGGACTATAGGCGTCGGTTATTAGATAAGAAACCGACACCCAAACCCTTCACGCCACAAAAAGGGCGCCATCTTGGGCACTATCAGTGTCGGTTTTTTACAAATAACCGACACCATATATCTTCGCGCCACAGGAAATAGACGCTGGTTATTTATATGAAACCGACACTATAACATTGTGTGTCGGTTTTTTACAAATAACCGACGCCTATTGTTTTTTTTCTGTCAGTCTGCAGACCTGCTGTGGCTGGTCGCAGGATGAGAAACCTATTCTATGAACTGCAGGTTTTACGACATCCATTGATATCATCCAACAACAGGCCACAAACCTGCAAAATTAACAACAAAAATATTCACACATGCATTTATCAATGCAACCTGCGGTTCCATTTTATTTTCACACATTTAGAAACATTCATGTAGCTAGCAATCTGTAGTTCCATTCATTCACATTCACACATGTAGAAACATTCATATAGCAACCAACACTTTCATTCATTTTCACTCAGACACATGTAGAAACATCCAGACATGTAGAAACATTCACACATATATTGTAATTCAAAAATTCATTTACAAAATATCATTGTTTAGTCATTATTCGCTATCAGGATCCCAATTATATTTTAAAGCCTCCACTATTTGTATGGTTGTTGCCCATTCTTCTCTTACTTCATTTAATTCTCCAATCGTATAGGGAGCATTTTCATCTGGTAAGGCCTCTCCTGTAATGGGGTCAGCTTTAAACACCTATAAAGAGAATGATGTATATATATAATTAATGAGCTATAAATAAGATTGATATATTTCGATCATATTATCTAATGAGACTATATAATACCTGAGCAATACACTCGATATCCAGTGCGGCATGTTTGATAATCATGTGCATATATCGCATGACATAGTATCCACATGCCCATCCGTTGTCTTGTGTAGAACACTATAAATTCAAACATATAAAATATTAAAAAATACAACTAATTAAGCATTGTTCACATAAATAATATATCCATATATTGCAGTCGGGAACTTACTTTCACGTTCTTCCAAATTATTGGCTGGTTCTTTTTCATGGGGACCTTTCCTCCAGCCTTTTTGAACTCCTCAAAACCCCTACATGTTAATGTAACACAAAACATTGCAATTAAATAGTAATGTAATAACATATGTTAACGAATATGAAAATGAAATATTTCTCACCAGAATAATGCCATTTTCATTATGTGTCCAAATCTTGTATTCAATTTACTCCCCTTAGGATCTAGATAATACACAGTGAACGTATCGGGGGCAATAACCAGTAACTCCCAATGCCTACCCCTAGAGTTAAAAAATTTAAAAATTAATAACTCAAAATCCACAATAAAAATGTAATTTTCTTAAGTCCAAATTATAATAAGCAAAGTAAACTTACTCTACATTGAATGGAGCCATTATCACCGTCTTCTTATTTATAGAAAAATTTGAAAAAGCCTCACAGCAGTATTGTTGAACTGATGTAGGGTCTTTAGCTACTAGACTAATCAAAGATGGAATCAAAAACCCTACATGTTCGAATCCAAAATCTGCACATATGTTGTCTAAGTAGCTGCAAAATATGTATTAATTATGCATGCATTAATAAATAAGAAACCAGATCACCAGATCATACACAAGGTATATGGATGTATAAAAAATATCTCACCTTATCCATAGCTCTATCACAGATGTATTTAGCCAATCATATCGAAACAACTCCAAAATATCTTGTTTAAATAGTTTTGTTTCGTATGACTGACCTGTAGAATCTGAATCGGAAGAAATAGTTATAGGGGAGTTTATATCATGTTCGCCTAACCATATTGACATACCCCTACAGTTAGGACCTAACGGGACAGGTAGGTCATGTGGAACCCAACTAGGTAATGTAGGAGGTGGAAGTGGAGGCCTAGATGTTGTGGGTGTCTTCTTTTTAACCTGTATATATATATAATTTCAGATCAACTGCCATCATATACACACACTAACAATTGAACGTAATGTAAATTTACCATACCTTTTCAGTAAAGAGGACATCCACTTTTAGCCACAATATCACTCCGCCTACTGCCTCACCAAGCGTTTCACAATCTGGGTGGGCATATGGCAATGGAAGATCCATCCACTGGGAGAATATATGTATCGGGCTCACATGAATCCAACCAGCTGGTACTGGAGACCCGTGACACGTTTCCCCTGGTAGGGATGGGTAAGTCGACGCCTCTGCAACGAAAAATTCTTTACTTTTTAGACAGCATGGCTTCAACCCCTACAAATTTTTGTGTAAAGAATGTTATATACATATATACATATCATCGTTTTTTGAAACGACTACAATTTCATATATACATATCATCTTGAATTAAAAAACTAGTTACTATGTCATAAAAATACTTACAGCGGATGTGCTAGGTGGTGGTTCTACAGGATTACTCCCAACCTATGCAGTAGGAGTAGGAGGAGTAGAGCATGTAGTAGGTACTGTCTGGTAAGTGGCAGTCTGAGATGCCTACCACTTTTTCATTGCTTCTTCTAGTTTCCTATCAACTAGCTTATCTACCTATACATGGATAAAAGAAACGTTAGCTTCTAATTATTGAATTCTCTTTTACAGTAACATTATAAAGAAAGAATATGTTACCTCCTCTTGTGAAAGTCCCGCTTTTGGGACATGTTTGCGCTGGGATGGCCCAAAAAAAGCTTTGATGCCCACACCAGCGCCTGCAGCCCTAACACGTCCAGGATGCTCTGGGTTACCCAGAGCAACTGTCAATTAATCCCTTGTGCCCTCAGGGATGAACTTGCCTTGTTTCCTGAGCTCGTGCAGCTCCTGCTAATCGCCAAAACAAAAATTTGTAATTAAGTAAACAACACAAATAATCAATATTCGAATTATTGCTGTAAGAGTTGTATTTTACCATTTTTGCAGCCGCCTCAGCAGTTGCGGCCTTCGTTATTTCTCCCTTCTTATTTTGCCTCCCAGCTATCCAGACATCATGGCGAGGCAGAGGTGTGCTACCTATGGTAGAGGACTCCTGAGTAGCAGTAGACTGAGTAGTAGCCTCAGACTGTAGTCTTAGGCGAATGCCTGCATACCCCCTTGGACCCATTGTGTGGTCATGCACATTCAGTGCACGCCTTGATCTTTGTGCCTCACTGAGGGCCTAGTTAGTATGCACATTAATGATTTGGTTAGTAACACTAAATGTTAATCTTGAATAGGTGAATACAACATATATTAATTAATGAGATTGAGACTGACGCCTAATACCTTGAATTCATCAGTTTGTCTTGAAGCGACAAACGCGTCCCATTCTTCTTTGTCCAGGAAGTTCCACAGTTCAGTGGCTGTCTTCTTCCTCTTGTCAGCTTCTTTTATGTATTCTCGGGTGAGATTTGTCCTATAGTTCCTTAGGACTCTCCCACAGCGTTGCATCACGCATTTATGATGCAGCTTTTCATCCAATTCAAATATACTCTGCAAAATAGAATTTCTATTAACTAGTATCCAAAAATTTAGTAATCTACAAAATAGAATTGCAAATTAATAATAACTCACGCATAAATCCCTCCATATTAAGTCTTTCTTCTCCTTAGAAATGTTATGCCAAGAATCTAAGCGACAACCGCAATGGCTATGAGTAACAAACCCAAGATATGAAATAAATGAATTGCGATTCACACCACATGCATTTCCTGCATTATCAAAATCCACAACAAGTTTGGGTCCATTGCCCTTTTGCACAATTAACTTCTTCATCATAGTGATGCCCCTTCTCTTGTCAACTTTTTGGTGATGTTGATCAAGTGCATCAAGTGCTTCATATGGTACCTGTGCATCATCAACCTAAAATTTGACAAAATAATCACATTTACAAGATATAACTATAAATGGACATATAGATATAAATATATGATATATTTTTAAAACTTACATTGTGAGGGGGTGCATTGATGTCCTCACCCTCATGGTAATCATCATCACGGTCATCAGGAGAATGGTCAGCCATCTGCAAATTCACATTCAAATTGTAAAGTTCACATTGTAAAGTAATTCAAATTGTAAAGCTCACATTGTAAAGTTCACATTATTACAACAAAGTATATATCACAAAAAAATTGTAAAGCTCTATGATCAAAAGAGAAAACAAGTATATATTACAACAAGATTAGGGTCTAGGGTTAACAAATACATGTGATGTCATTCTTATATATAATAAATGTACATGTACCACCTATCCCATCCTTGAACACCTAATCTCACTAGTAAGTGTATAATGTGTATTGGGTTTTCAAGAAAATTTCGGCAGCATTTCCCCACTGTTCTCCAAGTACATATGTACTTAGAGAACAAACGGGGAAATGATGCCAAAATTTTCTTGAAAACCCAATACACATTATACACTTACATCCTAAGCGAGATTAGGTGTTCAAGAACAGTCCCAAACCGGGGACTATCCAAGATTTACTCCTAATGAGTAAATCTTGGACGGGTTTCTAGGCCAACAAATAATGTGTTGTCATTCTTATACCTAAAATCCTAGTTCTTCAAGTTAGGGTGATTATTGATGTCTTTAAAAGCATGATTGGAAATTTAGGGAAAAGTGCATCATTTACATTCAAAGAATGTCACATGTGTGCATTACAGTTCATCATTAAGCAAGAAGGGTGATTAGGATTCTCAATATACTCAACAATAAAACAAGTTTCCGAAAGAGGTATGGTGAAGATATATATAACTTACTTAAACATTCAATTATGAAGTAAATATACACTTAATTCAGAATAGCATAACGCACAAAGTTGCAGTCAACATCATTATGCTTTGTTCTATCATGGACTATTAGATTGGTATAATGTGGATTAGGGTCTAGGGTTAACAAATACATGTGATGTCATTCTTATATATAATAAATGTACATGTACCACCTATGCCATCCTTGAACACCTAATCTCACTAGTAAGTGTATAATGTGTATTGGGTTTTCAAGAAAATTTCGGCAGCATTTCCCCGCTGTTCTCCAAGTACATATGTACTTAGAGAACAAACAGGGAAATGCTGCCGAAATTTTCTTGAAAACCCAATACACATTATACACTAACATCCTGAGCGAGATTAGGTATTCAAGAACTGTCCCAAACCGGGGACTATCCAAGATTTACTCCTAATGAGTAAATCTTGGATGGGTTTCTAGGCCAACAAATAATGTGTTGTCATTCTTATACCTAAAATCCTAGTTCTTCAAGTTAGGGTGATTATTGATGTCTTTAAAAGCATGATTGGCAATTTAGGGAAAATTGCATCATTTACATTCCAAGCATGTCACATGTGTGCATTACAGTTCATCATTAAGCAAGAAGGGTGATTAGGATTCTCAATAAACTCAACAATAAAACAAGTTAAACATGTGTGCATTATAGTTCATCATTTACATTCCAAGCATGTCACATGTGTGCATTACAGTTCATCATCAAGATATCTATAACTTACTTATTCATTCAATTATGAAGTAAATATACACTTAATTCATAATAGCATGACGCACAAAGTTGCACTCAACATCATTATGCTTTGTTCTATCATGGACTATCAGATTGGTATAGCACATATGTATCAGTACATAATTAAATAAACACAATCAGTAAATAACTTTAAAAAAATTCCACTAGCTTGGTGAAATCAGTTAATAAATAAACACAATCAGAATATTTTTCATGGCTTTTGGGGTGACTTGGTGAAATCAGTGCATGTTTTGGGCATCCAGTAGATGAATCCAAACCCCAGCAGCAGCCGAGACGTGCCCTGGCGCCGCCCAAGCATCCGCCCAGAGGCCTAGCTAGGCAGGGCACCTGGGCTTGGGACCCTAGGCGTGCCCTGACACCTGCTTAGGCGCCGCCTGGGTGAGTTCCAGATCGGCGGCGACAGAGAAAAGCAAGACAGAGGACAGAAAAGGAGGTGAAGCTTTTGTGGGTTACCTTGTAGGAAGCTGGCGGAGGAGAAAAGCTGCTTCTACCGGTGGGGGTGGCGGTGACGAGGAGAGCACCATAGCTGCTTCTACCGGTGGCGGTGACGAGAGGACAGGCAACGACCGGTGGCGGGCAATGACCGGCGGCAGCGACGAGCGGCGACGAGAGGATAGCAGCAACGCGGCGGCAGCACCGAGCGGCGACGAGCAAGAAAATCGCCGGACCTAATCAGGAAATCGAGAATGAAACAGGGAAAGGCTAGGAGAAGAGTCGCTCACGCTAGCGCAAGCTATTAAGTTGACAATAAGCATCGGTTATTCAAAATAACTGACAACTAAACCAACAGTGTCGGTTCTTTTCTAAAAACTGACACCTATACTAGATTATAGTCGTCGGTTTTTAACTAAAAGACAACCGACAACTATTCCTGTCTCGCGAATACCCTTTAGTCGTCGGTTATTTATTTATGAACCGACGCCATATGTCAAATTTTGGAGGTAATTTTTTCGCTGGAATTTTGGTTTTGGCGGTTGATTTTAGGTGTCGGTTTTTTAATAAGTAACCGACACTTAATTAAAGCGGTACTCGTGTCTGGTCACCCTTCATAGATTGGATGTCGGTTTATGTTATCAACCGACACTGTTGAGTTTAGGTGTCGGTTTATGTATACAACCGACACCTTGAAAAGTGACTTTATAAGCCATTTCTGTAGTAGTGTATCTAATACATTTTATATTTTCTGAAGTTTTTATATAGTAATGATTGCTAGAGATGAATTAGGATTTGTATGTCCACTTGTTCGGTGCAACCTTAATTCACCCAATTGGAGATAACCAATCAAGTGAAACATTGATCATGTAGAGCCCTATGGCATAGATCCATTCCAATGTCAGAAATTGCTAGGTGTTGAAATGAGTAACCCCTATAGGAAACTTAGAGTGCATAATGTTGAGTATGTGGGGACAACTTGGTACCCAAATATCAAGCAATTGAGGATGACTACGGTGATGCCTCAAATATTGTGATGTGTGAAAGGCAGCAATATAACTACAGATTTCCTCTTATAGAATGACCATGCATGAGATATTCTCTAGCGTTGTGACCTGTACTAAGGCGGGTTAGTTGTTTTCAATTGACTATATGTCACTATTGGAAGTTGACTAATATATCTCTATGTTGTCTCTCATACTGACCGAGAGTTTTTGGTGAGATTATGGAGTCTGACTCTTCCATAGATCTTATATGGCACTGATTTTGACTTAGCAGTGCTCAGTTGGATTTGTGTTGTACAACTCAAATCCTCAGGGCAGTAATAAGAGATGTAATATAGTCATGTAGAATATTTGTTTAGGGTTATACACAATGCTTCATATTGAATGATAACCCTTGTTTGCTTCCTTACATAGAGATAATAGATATGCTTATGTTGTAGATTTGCTTATGTTGTAAACATACTTATGTTGTCAGATTTACTAACAATTGATAGTTAAGATTATGCTGCTAGGCATGTCTAATACTTCTAGCCATGCTTTTGTAATTAGAAATGCTTAAAATGCTAATAATGCTGATGCAGTTAGTTGTGCTTATGATGATATCTCTACTTATGATGTAGATTTGTCCCCTTTATTGGACATGCCAATATTGATAGCCATATTATGGTACTAGACATATTTATGATGTTGGAAATGGTTATGCTACTAGATTGCTTGTGTTGTTAGCAAGCCAGATGATGATCGTCATACTAATGATGATGATTGTTTTTAGATGCAATATTATGAAATATGAGTAGATATCTGATAGAAGAAAAGGATTTATCTGTTGCATGTATACCCATTGATAATCATACTTGTTGCTAAGCTTATTTGCTTAACCTTTTTAGCATACTTTAACTGTTCAATCTACTCAATTGACTATTAAATACTCCAATTGCTCAGTTATTTACTATTTAATTTGATGTAATTAATATATGTTGGAGATATTATATCTCTTGTCGAGATTGGGTATCACCTCGTGGGTCAGCACATCTTTTTAGGTGATCGGCAACAACAACAACAATATCATGACAGTGAGAAAAATATGAGGTGATGAACCCAAGAGATGGTTGTTTAGTTGTCTAGTGTGTCCTAGACTCATCCATGTACTCTCAGGTCTAGGTGAAAAGTTTATATATGATGTTTTGTTTGAATCAATATTTCAAATAGCATGTTGATGTTTGTATATGTGGATAGTGTTCCTTTGTAAAGTTTATCTTGTAGCTAAGGCTATAGAGTAATAGTAAAAGATATTGAGCATTATATGAAATAAAACAAGTTGCAAGGATTTTATATAAATGTTTCTGAACAATTGTTAAATGTGGAAATCAGTTTTAATTTACCCCATTTTCTGGGTTTGTGTTTAATTGATGAGTAATCATGTTTTGCATTTTTATGAATCTCATTTAGTGTAACATGTTCTCACAAGTTGGTATTAGCGCTTTAGGTTCGCTGAGTCTACAGGGACACTAGGACTTAGGACAAGGGTGATATCTAAGTTAGGAATATGACATAAAAATTTGGTCCATACTGCCTAATCTCAGTATTTGGGTGCCCTATCTAGGATTCAATTATTGAATAAAAGGTAAGTATGGAACTCTTAGATTGTTCCCTTTCAGATTACTCTAATTAAATAGTAATTGAAACAATCTAAAGATCATAACAAAACAAAAATCATGGTGTAAATATCTTAATCTTACCCTAAAGAAGATGAGAATTACATCATAACCTATTAAAACTTGAAAATTTGGTAAATACAAGGGAAAGATAAAACACCATGAAACCTAAATATGATACAAATTAGAAAAAGAGGAGATCTTGAAGCTACAATTCAAGAAGACAATAAAGTAAAAGACAGATAAGTCTATTCTAATAAAGTGATTCAAGATATGAAATTCACATAAGAAGGAGAGAACTCCTGTTATAAGTATAATATGAGAAGATGAATGAGAACAATGGAAGATGAATAAAGTGGAACTTGAGTTAAAACTCATACCAACCTATGTGTGTAAGAAATGCTAATGTACAATCTTCATGACATATGAAAGAAATTAAGGAAGATGTTCCCCGTCTAATGAATAAAATGTGAAATATGATGATCTATTCATTGATAAGTGGAAGAGAAACATGTTAACATGAAAGGACATACATATTAATGATGAAGAGTTAATGAGAAAAGAGCAATGAGATGTGATAATATTAATAATTCCTATGCTAATGGCAAGGAATCCAAGCTGTAAGAGGCAAAATGATACATGAAAAGTGTAACCTTCATGGGAAAAATAGAATTCATTACCCTTTTGATAGTGACCCCTGGACAATGCTGCTTTGATGTGGGAAGTGTGTTTCCCTTTATGTTCTTTATTTTTTAGGCATAGCCTCTAAATGGATCTCATGCTACATGGTATGTGTGGATTCACTGTAATCCTGAGATGGATATCTTGATATGATGTGTGATTGCCTTGGACTATAGTTCCAAAATCTTTATCTTTTGTAATGAGCATGCTTTTTTAGCCTTCCAAGAGTTAGGGGGATTCCTCCTATATGTTCTTAGATGGTTATGATGTTGAGGAAGTGGATGAAACAAGGGTATGAGTTCTTTATAACACATGTGGTGGATACCAAGGTAATGAATCCTAGTATCTAGAGTGCACCAATTATATATGAGTGAAAGATATCTATTAGATGAATTGTCCAGTTTTTCTCTCCATTAGAGAGAGAGAGAGTTGATGTTGATCCTAGAAGAGTTGGTTGGGAAAAGAAGAGTGATTCTATAATGTTATGTATAGTTTGCTGATAGTTGGGCAACACCACTATCAAGGATAGATGGTTTGTTGATCAACAAGCATGTGTTACCGTGATCCTTCAAGATAATCCTAGGATCAAAATATCAAAGGATAAGAGTTAAAGTGGATTACATAAGTTACACGGACATGATGAGTTTAGGGTTATGTCATTTAGACTAACCAATGTATCAATAAAATTCATAAATAAGAGCAACATAGTGCTTATGTCATATCTCATAACTGTGACAAGCTTTAAATGATGACATCTCACAGTATTTCAGAGATCATCAGTAGCATGGTTAACATTTTTGCTAAATCTTAAGAATGTTGAAGAAATTATACATATTTGTGAAGAGTTCAACAAGAGTGAGTTGGGGGTTAACTAAAGTACCCTCTTGGAGTTATGGTACATCTGCTAAGTGGGTTGTGTGAATATTGGAAACATGAAGACAGTGGCATTACCCTACCCCTAACAAGGTCAATCAAGAAAATATATTTGATTACAATTGTGGACAAGTGTGTGATTCTTCAACTAGATAGACGGTCATTCCATCATTGAGGTGATTGAATAATCTTCTAAAAACATATGCCTTATAGTTCTTGATAATTAGGGGATACCCACCTAATTGATTGAATTGCTAATTACAACAATCATTAAAGGAGCATAGAAGTGAACATTTGTAAAGTTACATATGATAAGAGATACAAGATGCTCTATTTTTGGTAAGAGTCAACAAGTATGGCTTCTGATGTATGGTACAACAAATAGTATAGTCCAGGATGACAGTTCGAGTCCCAAGTTGTAAGGTACTACCAAACCTGTACATGTGGCATAATAGTTCTTATGTTGAACCAAGGAAACAAATGCATGACTTGAGGGAGAAGAATATGTCGTATATGATAATAATGTGACATCACCATGTGATGAAAGTAACCATGTGTAATATTGAGGATGACATGCATGAGAAGTGTCCATCTATGTGTACATTGAATTTCGGGGGCGAAATCCCTATTAGGGGTTTATGGTTGGGAAACCCCTAGCCTTGCTTAAATGGTTGAAAATGCTTAATTACCATATTTGAATTCTTATAACCATAATATAACCTTGTTATATGCTTTGTAATCATCATACAAGCTTAAGTTTCGAATTTGGTCCAATTTGGACACTATTTTAGCAAGTTATGTAATTTTATGCAAATTTTGGGTTGTTATGCAATTTACCCAATTGAGAGATTTACTTGAAATTATTCACTTGTATTATGGTCCTTGAATGCTATCTTATCATTCTTGAGCTGGTTGATCCATGTGGTTCTCAATTTTACCTTGGTTTGGAGGTGTTTTCTTCAAGGGTATTGCCACACCCCGATCTCACACTAACCACTAATCACGAGATTAGGGCGCGACGGAGGGATTATCACATAAACAAATCACTGAGAACTTTTTCTTTTTAAAACCTCATAATGATATCCGGATTATTGCTGTAAACTAAAGCATAATAAATTATTGCGGAAGCATTTCAGTTAAACTGGCTAGAGAACATAAACAAAGTTTACAACATGTAACATTGTTTAACAGAAAGTAAAACATAACAGTTAATTTACATCTTTTACACATTCGCCATACATACTCTCTCGCACCCACACCATGTCCCAAGGACCGAGGGGAAAGGACTAAGAGACCTCTAACTAAACTAACTACATATACCTTCTACTGTCAAAAACTAGGATGGAAAGATCCTTCAGATTCTTGATGCTGTTGTTGACCTGAAAATGTTTGAGTAGAGGAGTGAGACTACTCGCTCAGTGAATAGCATTTCATTTAGCTATCACTAAACAACTCATCAGATATATAAAATTTAAATAAAGCATAAGTGCAGTACTAAGCAGAGCAGTTCTAATGACATAGCAGATTTAGAGATAATAATCACATTTCTATGCAACAACAGATATTTTAAACAAATAAACATTTATAGAGAATTGGCACAGAAGTTCAAATCTCTTAACATATTAAATTTACTGTGACCCTATATTATTACATTTTAGTTATGCCCCAAACATATGCAGTGCACTCTGCATATGAAGATTTGTAGCGAACTACGATCCCACCGTACAAGACTTAGCGACACACCTGGGAAATGCTAAGTCTGACTTCTCGTCCTGGTCTGCACAGGACTCTCAGGCGCTCAAGGGCCTCACTGCACTAACTCTGAGTGCTCTGGATTCCTCCCACAACCTGTAGTGCACAATCGGAGGGTCTCTAAGTCTCCGATGCCTTGGCGTATCCCCAGGGCTGACCGGGACATTCTCTCGGATCTCCGATGCCTGGGCGTATCCCCAGGGCTGACCGGGACATTCTCTCGGATCTCCGATGCCTAGGCGTATCCCCAGGGCTGACCGGGATCCTACCTCTCAGACTTCGTGTCACTGAGACATTCGGTATTTGTTGGACACGAGTCTCTGATGCCTGGGCGTATCCCCAGGGCTGACCATTTTACCCCAAAGGTACAGACCACGCAATGGGGTTCTACGGTGTTGGGGCACCTAAGTCTATTAACTGATTAACATATAAACACTTAAACAGGAATATCACATTTCATATTGTTTTCACATTCTGAGCATCACTTGAAAACACATATACATCAATTGTCATCTTTAAACATGACTCAGTATCAACATATCCAGTTTCAATGCTAAACATCCATTTTATGCTCAACGTATACATTGCAGTTGTAATACAGGAAATTCTATCATTTTTATCAATCATATTACGTATTTCAAGTTCTAATGAATCTATCATACTCTATTGTATGTGCTATACTATTTAGGAGTTATGCCAACTGATACTGAAGCAATTAAGCACTTAATTTGAGTTAAATAATGATTTCTGAATGAACTGCCACTCACATTCAACAAACTACTCAACCGGTACAAAAGCATTCTCAGAGCTAGTCAAATATCTAAATTATCCAAAACATACACAACAATATTTCTATTCAAGTAATTGTATCAAGCACTTTTGGTTTCCATTGCACCAAATAAAATCATTGAATTGTTCTACACTGATCAGAAGCTATTCTATATCATGTATAATCATACAGAAGCAATTTATAAAATAAAATTCAAGTTTCATCAAATACCGATAAAATGCCTTATAACCACTGATATCAGTGCAAACATGCACAATTTACCGAAAAATTCCAACGAAGGAGTTAAATGATGATAACTAAATGAACTCCTACTCACAGCGATTCGAGATGTCCGGATTTGTCCGGAAATGCGTCCAGAGACCAGATTCCGGGCACACACAGGTTTTCTTCTACCTTGGAATAGCCTAGATGCGAACCCTGCTCTTTCGTGCGCCAATGGAGTTTCAAATTGAACCTGCTCAGTCCTATTGCAATGGAACAGTATCTCCTTCACACGTATAGGTTGAGATCTAGCTCAGCTGGTGCTGGAACTTGGCTATTGGCTTCGGATTCTTGCTTAGGCCTCTTGGTCGAGCTCAACCCGGATGATTTCAGGTATTGGCTGCGCCCAGGAGGGCTCCCAGTCACTGGCCCTAGCCATGGCCATAGCTGCGACTGCTGCTCTGTGCAGCAGGTCGGGCGCCCAGGCTAGCTGAGGTGTCGCGCGCCTAGGGTGAGGAAAAAGGAACAGGAAGGGTGGGTGGAGGTAGAGTTGTTGTTTCTTGGTGCTGGCCAATGTTGTGGCTGCTCGGCCAGCCTCTATTGCAGGGCGCCGCCCAAGAAGGTAGGGAAGTTGTGCCCGGAGCTAGGGTGGAGTAAAGGAAGTAGAGGAAGAAGAAGGGGAAGGAAGGTGAGGAAGGACGGACGGAGGTCAAATCTTCACTGAGATGCCCTAAATCGCCCTGAAATGCCCGCCCTTGCTCCCGCTGCTCCGCGGTCGATGACCTGCTGAGCGCCACTTCTCAAGCGGTGTTCTATCGGGTGAGGAAGAAAGGATAAGGGAGAAAGAATAAGGAAAAACGGTTATAAAGCAAAGTTTTTTTTTGGAAAATTTGCAACTTAGGTCCCTAGGTTTTGAAAATGCCATATCTCTCACCTCGAATGTTTGATTAAGGTGATTTATCTTGCAAAATTCCAAGCACGGAATCCACTACAATCTCAAAGTGAATAATCATGCTAATTGGATTGTCTCACTTGATCAAAGAACTAAACACATCAGTGAGTACTTAATTCAACTTAATTAACCTAACGATCAACATTGCTATTATTATTAATTACCTCAAATGATTCAATCTCAACTATTGATTCACATATTAGCTTATCTTGATTAACCATGATGTTTAATAAGGCACTTAGCACTGATCAAGGTATCTCGACCTAATCGAGATATTTACTGACTAAGCTTGGAATGGGTCATAACAATCTCCCTCCCTTATAAGAATTTCGTCCCGAAATTCCTAAAAGAGAAAAAGAAACTTGTTACGCATCTCAGACTCAAGTTCCCACGTGACTTCCACTAAGTTATGGTTTCTCCACAAAGCCTTCTCTAACAGTATCTCGCGATTCTTAAGCTTCTTGATCCTCCGATCAACTATTTGTATTGGTCCCTCAACATAAGACACATCTGATCTAAGTTGAGCAGGTTCTGGTTCCACTATCTTCTCTATACTAGGATAACCTTTCTTCAACATCGATACATGAAACACATCATGTAGATTAGCCAACTCGGATGGCAAATCTAACTTATAGGCTATAGGTCCAATCCTCTCAATGATAGGATATGGAACCATAAACCTAGGAGTCAGTGTGCCTCTCTTGCCAAACCTCAACACTCCTTTCTATGGTGCAACCTTCAGATACACGTCATCACCAACTTGAAACTCAAGAGGTTAACGCCTCTTCTCCGCATAACTCTTCTGCCTATCCTGTGTAGCTTTCAACTACTCTCTGCATGTCCTCAAGAGTTTGAATGGTCCTCCCTGACTGACTATCTTTTTGCGGGTAAGAAGCTGTATTGAACCTCAACTTAGTGCCCAAAGCACGATGCAACTGATTCCAAAAAACCTGGATGTGAACTTAGGATCTCTATCAGATATAATAGAAACTTGGATACCATACAACCTGACTGTCTCATCCATGAATATCTTAGCCAACTTCAGAACATCAGAGGTTGACATGATATGAAGAAAGTGAGCATACTTAGTCAGTCTATCCACAATCACCATATCGAGTCACAACCTTTAGGTGTCCGGGGTAATCCTACCACAAAATCCATTGTGATATGTTCCCATTTCCACTCTGGTATAGGAAGAGACTACAGAATACCTGCAGGTTTCTGATGCTCAGCCTTATCCTACTGGCACACACCGCACCTAGTCACATACTCAGCTACATCCTCTTCATACCAGACCACCAATACAACTCCTTGAGATTCATGTACATCTTAGTGTTACCTAGAAGTATAGCGTACATCGATGCATGTGCTTCCTCAAGAATCTTTTCTTTCAAATCAATGTCTTGAGGTACACAACCTATCATGTGGATACAACAAACCATCATCTGAAAACCTAAACTTTGGTCTTTTTCCCTTTGTCATATCATGCATGATCTGTTGTAACTCACTATCATTCTACTGAAGTTCCTTGATCTAATCATAAAAAGTAGGCTTGACTTGCATCTGTGCAATCAAACCACTCTGCTCCGTCACCCCTAAGTCTAAGTTCAACTTTCACATTTCTACTAGCATGTCTCTCTCGAAACATGCCATAGAGAATGCATCAGCTGTTAAACTTAACTTCCTGCTGAGGGCATCAACTACTACATTCGCCTTTCCAAGATGATAATCTATTGTCACTTCATAATCCTTGATCAATTCTAACCATCTCCACGGTCTAACATTCAGATCCTTCTGTGTAAAGATATATTTCAAGCTCTTATGATCTATAAACACCTGGCACACCTCACCATAAAGATAGTAACATCATGTCTTATGAGCATGAACTACAACAACTAATTCCAAATCATGTGACAAGTAATACTCCTCATTCTATACTACTTACTTCTTATTACTACTGTAAGAATTTATTTCAAAATGCACTTCAATTATCTTATATTTCTCTTTTTGTTCAAAACACACACTTATTACATTTCAAATTTGTATCTTACTCTTTTCTCTGAATCATTTTCATATTGTTTATCTATCTTTCAGATTAGCTACCTTTAAACCCTGGATTTTTATTAATGCTAGTTTACTTCTCATAGTGTAAATCTCATGATCTTGTTATATAGAGATGCTAGTATTCAAGATCAAATCACTAGTGACATCCCTTGAACTACTACAACTCTAAACATTCTAGGGTTTGGTCCTTATCAGTAACATAGCATTATTGTGATGTGACTTTGCTTCCTTAGTTTGAAATCAAACTTTAGATCTCATAAGTTCATCCATCTACTTGTAATGAATACAACAGATATGAATAATCATCAATGAACTATAGATATATAACAGAAATGTAACATCAGCCAAGTTCTCTAGCATAACTTATTAACACAAATGCTACAAATAAACATGATACTTGTTACCCAAGCATCACACATGGCTCACAAGGCCATTCATATCTTGTCACCTCTCACTAGGCAACAACTTATTCACATGGCTCACAAGGCCATTCACATCTTGTCACCTCTCACTAGGCAACAACTTATTCACATGGCTCATAAAATCCGTACACATTATTACTTTTATTAAGCAACAACAACATCAACACACAAAAAGCCAATCAATTATTTATTATATAAATGTCACAACCCAAACTTGGCTATATTCATCATCTCATCATACCTGCATGGTTATTAGGCACGATAACAGTCATACAAGATATTCATCACATCATGTGATACAATAGTAACACCATCATTCCTTAACCAGGAATTAGGGTTCACTATCAAACAGGGCTTATCATTCCCTTTTCCCCAAATTAGGGTTAGGGTTCCCCGTTTCTCATTAATTCAGACCCTCTTGAGTTAACCAACTTTATCTTGTATTAAGGTATTTCCCCTCTTAATGCATTCCATCATAGAATACTCACCCTTAGCATATAATGCATAGGCCACACATTAGAATTGTCCAGCTATCTCACATGATATGGACTTATCTTAGTTTAAGGCATAACTTTATTATAAAGTTGCCTATAAACAATCGCAATGATACACCCTCAACTAGGGTTTCACAAGGATACACCCTCAACCAGGGTTTATAAGGATACACCCTCAACTAGGGTTTACTAATCATGTATTGGATCCATGCATTTGTTATGCATTATTGATTAGTACCATTAAGGGTATTTCTCACCTAATCATTAAATTTAATCTGAACCTTATTGTGTTCCTTTATTTCTAATTAAGGATTGCTCATATAAGGTCCCAATGTTGGGTCTCCGATATCAGTTCCAACTAATTCTTAGTTGTTCTAATCTTTCTCTTATATCTCAACATCTTAGTTTATGTACATTCTTACTATGATTTGAGTCTAAATTATCCAGAGTCTACTCTTATTATACTGTTTATAGGAGTCATTAGATCTCAGCAACGCATCCTGCCAGCCGGACTAGGCCGAACCTGTAGTCCTGAAGCCAAGAGCTACTCAGGATTAACCAACTCCTATTAATCTCAAACATGTGGAAAGAATATCCACTCAGGGAAAACTCATTTAAACATAACTTCTGGTCTGCTTAATACAAAGAATATAAACAATAAATAAACCAATTTATGATGCACAACAATATAAAAGAATCATTTATATCTTATAAACTGAAAATCTAAATTCATACATATAAGAGAATTTCTAGTGATCTCCAATCAAATAAGCAATATAAAGCAAGAGTTGTATCACATCCTATGCTTAATCTCTTACTCCTACATAAATTTCTAGTTTCTTAACCCTATGATTTCTAGGGTTTCTCTCTAGCCTATCCTTCCTCTGCATACCTGGCCAGGGCATCCAGAGAAGAATAGACAGAGTAGCTTGATACTGGTCAATCTAAGTACTCAGATACCTGGCCAGGGTACCTAAATACTCAGACTTCCCAGAGCTAAAGACACATCACTTCTTATGTTTCACACTTGTAACTCTAGCTTTCGATCCTAATGATCCTTAATGACTCAGCTTAAGCTCTCTACTTGGTTCTCGTGACCACGTCCTCTTCCTGCCATCTGCAATAGTATAACAGAACACTTCCTGTTAGAAAATTACAGTTAGAAGGAAGACACTTAAGTCCTAATCCTATTGGTCTCTTATCGTCCCCTGACATTGACTTAGAATAACCATGTACTCAACCTATGCTCTAATACCAAGATGCCACACCCTGATCTCACACTAACCACTAATCACGAGATTAGGGCACGACGGAGGGATTATCACATAAACAAATCACTGAGAACTTTTTCTTTTTAAAACCTCATAATGATATCCGGATTATTGCTGTAAACTAAAGCATAATAAACTATTGCGGAAGCATTTCAGTTAAACTGGCTAGAGAACATAAATAGAGTTTACAACATGTAACATTGTTTAACAGAAAGTAAAACATAACAGTTAATTTACATCTTTTACACATTCGCCATGCATACTCTCTCGCACCCACACCATGTCCCAAGGACCGAGGGGAAAGGACTAAGAGACCTCTAACTAAACTAACTACATATACCTTCTACTGTCAAAAACTAGGATGGAAAGATCCTTCAGATTCTTGATGTTGTTGTTGACCTGAAAATGTTTGAGTAGAGGAGTGAGCCTACTCGCTCAGTGAATAGCATTTCATTTAGCTATCACTAAACAACTCATCAGATATATAAAATTTAAATAAAGCATAAGTGCAGTACTAAGCAGAGCAGTTCTAATGACATAGCAGATTTACAGATAATAATCACATTTCTATGCAACAACAGATATTTTAAACAAATAAACAGTTATAGAGAATTGGCACAGGAGTTCAAATCTCTTAACATATTAAATTTACTGTGATCCTATATTATTACATTTTAGTTATGCCCCAAACATATGCAGTGCACTCTGCATATGAAGATCTGTAGCGAACTACAATCCCACCGTACAAGACTTAGCGACACACCCGGGAAATGCTAAGTCTGACTTCTCGTCCTGGTCTGCACAGGACGCTCAGGCGCTCAAGGGCCTCAGGCTCACAAGGGCCTCACTCCACTAACTCTGAGTGCCCTGGACTCCTCCCGCAACCTGTAGTGCACAGTCGGAGGGTCTCTAAGTCTCCGATGCCTGGGCGTATCCCCAGGGCTGACCGGGACATTCTCTCGGAACTCCGATGCCTGGCCGTATCCCCAGGGCTGACCAGGATCCTACCTCTCAGACTTCGTGTCACCGAGACATTCAGTATTTGTTGGACACGAGTCTCCGATGTTTGGGCGTATCCCCAGGGCTGACCGTTTTACCCCAAAGGTACAGACCGCGCAATGGGGTTCTACGGTGTTGGGGCACCTAAGTCTATTAACTGATTAACATATAAACACTTAAATAGGAATATCACATTTCATACTTATTTCACATTTTGAGCATCACTTGAAAACACATATACATCAATTGTCATCTTTAAACATGACTCAGTATCAACATATCCAGTTTCAATGCTAAACATCCATTTTATGCTCAACGTATACATTGCAGTTGTAATACAGGAAATTCTATCATTTTTATCAATCATATTACATATTTCAAGTTCTAATGAATCTATCATACTCTATTGTATGTGCTATACTATTTAGGAGTTATACCAACTGATACTGAAGAAATTAAGCACTTAATTTGAGATAAATAATGATTTTTGAATGAACTGCCACTCACATTCAACAAACTACTCAACCGGTACAAAAGCATTCTCAGAGCTAGTCAAATATCTAAATTATCCAAAACATACACAACATTATTTCTATTCAAGTAATTGTTTTAAGCACTTTTGGTTTCCATTGCACCAAATAAAATCATTGAACTGTTCTACACTGATCAGAAGCTATTCTATATCATGTATAATCATACAGAAGCAATTTATAAAATAAAATTCAAGATTCATCAAATACCGATAAAACGCCTTATAACCACTGATATCAGTGCAAAAATGCACAATTTACTGAAAAATTCCAACGAAGGAGTTAAATGATGATAACTAAATGAACTCCTACTCACAGCGATTCGAGATATCCGGATTTGTCTGGAAATGCGTCCAGAGACCAGATTCCGGGCACACGCAAGTTTTCTTCTACCTTGGAATAGCCTAGATGTGAACCCTACTCTTTCGTGCGCCGATGGAGTTTCAAATTGAACCTGCTCAGTCCTATTGCAATGGAACAGTATCTCCTTCACACGTATAGGTTGAGATCTAGCTCAGCTGGTGCTGGAACTTGGCTATTGGCTTCTGATTCTTGCTTAGGCCTCTTGGTCGAGCTCAACGCGGATGATTTCAGGTATTGGCTGCGCCCAGGAGGGCTCCCACTCACTGGCCTTAGCCATGGCCATAGTTGCGGCTGCTGCTCTGTGCAGCAGGTCGGGCGCCCAGGCTAGCTGAGGTGTCGCGCGCCTAGGGCGAGGAAAAAGGAACAGGAAGGGTGGGCGGAGGTAGAGTTGTTGTTTCTTGGTGCTGGCCGATGTTGTGGCTGCTCGGCCAGCCTCTGTTGCAGGGCGCCGCCCAAGCAGGTAGGGAAGTTGTGCCCGGAGCTAGGGTGGAGTAAAGGAAGTAGAGGAAGAAGAAGGGGAAGGAAGGTGAGGAAGGACGGACGGAGGTCAAATCTTCACTGAGATGCCCTAAATCGCCCTGAAATGCCCGCCCTTGCTCCCGCTGCTCCGCGGTCGATGACCTGCTGAGCGCCGCTTCTCAAGCGGTGTTCTATCAGGTGAGGAAGAAAGGATAAGGGAGAAAGAATAAGGAAAAATGGTTATAAAGCAAAGTTTGTTTTTTTGGAAAATTTGCAACTTAGGTCCCTAGGTCTTGAAAATCCCATATCTCTCACCTCGAATGTCCGATTAAGGTAATTTATCTTGCAAAATGCCAAGCACGAAATCCACTACAATCTCAAAGTGAATAATCATGCTAATTGGACTGTCTCACTTGATCAAAGAACTAAACACATCAGTGAGTACTTAATTCAACTTAATTAACCTAACGATCAACATTGCTATTATTATTAATTACCTCAAATGATTCAATCTCAACTATTGATTCACATATTAGCTTATCTTGATTAACCATGATGTTTAACAAGGAACTTAGCACTGATCAATGTATTTCATGCTAATTGAGATATTTACTGACTAAGCTTGGAATGGGTCATAACAGGTATTTTAGGGTTTACCCCTTTATGGATGAGTTACCTTTAGGAGCTATCAACCAATGCTTTACTTTCTAGTCTTGGAAAATCAACAAATAGTGTCTAAGAAGGTCTCCATGAATGGTGGGGCAGCTGCTTGTGTATCCTTAATATTTTAAGGCCATGGACACATGGGGAGCTACTTGTACACCTCATGCTTCTTCTCTACCTTATCCTCCAAGCTTTATATATATATCCTTAAGCTCCCAAACGAAACATTTTCTCTCTACCACTTCCCTCCTACTAACATCATCATCCCTCCTCTATTTTTCTGTGGAGCTTCTATCGAATGAATAAGAAGGTATGGATCTTCTTGGTAGAAGCATCTAGGGTTACAATGTGTTTCCTTTAGGGTTTCTAAGGCTCCTTCTTGGTGATCTTGACCTAAACAAGTAAGTATCACCTTATTTCCTCCATTTATTTCTCTTTTCTTCTTCCTCCTACCTTTTTCTAGGTCAAAACCTTGTTGTTCCATGGTAGAAGTTTCTCTAGAACACAAAAATCTACCTTTCTTGCTTCTTCTTCAAGGGTTTTGCTTCTTTGTGGATAACTGCGTACTTGGCCGAGTTCAAATCTAAAACTTGGATCTCTTTTCCTTCTTTGCTCGATTTTATTTCTAAAAGAGGTTTGTTCTTCTCTATAGACATGATTTATATAACCCTCTTTACTTATATTTCTTACTATAAGCGTGTTAGCTCGTGTTCTTGCTTAAAAATGGTGATTTAATCCTTAAGAAACTACACTTGTTTGGGAAATCAATTTTTATGTGTTTCCTATTTTATTTCCTATTCTAGATGAACCTATAATCATGTGAACATTCTTCTTAATGAAGGAGATAGTTTAGTTCAGGTTGGTATCACCACCTATCGTGCTAAGCACCTATCAACCGATGGTCAGTATTAGGGTTTCTAGGTTGTTTTCTTCTCTAAACATATGACCCAATGGTGTAGTCTTCATGACAACTGAAGGTAGTGACCAAGGGTTATGAACGATGCTGTGAATTGATAGGCACACCTTAGGTAAGTGTTGGGTTCTCTTGGTATCTCAATGAGCAATGGTTTGATTCTCTAATGATGTTATCAATCAATGAGGACATTAGCTTAATATCTGATGGTGTTAAATGAATATAGTGCTAATCCTATCAACCGATGGTGACCTAAGATGTCACAACCAATGGTAGATTAGGACACCACAACTAATGTTCAGTTAAGGATTTAAATGTAGCTTCAATTAAGCCATAAACTAATGGTTTCTTGGTTCAGTTGATCTAATGGTTAGACTCACACTCTAACAGATGGTTTTGAACTATGAACATGATCCAATGGTTAGATCTAACACTTCTTCATTTAATAGTTTTGAATAATATACTTGATTCAATGGTTGAGATTGTATTATATAAAATCCAATGGTTTGGATTGAAACTTATAGTATTACATATGATTTCTAATAATCTGAATTTGATGGTTTCCCTCATGTGATCATTTTAAGGAGGTTGATTGTTGACATGATGACTTTAAAAAAAACACAACTGATGATGGGTTATAATATCACAACCTATGGTACCCCCTTTATGTCATTAATATAAGGGATGTTTAGTGTGTAATGGTGAATCTTACTAGGTCACAACTCAATGGATTTACATATGGTTTGTTAAGGTGCTTACTTATGTAAATAATCAATGGTCTTACTTTTTCAACATCCAATGGTTCTGGGTGATGTTGTAGTATGGTGATATGGGTTGAATGATGATGGAACCAATAAGCTTAGTCTTTTGTAGAATTTATTAATTATTTTGACTATTTGCAAAACCATTGCTTCTGGTGCTTAATCTCATTAACAACACACAGTTAAGCCTGACCCAGAAGCCAATACAATAATAATGCACCACACTTGGGTTGATATGTAACCCTAATGAGGTATAGCTAGTTATACCTAGTCTTAATATAACCAAATGCTAGTAAATGGTTATGAATAGTACTTGAACGATGAATACAATCGTGGAGTACTATCTTTTGTGGTTGAACCCTAGTATGCTATAAACTGATGGTTACATCTTGAGTTATGTGTAGATCCATACTTGAGGATGGTATGGAATGTGATGGTGATGCTTCACCCCATGCATCCATGATCCAATAGGAATGCCATGAGTTAGGGTTTGGGTATGACTATTGGTTGATAACATGAAAGTAACCTATCTTGTTGAACCTAACCCTAATGATACTAGATGAAGGTAGTTAGCTACGCTACCCTTCCTTGAATGGTTGATATAATGTTGAAATATAATTGACCCTTCAAACGGTCTTGGACCAATTGACCCTTCAAATGGCTTGGACCAATTGAACCTTCAAACGGTCTTGGACCAATTGAACCTTCAAACGGTCTTGGACTAGTAGAACCTTCAAACAGTCTTGGACCAAACCTCCAAATGGTTTGGGATCGTTTAGATCTTCAAACGGTCTTGGTCCAATCCTTCAAACGGTTTGGGATCGTTTAGACCTTCAAACGGTCTTAGTTTAGTTGAACCTTTAAATGGTTTGAAGACCGTTAGACCTTAAAAGGTCTTGATCACTTTCTCATCAAACAGTTTGAAGACTGTTAGACCTTAAACGGTCTTGATCACTTGCTCATCAAATGGTTTTAAGACCATTAGACCTTAAACGGTCTTGATCACTTGCTCATTAAATGGTTTGAAGATTGTTAGACCTTAAACGGTCTTGATCACTTGCTCATCAAATGGTTTGAAGACCATTAGACCTTAAATGGTCTTGATCACTTTCTTATCAAACGGTTTGAAGACTGTTAGACCTTAAATGGTTTGGGACCGTTTGGTCAATTCAGAGTTGAAACCGATTGAACCTCAAATTAGGGTTTTGACATCAATTGATCTTGATTGATATCAATTCTAATGTGTTAACTAGTAGTCATCATAGCTTTATGATTTACACTTTCTTATACTAAACTGGTACATTATTAGCGTGATGATGACCAGTCATATAGATTCCTTATATGTTGATATAATAAAGGAATGCTCTTAATGCTAAGATAACCCTACAATGTTATCCTATAAACACCATTTAGTTATTTATTGCAACATCATGTTGAGCATGTGCATTACATGAGTGGTGATGTTTGTTGAGCCTTGTTATAAGGCATGGAACGATAATGATAAACTTGTAGGGAATGATATGATGGTCTTAATGACCTTTGGGCATTGATGAGCCCTGAATGAGGTATAATCCTCTTATGTTGGCAAGGCTTGATACCCTGTGATATTGTGAATGATTTATATCCTATGATAGTGTGATGACAAGTGTAGTCTCTTGAATGGAAATGAATAGTACTATATGATGATGATGTGATGACAAGTATAATCTCTTGATTGGCAGGTTAATAGTACTCTATGTTGTTGAGATGAGAAATTATGTCTCATACATTTTATATCTTCTGAAGTTTTTATATAGCAATGTTTGCTAGAAATGAATTAGGGTTTGTATGTCCACTTGTTTGGTGGAGCCTTAATTCATCCAATTGGAGATAAAAATAAAGTGAAACCATAATCATGTAGTTCCATGTTCCATAGAACAATATCCATGTCAGAACTTGCTGGGTGGTGAAACGAGTAACTCCTATGGGAAACTCAGAGCACATAATGTTGAGTATGTGGGGATAGCTTGGTACCCTAATATCAACCAAGTGAGGATGATTGTGGTCATGCCTCGTATATTGTGATGTGTGAAAGGAAACATTATAACCACATTATTCCACTTATAGAATGGCCATGCATGAGTTGTTCTCTAGCATCGTGATTTGTACCAAGGTGGGCTAGTTGTTTTTAGTTGACTATATGTCAATGTTGGCAGTTGACTAATATATCTCTATGTTGTCTCTCATATTGATCGGGAGTTGTTGGTAAGATCATGGTTTCTGACTCTTCCATAGATCTTGTATGGTGTTGATTTTGACTTAGCAGTTATAAGTTGGATTTGGGTGGTACGTCTCAAATCCTTAGGGCAGTAATAAAAGATGTAATATAGTTATGTAGTATATATGTTTCGGGTTATACACAACACTTCATATTGGATGATAACTGTTGTTTGCTTTCCTTACATAGAGATAATAGATATGCTTATGTTGTAGACATGCTTATGTTGTAAACATGCTTATGTTGTCAGATATATTGATAATTGATAGTTAAGATTATGTTGCTAGCTATGTCTAATACTTATAGCCATGCTTTTTTAATTAGAAATGCTTAAACTGCTAATAATGCTTATGAAGTTGATTGTGCTTATGATGATAGCTCTACTTATTATGTCAATTTGTTCCCTTTATTAGACATGTTAATTTTGATATCCATATTATGCTACTACACATATTTATGATGTTGGAAACAATTATGCTACTAGATTGCTTGTGTTGTTAGCAAGATAGATGATGATAGTCAGACTAATGATTATGATTGTTATTAGATGCAATCTTATGAAATCAGAGTAGATATCTGATAGAAGAAAAGGATTTATCTATTATATGTATATCCGTTGATAATCATACCTTTTACTAAGCTTATTTGCTTAACCTATTTAGCATACATGAACTGTTCAATCTACTGAATTGACTATTGAATACTCCAACTACTCAATTATTTATTGCTTAATCTGACGTAATCCATATCTGTTGGAGAGAGTTGTATCTCTCGATGGGACTGAGTCTCACCTTATGGGTCACCACATCTTTTTAGGTGATCGACAGTAGCGACAACAATATCATGAAAATGAGAAGAATATGAGGTGATGAACCCTAGATATGGTTGTTTAGTTGTCTAGTGTGTCCTAGAGTCATCCTTGTACTCTCAGGTCCAGGTGAAAAGTTTATATATGATGTTTTGATTGAATCAAGATTTTGATAGCATGTTGATGTTTGTATATGTGGATAGTGTTCCTTTGTAAAGTTTATTTTGTAGCTAAGGCTACAAAGTAGTGGTAAAGGATATTGGGAATTATATGAAATAGAACTAGTTGCAAGGCTTTAATGTAAATGTTTCTGAACAATTGGTAAATATTAAAATCAGTTTTAATTTACCCTATTTTCTGGGTTTTTGTATAATTGATGTGTAATCGTGTTTTCTATTTTGAGTAATATCGTTTAGTGTAACAAGTTCTCACATAGGAAATATATATGTAAAAGTAGTAACAACAAAACAACAAGATACTAAGCAAGGAGATAAGAGACATGTACCCATTTCTATATTTGAGTATACCCATTGATGATTCATTTCAGATATGAGTGTTTGTAGTGCAGTAAGTCTTCATTTGGAAACTAAAAATTTGATAAACACAATATATTAATGCTAAATAATTAAGTATGCTATGAAAAGGCATGTGAACAGTTTAAGAATAATACAAACTTGCTTGGCTAGAAACATGATCATAGTCAAGAAAAATAAACAACCTAGAACACATAACTATATCATTTTATGCAAAGAATGTTTTCGGTTCCTTTATCCATTGTGTCAACATTAGGTGGCATAATGAATTTCTGTACATTATATTCAAGGTTTGTCAACATAGAATACTCAAACATGAAATGAATAAAGGTAGGAACAATAGCTCAACCAAGTAAGTAAGTAGCCAAGCACGCATACAAGCATACATACAAGCAAGCAATATCATAGTAAGGTCAAGAGCAAAATGTACCTTGCAAGTAGAGTATATGATTAACCATTAATTAGAAAATCATAAGTGGCAACTTGACTAGGTCTTGGAAATCGAGTCATCATAGAGATCCTGACATTACAAGTGAGTATAATTGAATTAACATCAGCTCTTATTAATTATTATCATGGTGGTTGGATGTGTCACCTAGATCTAGGTATCATATTGTTTGTTATTGACTTCAATATCTCAACTAGGTCATGCGTAGGCATTATCAAGAAAATTAGCAAGTCATACATTCATCTAGAACTAGGGGTGACACATCATAATTAAGATAGAATTCTTAATATTAGGGTTCCATGATCTTAATGGAGTAATCATAAGATTTGAGCACACTTAGTCAACATAAGCATCAACATTGGCATATTTAGTCATTTGAGTTATCATAATGAAAGAATGTCACCATTAGAGTATAGATGGGTTCTACTTGATTTAGGTGTCATAAGCATAACCAAGCTACTTATTTGAAGTCATAATGTATCATAGATCATCATTAGAGCAAAGTTTATATGAAGTTGGAGACTTAGGTGTCAACATGCATACTAGATCACATTTCAACTCAAGATTAGGGCATTTAGTCACATAAGGGAATACAAATGATTCATTAAGAATTTGGATGCACAGGGCATAATAAGTTACTAATGTGGAATCCACATAATCATCTTGAGTAACTTTCGATCAAGGGAAGCATAAGGATTAACATTCATTAGAAATGTGCACATAAGGCCATGTTAAGACACATTAAGAATAACAAGATCATCATTAGTGTCCAAGAAGGTTTATGATAGAAAGTATAGCATTTTACGGTGAAATCCACTGAATTAGAGCAAATATAGGTATTTGAAGCATACTTGAACAAGCTACAACATGAAAGAATGGATCTTTTACATATAGGTCCATTTTAGGTCATTTCACAACATAAAACCATTTGGAGTGCAAGAATGGATAACGTTCAAATATTGATACAAAAGGTCCATTAAGTTACTGATATTAGTCTTACATCAATATTTGGAGCATGAAAGATCAAGGAAATGCATTCAAATAGGACAACCATCTTAAAAAGACTTCAAAAACATGCATTTTAGGATATTGATAGAAATATAGGTAGAATTAGATACTAGAAGTATTTTTAAGGGGTAGTTCTCATTTTTCTGATCAATTTGGTATACAAGAAGTCCTATTTTGGCCAAGATAATCACAAGATACAATTTTTTAAAAGTTTATCTCGACATGACCTCCTTTTGATCATTGGATTTGGATTTGGCAGTCAGTCTGGGTGGCTGTTGAAGGAGTTGGGTTCTTGGGCTGGTGGCTTGGCACCACTCGTTGCCTGTAGTTACCTCTACTATGTGACCATCGGTCTCCACCTACCTCTAGGAGTCGCACCAGGGGCGATGACCGCCATGCCCAAATCATTGTAAAACACTATGAGTCGCTACCTCGAGGGAGACCCTGATACGCGTGACCCGAAGTGAAGCTACCTCCTGCTTGGAAAACTTGTAGTGGGGTACTCCCTACCTATTAGGGACATGAAAATAGGCCATTTGGGGTCACCTTAGAGCTACAAATCTGCTCCTGGCCTCAGATCACCACGAGGTGGCTAGAACATGAAACGCCCAAAGGGATGAGGGTCGGCGCCACCATGGATGGAAGGAAGGAAAAGAAGGAGGAAAGAAGGGGAAGGAAGCATGAAATTGCAAACCAAGAGGGTTAAAAGAAAGAGCAAAAAGAAACAAAGCTAGTGGTGTATAAATCGGAGAAAAAGGGGGCTATAGGAGCTTGGATTGGCCAAACAAAAGGGAGTAGGTTGGACTGTTATACTTGTCCTGACCTAAGGTAGAAGATGATCGAAGACCGTTTGATCCTAATGTAACATACTAAAAAATGGAAATATACACTTTATGGCCCTTTTCCAAGTTTTTCCTTTCCTTCTTGTCCTTCATGTCCCTGATGTTTAATTAGTGGAATTTATAGTGGTTTGGTGAACATTTATTCACTAATTGTACCGATAAAAGAGTTTATGCACAAATACCTCAGTGAAAGTCTATTAAAGCACCTTATTTAGGTGTTATAAACCTTAATATACCTTTTTTATGTGTTTTGAAATCATAAAATGAGCCTAAGTTTCAAATTTGGTTCAACTAGGATGTTGTTTGTACAAGTTATGCAATTTTAGGAACATTCTGGATTTTTATGCAATTTACCCAATTGGTAGGTTTTCTTTGATAATTATCACATGCATTATAATACATAGATAATTCCTTACTATTATTGAGATTTTGAACCATGGGGCACCTAGTTGCACCTTGGTTTGAAGGTGTTTCTCTCCAAGGGCATTTTAGGGATTACCCTCTTTAAAAATGAGCTTATCTTTAAAAGCTATCAACCAATGGGGTTATTTATTTGATTGGAGGATGGTGGGGATGGCCTAGAAGTCTCCATGGGTTTTTGAGGACTGACATTTGATATACAATAAGTCTCTATGAGCTGTCCTCTTTCATGGCCATGAAGCCCTAGGCTAAGGACACATGGAAAGTCCCATAGACACTTCATGCTTGCCCCCTTCTTTATAAAGCCATGTCTACCCCTTCCCACCTCCCAATTAGAAAAATCTTACTCTCCTTATCTTTCCTCAGCTTAGATCATCATTCCTACTCTATTTGGACACAAAGGTGATGTCCCAAGGTAAAAGAGACTGCTTACCTTGGTGAAGAAGGCTCCTAGGGTTCCAAATTTGCTCCATTTAGGGTTTCTATAGCTCCTTCTTGGTGATTTCAACAAAAACTAGTAAGTTTACTCATTTTCTTCCATGTTTTCATGTTGTTAGTCTTCCTCCCACCTTCTTCTCGGTCAAAACCATGGCCTTACATCATGAAACCTCACCTAGTTCCCTTAAACACCTCATCTTCATGTTCTTTTGCTAGGGTTTTTTACCTCGATAGTGGAGAAGGTACTTCTTGCCCGAGATAGGAGCTTTGTTGAAGAAACCAGCCTCTCTAGCTCGGGAACCTTACTTCTTGAACCTGCCCACCTTCCTAGAGGTGAGTTATAAGACCCCCTTCTCATATATTGTTTACTACATGCTTAAAACTCATGGTTCCATGTTTAAAATCGATGATCTCCATCTCTAATTTACCATGTTCTTCTAGGGTTTTGGTTTCTTGTTGTTTTACCTTCTCTAGAAGATCTAGTTTTGTTACCTATGCATCTCCAACCCTGATCTTGGGTCAAATGGTGTTATCTCTCTCTCTCTCTCTCTCTCTCTCTCTCTCTCCATCTCTCTCGCAAGGATTTCTGACTCGTCATTTCCTAATTGGTTAAAATTGAAAATTTCATATCTTTTAATCCACTTATCCAAATTTTACAAATAAATATGTTTTGTAATAGAAAATTTATTATCTATCTATTAAAAACAAGGTCCGATGTTGAGGTTTTATGAAGGGTGATTTTTGTAAAATGAATTTAATGCATAAATTCCATAAAAAGTACATCTTAAGCGTCATAAATCCAAAATTAACATAAAAATATATTTTCTTGATTAGGAGAACCTAATAAGTTCATTGGCGAGGTTTTCAGACTCTAAATTTGAGTTTTTTTGAAGAGGTCTAAAATTAGGGTTTCTATACATTAATATGCATTATGTACTCTAATACATGCTAATACTTTGAAAATAGACAAAGAGAACTTGGACTCAATTTAAATGGTGAAAGTTAGTAATTCATATCAGTAAGTGAGGTATGTGCATTCTTACACCCTAAGTTGGGATATTTGCAAACCAAACCCTATATTTCCCTAATGATGCTTTAATGAACCCTATTCCCTCTATCATGATTCTTTTGTTAAATTGCCTCAAAATTGGTAATGATATTTTTTTCTTGGGTCTTATACCCCAATGCCATGTTCTAACTGATATGAAGCTTTTACTTCCATGATTTCTTTTCTAGCATGTTTATTTTATGGACCATTTAGCTATAGTAGTGGCACTTATGCACAATTACCCATAGATAGGGCATGTGTAAATTCACCATGGGGAATGTTTTATTCTCCACCATAAAAATATGTATAGGTAATTCTCCCCTCACTTATAGGTTGAGGTCCAGTATGTGCCTCAACCCTACTTAGTTAATGTAGTTAATATTAATCATGCATGCAAATCTTCTATTATTTCCATGTTATGGCAAGCATCTATTTGATTATGCCTCATAGTCTTTAAATCTTCATCTTATGATGAAAACTAGCCTTTATTTACATGTTTTATTTTCCTTAATATCCTATTCATATTTGTTGACACAAACTTTGTTTTCATTTCCCTTTTGCTAGGTGTTTTCCCAACCACCTAAGTTTAGATCGAGGTGTTGAACATGATCAAGGAGAACATAGCTTCCAACATAGACCTAACTCTTAGAGATGTTGCTTGGAGACAGATTTGAAGTAGTTTGTGCTTCCCTTTACTTAGATCCTTATGTTGTATCATACATGTAAATCCTTATGGTAGATTATGATGTACTTCTGTAATATTTTCTAAAAATTGAATATAGTCAGTTATATAATTCTGGAGCTACACTTTGGTTGTTTTGAATACCATATATTGAAATTTGAAAATTTTATACCTATTCCAACGTACCTTTGAGTGTGTTTGGAATGTATATTTTATTCTTCATTATTTTTAGTAGGGAGTGGATCCCCCCTCTCAGGTCCCACTCCTTACAACATGGAATCAGAGCCCATGGTAGTCAGAATCTGACTATTTCAACTTTGTCTCCCTAATTAAAACCCTTGCCTTGTATAGTTTCCCTACAAGTCACATGTTTACCCTAGAATCTATCTATTCTACTCTTGAGATGATGAAAGGATTGATTTAGTATCATCAGAGTTTCACATTAGAAACATTTTAGTTAACCATAATGTAATGAGCTTATTAGGTAGCTACTAGGACATGAAGTTGAAAGCAAATGTGTCTAGAAAGGATCAGGGTTTGGGGGATGGCAGGATTTTTCTCTGCACCACTAGCCTGGTTTATGTGAACTCCCAGATCCATATGATACATGCCTGGCCTGAGCTGATACTGACTGTTTGGAATAACATGCCTATAGACAGTAGTAGCCTTAGGCACCTAAGTTGGATAATCCTAAGAACCTAATACGTTGACCTTGTCTTTCAAGTGTACTGACTTGTTTGAGGATAGATGCCCAATATAGTTCTCTTATGTTCCCTAGAACAACATGTTTGGATAGTCTATCCCGAAGAACCTAGACTTTGAAGTTTGGTGTTTAGTAAGAAATCAGAGTGCACAGTGGAAGCGTGAATGATATTATACATGGCTTAGTTAGAGTCACCCTTTTACCTCTAGATTAGTTTGTCTTGGTAGGTCAAACATTTTAAGGGGTGGAGAGTAGTTGGTTTGATGATGTTTGGGTAGTTAGATTTCAAGGACAAAATCCTTTTTAAGGGGATGGAGTCTTGTAACATATAAAAATCTAGCTATACTGACTCTAGAAACCCTAACTCCATGATTAGGAGGATAGTTTTCTTGGATCCTTAGTTTTGATCAAACAAGTCATAGTTATAACCTGACATGCTTGTTTATATACTAATGAACATATAATGGTCATCTAATGAATAGTTCACATGTTTGAACCCTAATGAATATCTATTGCACATAATATGAGTAACTCACATATAATACTAATAGTGAGTACACATGATGCTAAACATGCCTTGGACCAATAAACCCTAATGAAATGATGAGAAAGATAATTGTAGCCTAATATTGTATTAAATGCATAGTACGAATGTATAGGGGAAGAATAATGATTATATTGACCTAACCCTAAGTTGTAATCATCTAACCTTAACCTATACATTCTTAATGGCGTCCTTGATACATTAATGATATTAGGTGTCATAATCAGATAACATACTTTAATGCACATAAATGATATATAATCACCTAATAATAAATTAATAAGGTCATCGATATGAAATGCATATCACCTTGTTCTCTAATAAACACCTAATTAATCACCTAATCATGACCTGGTAGGTGAATCAAATTATTAATAGATTGTATATTCCACTTTTCTCACTAAAATACATATAATGACTTCAATATGGATAGGAAGTAATTGGATTCACATAAAAGTGCATAATCAATCATAAGAACTGAATAAATATGAGAAAATGATTAATGATGAAATTATGTGACCAAGAAAGTTAATGTGACAATGTTTAATAAAGATATAAGTGATTAATGCGACATTGTTTGGATTAATTGTAAAAAATTGGATAAAGTGTCTTATTTCATACAAAATAATATGTTATAATTCAATAAGGTGATAATGGGGTCTAAAACCAAGTTATTAAATATAATGATCAGATATAATGATGCATATTGAGATAATTGAGTAAACTCTAATTTCATTAATACTCATAATGAGGTAAATAAGAAATATATATTGTTTCAAGCATAAAAATGAAATATATTTCTTTTGAATATAATGAGACATGCTTAAAAGAATAATGAGGATGATGTAATGTCAAAATAAATACAATGCTAATAATACAAAAATGTTAAAAAGAAATCATAAAAGTGGAACCCTTAGAATCTATGACAACTAGACCTATGAGGAGTTTCCTCTAAATAATTTGAACTCCCAAGTTAAAAAAAAAAGTAGTTTGAGTTATTGAAAGTTTTGGTGGAAGACTTATGGCTTAGAGGAAATAACATGGGAGTTAAAGATAAGTTACTGCATACTCACCCTCCTCTCTTTGCTTGTGATTTCAAGGATGAAATCTTCTTTAAGGGTTGGAGTGTTGTAACATACCAAAACTTGGACACATACTCTTTATGGCCATTTTCCAAGATTTTCCTTTCCTTCCTGCCCTTCATGTCCTTGGATGTTTAATTAGTGGAATCTATAGTGATTTGGTGAACATTTATTCACTATTTGTACCAATAAAAGAGTTTATGCACAAATACATCAATGAAAGTCTATTAGTGGACCTTAGTTAGGTGTTATAAACTTTAATGTAACTTTTTATGTGTTTTGAAATCATAAAATGAGCCTAAGTTTCAAATTTGGTTCAATTAGGATGTTTTTTGTGCAAGTTAAGCAATTTTAGAATCATTTTGGTCTTTTATGCAATTTACCCAATTGGTAGGTTTTCTTAGCAAATTATCACATGTATTATAATCCTTAGATATTCCCTTACCATTCTCGAGATTTTGAACCATGGGGCACCTAGTTGCACCTTGGTTTGAAGATGTTTCTCTCCAAGGGCATTTTAGGGATTACCCTCTTTATAAATGAGCTTATCTTTAAAAGCTATCAACCAATAGGGTTATTTCTTTGATTGGAGGACGGATGGGATGGACTAGAAGTCTACATGGGATTTTAGGACCGAAATTTGATGTAAAGAAGTCTCTATGAGCTATCCTCTTGCATGGCCATGAAGCCCTAGGCTAAGGACACATGGAAAGTCCCATAGACACCTCATGCTTGCCCCCTTCTTTATAAATCCATGTCTACCTCTTCTCACCTCCCAATTTAAAAATTCTTTCTCTCCTTATCTTTCCTCCAGCTTAGATCATCATTCCTACTCTATTTGGACACGAAGGTGTTGTCCCAAGGTAAAAGAGAATGCTTAACTTGGTGAAGAAGGCTCCTAGGATTCCAAATTTTCTCTATTTAGGGTTTCTATAGCTCCTTCTTGGTGATTTCAACCAAAAATAGTAAGTTTACTCATTTCCTTCCATGTTTTCATGTTGTTACTCTTCCTCCCATCTTATTCCAGATCATAACCATGTCCTTCCATCATGAAACCCCACCTAGATCCCTTAAACACCTCATCTCCATGTTCTTTTGCTAGGGTTTTTCGCCTATAAAGTGGAGAGGGTACTTCTTGCTCAAGATAGGAGCTTTGTTGTAGAAACCACCCTCTCTAGCTCAGGAACCTTGCTTCTTGAACCTATCCACCTTCCTAGAGGCGAGTTTTATGACCCCCTTCTCATATATTTCTTACTACATGCTTAAAACTCATGCTTCTATGTTTAAAATCGATGATCTCCATCTCTATTTACCATGTTCTTCTAGGGTTTTGATTTCTTGCTATTTTACCTTCTCTAGAAGATCTAGTTTGGTTACCTATGCATATCCAACCCTGATCTTGGGTCGAATGGTGTCTCTCTCTCTCTTCATCTCTCTCGCAAGCAATTTTGACTCATCATTTCCAGATTGGTTCAAATTGAAAAATTCATATCATTTAATCCTCTTATCCAAATTTGACAAATAAATATGTTTCTGAATTAGAAAATTGATCTCTATCTCATAAACATATTTTCAAGGTCTGATGCTGAGATTTGACGAAGGGTGATTTTTGTAAAATGAATGAAATGCATAAAATCCAAAAAAAGTACATCCTAATTATCATAACTCCAAATTTAACATAAAAATATATTTTCTTGATCAGGACAACCTAATAACTTCATTGGTGAGGTTTTCAGACTCTAAATCTGATTTTTTTAAGAGTTCTAAAATTAGGGTTTCTATACATTAATGTGCATTATGTACTCTAATACATGTTAATACATTGAAAGACGCAAAGAGGAACTTGGACTCAATTCAAGTGGTGAAAGTTAGTAATTCATATTAGTAAGAGTGGTATGTGCATTCTTACACCTTAAGTTGTGATATTTGAAAACCAAGCCCTATATTTCCCTAATGAGGCTTTAATTAACCCTATTCCCTCTATTCATGATTCTTTTGTTAAATTGCCTTAAAATTGGTAATGATATTCTTTTTCTTGGGTCTTGTACCCAATGCCATGTTCTAATTGAGATGATACTTTTACTTGCCATGATTTCTTTTCTAGCATGTTGATTTTATGGACTATTTATCTATAGTAGTGGTACTTATGTACAACCACCCATAGATAGGGCATGTATTAATTTTCCCTGGGGAATGTCTTATTCTCCCCCATAAAAATGTGTAGGTGATTTGGAATGTATCAATTCTCCCCTCACCTATAGGTTGAGGTCTGGTAGGTGCCTCAACCCTACTTAGTTAATGTAGTCAATATTAATCATGCATGCAAATATTCTACTATTTTCTTATTATGGAAAACATCTATTTGATTATGCCTCATAGTCTTGAAATCTTCATCTTATGATGAAAAATAGCCTTTATTTGCATGTTTTCTTTTCCTTGATATCCTATTCATATTTGTATACACATACTTTGTTTTCCTTTCCCTTTTGCTGGGTGCTTTCCCAACCACCCATGTTTAGATCGAGGTGTTGAACATGATCAAGGAGAACATAGCTTCCAACGTGGACCTAGTTCTTGGAGATGTTTCTTGGAGACAGATTTGAAGTAGATTGTGCTTCCCTCTACTTAGATCCTTATGTTGTATCATATATGTAAACCCCTATGGGTGATTATGATGTACTTTTGTAAACTTTTCTAAAAATTTAATATAGTCATTTATGTAATTCTACTGCTACACTTTGGTTGTTTTAAATACCATATATTGAAATTTGAAAATTTTATACCTATTCCAACGTACCTTTGAGTGTGTTCGGAATGGATGTTTTATTCTTCAATATTTTTTAGTAGGGAGTGGATTCCCCCTCTCGGGTCCCACTCCTTATACCCGATCCATCATGGACCACGAGTGAATCCGATGGCTAGGAGTGTGTATTCATTGTTCCAAAATGGAGTGTTCTCATTGGTAGAGAGTAAATGCCATAGAATGTTGAGGTGTTTAAGTTGTCTTGAAATTGTGTTTCTTTGTCAACCTTGAAAAGTTCATATCTCTCAAATCGTAACTCCAATTAACATGAAATTTTTGTCTTTGGTTCAAAAATTTCTTCTACTTCTTATTTCCAAAGTGTGGAACCAGAATTATAATGTTGAGCATACTCAAGTTTGAAAATACACTTTCAATAGTGAAATTATGCATTCGACTATAGTCAAATAAGCATGATGTGACATTTATTCAATTTCATTTCATCATTTGAGTATAAGGTGATTCAAAACCATTTAATTGAGTGTGAGGGAGGTTGTTAACCATAGTAGGGTTCTGAATGAGTCAATATGTGCATTAAATTAATGGAAGTGGAAAATCTAGGTTATCACAATAACTTGGTGAGAATCAGTCATCAACCAACTCACATTCCAGTCTTATGTGTTATTGGTGCCTGTGACATCTGCTATCAAACTGACAGCCAAATTGCACAGTAATTACGCGGAATAACCATTAGCAACAAATTACTAAAAATCACTAAAATTAAAACTATTTTGCAAAGAGATCCATTGCCAGGAAACTTTTTATAGAAAGAACCAGAGTATTATATACATCAAAGGTCCACATTGTACATACATTGTACCATCCCATCTCGAGGATAACATATATAACTTACTCTGCCAAGACACATATTGAAGCAACATAAAACCTCGAGGCATACAAGTTAAAATCTGATATCATTTATAAAACCATTATGTACTAACTCCCAAGGACCTGAGAGTAAAGAGACGACACATAGGACTTCTATCTATAAGACATGATAGACAACACAGTCAACCTGAGTTGTCATTGTTGTCCTAATTATTGATGTCCTCCCTCTATAGAACGGTCTCTACCTCCTTGTCAGTGTCCACCTAAAAATTGTGGGGCCAACGGGGTGAGATACAAGTCCCAGCGAGAGATATAACCCTCTGCCAACAATACTATTATCATAGATAAATTGCATAAAACTGAGAAGAGGATCTATTATAACAATAAGAAAGATTAATCACTGTTTATAAGAAGAATAGAGCAATATCATCTTTTAGAGCATTACAACTATCTAAGATAGAGCAATATATGTACATATATATGAGCATGGCAGAATAATGCCATACTGAGTAGTTCATATATCTATTACCAAGCATTGGATCATGTTATACTTCAAAAGGAATGTGAAGAACATGTATAAAAAGTATCAACTATGTGATACAAAAGTATTACTGCTTCATCCAATGTTTCTGTAATCGGTCCTTAAGCAAATATGCTACACAGATGGTTACATATTCACAATCACACTTATGCCCTGAGGAGATGAGGTATACCGCTCATGCTCCAACCGACCATAGCTATGTAAAGCATCGATACCATACAAGGTCAATAAAAGAGTTGGCTTCCAAGACCTCACATGTCTCAGTCAGTATGCGACCACTTACATTGACATCACAAGTCAAACTACAATTAGCTTGCCAGGGTATAGTGGCATCTTCTCTATAGAGTTGCAGCTGCAACATGCACTCTCTTCAGGGAGGTCACATGGAAACCTTGGTATATTTTCTTCAGGGAGTACACCCCCACAACATTCCTGGTATTGAGTCATGTCATATATCCATACTCTTAATAGGGAAAACACACACCAAATTCCCTATTTGGGCATAAGGATATGTTCACCCATCACCCCCACATATTAAAAAATATGCTCTCTGAGTTAAACTCGTTTCACCATTCAACAAATTCTGACACTTATGGATCTATGGTCAGGGCAACTACATTTTATGGTTCATAATGATATATTAAGTGCATTATAGTATCTTTTAACATCAATAAAATTATAAGCATCAATCATAAACAAATGCTACAAAGAAAGTTGTAATACATTTATCATATTTGTTCATAATATTTGTAACACATTTTGAATGTATACAACTCGGGATCTCAATCCCTTCATCATATCACTGGGAATTCTCATCCCTTAATCATGATCAATATCATGATTACATGGTTTGGGTATTCAAACTCTTAGTTCATCACTGAACATTGTTACCTCTTATCAGGTAACTATTACCTCTAGGTCCTCTGACCTAGGTATTCATTATACTTGTTGCACAAGTATTTCACATGGATCACAAGGCCCATTTAAATATCTTGTCACCTCTCACTAGGCAATGACTATCTTTTAAGTCATTAGACCGATTAAACATTATACTTGTTGTACAAGTATTTAACATGGCTCACAATGTCCATTTAATATGTATCATATGGAACATCATAGCTCATACATGGCTATGATCATCATCTCCTGATACCCGCATGGTTAGCACGTCATGATAAAAACAATAGCAAGTACATACCATCACCATGCAATACAAGAGAAATACAACCTTCCCATTATTAGGGTTAGGGTTTCCCTTTATAGCCGATTAAGGTTTCAAGTTCATATTATTAATCCACACCCTAATTCATTGATCCACACATCTAGGAGCATACATTGATATCATAAGTATTCAATCATACTTATTTATTCTCATCATTTATCATTAACTTATTATAAAGACAAAGAATGAGTTCCACTCTCATCCTTACTAGGATATTTATTACATCATACTATATTAAATTGGCTTAACCCTTTCTCAAAGTACAATAGCCTACACTTGTCAAAGTGTATTAGGGTCATTACTTCTTATTGTGCCAATTTCCATAACACACTTCATGTGTTACTCATCGAAGTGTATAAGATTTGAGGTGCATCAAGGTGTATCGACCTTGAAGTGCTAGATGTGATATCGACCAAGCATCATTCCCTGATGTAACACTTCCCTCATCATTTTCAACTTACTTGAGTTCATCAACTTATCTTGTATTAGGGTATCAACCATGCTAATACTTTATATACTAACTCACTACATTTATCCAGCAGTGTATTGGCCATAAGTCACCACACTTGTCTAGTAGTGTATCGACCATAGGTCACCACACTTGTCTTGTAGTGTATCATCCATAGGTCACCACACATGTCTTGTAGTGAATCGACCATAGGTCACCACACTTGTGTTGTAGTGTATCAGCCATAGGTCACCACACTTGTCTTGTAGTGTATCGGCCTAGCATTAATTCTTGAGTTGCCCAACTATCACCAAGTGATATGGAATCATCTCTTATTAGGCCATTATTGATATAGGGTTGACCATCATCAATCACTTTAGGTGTTTCACCTATCAAGGTATTAGCCACACCATTACTTGGTGTTTTAGCCATCACTTCTAAGAGTTTGTTGCCCTCACCTTTACAAGGTGTGTCGGGTTGAGTCATGTATGTAAAGTTGAACACATGTATTGGGTTAGGGGTATATCGGGCTAGGCATCATAATATCCCTCATACCCTCACCCATCAAGGTATCAGCCTTACCTATCTTATGGTGTATCACCTTCAACATACTTGTGTGTAAAAACTTCACCTCACTTAGTGTATCATCCTTACCTCACTTGAGGATATTGGCCACACCATACTTTAGTGTATTGACCATCACATGTTCTAGGGTATCAACCACCTTACCACTTTTTGTCCTCTAATGTATTGGGTTACAATCACCATATCATTCAAGAGGTGTGTCCTTACCTCCATATCATTCAAGAGGTGTGTGCTTACCTCAATATCATTCAAGAGGTGTGTGCTTACCTCCATATGGTTCATGAGGTGTGTTCCTACCTCCTTATCTTTCATTATGTGTGTGCTTACCTCCATATGGTTCATGAGGTGTGTGCTTACCTCGATATCGTTCATGAGGTGTGTGCTTACCTCCATATCATTCAAGATGTGTGTTCTTATCTCTATATCATTCAAGAGGTGTGTGATTACCTCTATATCATTCAAGAGGTGTGTGCTTACCTCCATATAATTCATGATGTGTGTTCTTACCTCCATATTGTTCATGAGGTGTGTGTGTCAAGTTGACCACATACATATCGGGTTACACAAGTGTAGGGTTTTGCATATCGGGTTAGGGGTTCTCCAACCCGATATTGGTTTGTGCAATGACGATGTCATCATCATCAAGCTCTATACTTTCATCCATTACTATTCTTGTTCATTGACAATAGTCCTATGCAACTATTAGAACTCATAGATCCATCAATCATTCAAGGAAAATTGAAATAGAAAGTAGATCAACAAGTATAGCAAGATTGAAGGTGATTAATAACATAATTGGGTTCAAGTTATATAACTCGCCTCAAGAACAACTTCAAAGATCCAAGCTCCAAAGATTCACATTCCCAAGGTTTAAGATGACTTATCAGGAGTCCAAGACACATTCACAACTCCTTCATATGCAAATAATCACCATAGATAAGAACTTGTTGAAGAAGAAAAGAAAGGAATAACTATAACCCGAGAATCATGCTTCAACCAAGGTTGAAGATGACCATGGATTCACCTTAAGCTTGATGCTCGAGGTCCTCCATGCTCCTCAATTTTTATGGGCTATATCCAAGAGAAAGAGAGTTGTAGGATTTGAAAAGTTTCACTAGTATGTGAAAGAAGAGGTATATATAGTTGAGGCTCATGAGAGAGAGTGTATAAGAGATGCCATCACCTTATACTACTAGGTGACACATGTCCATGCATGGGTTGACACGTGTCCATGCATGCAACCATAATTATCTCAACATGAAAAACTCTTTGTTGGATAATTCAAGAGTAGATATCAGCCATTGAGTTCCTTGTTGAACAAGATATCACAACCCAATATCACTTTATTCACAAACTGATACAACTTTTCCAAGGAACATGTAACTCATCACAGATCACATCCTTGAGGTGCTAATCTAATATGAATACTTCCAAGAAGTTAACAAAATGATATGGGACCTCCTGTATGTCTTCTTGGTCGATAGGCACTCCCATATAAGCTCTACAACTCATTACAACCCATTCTAGGCTTTCAACTACACAACACTTCTTGATCTTTTCATCACCAAGAATACAACTAAAAAATGATTCAAACATGGTGCCTCATTCTTTCTATCTTCTCTAGATGATACTAAGAGAGAGTAGGGACACTCTAGAGGTGGTAATTTGCACATCAACCCTATGTTTTGGGTAAATTGCAATTTGCACCAAAGTTGGTACACAAGGCACAATCATTATTCAAATAAGCTCAAACATGGAACTTAGGCTTTCCACAAACCACCACTTAGAATTATTCTATCTCTTATGATGCTAAAGAACTTAAGGTACGTTCAACATGTGATATATTGCAATATAACCCCTCATCTTGGGTAAATTACACTTTGGTCCAAAATAAGGGAACATTACCCAAACAACATTCAAACAAGACCAAACTTGAAACATAAGTGTGTCACATGATAAAAAAACACCTTAGAGGATTATATTAAAGTTCTATGAAACTTACTTTAGCCAAAACAAATAGGGTTAGCCCTAAACCCAAGTCAGGGTCCTTACAAGTTATAAACCCCTAACAAGGATTTTGTCCCCAAAATCCCAGATGAAGGGAGATAATAGTTGATCATGCATCACACCATCTAGCCTCCACATAACACCTTGATGTCATGGAGATGCCATAGAACTTTTACCAACACAAATTTCTTCCATTTAGGGTCATCATAGAATCTCTCACACATGACACATACTCAATTGTCCTTTTCATTACTGACTACAAAGTCAACTCTGTGTCAGGTAACACCTTCTTAGTCAGAGAAGCATTATACATACTTTGTATAAATTGGGTGCCAAACCTCACTGATTTGTCACCTTCTCAACTTACAACTTTTAGTGATAATATTCTTGATCTTGGGAGTTTACCAACCCACTCACATAGCTTAGCATTTCTCCTCTAAGGAAAGACTAAATCTGCGTTCTATCACCCAGTTGGGACTACAAGTCTTATCATACTTCTGTTGTGCCACTCTAATCTGTTGACACAACACTAAACTTACTTATGACTTGTACCAACTATCCTGTTATCTATTTATTCTCTTATCAAAAGGAGAGGCTACTTATAGAAGGAGAATTGTCTCAGAGGTAACTCTAGATGTTATATGTATAAGACACCTCTACATATCTAGATAGGGATTATAAAATTTGTTTATCTATCTCTAGACAATGTGCAACTTTCTTGGATTTTTCTTTCTTCCAAACTTGATAGGGATATTCTAAGGAATTATACTTAGCTTGATTAACTTTTCCCCAAGACGATCCTACAATTGTTCCTTTAATTAATACATCCTTACCAATGTCATGTTTATGTAGAGCATAAACCCCTAACATGTGATATCCATACTATAGTATGTACTAGACTGATCTCAAAGTTGGCCATTATAGGTAACCAAACATTAATCATCCTATCAGGAGTCATGTTCTCACTTTCTCATACCACTAAAACTTCTTGGATACTAGGATTCCTTACCTTGGTATCCATTACATGTGCCAAAAACACATTACACTCTCATTATTTCCATCTTCTATTGTTATTACCAAAACCAAACATATAATAGGACCTTTCTTTCATCTTGGGACATTACTTATCACATATAACTTTATCTTGGAGCCAAAGTCTTGGACTAACTGATACTTTTCAAATTACCCATCTATAGATTACTTCTAACCCATGCACATCAAGTGTCATAAGACTCACTTGAATGCTAAGTCCTTGAAAGGAAATAACACAAGGAAACATATTCCTCTTATCGCCCCAACATCATCTAGGGTTGTTTATCAAAGAAAAGAGATTATCACCTCCTTTGATTATTGCATGAACTTTCAACTTTTCATGTGTCATGCAATCTTGTTTCATCTTAGGTTCCTTGCCACCAACATAGGAATTGTAAAGATGATTACATGTCATCATTCTTTTCTTTATTGTTGACTAGTATGTTCATAAACATTTTCTGATTTTTATCACATTTTTCATATTCACATCATGGGAAAGATCTTTATTCTTCAAATATTCTTTATTGAACAGGGATCATCTCCCTTGTTCCCTTTCTCTTATCATGAGGATTGTACTGTGTACTTCCTCATACTCACAGATTGGTTTGAGATAAACTCAGGTTCCATTTCATTACAGTTAGGATGTGATAGAAATATCCATGCCATATTTTCAATTTCATTATGCTTTTTAGATTGTCTCAGAATGACTACTTGATCAGAGTAATCAGAAAGATAGCAATCTAAGAGTCCCATACTTACCTTGCATTCAATAGTTGAATATCTGGCCAGGGTATGAAAATATTGAGATTAGGTAGTATGTACCTTGTTGTATATCATATTCTTTGCTTTTCATATCATCCAAGTCATAGGACTTAGTATCCCTGGATTTCTCTAGGCATCTCTTTTACACCTCTTCCTCTTTTATACAAACAAAAGCAATTATAAAACATTTTAAAGACCACTAGACAGAATATAAGTTCTCATCTTTTTTATCTCTTCCTCATGTCTTCATAGGACTAATAAAAGGAAGCTCAAAAACAACAACTATATATCTTATAACTAACAGATAAAATCAAGAGAAGACATATCAGAATGAAAAAGCTCTATCTGACCTATCACCCCTTCTGTGTCATCTACTACCTCAGGTTGACTCGAAACATGGAGTCTAGCTGTTTCATGTTGTTACTTTTGTTGGGATGTAACTTATGCAAGTCTTGCTGAGTCTGCCTTGATTCTTCAGTCATTTCCTCCTTTCTTTTTAGACAAAAGGATCTAATATTCCCAACCTATCCACATCTATAACATGTATCTTGTACTCATACCCTGGTCTTGTCGGCTTTATTATCGATGTAGAGGATAAATTAAGAGTTCTAACTGGTGGAAAATTAGGTCCTTTGGCCTTACTCGGTAGCCACTATCGTGGTGCACTAGTTGTTTGTTAAATTGGTGTTACCAAAAACTTTGCCTTTTTAGAGCTATTATACATCTGTTCCTGAGTTTGGATAGATCTTTTCTTAATTTCTACCTCATTATCCTTTGCTAGGCAGTCCCTTATCAAATGTCCTACTTGCCTACACTTGTAGAAGACTCTATTTCCTTGTCTTATCTTAATCTTTTCGACATTTTCTACTTCTCCAACATAACTATGCCGATCAGAAATCCTTCCAGATCCCAAAATTTCTTCATTGGGGACTGGTAATCTAGGTTGCATTGCTAGCATCAGATCCTCTATATGTGTCACTTTTGTCATAACCTGTCCAACGAGAGAAATAAAATAAGGGTTCTCTATCATGACTAGATCAGCCTAGGGATCCTCAAGAAATTGTTCTTCTCTTGCTTGATCCCTTGCACCTTCTCCTGGTGCAACAACATTTCTCTCATCAACGTGTTCCTCATGTTCTTTAGACATCTTTAAGATTTACCCTTTCTTCTTCTTAAGCAAAAGTCACTATAAGATATACTGGATGACACTAGAATAGACTCAACACCTTGTTCCTATGTCTCTGTAGACTCAATGAACCTTAACACTGCTACAGAACACGCCTTTGGCGTCGGTTGTTTAACCCCTTTTAGCGATGGTTCTCAAGTGACGCCTATGTGGGCGTCACTAAAGGTCGAACTCATTGGCGTCGATTTTATAACCGACACCAAAAGGCTTCGCGCCACCAAAAATGCACCAGCAGGGCACCTATAGGCGTCAAATAGGTATAGTAAGCCGATGCAAAAAGGGTTCGCACCACAAAAAGGGCGCCATCTATGACACTTCTGCGTCGGTTTGCCAATAAAAACTGACGCCATATTTCCAGATGCCACGGCCGTGCTTCCCTACACGGCCGTGTTTAGTACTATAGGTGTCAGGTTTATACTAATAACTGACGCCATTTCCCGTCACATCCGTGCTTTCCTGCACGGTCAGGTTGTTTTTCACATTAGGCGACGGTTTTATCCAATAACCGACGTTGTAAGACTTTGATGACGGTTTTCTATAAATAACCGATGCCTATGTTTTAAATTTTTTTTTCTTATCAGTTTGCAGGCCTGCTGTGGCTGGTCAGTAGGATGAGAACCTGCAGTTCAATTTTCTGAACTGTAGGTTTACGACATCCATTGATATCAGCCAACAAACAAGCCACAAACCTGCAAAATCAACAAATATACTTTTCACACAAGTAGATACATTCAGACATCAATTCAATTCTCACATTCACACATGTAGAAACATTCAAATACATGTATAAACATTTATACATGTATAAACATTCAGAAATATTCATTTACAAAATATCATTCAACATCGCTATCAGCATCCCAATTATATTTTACAGTCCCCACTGCTTGAATGGCTCTTGCCCATTCTTCTCTTACTTCATTTAATACTTCCATCGTGTATGGAGCATGTACATCTTTTAAGTATTTACCTATAGTGTGGTCAGTTTTAAACACCTGTAAATATAATGATGTATATATAAGTAATAATATAAAAATAAGATTTATATATTTCATACTAACTAATGAGACTATATATAATACCTCATGTATGGTATTGATGTCCAATGCGGCATAACAAGTGCATACAACCAATGCGGTATCGATGTCCAATGTGGCATACAATACATATAGTGCAGCACACACAAGTGATTCAGATTCATATAACAAAATGATAGACTAACACATATAGAGTGCATAACAACAGCAACGCCAAATTTACATACAACACTAGCTTAGTACATATATAGTGGGACTAAGGTGACGAGTTAACAGGAGGACAAACAGATTTCACCACGAGTTAACATTGAAGAAGGTCTACTAACCTACATTGAGATAAACAAGTTTATCAGTACTAGCCTAAGGAACAAGTACTGTTCGTCGGGACAATGACGGTCGTGGAAGCTTAGTGGCCACTGTCCAGTTGAACGTGTAGTGGCCACTAAGCTGGTGTTCCAGAACAGTCCCAGATCGGGGACTATCCAAGATTTACTCCTAATGAGTAAATCTTGGATGGGTTTCTAGGCCAACAAACACAATAATAGATATGTACATGTTAGGGTTTCATCACAATTAATGTTAGGGTTTCATCACAATTGATGTTAGGGTTTCATCAATGTTAGGTTTAATCAAATCAAATCAAGTTTAAATCTTAAGTACATATGTACTAACATCAAAATTTATTGAATTAGGTCAAACATTAGGATTATAAGCACAAATATACGCAAGCAAAAGAGTTGTTCGTATCCTAGGATTTACATAAAGCATTACATAAAGATTTGTTCATATCCTTACCAATAGCAAGCACAGTCGTGGCTGTGTTGGCCTACCACGGCCGTGTTGTCCAGCACGGTCATGGTAGGCCAACACAGCAATGGCCGTGCTTGCTGTTGGTAAGGAGCTAGGGAGAAGGATGCAAAGTGGCTAGGGCTACTTGGAGCTAGCGTGGAGAAGAGCGGCAGCGAGCGGCAGCAGCAGTGGTGGCGAGAAGGCAAAGAGAAGAGCAGAGCGGCACTCATAGTGGCTCCAGAAGACGAGCAGAGCAGCAGAGAAGAACATAGCAGCAGTGGCGGCGAGCGGTGGCAGCAACAGAAAGAGGACGCGGCGGCGGCGGCGAGCAGAGGCACACCAGCAGTAGAGGCGGCGAGCAGCAGCGGGGGTCGTTGGTGATTTTAGGAGAGAGCGGCGAGCACAGGAAAATTATCACAAAGAAACATGAAGAAATGGGTAAGAGCCGGGTCATCGGGTCTATAAAGTTGGTCAACATCGTCGGTTAGCTACAAAACCGATGCCTATTACTCTTCAGCATCGGTTGTTAGTAAAAAACCGACATCCAATTAGACAATCTTTGCCCTAAATTATTTGGCAGGAACCATTATCAGCGTCGGGTATCAAAGGATTAACCGACACCGAAAGCGGAACTTTTCGCGCAAATATCCTTCTTAAATAGGCGTCGATGAATAGTTAAAAAATCGACACTGTATGTGATGCAAATTTTTTTGGCTCAAAATTTGGATTTCGCGGGTGATTTTAGGTGTCGATTTGTTATACCCAATCGACACTGAATACAAAGTGGTACCCATGTCTGGCTGGTCTTCGAATATAGACGTCGGTTTCCCTAAATAACTGACGTTGAATATTATAGCCGTCAGTTTACCTTAATAACCGACGCCCAGAAAAGCGACACTGAATGTTGTTTCTGTATATAAGCTCTGATACGAAAACTTGTGATGACCGCTATCAAACCGACATGCAAATCACACAGTAATTACATGGAATAAGCATTAGTAGCGGATTACTAAAAATCACTAAAAATCAAAACCATTTTGCAAAGAGATCCATTGCCAGGAAACTCTTTATAAAAAGAACCAGAGTAATATATACATCATGGTCCACATTGTACATACATTGTACCATCTCATCTCGAGGATAACATATACCAGTTGCTTTGCCAAAACACATACTGAAGCAACATAAAACCTCAAGGCATACAATCTAAAATCTTAGATCATTTATAAAACCATTATATACTAACTCCTAAGGACCTGAGAGTATAGAGACGACACATAGGACTTCTATCTACAAGACACAACAGACAGCACACTCAACCAAAGATGTCACTACTGTCCTGGTTGCTTATGTCCTCCCTATGTAGTACAGTCTCTACCTCTTCGTCTGCATCCACCTAAAAATTGTGGGGCCAATGGGGTGAGACACAAGTCCCAGCGAGAGATATAACCCTATTCCAACAATATTGTTATCACAGATAAACTGCATAAAACTGAGCAGAGGATCTATTATAATAATAATAAAGATTAATTACTATTTATAAGTAGGACAGAGCAATATCATCTTTTAGAACATTACATCTATCTAGGATAGAGCAATATATGTCCATATATATGAGTGTGGCATAATAATTCCTTACTAAGTAGTTCATATATCTATGACCAAGCATCGGATCATATAATACTTCGAAAGGAATGTGAAGAACATGTATAATGTTTATCAACTATGTGATATAAAAGTACTACCGCTTCATCCAATGTTTCTGTAATAGGTCCTTAAGCAAATATGCTACACTATTGATTACATATTCACAATCACACTTATGACCTAAGGAGATGAGGTATACCGCTCATGCTCCAACTGACCACGACTACACAAATTATCGGTACCATACCAGGTCAATGGAAGCAACAACTTCCAAGACCTCCCATGTCTCGGTCAGTGCGAGACCACTGGTAGTGACATCACATGTCAAACTGCAATTATCTTGCCATGATATAGTGGCATCTTAACTATAGAGTTACAGCCACAACATGCACTCTCTTCAGGGAGGTCACACAACAACCCTAGTATATTTTCTTCAGGGAGTACATCCCCCACAACATTCTCTGGTATTGAGTCATGGCATATAACCATACTCTTAATAGGGAAAGCACACACCAAATTACTTGTTTGGGCGTAAGGATATGTTCGCCCATCACCCTGACATGTTCAAGAATATGCTCTCCGAGTTAAACTCATTCCACCATTCAGCAAATTATGACATTGATGGATCTATGGTCAGGGCAACTACATTTTATGGTTCCTAATGATATATTAAGTGCATTATAGTATCTTTTAGCATCAATCAAGTTATAAGAATCAATCATAAACAAATTCTACAAAGAAAGGTGTAATACACTTATCATATTCTTTCATAATCTTTGGAATACATTTTGAATGTATACAACATGGGATTTCAATCCCTTAATCATATCATTGGGAATTCACATCCCTTAATCATGATCATCATCATGATTGCATGATCTGGTATTCAAACCCTTAGTTCATCACTGAACATTGTTACCTCTTATCAGGTAACTATTACCTCTAGGTCCTCTGACCTAGGTATTCATTATACTTGTTGCACAAGTATTTCACATGGCTCACAAGGACCATTTAAATATCTTGTCACCTCTTACTAGGCAGTGACTATCTTTTAAGTTATCAGACCATATAAACATTATAATTGTTGTACAAGTATTTAACATGGCTCACAAGGCCCATTTAATCTGTATCATATGGAACATCATAGCTCATATCTGGCTATGATCATCATCTCCTAATACTTGCATGGTTAGCACTTCATGATAAAAACATTAGCAAGTACATATCATCACCATGCAATACAAGAGAAATACAACCTTCCCATTATTAGGGTTAGGGTTTCCCTTTATAGCCAATTAGGGTTTCTAGCTCATATTATTAATCCACACCCTAATTCATTTCTCCACACATCTAGGAGCATACATTGATATCATAAGTATTCAATCATACTTATTTATTCTCATCGTTTATCATTTACTGATTACTAACACAAAGTATGAGTTTCTCTCTCATCCTTACTAGGATATTGATTACATCATACTATATTAAATTGGCTTAACCCTTTCTCAAGGTACAGTATCCTACACTTGTTAAAGTGTATTAGGCTCGTTACTTCTTATTGTGTCAATTTCCATAAAACACTTCATATGTTACTCATCCAAGTGTATCAGATTTGAGGTGCATCAAGGTGTATCGACCTTGAAGTGCGAGATGTGGTATTGGCCAAGCATCATTCCTTGGTGTAACACTTCCCTCATCATTTTCATCTTACTTGAGTGCATCAACTTATCTTGTATTAGGGTATCGGCCATCCTAATACTTTATGTACTAACTCACCACATTTTTTCTGTAGTGTATTGGCCATAAGTCACCACACTTGTCTAGTAGTGTATCAGTCATAGGTCACCACACTTGTCTTGTAGTGTATTGGCCATAGGTCACCACACTTGTCTTGTAGTGTATCGGCCATAGGTTACCACACTTGTCTTGTAGTGTATTGGCCATAGGTTACCACACTTGTCTTGTAGTGTGTCGGCCATTGGTCACCTCACTTGCCTTATAGTGTATCGGCCATAGGCCACCACACTTGTCTTATAGTGTATCGGCCATAGGTCACCATACTTTTCTTGTAGTGTATTGGCCTAGAATCAATTCTTGAGTTTCCCAACTATCACCAAGCGACATGGACTCATCTCAGATTAGGTCATTGTTGATATAGGGTTGACCATCATCAATCACTTTAGGTGTTTCACCTATCAAGGTATGAGCCACACCATTACTTGGTGTTTTAACCATCATTTCTAAGAGTATGTTTCCCCCACCTTTATAAGGTGTGTCGGGTTGAGTCATGTATGTCAAGTTGAACACATGTATTGGGTTAGGGGTATATTGGGATAGGCATCATCATATCCCTCATACCCTCACCCATCAAGGTATCAGCCTTACCTATCTTATGGTGTATCACCTTCACCATACTTGGGTGTAACAACTTCACCTCACTTGGATGTATCATCCTTACCTCACTTGAGGATATTGGCCACAACATACTTTAGTATATTGTCCATCACATGTTCTAGGGTATCAACCACCTTACCACTTTTTGTCCTCTAATGTATTGGGTTACAATTGCCATATCGTTCTAGAGGTGTGTGCTTACCTCCATATCCTTCAAGAGGTGTGTGCTGACCTCCATATCATTCAAGAGGTGTGTGCTGACCTCCATATCATTCCAGAGGTGTGTGCTTACCTACATATCATTCAAGAGGTGTGTGCTTACCTCCATATAGTTCATGAGGTGTATTCTTACCTCCATATCATTCATGAGGTGTATGCTTACCTCCATATCATTCAAGAGGTGTGTGCTTACCTCTATATCGTTTAAGAGGTATGTGCTTACCTATATATCATTCAAGAGGTGTGTTATTACCTCCATATCCTTCATGAGGTGTGTTATTACCTCCATATCATTCAATAGGGGTGTGTGTGTGTCAAGTTGGCCACATACACATCGAGTTACACAAGTGCATGGTTTTGCATATCGGGTTAGGGGTGCTCCAACCCGATATTGGTTTGTACCATGATGATGTCATCATCATCAAGCTCTAGGATTTAGTCCATTACTATTCTAGTTCATGGACAATAGTCCTATGCAACTATTAGAAATCATATATCCATCAATCATTCAAGGAAATTCGAAATTGAAAGTAGATCAACAAGTATAGAAAGATTGAAGGTGATTAATAACATAATTGGGTTAAAGTTATATAACCCGCCTCAAGAACAACTTCAAAGATCCAAGCTCCAAATCAATAAGTTCCCAAGGTTGAAGATAACTTATTGAGAGTCCAAGAATCGTTGACAACTCCTCCATATGCAAAGAATCACCATAGTTAAGAACTTGGTGAAGAAGAAAAGATAGGAATAACTATAACCTGAGAATCATGCTTCAACCAAGGTTGAAGATGACCATGGATTCACCTAAAGATTGAAGCTCGAGATCCTCCTTGCTTCTAAAATTTTATGGGAGATATCCAAGAGAAAGAGAGTTGTAGGATTTGAAAATAATCACTAGTAGGTGAAAGAAGAGGTATATATGGTTGAGGCTCATGAGAGAGAGTGTATAAGAGGTGTCATCACCTTATACTACAAGGTTACACATGTCCATGCATGGGTTGACACGTGTCCATGCATGCACCCATAATTATCTCAACATGAAAAACTCTTTTTTGGATAATTCCAGAGTATATATCGTCCATTGGGTTCCTTGTTGAACAAGATATCACAACCCAATATCACTTTATTCACAAACTGATACAACTTTGCCATGGAACATGTAACTCATCATGGATCACTTCCTTGAGGTGCTAATCCGATATGAATACTTCCAAGAAGTTAACAAAATGATATGGGACCTCTATGGCTTCTTGGCCGATAGGCACTCCCATATAAGCTCTACAACTCGTTACAACCCATTCTAGAGTTTCAACTACACAACACTTCTTGGTCTTTTCATTACCAAGAATACTACCACTCAAAAATAATTCAAAAATGGTGCCTCCTTATTGATCTCTCTTCTAGATGATACTAAGAGAGAGTAGGGACACTCTATAGGTGGTAATTTGTACATTAGCCCTATATTTTGGGTAAATTGCAATATGCACCAAAGCTGGTACATAAGGCACAAGCATTATTCAAATACGCTCAAACTTGGAACTTAGGCTTTCCACAAGCCACCACTTAGCATCATTCTCTCTCTTATGATGCTAAAGAACTTAAGTCACGTTCAACATGTGATATATTGCAATATAATCCGTCATCTTGGGTAAATTGCACTTTGGTCCAAAACAAGGGAACATTACTCAAACAACATTCAAACAAGACCAAACTTGAAACATAAGTATGTCACATGATAAAAAAACACCTTAGAGGATTATATTAAAGTTCTAAGCAACTTACTTTAGCCAAAACAAATAGCGTTAGCCCTAAACCCAGGTTAGGGTCATTAAAGTGCCTATCTACCTTGCACAATAGCAACTGACTAAGGACATAATGAGAATTTGTATACATACTCTTAACATTCATATGATCTCACTTCAACAAGGCTAATACTTGAAGACATACATCAATGAGTAATAAAATTCTCTAGACATTCACTCTATCTCCTTATCTCATAATTGAGTGAAACAGATGAATTGGAAGCTTGCCTTTATATATGTTATTATTAATAAAATCCTTTATGGTAACTATGCCAAGTCAGTCATCATATGATTGGCTCTACATACATACCTTACCAACAGACTCCTACTTGCACTTAGATCCAATGACGAATGGATCTCATCCTTACTGATCTAAACATGTCCAACATGCTTTTGTTGCGCTAGTGCTTATTCAGTGGGTTAGCAACACTTCACTTATCATCGGTATATTGCAAGTTTCTTATCTCCACTTTGAGATGAAACTGTTGTAATATTGTATCTAATATTCCTTGCCTAATAATTAGCTCCATTGTTGTCACAATAACACTACTGGGTCATCAATGGTTAGAACATCTATAAATTCATCATATGAACTTTTGGATCCATATAGTATCACTTTGTGTTCATAACACAAGAATACTCAGCTTCTATTATGGATTAGCATTAATGGCTATGAGTTTGAAACCCTTACAAACTAATCAACACATCTCTTTTAAACCAAATATATTTTAATTTGCAATCATTTTCGTCATTATGGAAGCTTGCATTGATGTAACTCTTTATATCAAACTTTTTCTCTTATTTCTATCATCATTGACTAGCAATCTATCCTTAGTCACTTCACAAGTACTAATGGATATCTTTAATGACTTTCCAATAACCCTTATTGGAATTTATATCATCTTGTCATGTCCAATACACACAAGATTATATGAGATAAACACATTTATAGCATTCATGATAGATTCACTCTGTTGGGGTTGGCCCATGGAATCTTATTCATGATATTTCCATTCTTAAAAAGAATAGGAGCATTAGGTTCATGAGAGACTAATCCAAATTCTCTCTCATTGAATCCATCCATGTTGAACTCTTTCAACACATTACTATTGTATGTGATCAAACTTCCATTGTGAAACATTCAAGAACTATTTCATAGGTCTTGATCCTTGTCTAATAAGATTTTTCACCTATACCTTCATTGCTAAAGGGGTTTTCATGCCAGTTCTCAACATGCACAATATTGAGATGTTTATTCCTCATCATATGTGGAATATTCATATATGCTCCCACTAAATCTTTTGTAAACATAGATTTCATCTTTTATCTTGACTCAAGTCAAACTCTTTGACTATTGTGTCAAAACAAAAAGATCCCATTTCTGAGTTGCTTGTTTTAATCCCAAATTGAACTTTGTAGTTTATAGACTTTATTTGTAATCTTGAAGTTATAAAACCATTTATCTTGTGTCACATATACATCCTATGTTGTATTACCTTAAGGAATCTAGTTTTAATCTTCATATACAAATCTCATGGTCTATTTTAACTACAACAACAAGCTTGACAATCGGTAATGGAATTTCTATCATGTTCAACAACTTGAACTGATTTGAAAATCTATTCAACCAACATGTCATTTTATGCAATCCATGTAGGTATTTTCCATTAGGCCATATTGCACCCATTAGGTATTACCACTTTAGGTGTAGCTTATTAAGATGCTACCTTGTTAGTTTACATGGTTTCCATATTACTCAAAACTAGCTTTTTAGTTGACTTGTTGGCTCATCCTATATGACCAACCCATCTGATTTGTTGGATTCACTATCCCCCAATTTTAGGTGTGTTATACTAGAACTAATTTATTGTGTGTTACATGATGAACCTGAGAATCCACAACAACTTGTGATTCCAATTGTTCTCATTGTACTTCTTTGTTGGCCTCAAAAACTGTGAATATTACTTTTACTCCAATTGATTCTTTAGGAACTCGTTTATCCTATCAACAAAACAATTTTGTTATTGGAATGGGATTAATAGTAATGTTCAACAATCATGGTTTATGGATAAATCTTCTCAAGAAACTACTTTCTCAAGGTGGGTTTCAATCGCTCAGAAGTATTGGAGTATTCCCAAATAATGTCACATACAATGTCCACTAAATCATTTAGATGGTACATGATTTAGAAATAGATATATATATTTACGAGGGTATAAAAAATTGTATTTAATTTATAATTATATCATGACTCATCATGGTAATACTCCTTCATTCTGACACATCATCATGTTGATGTGGATTTGACTTGTGATATATTATCATAGTCTTTTCCAGAAGGTTCTCTAGATATTGATATAAAGTATTTCAACATTTGATCATATCAAAGTATCTTAATACTTTCATCAATGTCACACTTCATTTACAATCTCTTTGAACATTTTCAAGTGATTAATGCTTTCATTCCATTTGGTACATATTATCATATTACCAGTAAATGAAAATGAAGTATTAGTTAATTATCTATAGCATTAATTCCATAAGATCTTCATGCATCATATGTATGAGGTCTAATGGAAAAATTATCCTCACACTACATTAAGTGAAGTATGTCATGTCATATTGTACATGAATAAGACTTGCATGTTTCCTTAGGTTCATTAACCAAGGGAATCTAGATCATCAATAAAATGTATTCTAGGCATGTACCTCTCATTTTCATACAAGATGACCAATGCCAATGATAGTCTTGAGTTATCAATTATAATCCTTTGGTATAAACATTATAAACATTCATATTTGGATCATTTTGCATAAATATTGCAAGATGTATCAGGGCTAATACCATGCAAGATCATATCTTTGAAATAGAAACATTAATATCTTACTTTATTGATATACCATCCTTGTCATACAAGATTCTTTTAAGTATATGTTTCCATTACATGGCATAATGTAATAGTAGTTGTAGTAACTCTATTACTACCCATTGGGCTAAGATAAGTTTCAATGTAGACTATGGCTTCCACAACACTTACTCCACCTTGTCCATCTTTGTCCTTCTATGAGGGCTTTTACTTCTTTTCAGATCATGCACATGAGTGTGTCATATCTTAGTTTGGTATCATATACCAAAATGAAGAAGTAATCAAATTTATCTTATATTGTTTATACCTAAAGTAGAGGCCTCAGAGTCATCCTTCTTCTTCTTTAGTTCCTCTAACTAGAGTGGGCAATTCCTTTTCCAATGTCAAGGCTGCTGACAATGGTGACATTTGCCTCTTATTTTCTTTACCTCTCAATTTGCTTTGAGATATGAAGACTTGGGCTTCTAGCTATCTTTAGAACTCTTCTTAGCTTTGACTTTGCCATTAGACTTCTCCTTTGTCTTGCTAATCTTCATCACAGACTTGGGCTTGTCTTTCTTCATTTGTGTCTCAGTTGTTCTCAACATGCCTAACAACTCTGTCAATGGCTTGTCAAAGTCATTCATGTTGTAGTTCATGACAAACTAACTATATGACTCTGACAGGGACTGCAGAATCACATCATAGGCCAACTCTTGACCCAAGGGGGATCCCAATCTAAAAAAGTTCTCTACATACCCAATTAGCTTGTGTACATGAGTACCTTTTGCGTCACCTTCTGCCATGGTACATTTGAATAGTGCCTTGGAGACATCATATCTCTCCTATCTTGTCTGATCTTGGAACTTGTTCTTGAGATGTGTAACCATCTCAATCACATCCATGTTCTCATGCTTCCTCTGCAACTTATAGTTCATGAAGCATATCATCAGACATTTGACATCCATGACATCTTTAGTATTCTTCTTGTAAGCATCGCTGTCAGCCCTTGGAGCATTCTGAGGTGGTTCCTCAAGTTCTAGAATTTTGAGGACATAGAGCTTGCACTCCTGTGTGAGAATAATTCTTAGCATCCTAAACCTATAATGGAAGTTATTCCCTATATTTTTGTCCTTCTCAAGGATAGATTGCTGAGAAAAGTGATTGTTTCTTGTTGCCATTTTGTTCTACAAAAGAATTTTCAATTTTGTCAAAAACTAATTTTTGATTTGATTTGATTAAATTGTAGGTGATAACAATTAGATATTTAATTAATTATCTCTCATTATTTTGTTCAAATTGATAACCCTCGAGTATCAATTCGGAAAATAGCATCAAACATTTTTCTAATGAGCCAAGATCCAAAATGATTCAATTATTACCCACCCTACACCAACATACATAATCAAGCATTAAGGTAGGCAATCATGCCAATTGCATCATATGCAACTCTTGGATAGATGATATGCACAACTCTTTGCCATAATCATCTGTATGCTTCTGGTCTTAGACTCTCTAAGAATCACCAATGTAGCCAAACCCAATAGCCAATATGATAATAATGCACCCTACTTTGGCGGAACCCGCATTACTACCATCACACTTCCACGAGGTAGACGGCGCACCACGCTTTGGCATAACCTACGCTTGGTCGAACAAGATTTTCATAAGTATTGCTATTGGAAAGCATCTTAGACTTAACATGTTTTGATTGATGGATTTTATATATATCATATATATACATATATTGTATCCAATCACCACATATATAGTACATATCATATACATTCTATATCCCACAACGTAAACATCAATATAAAATAGAAAGTGTTAGTTATGGCCATGTCTACTTTTAATACCTTGGAGCCACAAGGAATTACTACCACCTAGGTCAATCATCACATCACATGTATGAAAAATCTAGAAGGGGCTGAATAGAGTTTAAAAAATATGTACAAATTTAAAGTGCAATGGAAATAAAAGAGGCAACCAAAAGAGAGATACGGGATAGAGTGTTTGTATTTATGACATTAGTCCACTACCTAGTTAATGCCAACTAGGATTTGCAACAAATACTTCTATCAATTTATCAGTGAGGACAAATTACAAGATGATTGTTGCAACTAAATCCCTCTTCTTTACCGACCACGAAAGAGCACCACCAAACCACTTCTTTTATGGACACACCAACAGATGGGGAAGAGAACCACCACACCTCTTCTTTTATGAAATCACTAAGGGACAAGGAAGAGAACCGAAACACCTCTTCTTTTATAGATGAACCAAGGGCCAAGGAAGAGAACCACCACACCTCTTCTTTTACAGATGCACCAAGGATCGAGGAAGAGAACCACCACTTACGGAAGTAGACCAACCGCAATCACAAGTAATAGAAATAAAACTGGAAGAAGAAATACACCAAATAAGTTTTCTAGAGTCCTTACGAATCAAGCTTATGGACCGAACCACTTAAGGATGTATCAAGGTTGTTGTAAAGGTGGTAGGCTAAGCTAATGTCTAGGATAGGAAGGAATTTATTGTGAATGAACTGCAAAAAGGATAGCTACAACTCTTATTGTTCAAGATGTAATATATACAAATATGAAAGTGTGTGCTAGGATGCCTCTAGACCACTTCTATTTATAGGAATGAAGTATGGGTGGCTAGGGAATCTTTGCAGAGATTCTAGAGGGTTCTAGAGGGTGAAATAGCCATTTGAACAAATTTAATTTAGATACAACGGCTAGTTTGAAAAAATTAAAAGATATGTTCTAGAACCTTCCTCGGTTGACCAGTTTCTCGACCGAGCCAAGGCTGGACACGTCATACTTCAATAGCTATAATTCATTCAAAGAAAACGTGTTCAAGGGTATAACAACAACTATAATTTTTGACTTAATTTGACTTGTAATAAATTTGCAATTTTGATGTCTTGAGTCCTAGACCGATCATTGTCTCGATCGACAATGTCTTCAACCGACTTGGGTCTCGGTCCACAAATATTTTGATCACAACTGTAACAGATGGATAATTCTTTGGGAATACATATCTAATGATTTATCTAGTGTGACCTACCTATCAAAGACTTTTGATATTAATATGTGAATGGTTTTTAGATAGGTGAACTTAGACCAAAGCTAGATTTTACATGACTTCTAAGAAAGAAATACAAATAAGCACATACAAATGCTTTATTCAAAGAACTAGATATTCTAGTCTTGAGTTTGCCAAGAGGTTCCTGAAACACTTAGAGTAGCAAGTTAAATCCACAAGTAAGAAATGTTTGTCATCATCAAAAGCGAAGATGAGCTAATGTCCAATTTAGTCAACAATCTCCCCCTTTTTGAAGATGGCAAACATTTAAAATTATAAGAAAAAACTCAAAAAGAAATGTCCATACCTTAGTGAAGTTTTCCTTGAGTATTTCAAAATTTGTTTATATTCACATTTGAGAAGTATGGAACATATCAACCAACTCACAAAGTGAATTGCAACAATTAATATATGGCAGAGTGTTTGGTAAAAATGTGAAAGCTCAAATGACATGCTCAAGTATATAAGTTTATGTGTAGAAAATATTTCTCCCCCTTTGTCATCTCAAAAAGGTAAACGAAGAAATGAGAAGATGTCTCCCCTGAGTGAGATACTCCCCTTTAACATGATCCATATAAAATAAATGTAAAATTTAGGCGTATGATCATAAACTAAGATTTTCTAATTGCCATTGAAAGGAATGTGAAGTCCTTCATGACAAAGAGAATCTCATAAATAAAAATAAATAAATCCTTAAAAATACTATGAACCAATGGACAGGAATGTTATGTCTGCCATGATGTAGAGATGCCAAAAAATATAGAGAAAATCTTGATAAAACTCATCAATTTTCAAAGATATCAAAATAAGCATCCTCAAGAGGAACAATGTATAATTAATCTTGTATAACTTGAAATTGTTCCAAAGCAAGAGGTTTTGTAAATATATCAACCAATTGATTTTTAGTATCTACATGATGTAGACAAATGTTATTTTTAGCAATGTGGTCGTAGAGAAAATGATGACAAATTTCAATGTGTTTTGCTTGACTATGAAAAATAGAATTATGTGCTAGGTTTATTGCACTAGTATTATAAAAAAAAATCAGAGTTGATGATAAAGAGAAACCATAGTCGTTTAGTACTTGTTGCATCCATAATACTTATACACAACAAGAGCCAGCTACCATGTATTCAGCCTCAGTGGTGAATAAAGCAACGGTATTTTGTTTCTTACTAAACCAAGAGACAAGTGATTTCTTGAGTAAGAAACAACCACCACTACTAATTTTATGATCAAGACGACAACCAACATAATCGGCGTCATTATAAGCATTAAGGTCAAAGGGTTGATCTCTTGGATACCAGATGCCATAATCAATTGTACTAGCTACATATCTCAAAATTTGTTTTACAAAAGTTAAATGAGAGTTCATAGGATTGGATTGAAAACAAGAATATAAACTAACAACATACATAATATCAGGTCTAGAAGCAGTTAGATATAACAAGCTACCAATCATGCCTCTATAAAAAGAATTGTCGATAGGTTCCCCATTTTCATCCTTATCTATTTTAGTTGAACTACCCATAGGAGTCGATGCATGTTTACAATTTTCTAGGTTAAAGTGTTTTAGAAGTTCTTTTGTATATTTTTCTTGGTTAAGAACTATACCATGAGGATTTTTCTTAATTTGAAAACCTAAGAAAAATGTTAACTCACCCATTAGACTCATTTCAAATTCCTTTTGCATAATATCACTAAATTGTGTACATAGATATTCATTTGAAGCACCAAAAATGATGTCATCAACATAAATTTGAATAATGAGAAAATCCGAGTCATACCTTTTAATGAATAGAGTAGGATCCTATTTGCCCATGGAAAAGTCATTTTCAAATAGATAATTTTTAAGTCAATCATACCAATTTATAGGGTCTTGTTTTAAACCATACAAAGCTTTCTTTAACTTGTATACATGATCAATATGTGTTGGATCATTGAAACTGGGAGGTTGAGCAACATAAACTTCCTCTAGAATTATTCCATTTAGAAATGCACTTTTAACATCCATTTGAAAGAGTTTAATGTTTTTATGTGCAACAAGAGCTAATAGCATTGGAATTGATTCGAGTCTAGCTATAGGAGCATATGTTTCATCAAAGTCAATTCCCTCTTGTTGGTTATAGCCTTGGGCAACTAATCTAGCTCTGTTTCTTACTACTTCCCCGACTTCATTTAACTTGTTACGAAAAACCCATTTAGTTCCAATAATGGATTTGTCTTTAGGTCCAGGAACTAAATCCCATACATCATTTTTAGTGAATTGATTTAATTCTTCTTGCATGGAAATCATCCAATAATCATCTTTCATAGCTTCATCAACCTTTTTGGGTTCAATCATGGATACAAATGCAATGTTAGTCATATCCTGAAAAGATGATCTAGTTTTCATTTTCTCAAAAGGATTTCCAGTAATAAGATCTTGTGGATGGTCTTTGATTATTCTTGGAATAGGTTCATGTAAATCTTCATTTGATCTTTACTTGACTCATTATAAACCATTTTCTACACCTTTAGGTGATATAGTTAAATCTTCAATTACTAGAGGAAGATCATTTTCTATTGACTCATTGTCATTGATGGTTGAATTTTCATGAAAGGTTACATGTATTGATTCTTCCACTTTCTTAGATATTGTATTATAGATTCTATAGGCCTTACTCGAGCTTGAGTATCCTACGAAGAATCTTTTTGTGATTTAGGGTAAAATTTGTCTCTATCTTCTTTAGCGTTTAAAATATAGCAAGGTGTTCCAAAGATATGAAAATAATCTACTCTTGGTTTCTTAGAAAACATGATTTCATATGGAGTTTTTTTAAGTTGAGGATGGATTGATATTCTAATTTAAACATAACATGCAGAATTAACAGCTTCAACTCAAATGGACTTAGGTGTATTATGTTCTAAAAGCATAGTTCTTGCCATTTATTATAAAGAACAATTTTTCCTTTCAACTAAACCATTTTGTTGTGGAGTGTGAGGAGCAGATAAATTATGGGTATATACCTTAGATGATCAAAATTATTCAAAAACGTGATTTTCAAATTTGCCCCCATGATCACTCCTAATGGTGAAGATTTTATTTTTAATTTGATTTTCAATTTTTTAGTAGAACTTGATGAATATTTCAATAGTATCATTTTCACCAGAGAAAAAATGTACCCAAGAAAATCTATTATAGTCATCAATAATAACAAAGAAATACTTCTTTCCACCTATGGATTGTGTTCTCATAGGTCCAAACAAATCCATATGTATAAGTTCAAGGGGTCTGGAAGTAGTAAGTACTTGTTTGGCTTTAAAGGAAGTTTTAGTTTGATTTCCTAAGGTGCAAGGTTAACACTTTTTAGAAGTTTCAAAATATATTTTAGGTAAACCACGCACAAGATCATGTTTAATTAGTTTCTTAATAATATGAGTGCTAGCATGTCCCAATTTTCTATGCCATAGATTTTGATCATTAGTTGCAATAAGACATTTTCCTGTGATTGATTTCATAGAGTTAGGTCTAAGAATATATAGATTTCCTATCCTTTTTCCTTTATATACTACCTTACTAGTATCTTCTTTAAGAAATTTACAACAAGTGTCGTTAAAGAACACATCATACCCACTATCACATAATTGACTAACACTTAACAGGTTATGGTGCAATCCATATACTAATAAAACATTTTTAATAGTAAGATTAGTTCCAATGTTACCTATTCCAATGATGGTTCCTTTGCCATTATCTCCAAATGTGATTGATCCTCCCTTTTTCTTTTGAAGTGTTTTGAAAGCATGTTTGTTTCCAGTCATATGTTTGGAGCATCCACTATCAACTACCCAATCCTGCAATAATAGATTTTTGATATCCAAGTGGAGTCCATGATCATTAGAAAAAATATACACATAACTTGCATTAATTTACCCATACATAGGAATAAGTTTAAAAATTTGCAAATGAGTATCAAAATATTGTTGAGATGAGACAATATTAATTTATCACACTAAGAATAGGTCAAATCTCAACATGTTCTTTTTATTTTAAGTTGGGTTTTTATGAACCCAACCCATGCCAGCTGTTCCCTTCTTCCTATATTCACATGCAAAAGAGTAATGACCAACACGTTGGCAATAGTGACATGATGTATAAGATATTTCATTTCTCTTTTCCCCAATATTATTTTTAGGCACATACATGGTTCTAGTCTTTTGACCAAATTCTTTTTTGTTCTAGGCATATGTGGGTGTTGATTCTTAGGCACATATCCTAGACCTCTTCTTCCTATTTGCTTGGAAGTATTTACTAAGATATTATCAAGATTTCTTTTTTCATGTAATAATCTAGAAACCTATTTTTGCAAATCAACATTTTCAACAATCTTCTAATTTAGATCTAAGTTCAACATAGAAAGATTTGAAAGTAAAGCATCTTTAGTCTACATGATTGCACAAAATAGGTTGAGTTTGATAATCATTAAGTTTAGCAAGTATGCCAACTTTTTCTTGAGTTAAAAGACTATTGTTATTTTCAAGATAAAGCAATTTAGTATTATAACTTTCAATAGATTCTTTTAAAGCATTATTTGAATACCTTAGAGTATCATTTTCAGAACTAATATTTTCAAAATCAACATAAAGTTCATCAATCATTTTTGAAAGTTTCTTCTTTTGTTTCTTGCAATCAATGTACTTTTCATGAATTTCTTCAAGATTATTTACTAATTCATCCTTAGATAATTCAAAAATATCTACCTCATTTGTTTCTTCTTCACCATATTTTTCCATGAGACATTCTATCTCTTCTTCTTCTTCACTACTCCCAAATTCATCGCTTGATTGGTCCTAAGCGACTTTGTAGGATTTTTCTCCATTGTCCTTCTTCTTTGATGAGGATTTGTTCTTCTTGAGTCTTGGACACTCAATTTTTAGGTGGCCCTTCTTTCCGCACTCAAAACACCTAGAAGAACAAATACACTTATACTTCTTACTATTTACAATTAAAGCATCTTCCTCGTTTTCACTTCTTGTATCGCCATTTTCTTGAGTGGATTTTGATGATGACTTGGAGGTGGCTTTGAGAGAAATGCCTTTCTTCTTCTCCTTATGTTGTTCAACCTCGATCTTCTCTTCTTCTTCTAGATTCACTTCATGTGTTTCTAGATTTCCAATGAGCTGCTCCATTTTGAGTTTTGTTATATCATTGGCTTCTTTAATGGCATTGACCTTGGATTTGTACTTTATGGGCAGTGATCTATGTATTTTTGATACTTGATCATCTTCACTTATGTTCTTTCCCAAGGCACTTAGGTTGTTTACAATGTTAGAAAATCTAGCATACATTTCTACAATACTTTTGTTGGGTTGCACATGAAATAATTCAAATTTATGTTTCAGCATACCAATCTTAGTATTTTTTACTTGTGTGGTACCCTCATGTGTTATGGAGAGTTTGTTCCATATTTCATAAGTGGTGTCACAAGTGGATATAAATCAAATTCACTTACAGATAATGAATAGTAAAGTATGCTTATAGCCTTTGGATTTAACGTAGCTTGTTTTACCGTTTCTGCATCCCATTGCTCTAGTTCAGTTGTCGGAAGCTTTTAATATCAAGCAATCATTTTCCATACGTCAAAGCTCAATCCTTAGAAATAGAATTGCATCCTCCTCTTCTAGTAAGTATAGTTTGTTCCATCAAACACGAGTGGTTTGTTGATAAGTGTTCCTTCCATGTTGAGGTATCCAAGTATGCCTACCCCCATTCTTCAAGACCAGTGATGGCTCCTTGAAGACCCACTCTGATACCAAATAAAAATCTAGGGGGGTGAATAGAGTTTATAAAGTATTTAATCAAATTTAAAGTGCAATGGAAATAACAGAAGAAACTAAAAGAGAGAGATAGTATTTAGAGTGGTTTCGTCTATGACGTAAGTCCAATACCTAGTTATTTCCAACTAGGATTTGCAATAAATACTTTTATTAATTTATCAAAGAGGACAAATTACAAGATGATTGCAGCAATTAAATCCCTCTTCTTTATCTGCCATGGAAGAGCACCACCAAACCTCTTCTTTTAAAGATGTGTCGATGGACGATGAAGAACACCACCACACCTCTTCTTTTATGGAGACACCAAGGGCCAAGGAAGAGAATTGCAACACCTCTACTTTTACGGATGAACCGATGGCCAAGGAAGAAAACCACCACACCTCTTCTTTTACAGTTTCACTAAGGACCGAGGAAGAGAGCCACCACTTGCGAAAGTTGACCAACCACAATCACAAGTAATAGAAATAAGAGTTGAAAAAGAAATAAACCAAATAAGTTCTATAGTGTCCTTATGAATCAAGCTTATGGATCAAATCACTTAAGGATGTATCAAGGTTGTTGTAAAGGTGGTAGGCTAAGCTAATGGCTAGGACACAAAAGAATGTTGTTGTGAATGAATTGCAAAAAGGATAGCCACAACTTTTATTGATCAAGATGTAATGTATGCAAGTATGCAAGTGTGTGTTGGGATGCCTCTAGACCACTACTGTTTATAGGAATGAAGTATGGATGATTAGGGCATCTTTGGGGAGAGTCTAGAGGGTTCTAGAGGGTCAAATAACTATTTGAACAAAGTTAATTTAGATACAACAACTAGTTTGAAAAAATTAAAAGATATGTTCTAGAACCTTCCTCAGTCGACCAGTTTCTCAGCTGAACACCAACTCGGTCGACGATTTTCTCGACCGAGCTAAGGCTAGATGCACCATACTTTAGTGGCTATAAGTCAGTCAAAGAAAACTTAATCAAGGGTATAACAATGGCTCTAAGTTTTGACTTGGTTTGACTTGCAATAAATTTTCAATTTTAGTGTCTTGAGTCCTCGACTGATCATTGTCTTGGCCGACAAAGTCTTCGACTGACTTGGGTCTCTGTCCTCAAAACTTTTGATTGAGAAACTGTAATAGATGGATAATTCTTTGGAAATACTTATTTAATGATTTATATAGTGTGACCTACCTATCCAAGACTTTTGATATTGATATATGAACGGTTTTAGGGTAGGTGGACTGATGGAGCTAGAACTTACACCAAAAGATTACTCTTCCAATGGAAGTCCTAATATGCACCAAAAACCCTAGGGAGTTGATGTTCTCTCTAGGTTTACCTACAACTGGTGCTAGATAAATGCTCCACCCCACAAGAGTGTGGAAGCCTTATCATAGTACAGATTTAGGATTGAACCCAAAGGACAACGCTAAGAATCTGAGTGTCTTTTTCTTGTTTCGTATCAATCTAAGTTAATCATCTAAGACCAGAAGTTTGATTTGAGTTATTTAACCTAAAGCATGCAAAAGTAAATTCAAGAATAAAAACTAGTTTAATGATTAAAAACTAAGATTAGCAGATGATGATGGACCACTGGGGTGATGCGGGTATTCACCACCACTACACATGAATTGTACTTGTACCAAACATAGCAAGACTTGTAAGCAAGATACATGGATGTTGTACAATACCGATGTCTTATAGGACAAGAGTAATGCACACATCCTTCACGGGTTGAGTAACTCTCATTCGGTACGTATCTACATGTCAATGAAGATATGTAGTCTCCGAAGAGAAAATCTTACTCAACCTCGTGAAACGTGCATCGGAAAACTAACAAGCGAGCGATAATTACCAAGTCGATTAGTATCCTTATAGACTATCCCTCTTTCGAGGATATAGCTACGAGAAACGTGAGAGTGTTGCAACGTCACCCATTCCCGAACGAATGGTCAAGTACTTTGCACCACTCTCTCCTCAGAGTGTGTTCCTCGACCTGTCAAAGTTGTACTTTTGTACATCAATTGATTCCATTTCATAGTACAAAAGTACAACGATGGAGGTGAGTTTACTCCACTCCTTAGAAAGCGTTCCGAGATACCGAAACGGATGCACGGTTGATACACACACCAGAAACCAAAGCTAAATCGGTATTCGAGTCTCAAGAGCGGTCGTAGACAAACCACAACGAAAGACAATAGATGCATACAAGAACGCGGCCAACATTCAAGCATGTATGAAATGATTTAGCATTGAATCAGAATGATAACATCTTTTTAGTACAAGATACAAAACACGGGCAGCGGGGCTAGTCCCCGCACCCCAGTGGATGGAACTACTCACTCCTCATAGAGGGAGATACAAGTAGGAAGAGAGAGAAAGAAAGATCTGCCATGAGCTCGGTGCAGAGGGTGGACGCAGCCCGGTGAAGTAGATGCGCTCCTTGCTCCGTCTTCCTTCTCTTCTTGGCCTCCTTGGATGCAGCGCTAGTAGTAGGTGGAGTGGAACTTGATCGGAGTGGTGCTCTGGCAGCCTATCGGCGTCCGGATCCGATCTCCTGAAATGAGGGTGATGGGGGTCTATTTATAGGCTTCGATCTGATCCCAAACGGTTTGGGTAATTTGCTGGAAATATCTTCTCCAAACGGTTTGGAGACCGTTTGGGCTCCAAACGGTTTGCTTCGATCGGTCTTGGCCTTGGCATGGACGCGCGGCTTCGGTTCTTCAAACGGTCCTTACGCTTGCGTCAAACGGTCTTGGGGCCGCATGGGACCAAACGGTCTTGAGACCGCATGGGACCAAACGGTCTTGAGACCGCATGGGACCAAATGGTCTTGGGACCGCATGGGACCAAACGGTCTTGGGACCGCATGGGACCAAACGGTCTTGAGACCGCATGGGACCAAACGGTCTTGGGACCGCATGGGACCAAACGGTCTTGAGACCGTATGGGACCAAACGGTCTTGGGACCGCATGGGACCAAACGGTCTTGGGACCGCATGGGACCAAACGGTCTTGCGACCGCATGGGCTCAAACGGTCTTGGGACCGCATGGGACCAAACGGTCTTGGGATCGCATGGGACCAAACGGTCTTGAGACCGCATGGGACCAAACGGTCTTGGGACCGCATGGGGTCAGTGTTGTAGGGGTTATGATTGTTTGTGATAGTTGAGGATGATCTGTAGAGGAGAGAGAATGTGAGTTGGGGAAAATGAGATCAAATAAGCTGGAAACTAGGGTTATTTGAGGTACTGATGCACTATTTTCACGAGACTGAAAAGATACTTAAAGTAAGCCCAAAGCGAGGGTAGATCAGTCGATATGCGCCACAAAATCCTTAGAATTGGCGACTATAATGATGAATCTGGAGGATTCATCACCACACCGAACTTAAGCATTGCTCGTCCCGAGGAACGAAAAAGCCCAAGATAGTATCCAAAACACATGTAGTTGGTCTCGTAATTATCTCACCTTCATGCAAGTGTCGGAATTTTCACAAAAAAAGAGAAAAGGAAAATGAGGCGAAACAAAAATTAGGAAAAAAAATGTCAAAAATCCTTTGAATTGGTGACTGAAGGTGGATCTGGAGGATTCATCGCCACACTGAACTTAAGCGTTGCTCGTCCCGAGGAACAAAAAACTTAAAACAGTCGCCAATGAAATTGTTCATCTCGTGTTTGCCTCATCCTTATGTCATGTTATAATTTTGTTCATGGCTCAGATCGATACAACATTAGAGCTTCCTTAGATCACGAAATACATCTTATGATATCCTCATTTCTGAGTTCATTTTGCTGAGGTATTTCCTTCTCATTCTCTGTCATATCAGTCATGTTAAAGAATATATGAGACTTCGAACAGACCCACAAAATCAACAAAAAGCATATGATCTGTCACTGGTGTTGAAAGAGGAGAGAATGGGGGTATGATCAAAAGATAAGAGTCTCTCCTTTGATTGAATCAAGACTCTTATTAATAGTTGACTCATCGAGATACTTTGAATGATTTATGCACAACTCTGGTTGACTTAGCCTTACACCCAATTTTTTTTTCTTTTCTAAAGGTAACTCAGAAGTGTGTATAGGTTGGCTTAAGGCTTTTGGCTATTTTACCTCTTTGAGAGGAGGTAAGGGGTTATTTTTGGATCCTTAGGATCTCACTACTGGTCGTGACACATCTGCCTTTATGAGGGCAGCTAATGTACCGGCCGGGCGAGACCTTTATCGGTTATCCTTATTCAGGGCACAACTCTCATGTTTTTATTCACACTCTGGCTTTTATTCATTCTCACTTGGCTTAGGAGAAAGGGTATTTTTGGAATTTTGCATATTTGGGCTGCCAGGCCTCTTTTTGGAATCGGGGTAGATTTTTCACCAACCTCGGTATGTGCACAATCATCATTGTATACTCTTTGAAGCAAAATGAGAAGGTGGTATGCCCCTGTTATGTATTGAGGGGTATGGAAGAAGCGGTAGTGGAAAAAGAGGTGTTTTGTACCACACCGAACTTAGAGTTTTGCAGAGGTGTGGTTTACCACACCGAACTTAAAGTTCGGCAATGTTCTAGTTTTTACTAGAAAGGAGTGTGGTGTGCCACACCGAACTTAAAACTTTGGCATGGTTAATGAACAGAGGGGTATGAAAATGAAGGAAGAAGTGTAGAAGAGAGTTTGCATCATGATGCAGTTTGCTTAGCGATTCCATGCGACGGGTCTCTATTCTCCATCACACTCTGCTCCAAAAGAGACATGATGAAACATCAAATGAGAAATCCATACAACAGATCCATTAATCAGATAAAGGCATGATGTATTTGATCTATCTCAGCCTTATTGAAGTGTATCATCTTTTCCTGTTTGAGATATAACATTAGGATTCATAGACAAATCAAAATGAAAAACACGTATTGGCTAGTTTTAAGTATTTATTTCCAAGAAATTTGCAACGCAAAAGAGGTGATGATCACTGATTCGTAAAACAAAAGCCGACTAGATAAAGGCTTTATTTTTAGAAAACTAACAAAAAGGCGGAAAAAAAATTACGAAAAAGAAACTAGAATGTAAAAACATGAAGCAGTAAAGATAAAGGGTGGAGTGAGAGTCATACCACCTGCCCTCCACCTTGAACTTATGAATTTGCCCATTTCTGAGCAAATACTAGGTTCAAGATGGAGGGGAAGGGTTGCGCAGTGTTAACCAGGCGGTCCTCGTAGTTGGAAGAAGGTCCGACAAAGATATCTCGTGATGGCTGGTGCTGAGAATGAGGAAGTGGTCTGAACAACTTGTTGGCTGGGAAGTTGTGGCAACTTGAATGAGTCTTCTGGATGACTTGGATGCACATCACTTTCGCCTCGTTGCTCGTCCAGAAGAATCCAGAGACCTTCCCCCATCAGTGAGGGAGGTGGAACATAAGCAGTCAAAACTGGAGGACTATGTGAGAAATCATGGTTATGCCCACTTGTGCCCTCCAGTTGTGGCTCACCCTCGAAGTTCAAAGTAAAACTACTTTCTTCAAAATCTAGGGCAGTTGATTGAGGGTCGGCCACTTGAACTTCCTCCTGTCTAGGATCAGGTGGTGGATCCGGTTCCGGCTTCATTTCGTCACCTGGCTTTTCTTGTGTGGGATATAGTAGCCAGGATGACTTTTCTTCATCAGAGGAGTTATTTTGAGAAGTATCATCATCTTTATCAATTTTGAAATTGGTAAGAGCGTCGTTCTTCTTTTCAAAGTTTTGTTCATGATTTTCCTCGTAGGACATCCTTAGTTCATCCAAGTAACTATAAGAGGATTTGACTGGTAAAACGAACTCTTGCTCGGGTAAGGAAGTCATGGGATCCTGAGATAGGAGTTCCAGTGATGTCTCTTCATGAGAGGGATTAGTCCTTGACATATCATTTTGAGGGCTAAAATCCCTTGATGAACCCATTTCTTCAATATTGGGACTGGTGTATACCATTTCTGAGTTATGTTGCTGTCCCAGTTCTTCTTCATAACACTCCTCCGATTCTATTGAGTGTTCGGGAGGAGTTTCTATAGGAGGAATGGAATCTAGCTCAGGTAATGGACACATCTCAGTTTCTTGAATATCAGGAGGGGCTTCTTTAGAGGTGTGTGTGACTATAGAAGGATAGGTTTGTGACTTGTTGTCTTTCCAAGGGACATTACAAGAGTTCACAGTAAAACCGTAGTTCGTTCTAAGGTCAAGAGATGGCTCATGTTCCTCTTCATATTGCACTATCGTCTCATTCAAGTGACTAGAAGGAGATTCAATAGAAAGATCATGCTCTTGTTCGAGGACTGACTTCGTCTGGACTTCTTGTAATGGCGGTAACTATGGTAACATCATCTCATGAAAAGGATTGGTCGTAGATTCATCATCATGAGATTTATCATCTCCCCATGATTTTTCTTCATCATCATCGGGGTCAGTGAGAGTAATGTGGTCCGTCCCTGAATCAAGATCTTGATCAGTCCCATCCTCGAGGTTTGTTTCTAGATCGACCAAATGATCAAAGATTTCTTCATAAGGCCAAATCGGATCCTGCTCCAGCAATGGAGTCATTTGAGTCTCTTGCGTAAAAGACGTCTCCTCATCTAAATCAGTCTCATATTCATCTATGTCTGACTGTGAAGGAGCATAGGGTTCTTGTAGCGTAGACCTTTCTTCATTGGAATTCAATGACAAGATGGTTGCAGTTGAGGAGTATTTGTCGTATAAGGAGTCAATCATTGCTGATTGGCCCTCAATCTGTATGGTTGGATCAGGGTCTATGGGAGAAGATGGGCAGACACCGAAATCTATCCCCAGTTTATCTTCCAATTGTAGAAAATCTTCAGATTGAGTGCTCATTCTTACATCTAAGAGCATAGTGCATTTTTCATTATCCGAGTCAGACCTTGGCTCAGAAAATGATTCTTTTTCTTGCGATGTTGCGAAGGAGTCATCCTTGAATTCAGTCATTAACTCAGAGGGTGATTCCCCATTTTGCACGGATGCATGTTGATCATTGGAAGGCACCTCCCACATGATATCGTAATCATCATCGTAATCTACATGTGGACCAGGGATGAGCTTAGTTAAAATTTGTGGCTGTTCTTCATGTCGGTCAGAAGCATTGGCAAGTTGTGTAAGTTGATCGAGATTGTCTATCAACTTCTTGGTCACGACTATCTGATCAGCTAGTTGTTGAGCCACTGATAACTGTAAAGCTCGTAGTTCTTCCATCGATGTGTGTTGATCTTCATGAAAAGGCTCTTCACCGCACCTGTTGAGTTGATCACGATAATAGCCTTCCTCATCATAGTATTGATTTGCGTTGTTTTCCAGGATCCTTCCTACATTGCAGTCCACACCTTGAAATCCACCATAGTTAGGTTTTTCATAGTAGCCTCCAGGGTGATACGAACTATAACTTGCATTATATCCATCGTTGTATGAAGAGGCTGCTTTGAGTTTCCCAGCTATCCGATTCATGATTACTTGACGCAAGGCCATCACGTAGAGAGGATGAATGTTGAAACAGTTGATCGATGCATGAGAATAGTGGCCACAGAATTGACAACTATTGGTTGGTGGCACTGACTGCTTCATTTTGAAGAGAATTGGTACCTGAAATCAAAGAAAGAGTTTATCAAGTTTGACCAACCACTTCAAATCCAAGATGATATGCAAGATTAAGTCCTTTACTTTTTAGGTTTTTGAAAAGAAAAAGAAAACCCTAGAGAAACCTAAATCGACACAAAATTTGAAAAAGACGATTCTTAAACCGTTGTCCCCGGCAACGGCGCCATTTTTTGATGGAGCTAGAACTTACACCAAAAGATTACTCTTCCAATGGAAGTCCTAATATGCACCAAAAACCCTAGGGAGTTGATGTTCTCTCTAGGTTTACCTACAACTGGTGCTAGATAAATGCTCCAACCCCACAAGAGTGTGGAACCCTTATCATAGTACAGATTTAGGATCGAACCCAAAGGACAACGCTAAGAATCTGAGTGTCTTTTTCTTGTTTCGTATCAATCTAAGTTAATCATCTAAGACCAGAAGTTTGATTTGAGTTATTTAACCTAAAGCATGAAAAAGTAAAGTCAAGAATAAAAACTAGTTTAAGGATTAAAAACTAAGATTAGCAGATGATGATGGACCACTGGGGTGATGCGGGTATTCACCACCACTACACATGAATTGTACTTGTACCAAACATAGCAAGACTTGTAAGCAAGATACATGGATGTTGTACAATACCGATGTCTTATAGGACAAGAGTAATGCACACATCCTTCACAGGTTGAGTAACTCTCATTCGGTACGTATCTACGTGTCAATGAAGATATGTAGTCTCCGAAGAGAAAATCGTACTCAACCTCGTGAAACGTGCATCGGAAAACTAACAAGCGAGCGATAATTACCAAGTCGATTAGTATCCTTATAGACTATCCCTCTTTCGAGGATATAGCTACGAGAAACGTGAGAGTGTTGCAACGTCACCCATTCCCGAACGAATGGTCAAGTACTTTGCACCACTCTCTCCTCAGAGTGTGTTCCTCGACCTGTCAAGGTTGTACTTTTATACGTCAACTGATTCCATTTCATAGTACAAAAGTACAACGATGGAGGTGAGTTTACTCCACTCCTTAGAAAGCATTCCTAGATACCGAAATGAATGCGCGGTGGATACACACACCAGAAACCAAAGCTAAATCGGTATTCGAGTCTCAAGAGCGGTGGTAGACAAACCACAATGAAATACAATAGATGCATACAAGAACGCGGCCAACATTCAAGCATGTATTAAATGATTTAGCATTGAATCGGAATGATAACATCTTTTTAGTACAAGATACAAAACACGGGCAGTGGGGCTAGTCCCTGCACCCTAGTGGATGGAACTACTCACTCCTCATAGAGGGAGATACAAGTAGGAAGAGAGAGAAAGAAAGATCTGCCATGAGCTCGGTGCAGAGGGTGGACGCAGCCCGGTGAAGTAGATGCGCTCCTTGCTCCGTCTTCCTTCTCTTCTTGGCCTCCTTGGATGCAGCGCCAGCAGTAGGTGGAGTGGAACTTGATCGGAGTGGTGCTCTGGCAGCCTATCGGCGTCCGGATCCGATCTCCTGAAATGAGGGTGATGGGGGTCTATTTATAGGCTTCGATCTGATCCCAAACGGTTTGGGTAAGTTGCTGGAAATATCTTCTCCAAACGGTTTGGATACCGTTTGGGCGCCAAACGGTTTGGAGACCGTTTGGGCTCCAAACGGTTTGCTTCGATCGGTCTTGGCCTTGGCATGGGCGCACGGCTTCGGTTCTTCAAACGGTCCTTACACTTGGTTCAAACGGTCTTGGGGCCGCATGGGACCAAACGGTCTTGAGACCGCATGGGACCAAACGGTCTTGAGACCGCATGGGACCAAACGGTCTTGAGACCGCATGGGACCAAACGGTCTTGGGACCACATGGGACCAAACGGTCTTGGGACCGCATGGGACCAAACGGTCTTGGGACCGCATGGGACCAAACGGTCTTGAGACCGTATGGGACCAAACGGTCTTGGGACCGCATGGGACCAAACGGTCTTGGGACCGCATGGGACCAAACGGTCTTGAGACTGCATGGGCTCAAACGGTCTTGGGACCGCATGGGACCAAACGGTCTTGGGACCGAATGGGACCAAACGGTCTTGAGACCGCATGGGACCAAACGGTCTTGGGACCGCATGGGGTCAGTGTTGTAGGGGTTATGATTATTTGTGATAGTTGAGGATGATCTGTAGAGGAGAGAGAATGTGAGTTGGGGAAAATGACATCAAATAAGCTGGAAACTAGGGTTATTTGAGGTACTGATGCACTATTTTCACGAGACTGAAAAGATACTTAAAGTAAGCCCAAAGTGAGGGTAGATCAGTCGATATGCGCCACAAAATCCTTAGAATTGGCGACTATAATGATGAATCTGGAGGATTCATCATGGACTTGGAACAAAGCTTGATTTTACATGAGTTCTAAGAAAGAAATACAAATAAGCACATATAAATGTTTTATTGAAAGAACTTGATATTCTAATCTTGAATTTGCTAAGAGGTTCCTAAAACACTTAAAGTAGCAAGTTCAAACCACAAGTAAGAAATGTTTGTCATCATCAAAAGTGAATATGAGATAATATCCAATTTAGTCAACAATGTATGAACCTGAGGTTGATGTATCTCAGACAATCTGGGTAGATCAGTCCAACCCTTGAACCGGTCAGGTTGCCTCTTGACCGATCGGTTGGTCCCCTCTCCAATCGATGGTTGGACTCCTTCTAAATGGTTGGTTGGGCCTCCAGGGTAGGTCATCTGACCTCCCATCCAATCGATGTCTAGATTCCTTCTAGACGGTCGGTTGGGCCCACCATGCGGTCATCTAATTCCATCGCTCTATCCCCCTTGATCCTCCAGACAATCGGCTCATCTCATGAACTGGTCATTGCAAATGGCAATGAACATCTTCAACGTCATTGTAAGAAAAGAAACTATCCTATTGCTACTTTATTACATTAAATAGGAGAAACCTTAGGTTACATTCAAGGGAGAAAAGGTAGGAAAGCATTAACTTTACATTGGGAAGAGAGAAGTATAGGCTCGTTAGGCAGACTGAGCTGAATAAGAACAAAACCATCCAACCACAGACAGATAAGGATTTAAGACAAAACCATGCTACACATCCACCATCAAAACTAATTTTATGGTGACGCATGTAAATTGCATATATATCATATCATATCATATCATATATATATTAATTTGAGATTATGTGGTCTTTGATAAGATATGCATATGAGACTAGTTTAAATATTCATATATTATGAAATAAATAAATGATAAAACCGAAATCTGATCATATCGATTTTGCTAAAATATAGTAAATTGGCGTGGCTCTAGTATCACATTTGGGAAATACAGGCACAAAGTATAGCAGCAGAATTTTTTTATCCTATTTGCATTCCCATAATAGCAATATCATGTCAACTAATATAAAATAGGAAGGATGTTTTTAGCAAGTTAAACCTGGTCTTGGAGAAAATCCAACAACAAAACTCACTTTTTTGCTAATGTTGATAAGTTGGACTTAGACCGTAGCTGTACAACTCCTGGTCTTCTCCACGAACTGTTATTCATGCAAAATCTGTAGTGACTGTGGTGGTCTTGTCACAGACTATAGGTTGATTTTTCTCTCTGAGAAGCATCTTATGGAATCCTTCCTATAGAATAGTCCATACATACCAACTAGAACTCTTATTGTTTACTGATAACATACAGGAAGGAGTTGTCCCTCCCATTGGTGTACTAGTCACCAATATGCTATGCCATAATGATAACTATTAGTTGTTCTATCCCTTTGGCTATCCCTCCATGTCAGGTAGGACTTTCCTGGACTCTCGTGGTTACCACAACTAGAGATGACAACAGTTGTCAGAGAAAATGATTTTCAATTGTTGTATCTTGGGAAGCCCCCATTACCCCTCCTTTTATAGAAGAGGTTAGGGTCAGGGTTCTCATTCTATACGAGATTGGGTGGGAGTGGGAAGGACCGGAAGAACTTGAAATTTCATAACCTGTGACACCCGAAACGGCCATTCTACACACCCATATGGTCCTCAGGTGTGTGAGACGGTCATCTCACACTACCAAATGGCTTTGGCAGTTTCCTAATCGTGTCCAAATTTGGCAATTTCGATTTCAATTAATATACATATTAATTTGACTTGCACTCCAAGTATATGCAATTGAAACTATTCAGAAAACATCTAGAACCTTTATTTGGACCCAACCAAGCCATCTCACCCAAACGATATGCCCATCTCACTCACCCAGACGGTCGTTTGGTGAGTTGAAATGAGTAAGTCAGTTCAATCATATTGAATCGGTTAGTTCAAGGGTAGAACTAAGCCAATTTGATCCTTGATCTGCCTGAGCATCCAAACAGTTGTCTCAACAATTGAGACGCCCTTCTGGCTTCCCAAGCGGTCCTCTCAATCAGTGAGATGGTTGTTTGGAAGACCTGGTCAGCCAATCGAGCGATCAATTACATGAATTTAATACCTAAACACTTTAGTAATCAATCCAATTGTCATTCAAGATCAAACTCCTCTTCCATATGAGTTCCTATGTGTGTGACCCTATAGGTCCCATGTCACATTGGCAGTGAATGTCCATAATTAGCTTATGACATCACAAGCAGAGAGTGGTGCCTAGTCTCACATCTGCGCTACCCAGGTGAATGGAAAGTTGGAGAACAACTTCAACCTATAGTATGTGTAAGGTGTTCCAGTGATTGTATAATTCCTTTTTCTTTGATATATAGGATGAACTTGAAGCATGGTTGGTCATCCTCTCAACGTTCAATCCTGGTTTCTTGAACCAAGAGCAAACTGTCTGAGATAATGTGACCCCAATATCATATATTGATTCACATGTGCATGCGCATGTGTTTCTCATTCTTGCTTATCAATTGGACAAGATTTCATACTCCAGTAGGAGGGACAAATCCCATGTCTATCACTCACAGTCTATCTCTATGTGTCAAAGTCACCCAACATCACTATTATAACAATCCATATTTTAGGGTTGTATTTGATGATGTCAAAATGTACCCAACGACATGTGACAACTACAGTGATTTCAGGTCTAAGAATCACAATCACCACTGTTGCAACACATCCTATTATCATACAGATAATGAGGTGTTACGTGAAAACGTGCAGAAATCACCATAACCACAGATTATCAAAACACGGGTTAATTAAAACTGATTGCGGAAAACTAATAAACTGTGAAACTATTACATTCCAGTCCTCATCCTGCAAGGAAACATGTCATATATATATACATACACGAGATCTGATACGTGTTTACATCTTACAGAAACAGCTGTTCATCCATCATATGAGTTCACCACCTGTTCATATACATAAAGGCCCACATCCGGCCAACAGCAGGATATACAAACATTATCGATCGTTCATCGTGAAACAACATCCAAAACACTGCCAAGGACCTGAGAGTACAGGGATGACTCTAGACTCTACTACAAAACATCCAAAAAAGCAGCATATCCATTGCTTGCCTTCTACTGCTCGTCAAGCTGCTCGGCCGCAACACCACGACCACCACCACATCTAGCTCGACCGCCTAAAAAGGGTGCAAACCAGCGGGGTGAGACAATTGAACATTGTCCCAGCGGGAAACATAACTCTCCACCGCAACTACAGAACCTCGGCAAGATAAACTATTACGGCAAATAACTGATAACAGGTATAACAAGAGCAGTCCATATTAGCAAAGCTATTCTTACCGACAAGCTTACCAGTTGTACAAAAGCATATAACCAAAATATCTTTTAATGGAACATGTTTGACAAGATGAGATATATCGCTATGTAACATGATTATCAGAACAAGATATAATGCCACATAACCTGATTATTAAGATCAGACATATTACCACATACCTGATGAATATAGAAGTCACTACGAGACATAATAGAAATATTTACACAAACAAGGCCTTAACCAATGTTTCATGTTTATATTAAGCAGTAAATACTAAACAGATGTATTACGTATTATTATGCCCTGAGGAAGTGAACTGTACCGTTCAAATCCAACCTTCGGTTACGAAACCCAAGTTGGTGCCATACAAGGTCAATGGAAGAGCCGGACTCCACGACCTCCCACCTCGTGGTCAGTACACACGAGTACAACACAAGCAGGACCACAGTCTCATGCTGAAGTGGTCTTAGCCACAGGGTCATCTCCATAGGCTACCCTCTCTCTAGCCCGCCTTGGTACAGGTCTCGGCGTTAGTATAACTGAGCCACGGGCCTGTTCACCGTGCTCTGAGCCATGAATGCATTCATGCTCCTCACATCACATATCCTGAGCCATGGGCCTGTTCACCATGCTCTATATGTATCTGAGTTTGCAACTGAAGTTACACTCTTACCTCCTCATTTTTAGGCTAGGAGCAACCTACACATATTCAACAATATGCACTTCCAGGTTAACCCGTAGGAGAACCCGTTTCACCATCATCAAATCCTAACGATGATGGATCTATGGCCAGGGCAACTACATGATATATTTCACTGTAATTATTTAGTATCTTTTAGATGGATTGCAAGATTTAACCAAGTTGTATAACATGCAAGATATAACAGAAAGTAGATAACATTATATTATTATTGAAACCACATCAACCTGATCCATCTCAAGGATTCAACATCACATGTTACCACTTGGTCTCTTGCCAACCATCCAGATCCATCTCAAGGACCATCACATACCATGGGACTTAAATCCCTCATCATGTACTGCCAATGCCTCTTCAAGGCTTACATCATCATCATGGAACAACACATCATACATATAATCTCATCAATCAGAGTATTATCAAAGTGATGTTACTCATCACATATATCACATAGCCTTTTCATGGCTAAACAACACCTGCATGGTTAGGGTACACAATAATCATACTTTCAACATAAAGACTATACTTACCATCACAAGATGATATTCAAGATACTATACTTATTCATACACTATTTGATGATCAAGTGTATTAAGCACATTATTAACAAACCATACCTATACTTATCCTCATCTCAAAATTATACAATAATCAAGGTGTTTACTATATATAGAAATCATGTTGAGTATACAGAGCAAACACTATTATTACCACTATCATTACTGTCACCATCCACTATCATCATTATTATCATTTTGCCAGCTACTAGTGTAACTACCACCATTCTCATTAATAATTAAGCATAAGGATCACTTCACACGTACCATTACTACTACCTTCCTCATCATCATCGTCTACTACTATCGGCATCATTACTACCATTATTTCCATCACTACTATTATCAGCATCATCATTATTGTTATTATGTTACCATAATTCTTATTATTACTATAACCAAGGAGTCAACATCATTGTATAAGCATAACTATACACTTCCATAACACAAGAAACTGTCGTTAAAAGGTCACAAGACCCTCACCAAAACTCCTCACTACCCTCACCCAAACAACCCACAACAACGGCTAGAGAGGAGTGCAGCAATGCTGCGTTGCTACCACTGAACCCAACACACGACGCATCGTCACAAGGGGTGTCGCGTGTCAGGGTGTAACGGTGTGTCGGGCACCCATGTGTGTCGAGCAACGCCCGTCACACCTCCTGCCTCGACGCCTGTCACAAGCGCCCAACTGCAATGCCTGATATACTTGCTAGTCATAACAGCCAGGGTACTATGCTAGTAACAACTAGGAGAGAGAGAAAAGAACTTCCACATAACGTGCCACAAACTATCCAAGGCCTAACGGCCGACACACACCAAAACCAAGGGCGTGACGCCCGTCACAACCCAGCCCTATCGACCGTCACAACTCAAGGTGTATCGCCCACCAACAACCATCATGCTCAACAAGGATATACCGGCCAACACCTCACTCTAGCCTATCGTCCAACCCAAAAAAGCTTGCCACACCTGGCCCTATCATCCACCATCAACAAACCACCATGACATTCTTGGTCTAACGTCTGTCACAAGAACAAAGGTGTCGCTCATCTCAAGATGAACCATATCGTCCAACAAGGGTCACCATATCGGCCAACACTCATACTAGCTCAAACTATCGTCCAACACAAGGGCACCTCATGTCGTCCTTCTCAAGAACAAGGGTGTCGTCCAACACACCAAAAGAAGGAAGGGTATCGCCCAATAGGGTTCATCTTCAACCTCCAACTCAAGGATACTCAAACCCTAGAGAGCAAGGTACACTAGATTACAAGGAAACCCTAAACCCTAAGGAGAATCGGCCACCAGAGATACTAAAGCAAGGAACTAATCTACTAACATATGAACAAGAACATAACAAGAGGTAATGGAGTTAGGGTTAGAAATTATGCAACCCGCCTTAAACTCCAAGCTCCAAGGAATAAGAAGAACACTCCAGGGTCCAGGGATATCGTCCACCAAAGCTGGTCCAAGAGAGGGTATCGGCCACCACTTCAACTCCAGGAGAGTGTATCGGCCAACACAAGCAAAGAAGGAGAGGGGTGTCGTGCACTCAAGGTGGAGGAGATACCAAAGGATCAAAGGAAGCTAAGGCAAGGGAAAGAACCACCTATATAGAAGGAAAGGGAGGAGAAAACAAGGTAGATCCATTCTATGTGTCGTCCACCCAAGGGACACTTGTCCTAGGGCTCAGGCCACCACTCAAGCAAGGTCTAAGACACTTGTCCTAGATATGCACCAAGTGTCCACCAAACAAGACCAAGCATCATGGGCGACACAACCAGCAGCTCCACTGGGCGACACACCAAGGTACTTGGGCGACACACATGGTTGTTGGTCGACACACTACTCACCTTGGGTGACACAAGCAAGTCTTGGCCGACACAAGGCTCAACCAAGCCCAAACAAGGCACCTCAAGGCCCAAAACAACTCAACCAAGGCCCAAGAAACTCAAACAAATAGCCCAAGCCTTCCTCTCAACCCTAGAGGAAGAAAAGAGAGGGAAACATCTCACAAGATGGCAAACTTGCACACAAAACCCTAAACTTGTGTTATTTGCAAGTAGCCCCTCCAACTCTCAACAAAGCACAACCAAACCCTAATCACCACTAAAGGTGATTAGCAAGCACCAAACCACCAAGGTTTAAGCAAAGCAAATAGGGTAAACCCTAAATTAAGGTCAGGGTCCTTACAAGGCTAACCCCCTTTAAGGGATTTCGTCCCCGAAATCCGAAGAGAAAAGCGAGGGATACTTCCTCCTCATCTCTTCCTCAAGCTCCCATGTGGCTTCCTCAACGCCACGACGTTGCCAAAGAACCTTCACAAGAACCAGGTCCTTCCTCTTCAGCTACTTGATCCTTCTGTCAGGGATCGCCACAGGACCTTCCTCGTAGGTCACATCTGCATCAAGCTCAACCTCAATAGGCTGTATCACTGTACCTGAATCTGGATGACTTTTCTTCAGCATACTAACATGAAACATTGTATGTAACCTGTGCAACTCTGGAGGCAACTCAAACTCATAAGCTACCTTGCCAACACGTGCTATGACTGAGTAAGGCCCCATATACCTGGGAGCTAACTTACCCTTCCGTACAAACCTTAGCACACCCTTCCAAGGCGAGACTTTAAGATATACTTTGTCTCCTACCTGGAACTCCAAAGGTTGTCGGCGATTGTCTGCATAAGACTTCTGCCTGTCCTGTGCCACATTCAACTGTTGCTGTATCACCTTGATCTTATCTGTCGTCTACTGTACTAACTCAGGACCCAAAAGCTGATACTCACTAGGCTCATACCAACACAAAGGAGATATGCACTTCCTTCCATACAAAGCCTCATAAGGAGCCATGTCAATGCTCCACTGATAACTGTTGTTGTAAGCAAACTCTATCAAAGTCATATGTACATCCCAGTTGCCTAGAAACTGCAAAACACAAGCTCGAAGAAGATCCTCCAAAATCTGAATAGTCCTCTCAGACTGTTCATCTGTCTGCGGGTGAAAAGTTGTACTGAACCTCAACTGCGTCCCCAACGCTCTGTGCAACTGTTCCCAAAAATGACTCGTAAACTGAGGACCTCTGTCAGAAACTATCGTTGCTGGCACACCATGCAAACGTACTATCTCATCCACATATACTCGAGCGAGTTTCTTAGTTGTATACATCGTCTTCACTGGTAGAAAATGGGCAGACTTGGTTAATCTATCCACTATCACCAAAATGGAATCATGATTCCAAGTTGTCCGAGGTAGACCAACTACGAAATCCATGGTTATATGATCCCATTTCCAATGTGGTATTGGCAAAGGTTGCAACGTACCTGCCGGCTTCTGATGTCCATCCTTCACTTGCTGACAAACCGCACATCTCACCACGAACTCAGCTACATCCTTCTTCAAACCGGGCCACCAATACAAGTCCTTCAGACTATGATACATCTTGGTGACACCTGGATGCATAGCATACATCGATGTATGTGCTTCCTCAAGCACCAACTTCCTCAGATTATCAGCATCTAGAACCACCATCCTATCTCGATAGCAAACTAGTCCATCCTCGAACTCATGAAATCCATCACGCTTGTCGCTGCCGAACTCTAATCTGATCAACTGTACCGCATTATCTGTCTGTTGTGCGTCCTTGATCTGCTATCTCAACGTAGGCTTAACTTGCATCTGGGCGAAAAGACCAGACAACAAAGAAACTTCTATCTGCACATTCATCTATTGCAAGGAAACAAACATATCTCGCCTATGGCATACTAGAGAACTCAACTGTGCCTTCGTTGAAGAAAGAGAAGAAGACTTTCTGCTAAGCGCATCAGCTACCACGTTCGCCTTACCAGGATGATACTTGATAGTGCCGTCGTAATCATTGATCAACTCCATCCATCGTCGTTGTCGCATATTCAACTCTTGTTGCGTAAAGATATACTTCAGATTCTTATGATCCATAAAGATCTGACACACTTCCCCATACAGATAGTGTCTCCAAATCTTTAACGCGTGAACTACTCCTGCCAACTCCAAATCATGAGTCGGATAGTTCTCCTCATGTCTCTTGAGCTGTCGTGAGGCAAAAGAAACCACATGATCTTCCTGCATCAACACACAACCTAAACCTTTCTTGGAAGCATCACAGAAAACAACATAGCCTTTCCCAGGCTCTGGCAAGATCAACACTGGAGCACTGGTCAGCTTCTCCTTCAAATTCTGGAAAGCTTGCTGACATCGATCATCCCAAACAAAAGGTACATCCTTCTTGGTCAACTTCGTCATTGGCAACGCGATCACACTGAAGTCCTTGATAAACCTCCGGTAGTATCCTGCCAAACCAAGGAAACTACGAACTTATGTCGGCGTCTTCAGTTGTTCCCAATCTGCAACGGATTCCACCTTCTTTGGATCTACTTTGACTCCTTCAGCAGATATCACATGACCCAAGAAAGTCACTTCTTCCAGCCAGAACTCACACTTACTGAACTTGGCATACAACTGATGTTGACGAAGAAGAGTCAACGCTCGATGAAGATGTTGCTCATGCTCTAGCCTGTCCCGACTATAGATCAAGATGTCATCTATAAAGACTACAACAAACTGATCTAAGAACGGACGAAACACTCTGTTCATCAGATCCATGAAAATAGCAGGTGCATTGGTTAATCCAAACGACATAACCATGAACTCGAAATGACCATACCTCGTCCTGAAAGCTGACTTTGGTATGTCATCTGCCTTTATCCTCAACTGATGATATCTGGATCGTAGATCGATCTTCGAAAACATTGTAGCACCACGCAACTGATCAAACAGATCATCTATCCTCGGCAACGGGTACTTATTCTTGATCGTGACTTTATTCAACTGTCGGTAGTCTATACACAACCGCATCGAACCATCCTTCTTCTTAACAAACAACACTGGAGCTCCCCACGGAGACGTACTCGGTCGGATAAAACCTTTCTCCAACAACTCTTGCAACTGCTTCTTCAACTCTGCCATCTCTGCTGGAGCCATCCTATACGGTGACTGTGCAACTGGCTGTGTTCTTGGAACCAGATTGATCTCGAAATCAATCTCTCGGGGTGGAGGAACACCAGAAAACTCCTCAGGAAACACGTCTGCAAACTCTCGAACCACTTTCACCTCCTTGAGGCTAGGACCTTTCGCCTTGGTAACCACAACGGTATCCACTACGTGAGCTAAGAACGCCTCACAACCTTGTCGTAACAACTTATCTGCCACCATAGCTGATACCAGACACGTCAGAAGAATCTTCCTATCTCCCTGGAAGACCCACTTCTCTCCAGTAACATCAAACACTGCCTTCTTGGAACCACAGTCCAAAACAACCTTATATCTCTCCAAGGTATCCATCCCTAGGATAACATCGAAACCATGCATATCAAGTGGTATAAGATCCACTTGTATGCGGTGTCCTGAGAAAGACAAGACATAAGATGGACACTCTTCTCGAAGCAAAAAGGAACCATCAAGAGGGGTTTCTAACAACAAGCTATCCTTCTTACAGCTAATAGGTAAATGATAGTTTTCAAGCATACTATAGGCGATGAAAGAGTGTGTAGCACCCGGGTCACCAGAACAGATATAAAGCAAGAAGAAGACATATCAGAATGAAATAACTCCATCTGACCTGTCACCACTCGCGGGTTGACTATCGCCTCCGGCTGACTCATGGCATAGAATCGAGTTGTTGCTTGCTGTCCACGACCTCTGCTTCCCTGAGCAGACGATCCAGCTTGAGACGCTTGACCGCATCCTCATCCTCTGCTACCACTGGGTTGTGGTCTATCTGACCTCTGAAAACTCTGCCTCGGCTGCTGCGTCACTTCAACATCTCTATTCGGGCAATTGAACTTCCAATGCCTGACTTGTCCACAAAGATGACATGCCTTGTCCTCAAACCGTGGCCTAGATGGCCCTGTCACTGCCACAGAAGCTGAACTGTGTGCCTTAGACGGTGAAGAAACATAACCTTTCCCCTTACTCAGAGACCACTAAGATGGTACACCAGAACTTCTCATCGCTGACGGTGCCGAAAACCTAGGCTTCTTAAAGCCACCAAACCTCCGTCCTTGAAACTGAACAGGTCTTTTAAGAGACATAAACTCTCTTTTCTCCCTTACTGTCCTCTCGATCCTTCGAACAGATTCCATGAATGTAGCAAACCATTCTCAGTTCTCCAACGCAGATATCGGGGTTCTCAACTCAGCACTCAAACCCTTCTCGAAGCGTCTGATCCGCTCCTCATCTGTTGCTTCCATGTGAGGACAGAACCTCAACAGATCCATAAACTTAGCTTCGTACTCGGTGATGTTCATCGTTCCTTGTCTCATGTTCTCGAACTGACTCACCTTCTCATCCGGATACGTCTTCGGAAAGTATCTGGTGACGAACTCACGTCGAAACACTTCCCAACAGATCACCTCACCAGGCCGCTTCTCTTCTTCGACGGTCCACCAGTGACCAGCACTACCTTTCAGAAGGTAGACAACATGCTTTACCTTGTCTGCTTGGGGGATGTTAAGGATCTGGAAAGCCTTCTCGAGACTTGTCAGCCACAGATCTACATCCGTTGGATCAGCCATTCCAGCATACTCCGAAGCTCCAACTCGGCGAAGCCACTCAAAGGTCTTCCCAATACCCGATGCTTCTCCATGGGGAACCTATGCTCGTGGAGGAGGCACTGGTAATCGCTCAACCATGAGATTCATCGTAGACATTAACTGTCCCATAAGCTGTTGGTAAGAAGGATGTTAAAGTATGGCTGGGTTAAATTGGGGAACCTCAGACACCCGATCTTCATGTGCCTGTCCATCTGCTCCATCAACCGATGCAGCATCACTGTACTCAACAGAGTGTTCTTCATGGTTTCCAGACATCTTGGCTTTTCTTCCGCTGAGGGCAGAAGATTTTGGTAAGAACACCTGGAAAACTCATAAGAACAGACTCAACCTAGTCCTAAATCCCTGTAGACTCAGCGAACCTAGGGCTCTGATACCAAAACTTGCGGCAATACATCCCATTATCATACAGATAATGAGGTGTTACACGAAAACGTGCGGAAATCACCATAACCACATATTATCAAAACACGGGTTAATTAAAACCGATTACGGAAAACTGATAAATTGTGAAACTATTACATTCCAGTCCTCATCCTGCAAGGAAACATGTCATATATATACATACACGAGATCTGATACGTGTTTATAGCTTATAGAAACAGCTGTTCATCCATCATATGAGTTCACCACCTATTCATATACATAAAGGCCCACATACGGCCAACAGCAGGATATACAAACATTATCGATCGTTCATCATGAAACAACGTCCAAAACACTACCAAGGACCTGAGAGTACAGGGATGACTCTAGACTCTACTACAAAACATCCAAAACAGTAGCATATCCATTGCTTGCCTTCTACTGCTCGTCAAGCTGCTCGGCCGCAACACCACGACCACCACCACGTCTAGCTCGACCGCCTAAAAAGGGTGCAAACCAGTGGGGTGAGACAATTGAACATTGTCCCAGCGGGAAACATAACTCTCCACCGCAACTACAGAACCTCAGCAAGATAAACTATAACGGCAGATAACTGATAACAAGTATAACAAGAGCAGTCCATATTAGCAAAGCTATTCTTACCGACAAGCTTACCAGTTGTACAAAAGCATATAACCAAAATATCTTTTAATGGAACATGTTTGACAAGATGAGATATATCGCTATGTAACATGATTATCAGAACAAGATATAATGCCACATAACCTGATTATCAAGATCAGACATATTACCACATACCTGATGAATATAGAGGTCACTGCGAGACATAATAGAAATATTTACACAAATAAGGCCTTAACCAATGTTTCGTGTTTATCTTAAGCAGTAAATATTAAACGGATGTATTACGTATTATTATGCCCTGAGGAAGTGAACCGTACCGTTCAAATCCAACCTTCGGTTACGAAACCCAAGCCAGTGCCATACAAGGTCAATGGAAGAGCCGGACTCCACGACCTCCCACCTTGTGGTCAGTACACGAGTACAATACAAGCAGGACCGCAGTCTCATGCTGAAGTGGTCTTAGCCACAGGGTCAGCTCCATAGGCTACTCTCTCTCTATCCCGCCTTGGTACAGGTCTCGACTCTAGTATAACTAAGCCACGGACCTGTTCACCGTGCTCTGAGCCATGAACGCATTCATGCTCCTCACATCACATATCCTGATCCATGGGCCTGTTCACCATGCTCTATATGTATCTGAGTCTGCAACCGAAGTTACACTCTTACCTCCTCATTTTGAGGCTAGGAGCAACCTACACATATTCAATAATATGCGCTTCCAGGTTAACCCGTAGGAGAACCCGTTTCACCATCACCAAATCCTGACGATGATGGATCTATGGCCAGGGCAACTACATGATATATTTCACTGTAATTATTTAGTATCTTTTAGATGGATTGCAAGATTTAACCAAGATGTATAACATGCAATATATAACAGAAAGTAGATAACATTATATTATTATTGAAACCACATCAACCTGATCCATCTCAAGGATTCAACATCACATGTTACCACTTGGCCTCTTGCCAACCATCCAGATCCATCTCAAGGACCATCACATACCATGGGACTTAAATCCCTCATCATGTACTGCCAATGCCTCTTCAAGGCTTACATCATAATCATGGAACAACACATCATACATATAATCTCATCAATCAGAGTATTATCAAAGTGATGTTACTCATCACATATATCACATAGCCTTTTCATGGCTAAACAACACCTGCATGGTTAGGGTACACAATAATCATACTTTCAACATAAAGACTATACTTACCATCACAAGATGATATTCAAGATACTGTACTTATTCTTACACTATTTGATGATCAAGTGTATTAAGCACATTATTAACAAACAATACCTATACTTATCCTCATCTCAAAATTATACAATAATCAAGGTGTTTACTATATATAGAAATCATGTTGAGTATACAGAGCAAACACTATTATTACCACTATCATTACTGTCACCATCCACTATCATCATTATTATCATTTTGCCAGCTACTAGTGTAACTATCACCATTCTCATTAATAATTAAGCATAAGGATCACTTCACGCGTACCATTACTACTACCTTCCTCATCATCATCGTCTACTACTATCGGCATCATTACTACCATTATTTCCATCACTACTATTATCAACATCATCATTATTGTTATTATGTTACCATCATTCTTATTATTACTATAACCAAGGAGTCAACATCATTGTATAAGCATAACTATACACTTCCATAACACAATGAATTGTCATTAAAAGGTCACAAGACCCTCACCAAAACTCCTCACTACTCTCACCCAAACAACCCACAACAACGGCTAGAGAGGAGTGCAGCAATGCTGCGTTGCTACCACTGAACCCAACGCACGACGCATCATCACAAGGGGTGTCGCGCGTCAGGGTGTAACGGTGTGTCGGGCACCCATGTGTGTCGGGCAATGCCCATCACACCTCCTGCCTCGACGCCCGTCACAAGCGCCCAACTGCAATGCCCGATATACTTTCTAGTCATAACGGCCAGGGTAGTATGCTAGTAACAACCAGGAGAGAGAGAAAAGAACTTCCACATAACGTGCCACAAACTATCCAAGGCCTAACGGCCGACACACACCAAAACCAAGGGCGTGACGCCTGTCACAACCCAACCCTATCGGCCGTCACAACTCAAGGTGTAACGCCCACCAACAACCATCATGCTCAACAAGGATATATCGGCCAACACCTCACTCTAGCCTATCGTCCAACCCAAAAAAGCTTGCCACACCTGTCCCTATCGTCCACCATCAACAAACCACCATGACATTCTTGGTCTAACGTCTGTCACAAGAACAAAGGTGTCACTCATCTCAAGATGAACCATATCGTCCAACAAGGGTCACCATATCAGCTAACACTCATACTAGCTCAAACTATCGTCCAACACAAGGGCACCTCATGTCATCCTTCTCAAGAACAAGGGTGTCGTCCAACACACCAAAACAAGGAAGGGTATTGCCCAATAGGGGTCATCTTCAACCTCCAACTCAAGGATACTCAAACCCTAGAGAGCAAGGTACACTAGATCACAAGGAAACCCTAAACCCTAAGGAGAATCGGCCACCAGAGATACTAAAGCAAGGAACTAATCTACTAACATATGAACAAGAACATAACAAGAGGTAATGGAGTTAGGGTTAGAAATTATGCAACCCGCCTTAAACTCCAAGCTCCAAGGAAGAAGAAGAACACTCCAGGGTCCAAGGGATATCGTCCACCAAAGCTGATCCAAGAGAGGGTATCGGCCACCAATGCAACTCCAGGAGAGTGTATCGGCCAACACAAGCAAAGAAGGAGAGGGGTTTCGTGCACTCAAGGTGGAGGAGAGACCAAAGGATCAAAGGAAGCTAAGGCAAGGGAAAGAACCACCTATATAGAAGGAAAGGGAGGAGAAAACAAGGTAGATCCATGCTATGTGTCATCCACCCAAGGGACACTTGTCCTAGGGCTCAAGCCACCACTCAAGCAAGGTCTAAGACACTTGTCCTAGATATGCACCAAGTGTCCACCAAACAAGACCAAGCATCATGGGCGACACAACCAGCAGCTCCACTGGGTGACACACCAAGGTACCTGGGTGACACACATGGTTGTTGGTCGACACAAACCACTTTAGGTCGACACACTACTCACCTTAGGCGACACAAGCAAGTCTTGGCCGACACAAGGCTCAACCAAGCCCAAATAAGGCACCTCAAGGCCCAAAACAACTCAACCAAGGCCCAAGAAACTCAAACAACAAGCCCAAGCCTTCCTCTCAACCCTAGAGGAAGCAAAGAGAGGGAAACATCTCACAAGATGGCAAAATTGCACACAAAACCCTAAACTTGGGTTATTTGCATGTAGCCCCTCCAACTCTCAACAAAGCACAACCAAACCCTAATCACCACTAAAGGTGATTAGCAAGCACCAAACCACCAAGGTTTAAGAAAAGCAAATAGGGTAAACCCTAAACAAAGGTCAGGGTCCTTACAACCACCTTCACTATGAGAGATGACTGTGACCACCACAACCATATGTGAATCTCAAAGTGGGTCTATCTGATACACAATCCCCTAACATGTATCTGTGTGCTTAGTTTAATATTGCCATATCATAACTTAGTGAGATTCAGTCATCAACAAACTCACTCCAGTCTTATGTATTGTTGGTGTCTATCTACCTTCCCCAGTAAAAACTGACTAGGAACATAATGAGAATATATATGTGTACTCTTAACATTCTTATGATCTCATTTCAACAAGGCTAATACTTGAAGACATACTTCATGGAGTAATGTAATTCTCTAGACATTCACTTTGTATTCTCATTATCTCATAATTGAGTGAAATAGATGAATTGGAAGCTTGCCTTTATATATGTTATTATTAATCAAATCCTTTATGATAATTATTCCATGTCAATCATCATATGATTGTTTATACAAGCATACCATACCAACAATAACTTCTTCTGTATCAATTCTATGTAATAGGTGTGTAACACAAAGGAAAATATGGCAACGTGTACAAAAGAAAAGGGAAAAATATGCATTTGTAGTAAAAAAATGGAATCTTATGTTGACTAGAGGAGAGATGAGTATTCTTCCTTTCATATGCCCATTCACTTCACTTTTGACCTAGGGGATCTACATGCTCCATTGATAACCATTTGACAAACCCCATTGTTAGATTATGTGCATACTTGTATATTTTGGGGATTCCTTGAATTTTTATGAAATGTATTGACATGTGTGGTTTTGGGATGATGGTGATGAAGTAGTGTTGTGAAGTGAAGTTGGGAAAGAGGATATGTAAGTTGTATTATTTGATTTGGGGAGGCTGGATTTCTTGGCAATATTGGTGGTAGGGATTCAAAAAAGATATGAGTATGAGGCACATGCATTGGTTGAAAGTATTTATATGGAGAGTATTTTGAATTTTTATTACTCTGGGATGATCATAATCCGATCTTAGGGTTGTGATGTATGTCTATTCATTACATTTTCATTGGAATTTTCATAGTTAGTTTTTTTAGTTTCTATTACATTTCACTTCATTTTTTATTTCCTTTTAGTTTTTAGCAATTTATGTAATTTGTTTGGTATATAATATATTTTTGTATTTCTAGTTGTATAGTTGATATAAGTCAAGAGAAGAAAATATTTGTCAACAATATCCCAAGAAAAGATTAAAGATTACATGTCCTCACCCCGGAACTACTACAATTGGAGTGTGAATCTCATCTAGTTATCCATGGCAATGAACCCCTTCCATCCATGATCCTTGAGGCCATTCTATCAAATTAAGTCACCAATTGATGGATCAGGCAACACACAAGTGGGTCGCTCAACTCACTGACTAAATCAATCAACTAGTTTGGGATGAAATCCTACAGAGTCTACTAATCTCTCCATGGTCCATGGGATCAATTGACTGGATATAATAGTCGCTTGATCCAAGATCAGTACAATCTTCACCAAAATCAAGGACAGTCGAATGATTGACCCAACAGGCTGAGTGATTGAGAAATCTCTAGAGACGCTCATCAGTAACCAACTAATCAGTTATTTGTGCCAATTAGTCCATCGACAATTCAATAGAAGCAAGCATCAATATTCCAACCAATCAACTCATGCGACCAGTCGATGAACTAGAAAGTATAGACCGCACTAAAACAATTATATTGTTTGGGAGTTTTGATGAGGTTGATGAGATTCTTCTCTACATCGATACTTTCTCTATGAGTCTATCTTCTGTCTTTTCTCTAATACTGTGAACATGAGAGGGGAGTAGATCATTTAAAGGGGGTGTTGGATTAGCCCCGTCGCCTATAATTTTTTCTGATTGGTATCAATCTTATATGTTTATGGATATTAGACTGCTTTCCAATCATTTATCGCTTGTTCTTTTATTGGATCATCAATTTATATATTTAGTAGAATCCTAGACGTAGAGATCATAAAACCTAGGATTATATTACAAATTGTATGTGCCAAAACTCAGATGAGATTACAAAACACATTCTTTAATATGAGAGTAGTTAATGATCCATGGGTATTGAGACTTCAGACCAACGGAAAAAATCAATCCATCTGCAATTTGTATTCCATAAGAAATGTAAGTTCAAAGTACTAATCTATATAGCTTTATTTGAGCAAGTTTTAATGATGAGAATGATTACATAGGAGGTCACAATGAAACCTATTGTCCATATAATTTTATCATAGAGTACAAACCATTCTTTCATTTTTTTTGCTTATTAATTTAGGTAATCCATTATCAACTTGATCTATAATTGTTAATCATTTTTTTATTTAGGATAAAAATCTAAATATTCTTGTCATTTGGGTTTGATTATAAACATATATCGTGATAAGTCATGACCTCTTGTGGCTGCGATTACTACACATTTGAATAAGTATAACCTTTGGGATTTATTCCAAACTGAATTTCTTGTGCTATAATTTTATCTAATCAAGGTACGTACCTCCTTCACCCCTTCTAGTACCTTCATATGAGTCCAATATCTGAAAAAATTCAAACTAAGATTAGTGGATGGTAAATTAGATATTTTTCTTATCTCACATTGTGTTAGAAAGAGATTATATCATAATATGGTGGAAGAATGTGTTTCATCAAAGAAATATTCTGACCTTGGACCATATAATATATAATACACCTTATTGTCTTTGTCTGTGATAGTAATGGCCAACTAGTCACTAACAAACTTTAAGTTGGTAAGGTATTCATGCATATTCTTATTATCATTTTTTTGATATCAAAGGTGGGATATTAGTTTGACTGATATTGACTAAGAAGATTTGATGAAGCATGTTTATAAAAAGTCTAGATGTCAAAGGATGTATACGTTTCCACTACATTTTTAGAGACTTCTGGATACAAAGATCTAGTTATCTACCCATTTACTAGCCTTTTAGTCATGGTCCATGCCTTCAAGGCTGGATTTGTTACAACTATGTTGTTGCAATCTATCAAAAACTTAGTTTGATCATGGTCGGTTCCATCGATGAACCCTTCCATGGTACATCCTTTAACGCTGGCAATGATTTGAAGTTTGTGGTAGAGGTGGTTCTTGTTATTGAGCTTTAAGAAACAGTGTTTGACACATTCGTGTAGACTGAAAAGGGATAGAGATCCAGCTTTCTCATTCTTATTGAGCTTTAAGAAACAGTGTTTGACACATTCGTGTAGATTGAAAAGGGATAGAGATCCAGCTTTCTCATTCCTTTAAACTTCGGTCCAGTGGCTCTGATACAAGATAGAAATTGAGATGAGAAGGTAGTATAAGAAGTGAAAGAGGAAACCAAGATTCAAAAACCCTATCAAATAGAAGAGAGAGGGAATTGAGAGACGAGTTGGAAGTTATTTTAAAACTAAATTCATTCTTTAAGCTTCGAAACTTGGTTCTCCGGACAACATTCAACGGAATTGGGCCATGCTCCCCCGCCCGGTTAGTTATAGCTCGTGAACCAAACACCAATCTCGCTAAAAACTATAACGAAAAACAATTGAGCTATTAACAAACTTTAGTTATATAAATAATCACGATAAGTGAATTGCTGGTTGATAGTCGTCTTCAACCATGATCCTTATTGAATTTATTGGAAATTTGATCTGATTAATTACATGTTGTAGTCATAGACCATATAGTCTAATCTGAACTAACTGAACCCCAAATCCAAAGTACATATTGGAAATCCTGACTGATACTGCAACATTTGCAACTGGTCATGATAAGTAGAAAGCATAACTTAACCATTAAAAGGAACTTCGAGGAGCAAAGTAGTGTAACACAAAGGAAAATATGGCAACATGTACAAAAGAAAAGGGCAAAATATGTGTTTGTAGTAAAAAAATGGAATCTTATGTTGACTAGAGGAGAGATGAGTATTCTTCCTTTCATACGCCCATTCACTTCACTTTTGACCTAGGGGATCTACATGCTCCATTGATATCCATTTGACAAACCCCATTGTTAGATTATGTGCATACTTGTATATTTTGGGGATTCCTTGAATTTTTATGAAATTTATTGACATGTGTGGTTTTGGGATGATGGTGAGGAAATAGTGTTGTGAAGTGAAGTTGGGAAAGAGGATATGTAAGTTGTATTATTTGATTTGGGGAGGCTGGATTTCTTGGCAATATTGGTGGTAGGGATTCAAACAAGATATGAGTATGAGGCATGTGCATTGGTTGAAAGTATTTATATGGAGAGTATTTTGAATTTGTATTACTCTAGGATGATCACAATCCAATCTTAGGGTTGTGATGTATGTCTATTCATTATGTTTTCAGTGGAATTTTCATAGTTAGTTTTTTTGTAGTTTCTATTGCATTTCACTTCATTTTTTATTTGCTTTTAGTTTTTAGCAATTTATGTAATTTGTTCGGTATATAATACATTTTTGTATTTCTAGTTGTACAGTTGATATAAGTCAAGAGAAGAAAATATTTATCAACAATATCCCAAGAAAAGATTAAAGATTACATGTTCTCACCCCTGAACTACTACAATTGGAGTGTGAATCTCATCTAGTTATCCATGGCAATGAACCTCTTCCAGCCATGATCCTTGAGGCCATTTTATCAAATTAAGTCACCAATTGATGGATCAGGAAACACACAAGTGGCTCGCTCAACTAACCAACTAAATCAATCAACTAGTTTGGGATGAAATCCTACAGAGTATACTGATCTCCCCATGGTCCATAGGATCAATTGACTGGATACAATAGTCGCTTGATCCAAGATCAGTACAATCTTCACCAAAACCAAGGACAGTCGAATGATTGGCCCAACAGGCCGAGTGATTGAGAAATCTCTAGAGACGCTCATCAGTAACAAACTAATCAGTTAGTTGTGCCAATTAGTCCATCGACAATTCAATAGAAGCAAGCATCAATATTCCAACCAATCAACTCATGCGACCAGTCAGTGGACTAGAAAGTATAGACCGCACTAAAACAATTATATTATTCAGGAGTTTTGATGAGGCTGATGAGATTCTTCTCTACGTCGATACTTTCTCTATGAGCCTATCTTCTGTCTTTTCTCTAATACTGTGAACGTGAGAGGGGAGTAGATCATTTAAAGGGGGTGTTGGATTTGCCTCGCCGCCTATAATTTTTTCTGATTGTTATCAATCTTATATGGTTATGGATATTAGACTGCTTTCCAATCATTTAGCACTTGTTCTTTTATTGGATCATCAATTTATATATTTAGTAGAATCCTAGACGTAGAGATCATAAAACCTAGGATTATATTACAAATTGTATGTGCCAACAATCAGATGAGATTAAAAAATACATTCTTTAAGACGAGTGTAGTTAATGATCCATGGGTATTGAGACTTCAGACCAACGGAAAAAATCAATCCATCTGCAATTTGTATTCCATAAGAAATGTAAGTTCAAAGTCCTAATCTAAATATCTTTATTTGAGCAAGTTGTAATGATGAGAATGATTACATAGGAGGTCACAATGAAACCTATTGTCCATATAATTTTATCATAGAGTACAAACCATTCTTTCATTTTTTTCTTGCATGTTAATTTAGGTAATCCATTATCAACTTGATCTATAATTGTTAATCATTTTTTTATTTAGGATAAACATCTGAATATTCTTGTCGTTTGGGTTTGATTATAAAGATATATCGCGATAAGTCATGACCTCTTGTGGCTGCGATTACTACACATTTGAATAAGTATAACCTTTGGGATTTATTCCAAACTGAATTTCTTGTGCTATAATTTTATCTAATCAAGGTACGTACCTCCTTCACCCCTTCTAGTACCTTGATATGAGTCCAATATCTGAAAAAAATCAAACTAAGATTAGTGGATGGTAAATTAGATATTTTTCTTATCTCACATTGTGTTAGAAAGAGATTATATCATAATATGGTGGAAGAATGTGTTTCATCAAAGAAATATTCTGACCTTGGACCATATAATATATAATACACCTTATTGTCTTTGTCTGTGATAGTAATGGCCAACTAGTCACTAACAAACTTTAAGTTGGTAAGGTATTCATGCATATTCTTATTATCATTTTTTTGATATCAAAGGTGAGATATTAGTTTGACTGATATTGACTAAGAAGATTTGATGAAGCATGTTTATAAAAAGTCTAGATGTCAAAGGATGTATACGTTTCCACTACATTTTTTAGAGACTTCTGGATACAAAGATCTAGTTATCTACCCATTTACTAGCCTTTTAGTCATGGTCCATGCCTTCAAGGCTGGATTTGTTACAACTATGTTGTTGCAATCTATCAAAAACTTAGTTTGATCATGGTCGGTTCCATCGATGAACCCTTCCATGGTACATCCTTTAACGCTGGCAATGATTTGAAGTTTGTGGTAGAGGTGGTTCTTGTTATTGAGCTTTAAGAAACAGTGTTTGACACATTCGTGTAGACTGAAAAGGGATAGAGATCCAGCTTTCTCATTCTTATTTAGCTTTAAGAAACAGTGTTTGACACATTCGTGTAGACTGAAAAGGGATAGAGATCCAGCTTTCTCATTCCTTTAAACTTCGGTCCAGTGGCTCTGATACAAGATAGAAATTGAGATGAGAAGGTAGTAGAAGAAGTGAAAGAGGAAACCAAGATTCAAAAACCCTATCAAATAGAGGAGAGAGGGAATTGAGAGACGAGTTGGAAGTTATTTTAAAACTAAATTCATTCTTTAAGCTTCGAAACTTGGCTCTCCGGACAACATTCAACGGAATTGGGCCATGCTCTCCCGCCCGGTTAGTTATAGCTCGTGAACCAAACACCAAGCTCGCTAACAACTATAACGAAAAACAATTGAGCTATTAACAAACTTTAGTTATATAAATAATCACGATAAGTGAATTGCTGGTTGATAGTCGTCTTCAACCATGATCCTCATTGAATTTATTGAAAATTTGATCTGATTAATTACATGTTGTAGTCATAGACCATATAGTCTAATCCGAACTAACTGAACCCCAAATCCAAAGTACATACTGGAAATCCTGACTGATACTGCAACATTTGCAACTGGTCATGATAGGTAGAAAGCATAACTTAACCATTAAAAGGAGCTTCGAGGAGCAAAGTAGTGGAGGCATTGCCGACCTGGCTCTGCATGCTTATCTCTCCCTGCGCCGCCCTCCAGCACCATCGCCAACTCCAGCTGCCAAGCTCATCTCCGTTCCTGTCTGTTTGCGGAAACACTAGAGCTGTCTGTCTGTCTATGGATTCGGCGATCTGGCACCGTCGTACTCGTACCTGAATGAGAGGGCGCGGCCATGCACAGGTTCGTCCAGTGGATAAGCTTCGTCAAGCCAGCGACGGAGTCAGCACGGAAGTTCGTCAAAGGAGATGTCGGGCATGTGCGCTACAAGCACCGTCAAAGCATCGTCTGTTTCCCGTTTATGCATGGTGCGCAGAAGAACTATCAAGCTGTACACGCATTGGCATTATAGAGAAAACGGAGTGGGCGCTGCCCATAAAATTAGCTGTACTGGCGCGTTATGCCGTTCTTGATACATCTTCTTTCATTGTCGTTGTGCTTGTAATGGTAACTTGACTTCAATAGAAAATGAAGGTGGAAGCATTTTAGTTTCGGAAGTTGACAGCTAGCAAGCATAAGCTTGCGTCATCGCTAGTTTGGCAGTTCGAGTTTTAAGGAAGGTATCGTAGTTGATCTTCCAACGGAGTGCGGTGCCCAACGTCTCGTGTCAAGTGCGCGAGGAAAATTCTTGGCACTGCCGAACCAAAACCCATATCAGTGCCGGACCTGCACCCCACGTCCTCAACTAGCGGAACTGTTCTGCGTAACATCTTTTGCCTAACCGTTTGGATGCAACGGCCTTGATACCGTCTCGGCTCTCTCAGTCATTTGCGGTGCCACTCTATCTGACTTGGGGCCCCACACCACAATGTAGTGATGTACCCCGTTGCAGCGAAAATGACCGAACCCCTCTCGTTGGCCGATGGCTATCTGCAGCCTGCAGGCTTGATCTTACCGGCAAATCACCGACAGAACTACCAACTCCAGTCATTTGCGCTGGTTGTTCTGAATCAAACTAGCTGTTGCTCCTTGGAATAAATAATAATATATATTCCGATAGCAGGCTTCATCAGAAACAAGCCCCTCTTACACCCCAACTTACATGCATACCTTTGGCGTACTGTATTCTCTCCTCTCTCCACCCTCCTCCAACAACAAAAATTTTTACACAACAATAACATTGCAGTACACATGTACAAAAGATTATAAAAAATAGTATGCATGGCAACACAAGTGCATAATAATACGCATGGCAATACAAATATATATACAACAATACACATAGCAATACAAATATATACATAACAATATACATGCCAGTACAAATGTGTACACAACAATATACATTACAATATGCATACCAACACATAAGTGTACATGATATGTACACAACAGTACGCATACCAACACACAAGTGTACAACAAGACACATGTAAATATAATTGTGTGTACAAAAATACACATGGCAATACACATGTGTGCAAGACCAAACATGTACAACAATAAGTATGACAACACACATGTGTATAACAATACACATGTTAGTACACTATGTACACAACAGTACACATTGCAATACACATTTGTACAAGACTATACACAAAAATACGCATACCAGCATATATGTGTACAACAATATACCTCGCAGTACAAGTCTGTACACAACAGTACACGTTGCAATACATATGTGTACAAGATTATACACAATAGTACACAAACCAACACACATGTGTACAACAATAACCTGGCAGTACAAGTCTGTACACAACAATACACATTACAATATACATGTGTATAAGACTATATAGAACAACAATATGCATATCAACACACATGTGTACAAAAATACACATGGCAGTATAATTATGTATACAACAATACACATGACAATACTCATGTGTACACAACTATACCCAACAATACACATGAAAACACACACATGTACAACAATATACCTAGCAATACAAATTTGTACACAACAACACACATTCCAATACATATGTGTACAAGACTATACACAACAGTACACATACTAACACACATGTGTACAACAATACACCTAGCAGTACAATTGTGTATACACCAATACACATGATATTACGCAAGTGTACAAGACTATACATCCCAATATGTATGGCAACACACATGTGAACAACAATACACTTGTTAGTACAAATCTGTAAAAAACATTACACATTGCAATACATATGTGTACAAGACTATACACAACAATACACATAGGCAACACACATGTGTAGAACAATACACATGTCAGTACAAATTTTTTCACAACAGTATACATTGCAATTTAGATGTGTATAAGACTATACATAACAATACGCATGGCAACACCCATGTGTACAAAAATACACATGGTAATAAAATTGTGTATATAAAAATACACGTGACAGTACATATGTGTACAAGACTATACACAACAATATACATGTGTACAAGACTGTACACCATGTATACGCATTGCAAAAAAGACTGTACACATTGTGAAATACAAGACTGTACACCATGTGTACACATTGCACAAAACTGTACACATAGAAATTCACATGTGTACAAAATTATACACATGGCAAAGTACATGTGCACAAGACTGTACATAATGTGTACATATTGCACAAAAATATACACATGGCAATTTGCGTATGTACAACACTATACTCTTTGCAATGTACATGTGTACGAGACTATACAAATTGCAAAGTACATGTGTACAAGAGTGTACACTATGTGTACACAATGCAAAGTAAATGTGTACAAGACTGTACACTATGTGTACACAATGCAAAGTACATGGCAAAGTACATGTGTACATGACTATTCAAGACTGTACACAATGCAAATTAAATAGTACCCAAGGTCCTATAAGACTGTACACATGGTCTTACATGACTGTACATATGGTCCTACAAGACTGTACACATGTGTACAAGACTATACACACGGTCCTATAAGACTGTACGCATGTCTACATGACTATACACATGGTCCTACAAGACTGTACACATGGCCCTACAATACTATAGACATGGTCCTACAAGACTGTACGCATGTGTACAAGACTGTATACATGGTCCTACAAGACTGTACACATGGTCCAACAAGAATGTACACATGTGTACAAGACTATACACATGGTCCTACAAGATTGTACACATGGTCCTATAAGTTTGTACACATGGTCCTACAAGACTATACACATGGTCCTACAAGACTGTACACATGGTCCTACAAGACTGTACACATGGTCTTACAAGACTATACACATGGTCCTACAAGATTGTACACATGTGTACAAGACTATATATATGTGTACAAGACTGTACAAATGGTCCTAGAAGATTGTACACATGGTCCTAAAGACTTTACACATGGTCCTACAAGACTGTACACATGTGTACAACATTGTACACATGTGTTGGTCCTACAAGACTGTACGTATATGTCCAAGACTATATACATGGTCCTACAAGACTGTACCCATGTGTACAAGATTGTACAAATGGTCTTAAAAGACGGTCCACATGATCCTACAAGGCTATACACATGTGTACAAGATTGTACACATGGTCGTACAAGAGTGTACACGTGGTCCTACAAGAGTGTACACGTGGTCCTACAAGACTGTACACAAGTGTACAAGATTGTACACATGTGCACAAGAATGTACACATGGTCCTACAAGACGGTAAAAATGGTCCTACAAAGTACACATGTGTACAAGACTATACTCTTTGCAATGTACAGGTGTACGAGACTATACACATCACAAAGTACATGTATATAAGAGTGTACACTATGTGTACACAATGCAAAGTACATGTGTACAAGACTGTACACTACGTGTACACAATGCAAAGTACATGACAAAGTAAATGTGTACATGACTATTCAAGACTGTACACAATGCAAAATAGTACCCAAGGTCCTACAAGATTGTACACATGGTCCTACATGACTGTACATATGGTCCAACAAGACTGTACACATGTGTACAAGACTATACACACGGTCCTATAAGACTGTACGCATATCTACATGACTATACACATGGTCCTACAAGACTGTACACATGGCTCTACAATAATGTATACATGGTCCTACAAGACTGTACGCATGTGTACAAAACTGTACACATGGTCCAACAAGAATGTACACATGTGTACAAGACTGTAAACATGGTCCTACAAGATTGTACACATGGTGCTAAAAGTCTGTACACATGGTCTTACAAAACTATATACATGGTCCTACAAGACTGTACACATGGTCTTACAGGACAGTACACATGGTCCTACAAGATTGTACACATGTGTACAAGACTGTACATATGTGTACAAGATTGTACAAATGGTCCTACAAGACTGTACACATGGTCCTAAAGACTTTACACATGGTCCTACAAGACTGTACACATGTGTACAAGACTGTACACATATGTTGGTCCTATAAGAATGTACGCATATGTCTAAGACTGTATACATGGTCCTACAAGGCTGTACACAAGGTCATGCATGACTGTATGCATGTGTATAAGACTGTACAAATGGTCCTATAAGATTGTCCACATGATCCTACAAGGATGTGCACATGTGTACAAGATTGTACACATGGTCGTACAACAGTGTACACATGGTCCTACAAGAATGTACACAAGTGTACAAGATTGTACATGTGTGTACAAGACTGTACACATGGTCTTACAAGATGGTACAAATGGTCCTACAAGAAAGTACACATGTGTACAAGATTATACACATGTGTACAAGATTATACACATGTGTACAAGACTGTACACATGATGCTACAAGACTGTACACATGGTCCTACAAGACTGTACCCATGGTCCTACAAAATTGTACACACATGTACAAGACTGTACAGATGGTACTACAAGACTGTACACATGGTCCTACAAGATTGTACGCATGTGTACAATTGTACACATGGTCCTACTAGACTTTACACGTGTTTTCAAGACTGTACACATGGTCTTACAATACTGTACACATGGTCCTCCAATACTATACACATGGTCCTACAAGACTATACGCTTGTGTACAAGACTCTACACACAGTCCTAAAAGACTGTACACATGTGTACAAGACTGTGTACATGTGTATTAAACTATACACATGGACCTACAAGACTGTACACATGGTCCCACAAAACTGTACGCATGTGTACAAGACTATACACGTGTATAGGATTGTATACATGGTCCTACAAGGCTGTACACATGGTCCTAAAAAACTGTACACACATGTATAAGACCGTACAGATGGTTCTACAAGACTATACACATGGTGCTATAAGACTATACACATGTGTACAAGATTGTATACATGGTCCTACAAGACTGTACATGTGTGCACAAGACTGTACACATGGTCTTACATGACTATACACATGGTCCTACAAGACAGTACAGATGGATATAAGAGTATACACATTGTCCAACAAGACTATTCGCTTATGTACAAGACTATACACACAGTTCTACAAGACTGTACGCATGTCTACAAGACTGTACACATGGTCCTACAAGACTGTACAAATGGTCATACAAGACTAGACACATGTGTATAAGACTGTACACATGTGTATAAGGCTGTACACATGTGTACACGACTATACACATGGTGCTACATGAATGTATACATGTGTACAATATTGTACACATGGTTCTACAAGACTATACACATGGTCCTACAAGACTGTACACATGTGTATAAGATTGTACATATGGTCCTACAAGCCTATACACATGGTCCTACAAGTTTGTAAACATGGTCCTACAAAATGTACACATGGTCCTGCAAGATTGTACACATGTGTACAATACTATACACACGGTGCTACAAGACTGTACACATGTGAACAAGGCAGTACACATGGTCTTACAACACTGTACATAGGTGTACAATACTGCACATATGGTCCTACAAGACTATACACATGTGTACAAGATTGTACACATGTTCCTCCAAGACTGTACACATGTGGACAAGAGTGTACACATGATCCTACAAGACTATCCACATGGTCCTAAAAGACTGTACACATAGTGCTACAAGACTGTATATATTTGTACAAGACTATACACATGGTCCTACAAGACTGTACAAATGTGTACAAGACTGTGCACATGGTCCTACAAGACTGTACACATGTGTACAAGACTATACACATGGTCCTACAAGACTGTATACATGGGCCTACAAGACTTTACACATATGTACAAGATTGTGCACATGTGTATAACAATATAGACATGATCCTACAACACTGTACACATGGTCCTACAAGACTGTACACATATGTACTAGACTGTACAAATGTTTACAAGATTGTACACATGGTCCTACAAGACTGTACGCATGTGTACAAGATTGTACACATGGTCTTACAAGATTGTACACACGGTCCTACATGATTGTACACATTGTTCAACAAGATTGTACACATGTGTACAAGACTGTACACATGTGTATAAGACTGTTCACATGTGTACAAGATTGTACACATGGTCCTACAAGACTGTACACATGTGTACAAGATTGTGCGCATGGTCATACAAGACTGGACACATGTGCACAAGACTGTACACACATGTACAAGATTGTGTATATGTGTACAAAACTATACACATGGACCTATAAGACTGTACACATGTGTACAAGACAGTGTACAAGTGTACAAAATTGTACACATTGTCCTACAAGATTGTACACATGGTCCTACAAAATTGTACTTACGTGTATAGAATTGTACACATGGTTCTACAAGACTATATACATGTGTACAAGACTGTACATATGTGTAAAAGACTATACACACAGTCCAACAAGACTCTACACATGGTCCTACAAGACTGTACTCATTTGTACAGGACTGTACATATGGTCCTACAAGACTGTACGCATCTGTACATGATTGTACACAAGGTCCTACAAGACTGTACACATGGTCCTACATGACTGTTCACATGGTCCTACAAGACTATTGATAACACCAAATTTTGTGACGTTTTTGCCCTTTATTCTGTTATCAAAACTACCCTTTTCTGCTATTTTCCTCTATTTTATTACCATTTTCGCAATAATTGGCCAAGCAACGCTCTTATTCCAATTTTTCCTATCTTCTACAGAGTTTTCCTCGTTTTTGTGCAATAAGGCCGATTCCGGCCCACAATAAGTCTAAGCCCGTCTCGACCTTCCTGACGCCCGATACAACCCAGCCCGACAGGGGCTGGGCGACACGAGAGTGATCGGCGGAGAAGCGGCGCTGCGCAAGAAGGACGTGTCGGCCGACATACCGTCTACCCGACAGGGAGCCAAAGCCGCATCGACGACCAAACTCGTCGGGCGACACAGCCACCCACCGGCAGGCGTGCCTCCCAGCACGTGACCGATGGCCAGAACCTCGCCCCGAGATATGCCCGTATCGGTCATCCACATCCATCAAACGGCGGAGAAATGAGCTACGTGGCGCTTCGAGCACCATGTCTTCTCGCCAACCGGCTGCCTATAAATAACAGCTATAGGAAGCTGAAGGGACAGCTCGGTTGGAGTGTCGGATAGTGTCGTGGTCGTCAGACTAGTCGGAGGGTTAGAGAATTCAGATAAGATAGTTCGAGAGCCACCTTTGAAGGTAGCCGTGAGAACAAGAGTATCGCGCCCCAGTGCTTGTGCCGAGTGACACTAGGTGAGCTTTCCCTCATCCCGAGAGGGAAGGGATGGTTCATTTAGTGTTGTCCCGGGCGACACTGTGGGCCGATATTGGCCAGCGAAGATGAGCGACACGAGTGCCCGACAGTAGACTCGTGACTCTTTGCCCGACACGATACCGAACCCGATACGCTCTGCCCGTCGTGCGTGCCGCCCGAGAGGGTGCGCCGCCCGACATGAGCGTATCGACCAGGGTCCTTGAGTGATACCATCAGTCGTCAGTCGGCACTGCCCGAGAGGGGGTGCCGCCCGACACTGCCGTATCGGGCTCGGCTCCTGATCGGTATCGGGCAGGAGAGCTACAGTAGTATGTCGTTCTTCTACATCAAGAAGGCGACATCTATCTTTAATTCTGTTATTTAAATTCTTAGCTTATGCATTGTATTAAGACCCTTATTGCTTATAGAAATAGAAATGCTTAATTGCTATTTGTTTAATGCTTGGTGTCTTATGATTGGGTAACTGTTGTGTTGGATATCCGAACTCTAGCTTGCATGTTTTGGATCGCGTTTCGCTTAGCTACCGAATCGTCTTTCCCGTCGCAACTACTTCGAGAGTTGGATTGTGGCTCTAGTGTTTGGTCCGATTCTGGAGTACGAGAGTACCCGGAACGGAGTTGTTTTAGTATCATTCCACTCTGACTTGAGTCCAACAACCTCGAGAGGGGTGTTGAGGCTCGGTTAGAGGCACCCGCTCTGAGAGGAGGGGTGCAGGGTGTTACTGCTACCGCTTGTCTTACTAAAGTCTTATCCCTTGTATTACGCCTTAAACTGCAGTTTATCTTTCTATTCTCTGTTGTATGAAAATTCCTAAAAACTACTAAATGACAAAATCTTAATCTTTCTTGTAACTCCAGTTGGAGATAGTTTTCTTTGATTTAATCGTGACAGCTTGTTGTTCCCCTTTGGGGAACTTTAATATCTCTTTATACCCACCGGAGTGTAGAGTGTCGATTCAGAGTCGTCAACACGACCCACCTTGTCCCTGTGTTTGACCCCGTATTACTACTTCGACCCCGTAAACAAAGTTGTGGGGGCCTAGAAGGATTCGGGTTATAAATATGAAGGCTTGACTACCTCAAATACGCCTCCAATTTTAGGACGCGCGATTTAGGCCAGTCAACTTTCTGGCGCCGTTTCCGGGGACAAGGCAAATGGCATTGTTGACGAATCTGAAACCACTAACTACACTCTCGTGCCTCAAGCTTAGAAATAGGCTTGACATCACCTATTTTCCTTTTTCTTTTCCTTTTCTTTTACTTTAAGTATTATTCTTTACCCCAATTATAATTTTTTAAACATGATTTTTATGCGGTTTTCAGGTACTCTGATCTACTGAACACCGAGTCTGTCAACCATGCCTCCTCGCGTAGAGCCACCTTCTGGAAACGAAAGCCAAGGAAGGAGGCCAGTTTCGCCTCCACCGGAAGACAACGACCGGTATAGTGATAATGAGCGGCAAGAAGATACAGAATCACCAGGGCAAGAGGAAGAGCATCATCATCATAGACGTCGTCGGAGACACAGGAGGAATCATGATAACCGGGAGCGACGCCGAGACGCCAGCAACAGTGACGACTCGGAGGAAGAAGAGAAAACTCTGAGAGAATTGGCTTCTACAAAGGCCAATAGATCAAGGTGCCTCGTTATCATCCCAAGGTTCAATGCGACAAACTTTGAGCTCAAGCCATCTGTGATCTCCATGATTCAAAATAAAAGCTTCAGGGGGAGTTCTAAGAGTGACAACCCTTACCATCACCTTGATGCTTTCAAGAATATCTGCGACACCATAAAGATGCGAGGGGTTCCCCAAGAGGTCATTTACTGCAAGGGTTTCATCTTCTCTTTGGAGGATAAGGCTCTATCATGGTACCTTGGGCTACCCCACCAAGCGCTGAATGGATGGGGAGAACTGGCTGACACATTTGTAAACAAGTTTTACCCCACTGAGAAGACGATGAGAAACAAGTTAAAAATCACGTCTTTCACGCAAAAGCCAAATGAAAACCTCCACGATGCCTGGGAACGATATCTGGAATATCAGAGGGACTGCCCTCACCACAATTTCAAGAAGGGTTTCCTGGTCTCCAACTTCTACAATGGGCTAGCTCCCGATGAAAGGGTGTCGCTGAATGCGGCAGCAGGAAGTGACTTCTTAGGGAAAAAGCCAAGCAAGTCCGAAAAGATCATTAAGAACATGGCTGAGCTGAAGGCCGATGTTGACTACGATAGATCCGATAGAGGGCAGGCGAAGAAGGCAGGGGAAGGAACCGCTCTTGAGTCCAAAGCTTTGGAAAACATTACTTCTCAGATTCAAAGGATAGCAACAGATGTGAAACAACTGAAGGATCATGGCGGAAAGGGGAAGAAGCAAGTTGAGAAAGTCATGAATTGTGTTACCTGCGGTGAAGGAGGACATGGGGTAGACAACTGCGTCTACACAAAACCCGACACCGACAGCGACTCCGACTCGGAAGAAGAAAGGACCGAGAATGTATCATATATGAACTTCAAGTGACCAGACCACCCTGGTTTTAATTATGGCAACAAGGACGCAGCCGAAAACTCGCATCAGCTGCACACCTCGGACAGGCCAGTGCAACATTTCGAGAAGAGAGGGGGATCCGGGCAGTATAACAAGAATAGCCAGTTCCAACCAGAAAAAGGCAATTTCCAAGTAGCAGGAAAATACCAAGGCCCATCCCGTGAACAGGAGAAGAGGGCAAGCCAATCTGAGGTGATCGGCCAGCTGTTTAACTTTGTCAAGAAGCAAGACAGCGTCAATAACCAGTTAGCACAAAGTGCGCTGTCAAATTCGGGAGTCTTGAACTCACTGCAAGTCCAATTGGCAGATATGCAAACGCATCAGCGACAAATCGATCAGCAGCTCGCACAGCTCGCCGAGATTGTAAAGAATCCTTCGGGGAAGATCCCGTCCAACACTGAACCAGCAAAGTGATAAAGTATGACAAAGAAGCCAAAGACGTCTAGCTGAAGACGGAAAATGCAGCGCTCCTCGGGAGGCAGCCCGTGCTTTTATTTCCCTAGTATAGGACGTTATTTACTTTTCGGCAAAACAGACATTACAAACATTATGGACTGTAATAAGGCCCGAGTCTGTGCATGCGCACGTGTGCTGACTCTTTTTGTTTTAAGGGCCACCGCTTTAGTTTTATTTGCCAGGATGGGTAATACCATCTGAGGCCGGATTTAGCCTTAGGCCAATGATGTTTTACCCGCCTGTCGCCTCTTTCTTTAAGTGGGTTTTACCTCGTATTTTTGTCCCGAAAGATCTTGTATCGGTCGGGCAGAGTCTGTTCTAGTAACTTTTTTTTTCTTTTCCCAGACCGGATCGAGCGGCACACCAACCGACATACAGATTGTGCCCGTCTCGGGAGGGATTGGTTTTACCGCGACGTCCGGCCACTATATATAAGGCAAAAACTTTACCGTGTCGTTCTCCCGGACTTTACCTTTTTCATCTACCGTATCGTGCAGTACTTTTCTTGCTCTCTGCTCCCGTGTCGCGCAGAAACCTCTCCCAATCCCGTGACGCGCAATACCTTAAGGAAAACGAAGGTATTGCGCGACATCCCTATCGCCCGAGTTTACCCGATACGGACCTTTATCACGCACGTTGTATCGGGCAAGGATTTAACGTTGATTTTCTTGTCGCCCGATACTGTTATCGCGCGACACACTTCTCCCGCGACTACTCGATACAGCTGTGTCGGGCAGCGACTGTATCGCCCGTTTATTCTTGTATCGGGGAGCGATCTTTCAAGACCCTGCCGGGCGCTCAGTTTCTTTTAACCGTATCATGCGACACAGTTGCATCGAGAAAGCTTTACCTGATCTTGTCTCAAGGCCCGATACAGTCGTGTCGGGGTGTCTTTCCCCTTATTAATTTTCCTGTTGATAACAAAATAGCATTTGTTTGATTGGTGATAGGGATGGCACGCACTAAGATAACTGTTAGGCTCGTTGACGAGCAAGGCAGGAGGGTTGTCACCGAGCCAGAGGCAGGGGTGGCAACGGTCGGGCAGAAGCGCTCGAACCCTGAAGTAGCTGGACCCTCAACATGTGGAAAGAGGGTGAGGACAGAAGAAGCGGCCACTCCAGCTGCAGCACCTGCTCCAACAGCAGAACCCCTGGATCACACGCCGGGAAGGTTCGTGCCAAGGGATGAGGAGCACGGCCGCAGATATGCTGAACTAGGAGCCAAGCTTTATAGGCCGAGCAGGTTCGGCCACCAGTCGTCCTTCATGCAGTTGGGCATCTTCGGGAGACTGGAGGACGTACTTACGGTAGCAGGTCTGAGGCAAATCTGCTTCAGCCTATCCGCCTCCTATACCGAGCTCACGAAGGAGTTCATGGCATCCCTTCACCGAGTAAAGAATACACCTGTTGAAGCCAGAAAGTATGGCGGAGCAGACAGACTCCAGGGGCAGCTTTACAATGCGGAGCACGTCATTTCAGAGAAGTTGCTCAACCAGATTTTCTCCTCCAGCGAAGAGGAAAAAGAGAGACTAGATAACGGTGCGAGGATCACCGAAGAAGACGGGTTCAACCCCGTAGATATCTGGGAAAAGCTAACCGGGGAGTCATCTTTCAAACCCGGGAGCAAGGTGGCGGCAGTACACTCATGCTTTTGGAGGATAATGCACAAGCTGGTGGCGTGCCTCCTCTTCAGCAAGAATGAGTCCAGCAAAATTTACTCCGAGGAACTCCACATCATGTGGCACATGATGGAGGGCCGGACTATCAACCTAGGGCGCTTCTTGCTGAACAGGCTGCACCCAATAAAGGATGCCACCAAGGAATATTGCATGGGCGGCATCGTGAACCTAATCGCGGTGGGGTTGGGATACCCGCGTGAGCCACGCAGCCTCTCAAGAACAAGAGGGGATGAGTTGATCGACCTCAAGTACCTCATGAGGTCAGGTATAATAAAGAAGGAGGGGCGGAGTTACTTCTACAAGTTCGCAAGGACGAAGATCCTTCTCCCGCTTCCTCGCTGCGCCGCCTACGACGCAGAAAAGCTAGTCTTCACCACATCCGATATCGAGGCTGTGGCAGCAGGTGCAAGCTGCGCTCCACCCTCAAGAAGCCAAGAACGGGGAATCACCAGAGGGCCCATCCCGCTGGGTACTCGGCAGAACGTATCTTCAACAGCTCCCGCCGAGCGGCTCACTGCCTCGGAGCCACCAACGACAGCCACAACAACAAGGCCATTGGTGGCAAGAGAAGAACCGGCGATCGTGGAGGTCGCCGAGACAAGGACTGGAACTGCAGTGAGAGAGACAGCTGCAGTCCCCGTAGTTTCTACTGTGCCCTTAAGGGCGAATGATGAAGTACAACCGGATGTCAGCGATGAGCTATTCGCCGACATCCTACAAAGGGAGCTCGAACGAGCACAGGTGACGCCGACACCACCACCAAAGTCACCTGTAGCAGTTATTGAGGAGATCGTCGACAACGTCGATATGGGGCAACATCCGTCCCCCACAACACGGTCACCTCCGATACAACAAGAGGGCGGGACAGCACCGACTCCTCGCTCAGAAGCATCTGCCGCGCGGACGATAGAAGTAGGTTTTGCCTCATCGGGAAGACCATCGCGCGGGAGGAGCATTTCGAGGTCGAAGGAGAGACAAGCGGAAAACCCTCCTTCACTCGGAATGATGCTGGGACAAGAACTCGATTTCTTGCGGGAGGTAACAGAAAACCATTCTACTACATTTCTTTCCCTAACCCGCAAGTTGTCATTTTTCGAACAAAGACTGGATAGCCAGGAACGAGAGCTGCTGGTTTTGGCCAGCCTACCTGGCCGGCTAGAGGCAGTGAATGCCACGTTACAACAAGTTCTGCAGCGCCTTAGCGAGATCGAGGGGAGACTGAACAGGGAGGACGACCATCCACGCCCAAGGCGGCCGAGAAGATCGTCGTCGCCTCCTGGTCCGGGCTCTCAATCCTCGTCTTCAAGAGCATCGTCAGGATCGTCATCATCCACCTCCTCCTCCGGCAGATCTTCATCAGCACCCGGAGGAAATTCATCACAAGGGCAAGGCTATGAAGCTCCAACCAGACAAGGAAGCCCTTTTGGCCTGAATGAGGCCGCTCCCTCAGCCCCCTTTGACGAAGCTGAGGATAACAACAAAGATATCAGCGTCGGGGAGGGCTCTTCTGATGAATCCGAGGGAGAAGGGGGGGACATCTGTGCTGCAAACGAAAGACACCTCCCCAGAGGAAGGAGTTCAAGGGCTAACCTCACCGATTTCTCCGCACCAACAGAGATACCCCCCTTCGAAATGACTGACTTTGACAGAAGGGTCATAGGGTATCTAACGATCAGAGACCAAAACCTACTCAACATGGTCCTGAGATCGCAAGCCGACGAGGAAGAGATACTCTGGAGTGACAGTTATTTCTCGGTGCAGCGGGGAACTCTGAGAAACATCTTCCGCGCCAAGGCCGTTGTAGGGAAGAGGTTGTTCAGAGTACTACAAGGGGCCATTATAGAAAGTGTCGACAAGAAGAAAGGCCAACATACAGTTTACACTGCCACCCCGACCCTAGCAAGAAGACTAATGATGGGGTTGTACAATTCTACGCAGGTAGAAAGTATGTTGGATTACATTGAAGTGCACAATCCGAAACTGGTGCTGGCCCCTTACAAACACAGAAACAACTGGTTCCTGTGCATTGCCGACCTCCGAAATCATGATGTCCAACTACACTGCTGCTGCAGCAAAGAGGTCCCGCACACAGGAAGTACGTTCCTACACCCAAAGGACGTAAGGCTAAGACTGCTTCCGCTACGTCTCCACCGGGTCATCAAGTATGGAGTCAAGCGCCACAGCGGCGTCTGGAATTTCTACTCACTAAGGGACTTCCCAGTCTAAGAAGAGGAGGGAAGTGGAAATAGTGCATTCATAGTCCTCAGAGCCATGGGGATGATACATATCTTCGGATACTTCAAGCAACTCTAGAATAATAACTTCTACAGTCTCAGAAGCAAATATGCATTGCTGCTAATAAAGGATAAGTGCTACTTCCGAGACGCGGGGATACCAGAAGAGCTACTGGATAGTGAACAAGAAGAAGAGTCATCTCAACACAGCAGCCCTCCTGAAAAAGAAGCAGAAGCAGAGACGAACGTCTGTGGGGCAGGCAAACAGATAAACATCTTGCGACAAGTTTTCGGACACGACGAACAAGCCTCACCCCAGAACAAGGAGGAGTCGATCCACAACTTCGACCGTTTCTCATGCGCTACCCTCACGCAGGAACAGGTCAACGAAATCCACATGAAGTTGGCTGACTCCAACCCTGCAGACGTAGCCTACCCGGTAGGCAATGTCATAGTCCCGATTGACGACTTAAGGGACATGGTAAAAGAGGGAGGATGTCTGGCGTTATCTGTGGCGGTCGCCTACATCCAGATACTACAAAACAAGTCTGAACACGCATGCATAGCAGATCCAATGTTGTTCAATGACATTTGCCTAGCCGATGAGCAAGGGGCGAAGGAAGCTTTCCTAGCAGAGTTGCAATGCAGAGTCCCGGATACCATTCTCCTTCCAATCCTGCACAACAACCACTGGACGCTCTTAACGGTGTACACCCAACAACGAGCAGGGATTTTCTACAACAGCTCAGACAGCAACAAAGACCATCCAGTGCCTTGTACATCGACAGCGTTGACATCTCTCGAACGATTAGTACGAAAGTACTATATCGATATAGCGGCGCTGATACAACCATTCCTGGGAATGCAAGCAAGAAGCTGGCATGAACTCCAATTCTACCACCGCAGCCCACAGCAAATTCAACTATCCAACGACTGCGGCATCTTCGTCCTGGAATGGATGGCAAACGAGGCAACGCCTGATCAGCTCCTCCACATCGACTATCACAGCAAAAGAGGAGAATATGTGTGGGTGCTCTTATCTAGCCCAGGCGCACTGATCATCTAACCCTCACTCATTAACATTTCCTTACCTCATCTACTTCACAACTCTGGGACAGAGTGTGGAGTAAGTTTAAGGGGGTACCATGTACCAGTGAGGGAGGTACAAAACTTTTCTCCTTTGATCCCCTCGTCCTATCCATTTCAATTAGTGTACATATAACTTTTTTTTAGTGTACATATAACATATAACCCTTTTTGTGTACATATAACTTCTTACACAACCTTTTTCCTTCTTTCTAAAAGTCTTGAAAACTTTGAAAATTTTTGCCTATGATTCCCTATACTTATATATGTATAAAGTTGCTGTAATAATGATAAAAACCTGTTGTGACTTCTTGCAAAGTTTACTTTCTGTATATTTAACGAGTTACAAGTTCTGTCATATCTTTCTGATAATGTTGTCTCAAGCAAACAAAAGATTGTGCCTTGCCATCCAAAAATTTTCGAAAAATAATAATCTCGCAAACAGCTAAGAGACGAGTATGGAGAAGGAAAAAGCTGCCCAAACAGCAAAAATCTCTTTTGTTTTTCCTTACCCAGCAAAAATCCCAAAAAGAGAAAGAAGCCTTATGAGCGTGAATAAAAGCATGAGAGTTGTGCCCAATAAAAGAAATATATATATATATATATATATATATATATATATATATATATATACACTTGTTTTCCAAAAGTACCCATCTTTAGGCATGGTAGATCCGGGGCAGTGGTACGTAGGATGTGAAATCACTGCTCTAAAGCCAACTGGCTTGGACTGCAGGGACCACTTGCCCGTTAACGGACCCTTACCTGGATGGACTGATGGGAAACAAGAAGAAAAAAACCCAAAAAGCCTTAGCCTACCCTATACACAACTTTTTGTCCTTAAAATAAAGCTGTTTGGTGTGGAAGCTAACTTCAGAATCATACACCAAAGTCTCACTGAAGCTGTGGAGAAGAAAAATTTTACTTAAATAATAAGGCAAGTAGGGCAAGGTCTTTTGTTCGCATTAAGACAGCATTACCTCCAAGACATCGCAAATCTTGTACTACCCTTTAGCCTTAAAGTTTTACTGTGCAAGAAGAAGCGACACAGAGTTTAGTTTAAATATTGATTGAGTACAATCAAAAAGCTAAGTTTGGGGGAGTTGATAACACCAAATTTTGTGACGTTTTTGCCCTTTATTCTGTTATCAAAACTACCCTTTTTTGCTATTTTCCTCTATTTTATTAGCATTTTCGCAATAATTGGCCAAGCAACGCTCTTATTCCAATTTTTCCTATCTTCTACAGAGTTTTCCTCATTTTTGTGCAATAAGGCCGATTCCGGCCCACAATAAGTCTAAGCCCGTCTCGACCTTCCTGACGCCCGATACAACCCAGCCCGATAGGGGCTGGGCGACACGAGAATGATCGGCGGAGAAGGGGCGCTGTGCAAGAAGGACGTGTCGGCCGACATACCGTCTACCCGATAGGGAGCCAAAGCCGCATCAATGACCAAACTCGTCAGGCGACACAGCCACCCACCGGCAGGCGTGCCGCCCAGCACGTGACTGATGGCCAGAACCTCGCCCCGAGATATGCCTGTATCGGTCGTCCACATCCATCAAACGGCGGCGAAAGGAGCTACGTGGCGCTTCGAGCACCATGTCTTCTCGCCAACCGACTGCCTATAAATAACAGCTATAGGAAGCCCAAGGGACAGCTCGGTTGGAGAGTCGGATAGTGTCGTGGTCGTCAGACTAGTCGGAGGGTTAGAGAATTCGGACAAGACAGTTCGAGAGCCACCTTCGAAGGTAGCCGTGAGAACAAGAGTATCACGCCCCAGTGCTTGTGTCGAGCGACACTAGGTGAGCTTTCCGTCATCCCGAGAGGGAAGGGATGGTTCACTTAGTGTTGTCCCGGGCGACACTGCGGGCCGATATCGGCCAGCGAAGATGAGCGACACGAGTGCCCGACAGTAGACTCGTGACTCTTTGCCCGACACGATACCGAACCCGATACGCTCTGCCCGTCGTGCGTGCCGCCCGAGAGGGTGCGCCGCCCGACATGAGCGTATCGACCAGGGTCCTTGAGCGATATTGTCAGTCATCAGTCGGCGCTGCCAGAGAGGGGGTGCCGCCTGACACTGCCGTATCGGGCTCGGCTCCTGACCGGTATCGGGCAGGAGAGCTATAGTAGTCTGTCGTTCTTCTACATCAAGAAGGCGACATCTATCTTTAATTATGTTATTTACATTCTTAGCTTATGCATTGTATTAAGACCCTTATTGCTTATAGAAATAGAAATGCTTAATTGCTATTTGTTTAATGCTTGGTGTCTTATGATTAGGTAACTGTTGTGTTGGATATCCGAACTCTAGCTTGCATGTTTTGGATCGCGTTTCGCTTAGCTACCGAATCGTCTTTCCCATCGCAACTACTTCGAGAGTTGGGTTGTGGCTCTAGTGTTTGGTCCGGTTCTGGAGTACGAGAGTGCCCGGAACGGAGTTGTTTTAGTATCATTCCACTCTGACTTGAGTCCAACAACCTCGAGAGGGGTGTTGAGGCTCAGTTAGAGGCACCCGCTCTGAGAGGAGGGGTGCAGGGTGTTACTGCTACCGCTTGTCTTACTAAAGTCTTATCCCTTGTATTACGCCTTAAACTGCAGTTTATCTTTCTATTCTCTGTGCATGAAAATTCCTAAAAACTACTAAATGACAAAATCTTAATCTTTCTTGTAACTCCAGTTGGAGATAGTTTTCTTTGATTTAATCGTGACAGATTGTTGTTCCCCTTCGGGGAACTTTAATATCTCTTTATACCCACCGGAGTGTAGAGTGTCGATTCAGAGTCGTCAACACGACCCACCTTGTCCCTGTGTTCGACCCCGTATTACTACTTCGACCCCGTAAACAAAGTTGCGGGGGCCTAGAAGGATTCGGGTTATAAATGTGAAGGCTCGACTACCTCAAATACGCCTCCAATTTTAGGACGCGCGATTTAGGCCGGTCAACTATACACATGGTCCTACAAGACTATACACATTTGTACAAGATTGTACAAAGGTCCAACAAGACTGTACATGTGACGACAAATCCCAAACATCGGATACTGATAAATGCGGAAGCGATCATTAACAGCGGATTACTGAAAATCACTAAAAATTAAAACCATTTACAAAGAGATCCAAACACAGGAAAACTCTTTTATCAAGAACCAATGTATTTTATTTACATCCTGGTTCATCAGTACATATCATGTACCATCCCTTCTTGAGGATTACAAGCATCAACTACTCTATTCAAACTATACATAGATAGCATAAGAAACTCGAGGCATCAAGCCAAAATCTCAGATCGATTCATTAAAAGTACTATCTACTAACATCAAGGATCTGAGAGTACATAGACGACACAAGGACTCTATATACAAAATATGACAACCAGTGCCTCCACTTGGAATATCACTACTGTCCTTATTGTTGTTGTTGCTTCTCTTCTCCTACTATAGGGTTTCTGCCTCTTCTTCCACATCTACCTAAAAAGGTTGGATCCCATGAGGGTGAGACAATTGAAATTGACCCAGTGAGAGATATAACTCTCTGCCAGAAACATTATTATTATAGTTAAATAGAATAAAACTAAGTAGAGGAATCATATATATTCAACAGTAGATAAATCAATGTCTAAACATATTAGAGCAATATTCTTATTCAAAGTATTTCAGCTATAACTTGATAAAGCAGCATGTCACTTATCCAATAAGGAATTGAAGAACATGTATGACATTTATCCATCTAGGATATTCTAAGCAAGGTAACATCAACCAATGATTCTCATATTTCAACCTTAAGCAAATACGCTACACGGCTGATTACATTTTACAATCATACTTATGCCCTGAGGAGATGAGGTATACCGCTCATACTCCAATCGACCATTGCGAAGTTGAAATCGGTACCATACATAGGTCAATGGAAGAGTCGGACTCCATCACCTCATCTATCTCGGTCAGTGCGAGACCACATGCAGGACATCTTGTGTCTCTGCTAAAATAGCTTTCCAAGGTATACTGGCAACTTTGCTATAGAGTTATAACCTGCAGCATACACTCTCTTCAGGATATGGCCCTTAGCCAATGCCTGGTATTGTGGAGTTATGTCCCATAGACATACTCTTATTGGGATATGGTCCATAACCATACCTGTGCATAGGATATGGCCCGCAGTCATTCCTGTGAGGCGTAAGGATATATTCTCCCATTACCCCCACATATTCAAAAATATGCATTCCAGGAATTCCCATAGGAAAACCTATTTCCCCATCACCAACTACTGACGATGATGGATCTATAGTCGGGGCTCTACATGATAATATTTCACTTGATTAATTAAGTACATTACCATATTCTTTTAGCATCAGTCAAGTTATCAAACATAATTTATTATAACAATAGCTACAAAGAATGTGTAATACTTCTATCAAGTACTTTTTGAAGCTTTATAAATCATTGGGATCTCAATCCCTTGTCACATCATGGGCATTCTCATCCCTTAACATCTCATCATCATGATTATAGAATATGGGTATTTAAACCCTTAGTTCATCAAAGAACACTTGTTACCACTTATCAAGTAACTAACACCTTCAGGTCATCTGACCAAGGTAAACATGATACTTACTACACAAGCATCTCACATGGCTCTTCAAGGCCCATTTAATCTCTTGTTACCTCTTACTAGGAAACAAAGCATATTATGGCTCATAAGGCCCATAAAACAATTTCAATAATAAAACATCATAGCTCATACCTGGCTATGCCCAACATCTCATGATGTCTGCATGGTTAGTACTCATGATAACAGTTATATCAATTACATATCAGCACTATGCAATGTAAGAATAGCATCACTATTCCCTTATTAGGGTTAGGGTTTCCCAATTCATGTCAATTAGGAATACTCATCCCATTACCTAAAATTAGGGTTATGGTTTATCATGATATTGCCCAAGATTAGGGTTTCATGCACTATAACCCGAAATTAGGGTTTCACATACATTCACCCTATATTAGGGTTAGGGTTTCGTATAGCATTACATAGCATCACCCTGGAATAGAGTTTCACATCACATTCACTGCATTAGGGTTTCACATGGCATCAGAAGCATCACCCTAGATTAGGGTTTCACACATCATTATCTTGAATTAAGATTCCTCATAACCTTTTCCCAAATTAGGGTTTCATAAAGCATCCTCTTAAATTATGGTTTTTCATTATACTACCCTAAATTGGGATTTCTCATATCATCACCCTAGATTAGGGTTATGCCATTACCCTAGATTAGGGTAACACCTAGCATTGCCCTTAATTAGGGTTAGGGCTCATCAACCTTCTCAGTTAGGGTTTCATGATCTCTTTATCAAGGATCATACCCTAATTACATATTTTATTCATGTTGTAAGTGTTGAGGCTTAACCACTACATGATTATTATACATGTATGAATTACTCTCTCTCTCATCCTCTCTGGGATGTTGATTACTGCAAACTTGATTAGATTATGTCAACCCTTCATTCAAGTACACACATTTAAGGTTAGCATAGTGTATTGAGATATTGCTTCCATAAGCATCAAAGGTTAACCCTTCTAAGGGTACTAATCACCCTAGTACCTTAAAGGTACAACCATTATAATTATTTGTGATATTCATCATTAACAATCATAGGGTTAATTGATCTTTCATCACATTAAGTATTCAAACGGTTTTGGTTACATTGAACCTCCAAACGGTTTTGACCCCTCAACCTCCAAATGGTTTTGAGACCGTTTTCCCTCCAAACGGTTTTGAAACCGTTTGAGCACTCAACTCTTGAAACCGTTTGATCATATGTACATTGAAACTGATTGGTCCCATCAACATTTGAAACTGATTGGATAAATCATCCTTGAAACCGATTGGACCTCCAAACAGTTTGAGACTGTTTGATCTTAAACAGTTTGAAGACCGTTTTATCCTAAACGGTCTCAAGACCATTTGGACTCAAATGGTCTCAAGACCTTTTGGTCCAAACTTCCTTGAAACTGAGAGGATCATCTAGGGTTTCCTTCAATCGATCAATTTGGATTTGTTTCATTGAATCATTCATCAATTGAACCATTGAGAGTACATCAAATTACAACCCTTGGATCTCCAACCATCCATCAAAGCCCTTGACCTCCAAATGGTCTTGAGACCATTTGTCCTCAAACGGTCTAGAGACCGTTTTCCCCCAAACGATCTTGAGACCGTTTGGGCCATTCAACATAAAAATCGACTGAATCGATTTAGGGTTTCAACCAATCAATCTGATTAGGGTTTGTAATCAATGGATCATCCATTCTTGAAACCATTATAATTAGATCAATTTTAACCATTGGATCTTCATTCATCCACATCAGCAATTGACCCCAAATGGTCTTGAGATCGTTTGACCTCAATCGACTTTGAGACTGTTTGCCCTCAAACGGTCTTGAGACCGTTTGATCACCAAACGGCCTTGAGACCGTTTGGTCATCAAGTTGAAACCGTTTGCACATGATATTTATTGAGGTGTGTGCTAAGATGACATCATCATCTTCAAGCTTCAAACCTTTGAATTTTTCTGTGATCTTTGTCGTGATTTCAATAATTAATCAAAAGGAAATTTGAGAAAGAAAAAGGAATCAACATATGATGAAGAAATGAAATCAACAATAATATTTGAGGGTTCAGGTTATATAACCTGCCTTCAAAGTTGAATACAAGCTTCAAGATCCACATCTTTAATGGTCAATGAAGCTTTCTCAACTTCCCAAGGTCTGTCCTCAAGTCTTTGAGTGAAAAATGGCTAAAGTTGAAGATTGACTGGAGAAAAGAAGAAAATAAGCATTGAATTTCGATTTCCAACATGAGACCAAGATTGATGATGATTAAGGAGCTCACCTACAGGTTGGGGTACGTCCTCCTGTTACTCCTAAGCTCCCTTGTGTTCGGCCAAAGCAAGGAAAGAAAGAAGAGTCGAAAAAGCCTTTCATGTGGGTGAAAGAATGGAATGTATATAAGGGAATTTCAAGAGAGAGAAAGTGTTATAAAAATATTTCAATTCCCAAAATTGGTGCCACTTATCCCCCTCACTTCCTTGCATACGAAGCTATCATCCTCCCCTTCGAAATCCTCTTCTTTATCCATGAATTAAAAGAAAACAAATTAAGCACCTTAATCAATATAATAATAATATCCAAAAATTAGTGGATATTACTTTTTCTTTAACTAATGTGAGTGGGCTCTCCACTCACTTTAGATATTTTGGTGTCATTGTAAGGAACAAGGACGTCCATACTTATATAAATTCAACCATCACATTTTTGGTTGAAGGGCATTTCCATTAATATATTTATTTTTGCATTAAATTGAATTAGGGTTTCAATTATGCTTAAATCTTGATTATTTTAATATCAAGATTCTCTTTCCTCCAAAGAGATTCAAATGAGACACCCCTCTAATTTTATTGTCTCTAATTGATACCAAGAAACATTACAGACTCTCTAAAAGTGGTATTTTGCATATTGAACCCTAGGTTTTGGGTAAATTACACATTACACCAAAACTAGGTTTTAATGCACAAACATTGCTTAATAAGCTCTTTCTTGGTGCTCAGGATTTCACAAGCCATACCTCTGAATAATTCTCATTCTTATTATGCTACAACACTTGAGGAACATATTATAATGTAACATTTGCAATTTAACCCCTCAACTTGGGTAATTTGCACTTTAGTCCAAAACGAGCAAAACATTGCTTTCAACATTATTCAAAAAGGACTAAAATTGAAACATAAGCTCCTCTTGAGCCTTAATTACTTTTCAAATGATAAGAACAAGCATATAATTATCTTTCTTAAACAAAACATTTAGGGTTAAGGCAAAACCCAGGTCAGGGATGTTACAAATTATCCACCCCTAACAGGGATTTCGTCCCCAAAATCATCAAGAGAAAAGAGAAGGGTACTTCCTCCTCATCTCTTCCTCTAGATCCCACATAGCTTCTTCAATGCCACGGTGATGCCAGCGAACTTTCACAAGACATATGTCTTTCTTTTTCAGCTTTTTAATTCTTTTATCAAGGATTATCACAGGTCCTTCAACATATGATATATCATCATTTAATTCTACCTCCACATGTTGCAAAACTAACTCTGTGTCCGGATGACACTTTATCAGCATGGAGATATGGAACACTGGATGCAACTTATGAAGCTAAGGTGGCAACTCCATCTTATAAGCTACCTTTCCAATCCGTTCAATGATTGGATAAGGCCCCATAAATCTAGGAGCTAACTTTCCCTTCTTTCCAAATCTAAGGACACCTTTCCAAGGTGAGACCTTGAGATATACTCTGTCTCCAACTTGGAATTCTAAAGGTCTTCATCATTTGTTAGTGTACGACTTCTGTCTATCCTGTGCAGTCTTTAATTGTTGTTGTATTACTTTAATCTTCTCAGTTCTCTGCTGCACTAGCTCAAGACCCAAAAGTTGATATTCTCCTGTTTCATACCAACATAAAGGAGATCTACAACGTCTACCATATAATGCTTCATATGGTGCCATATCAATATTGTGCTTATAGATATTATTGTAAGCAAATTCTATTAAGCTCAGGTGTAGATCCCAACTTCCTACAAACTGAAGGACACATGCCCTAAGAAAATCCTCCAAGGTTTGTATGGTCCTCTCAAATTTTTCATCTATCTGTGGGTGAAAGGTAGTACTAAACCTTAACTGTGTACCCAAAGATTTATGGATTCACTCCCAAAAACGACTCGTGAACTGGGGACCTCTATCTAAAACAATAGTAGCTGGAACCCCGTGCAACCGCACTATCTCATCTATATATATCTGTGCAAGCTTCTCAGCAGTGTAGGTTGTTTTGATAGGAAGGAAATGTGTTGTCTTAGTCAACCTATCAACTATCACCCATATGAAATCATGACCTTTGATTGTTCTAGGCAAACCAACCACAAAGTCCATAGTCACATGATCCCATTTCCACTGTGGTATAGGTAAAGGTTGCATTGTTCTTGTGGGCTTTTGATGTTCATCTTTAACCTGTTGACACACCAGACACCGCATAACAAACTTAGCTATATCCTTCTTCAAACCAGGCCACCAGTACATATCTTTTAAGTTATGATACATTTTGGTGCTCCCTGGATGCATTACATACATCAAAGAATGGGCTTCCTCTAAGACTAACTTCCTTAAGTCATTGGCATCAGGTACTACCATCCTACCATGGTAACAGACTACCTGATCCTCTAACTCATGAATTCCATCCCATTTCTCACTACCATACTCTGACCTAATCTGCTGAACCACAGGATCAGCCTGATGTGCTTCTTTAATCTACTGTCTCATAGTAGGTTTCACTTGCATCTCAGCTAATATCCCGGCTAACAACGATACCTTAAGCTATATATTATTTTGCCTCAAGGAGATAAGCATATCTCTCTTGAAGAACACTAATGAATTCAACTATGCTTTATCTAAGGCTGGTGATGATGATTTCCTACTTAGTGCATCAGCCACTACATTAGCCTTCCCTGGATGATAATCAATTGTACAATCGTAGTCCTTGATTAACTCCATAAAGTGGCATTGTCTCATGTTCAACTCATGTTGTGAGAAGATATATGTAACATCCCTGACCTGGGTTATGAGTCAACCCTAGGTGTTTTTCCTAAATATGTAATTAAATCTTTGTGATTAACTCTGAGCATGTAATTAAGTTTCTCAGAAATGTATATTTCAGTATTTGCTCCTTTTTATTTAAAGTTGTAGCATTGTTTTGATATACAGGGACCTATGTGCAATTTACCCAGTTAAAAGGGTTATCTTGCAATTTGCACATGTTGAGATGTTCCTCTGATGTTGAGACATCATGAGAATCTTTTTGGTAAAGTTTGAGGGATTTCCCAAGCTAGGGTACCAAGGTACAGCTGTGGAAGCAATCCCAGTGCTTGAAAACCCTAATTTGGGGTAAAATGCAATTTACCCAAATTAAGGGATGCAAATTGTAAAATATGTCATCTAATGTATCTCTTTAGACTCTTTCCATCATTAAGAGAAGAAATGATGAGGAAATCACCTCAATTGAGTTATCAAGTTATGAAATATGCCTTGTGATTGAATAATCAGGGTATATGTGCAATATCTCTTTGTGTATGTACTTTAGTATTAGATTGCTCTCCTTTACCTTCTTTTCTAAGACCTTAAGAGAAGGTTTGTCCTTAGAATAAATAGGAAGGGAAGATCAAGTAAAGAAGGAGGGACCTAGTTGGAATTATTGACAACCTATGAACTAATGTTGAAAATCCTACCCCATGTATATAAGCTCTCCTTCCCTTAGTTGCAAGGGAACTTACCCTTCGTTCCCTTACTGTTTCATTTCACCAAAGACGACCAAAGACTGCCTTGGAGCTAAGGAGGACGACCAAGGGAAACAAGGTAGGTTTGGGACCCCTCTTCTTGTCTAATTCCATGGTTAGAACTCGAATTCAAGGTCAGCTTCATGGCTAACTCTCGAAATCCTATCTTTCTAGCCATCTTTCCTTGACCTTCCTTGGAGTTTTCACCTTGTCCAACCTATGGGAACTCAAGGACGCCATTAGAGCTTGGAGCTTGAAAGCTTGGAGCTCAAGAAGCAAACTTTAGGTGGGTTTTATAACTCTAAACCCATGCTTCATTATGTACATCTTTATATGCGGTTTGATGATAGCTCTTAGTGTTTCCCTACTTTTCCCTGCTATTTTTACAAGAAAATCCATGGGATATTCATACTGTTCTAGAGATAGGATATGAAGGCGTGATTTCCAAGAAAACCCCACCGCTTTTCACTTCCTTAAACGGTCCCACCAGTTTGCTCTCTCGGTCTCAAGACCGCGAGGTGAGCAAACGGTCTCGAGACCGCGACAGGGCAAACGGTCTCCAAGACCGTTTGGCCCCGTTGACCGAGCGTGGACCGTATAAGAAATCTGTTCCTAATTATATAAGCTAATTACCCTCAAAATTTGAGAGGTTAACTCCAAAGGAATCGGGAGATATGACCTTTTTAAGTAACAACTTTAAATTAATTTATTCCTGATTTCCAAACGGTCTGAAATTGCCATTTTGGGCAAACGGTCTCAAGACCGTGTAAGGTCGTTGACCAGGCATTGACCGTATGAGATTACTGTTCCAAATAATGTTAAATAACAACTCACCAAGTTTTATGGTCTAATTCCAAACGGGCTAAGAGTTGTAGGGTGAATACTAGGGCTAACCCTAGATGAAATCAGTACTGAAATTATGGTGACCTAATTAGGGTTTTTAGAGTTGATTGACCTAAACGGTCTTAAGACCGCTTAGGGGTCACCCAAACGGTCTCAAGACCGTGAGGGAAATCAACCAAGACCGTTTGGAGGACTGGGGTCAAGAATAGTTGACCAATTGAAGGTATAATTACACCAAATTACTTTACAATTAAATATTGATATGATCATCAACTCAATAGGTCAGACCTTGATGAATTTGCACTAGAATCCGAAATTGGATGGGCAAACGGTCTCAAGACCGTTTGGAACTCATCCAAACGGTCTCAAGACCGAGAGGACAATCACCCAAGACCGTTTGAAGGTCTAGGGTTAAGTAATTTGACCAATTGAGGACCTAATTGCAAATAAGTTATCAATTTAATCAAAATTTTGTTTTGTGGATCAATCATGGTTCAACCCCTATCAAATCACATTAGACTTTGATGAAATCTTGGGCAAACGGTCTCAAGACCATGTGGGGTCCACCCACATGACCTCAAGACCGTTTGGGCCAAGTTTGGGCCCAATTGGAGCTCAATTGAAGGGTTCAACCTTGTGTTGAGTCACATTGTTGAGTGTTGATGGGTGAACATTGATAGACCCTAATTGAATCGACTTCAACCCTAATTGGTCAACAATTGAGGGTCTATTGAATGACTAAGTGGTCAAGCATAATCTTAATTAACCCAATCCATAAGTGGTCAACGTAGCTTTGACCTTTTGAGGGCTTCAATATTGGTTGACATTATCGGTTGTATCATCGAATCCCGTTGATGGTCTAAGTGGTTAAGACCATGTGAGCTCGCGGACTCAAGGTCGTGAGGAGGCTCGCGGTCTCAAGGTCGTGAGAGGGCTCACAGTCTCAAGACCGTGAGGGGGCTCACGGTCTCAAGAGCGCGAGGGGCCTCGCGGTCCTGAGGTCAAAGTGGGCAAACGGTCAACATCTCTTCGCGGTCTCAACTTCAATTTGATCTTCGCGGTCTTGAACCACTTGAAGAGGCTCGCGGTCTTGAAGCCTAAGGAGGCTCGCGGTCTTGAAGATAGAAGAGGGCTCGCGGTCTTGGAAAGTCAAAGTGGGAAAACGGTCAACACTTTCAAACAATCTCAATTTGATTGAAGGTTGATAATTGAAATCAATCAATGTGATTCAAGGTTGACTTCATTCAATCAATTGATGATATAAATGGTCCAATGTTGCCCTAATCGAACCCTAATGACAACCTAGGGTATTAAGGGGTTAATTGACTAAGGTTTGGACCATGATGATGATCAATGGGGTGAATTACCAAAATACCCCTGAAGGGCCAATTGAGTTATATCTTGCTCAATTCAAACCCTAATCACATGACGATGATATTTTAGCCATGTTAGCCTATGATGACTTAATCCGACCTGATCTAGGGTGATGTTGACATCACCTAACCTTATGATGAGAGAGAAAGTACTTCTAGAGAGAGAAAGTACCCTTTTTAAGTGAAAACTCAATTGAAGCATCCCCAATACACAGAAATGAGCATAATTAGGGTATGATCCACCTGTGTGAGATCATAGAAACCCTAATTATGATAAATGATGAACTTTTAACTAATCTAAGATCATCAATAAAGATGTTACTCATACATGATGATGTTATGAGTTCAATTCACCTTAATGTGAATAGTAAACCCTAATTCAAGGGTGATGACATGTAATGTGAATAGTAAACCCTAATTCAAGGGTAATGGCATGCTTTTGAGTATTAAACTCTATCTGATGAGAATTAGATATTTGACTCTTATGACAAGAGTAGGAAGTATATTCCTTATTTCTATATTACTTTTATCAGTTGTATTAACCATGCAGGTTCTGATATGAAGGTAATCATATCCAGGTATGGATGTTGATGTTATATTCATTAAAGGCATGTTGTTAGCCTTATGAATAAGTAAGGTAATTTGATGCCTTGACAAGTGACATCCTATGCTGATAATGGGCTGTGAGAGCCATGAATACCATCAAGGTCATGCCTTAGAGATGACTTGTGATGAGGATAACAAGAAATGATGATTGATATGAGTTAGGCTTGTTACATTTAGTATTCTTCTTTTATAGCTTCTATGCTACTATTATTGTTTGGAGAACAATGTATGTTGTTAAAGAATACTGAATGTACCTAACTAATCAAGTATAATGTAGAGCCCTGATCATAGATCCATCATTGTCAGAGATTAAGTGATGGTGAAACAGGTTTTCCTCAGGGAACTCCTGGAGCACATACTTTTGAGTATGTGGGGTACGTGGATGTGTAGAACCTTACATCCTAGTGTAGGAAAGTGATGTAGATGTGTAATCCATCCATCCTTCACTATAATTCCATACCGTATCAGTGGTAGGTAAACATGAAACCTCCTGATGACGAAGAAAGCACAGATATCCGTATCAGTGGTAGGTAAATATGAAACCTCCCGATGACGAAGAGAGTACAGAACGCCACTGTGACTCTAGAATAGCGAAGGACCAGTTTACCCTGGTGAGCTATAGTAGTAGAGACATGAGATGTCCTACAAGTGATCCTCTTACTGACTGAGGAAGGTGAAGGTCATGAGAATCCGGCTCTCTTAATGACCTATGTATGATACTGATGTGACTTCTCAGCGATCAGTTGGGGTATGAGTGGTAAGCCTCATCTCCACAGGGCATAATGTTGTTTGTAAAACATAATCAACCATGTAGTATAACTTGTTAGAGATGACTCCAAGTTAGTTGATTGATGTTACATTGCAATAATGTTTATATTCTCCATATCTCCTAAATTATAGAGATCTTGTTATACCTGCAACTGTTATAGAATAATTTGAAGGCTTTACTGCTTAAAATATTCTTTGATGTTATAATAAAGCTTCTGGCGAAGAGTTATAACTCTCGCTGGGACAATTATGTATAATTGTCTCACCCCATAGGCTTCAACTTTTTAGGTGGACGTTGGAGACGAAGGAACCAACCTACAGGTGATCAGTCTCAGCAGCAGCATCAGGGGCAGCAGTAATCTCAGGTGGAGATTGTCCTGCCATATGGTGTAGTTAGAGTCAGTCCTATGTGTCCTCTGTACTCTCAGGTCTTAGAGTCTTTTGTATAGTGATCTTGAGATTTTGTATCTTGATGTATATAATTACTCAAGAAGTAATTATCCTGAGATGTAAACAGTTTACCTCACTTTATGAAAGAAGCTTTTATGGATTCAAGCTCTTGTCACGAAAAGTTTTAATTTCCCGTGATTTTTGTCTTCCGCTGATTACCGATTCGCTTCCGCTCAGCTTTAATCGTGTTTATGTCATGGTTTGGAGATCAGATCCCACAACTAGTGGTATCAGAGCTCCAGGTTCAGTTGAGTCTACAGAGGCATAGGACTTAGGATGTCGAGTCTATCTTTAGTACTCCTTCCTCATCTAATAGAATCTTCTGCTCCTCAGGAGAAGAAGATACATAAGAATGTCAGAACATCGTGATGAGCACGTGGCAGAGAGTAGTGCTAGTGCACCTCGAGGCGGTGCAAGAGTTCCGAGAATAGAACAACCTGCACCTGAGTCGCCAAGAGAGCCACCCCAGTTTGACCCAGCTGACATGAGTGATCCAGCTGTACAAACAATGTTCGGGCAGTTCATGACTGCCATGACACATATAACCGATAGGATGCCCATTCCTACACCTAGGACACCTGTCCAGCCTGAAGCACAAGGTATTGGTAAGACATTCGAACGACTTCGTCGTGTCGGAGCTACCGAGTACTTCGGAACTGCCGACTTTGCAGATGCTGACTTATGGTTGACAGAGTTGGAGAAGGCTTTTAGGATTCTTATGATTCCGGAAGCTGAGAAGGTTAGACATACTGTCTATCTTCTCAAAGGCAGTGCTGGTCACTGGTGGAACATGGAAGAGCAGAAGAGACCTGGAGTAGAGTTCTCATGGGAAGAGTTTCGTCGGGAATTTATCAATAGATATTTTCCAAAGACCTTCCTAGATGAGAAGATCTCTCAGTTTGAGAAACTAAGGCAGGGTATGATGAACATTAGTGAGTATGAAGCTAAGTTCATGGAGTTGTTGCGGTTCTGTCCGCACATGGCTGCTACGGACGAGGAAAGAATCAGAAGATTCGAAAAGGGTTTGAATTTTGATATGTCAACCCCTGTGTCTGCCTTAGAAAATAGAGAGAGATTCTCTACCTTCGTTGAGTCAGTCCGAAGGATAGAGAGATCTGTGGTTGAGAAAAGACAAACCCATAAAAGATATCCACAGTTCCAGGGTTCTTCATCTAGGGATTATAAGAAACCTAGATTCTCTGCACCTAACCCTCCACCACCCAGATCGAGTTTTCAAACTCAATGGACACCAAGCAGAGATAGAGGACGGAGTCAACCGCTTCAAGGGACACACAGTTCTGCATCTGAGTCAGTCACTGGACCACCCAGACCACAACAACAGGAAAGGAGTTGCTACAACTGTGGTAAGGTGGGACACTTGATGAAGGATTTCCGTTCTAGGCCTGTCGGTGTGACACAACAAGCCCCGAGACAGAATCAACAGGGATCTCAGAATAGACAACATCAAGGAGCAGCTCGAGGATGTGGACAAGCGTCTCAAGATGGATCATCAACACCACCTCAACACCAGGCGACTGCGAGGTTCTATGCTATGAACCCACCTGAGGCAGTGGTCAATCCACGGGTAGTGGCAGGTCAGATGAAACTTTTATATTCTGATATGTTTACATCCTGTGTTGTATCTGTTCTGATTGATCCGGGTGCCACGCACTCTTTCATCACTCGTGAAGTGATTCTTAACTGCAATGTGACTGTTAGTCATAGAGCAGATAGTTTGTTGTTAGAAACTCCGTTAAGTGGGTCTGCCATTTTGCAGGAGGTATGTTCTCCCTGCATCCTTTTCTTTTCTGACCATCGCATTCAAGTGGACCTTATACCACTTGATATGCAGGGATTTGATATAATCCTCGGGATGGATACCTTAGAAAGGTATAGAGTTGTCTTGGATTGTGAATCCAAGTTGCCTGTGTTTGCTGATGAAAGCAACACATGGATCTTTCAAGGTGAAAGAAAGATTCTGCCCACCTGTCTTGTATCAGCTATGGTTGCTGATAAGTTGTTGAGGCAAGGATGTTATACATTCTTGGCCCATGTGGTAGATGTTACCAAGGAAAGTTCCAATCCTGCTGAAGTTCCTATAGTCAGGGAATTCGAAGACGTGTTTCCTGAAGAACTTCCTGGTATTCCACCACCTCGGGAGATTGATTTTGAAATCAATCTGATCCCAGATACGAAACCCATAGCTCAAACTCCGTATAGGATGGCGCCTGCCGAGATGGCAGAACTCAAGAAACAGCTTCAAGAGTTACTTGAGAGAGAGGTTTTATCCGACCGAGTACTTCACCTTGGGGTGCTCCGGTCTTGTTTGTTAAAAAGAAAGATGGGTCAATGCGGTTATGCATCGACTACAGACAACTCAATAAAGTAACAATAAAGAATAAGTATCCTCTGTCGAGGATTGATGATCTCTTTGACCAGTTGCGTGGTGCAACAGTCTTTTCAAAGATAGACTTGAGATCTAGATATCATCAACTTCGTATTAAGGATAGTGACATATCCAAATCCACCTTTAGGACAAGATATGGTCACTATGAGTTCACGGTTATGTCGTTTGGACTAACCAATGCACCAGCTGCATTTATGGAACTCATGAATAGAGTTTTTCGACCTTTCCTTGATCAGTGTGTTGTCGTCTTCATAGATGACATTCTGATTTATAGTAAGAATGCTCAGCAGCATGAGCAGCATCTTTGCCAAGCTTTAACCTTGCTAAGAGAACATAAGCTGTACGCTAAGTTTAGCAAATGTGAGTTCTGGCTGCCGGAGGTATCTTTTCTTGGACATGTAATATCCGCCTCGGGAATTCGTGTTGACCCTACAAAGGTAGAATCTGTTCTACAATGGGAACAACCAAAGACACCGACGGAGATTCGAAGTTTCTTGGGGTTAGCTGGCTATTATCGAAGGTTCATTAAGAACTTTAGTTCTATAGCTTTACCTTTGACCAAGTTAACCCGGAAAGATGTTCCTTTTTCCTGGAGTGATAAGTGTCAACAGTCTTTCCAGTTGCTGAAGGAGAGATTGACAAGTGCACATGTGCTAGTGCTACCTGAACAAGGAAAAGGATATGTAGTCTTCTGTGATGCTTCCAAAAACGGACTAGGATGTGTATTGATGCAGGATAAACAAGTGATTTCTTTTGCCTCCCGACAGCTTAAGAAACACGAGGAGAATTATCCAACACACGATCTGGAGTTAGCTGCTGTGGTTCATGCTTTGAAGATCTGGAGGCATTATCTCTACGGAGAGACATTCCAAATTTTCACAGACCACAAAAACCTTAAGTATATCTTCTCTCAGCATGAGCTCAACATGAGGCAACGCCGCTGGATGGAATTAATCAAGGACTACAACTGTATAATTGATTACCATCCAGGCAAGGCCAATGTTGTTGCAGATGCCTTGAGTAGGAAATTAGCAACATCAACCATGAATAGAGCACAACTAAACTCTTTAGTATGCTCTAGAAGAGATATGCTTATCTCTTTAAGGCAAGACAAGGTACAGTTGAAGGTGTCATTGTTAACCGGTTTGTTAGCTGAGATGCATATTAAACCTACTCTAAGGGAGCAGATTAAGGAAGCACAGCTAGGAGATGCTGTAGTTCAACAGATTAGATCTGAGTATGGAAAGGAGAAGCAAGATGGTTTCCATGACTCAAAGGATCAAGTAGCTTGTTATAATAGGAGAATGATAGTACTGGATGTGGACAACTTGAGAAAGTTAGTCCTGGAAGAAGCCCATTCTTCCATGTATGCTATGCATCCAGGGAGCACCAAGATGTATCGGAATTTGAAAGATCTGTATTGGTGGCCTGGGATGAAGAAGGATGTTGCAAAGTTTGTTCTGAGGTGCCCTGTGTGTCAGCAAGTTAAAGCTGAACACCAGAAGCCTGCAGGAACAATGCAATCTTTACCCATACCGCAGTGGAAGTGGGACCATGTGACCATGGACTTTGTTGTTGGCCTACCCAGGACAAGCAAAGGACATGATTCCATTTGGGTAATTGTTGAAAGGTTGACTAAGACAACACATTTCTTACCTGTCAAAACAACCTATTCTGCTGAAAGGTTATCAGAGTTGTATGTTCAAGAGATAGTGCGTTTGCACGGAGTTCCTGTCACAATAGTTTCTGACAGAGGTCCTCAGTTTACAAGTCATTTTTGGGAACAGTTGCACAGTGCCTTAGGCACCAAGCTGAGGTTTAGTACGGCCTTTCATCCACAGACTGATGGACAGTCGGAAAGGACCATACAAACCTTAGAAGACCTGTTGCGAGCATGTGTTCTCCAGTTCACCGGAAGTTGGGATCTACACCTAAGCTTGATAGAGTTTGCCTATAACAATAGCTATCAGCATAGTATTGATATGGCACCTTATGAAGCCTTATATGGTAGACGTTGTAGATCACCCTTGTGTTGGTTTGAGACTGGTGAGCACCAATTGTTAGGTCCTGACCTGGTGCAGCAAACCACGGAAAAGATTAAAGTTATACAACATAAGATTAAGACTGCTCAGGATAGGCAGAAATCTTATGCTGACAAACGTCGTAGACCCTTAGAGTTCCAGGTTGGAGACAGAGTGTATCTTAAGGTCTCACCTTGGAAAGGGGTCCTTCGTTTTGGAAGGAAAGGGAAGTTAGCTCCTAGATATATGGGGCCTTATCCAATCATTGAATAGATTGGAAAGGTAGCATATAAACTAGAGTTTCCCCCAGAATTACAGAGATTACATCCTGTGTTTCACATTTCTATGTTGAAGAAATGTCACCCAGACACCGAGTCAGTTCTACAACCTATGGAGGTAGAATTGAATGATGACATGACCTATGAGGAGGGACCAATGTCAATCCTTGATAAACGAATTAAAAAAGCTAAAGAAGAAAGATATAAGTCTTGTGAAAGTCCTCTGGAACCATCGTGGTATTGAAGAAGCCACTTGGGAGTTAGAGGATGAGATGAGAAGGAAGTATCCTGCCCTTTTCTCGTAGTATGTTTTATCGATTTCGGGGACGAAATCCTTGTAAGGGGTGGATAATTTGTAACATCCCTGACCTGGGTTATGAGTCAACCCTAGGTGTTTTGCCTAAATATGTAATTAAATCTTTGTGATTAACTCTGAGCATGTAATTAAGTTTCTCAGAAACGTATATTTCAGTATTTGCTCCTTTTTATTTAAAGTTGTAGCATTGTTTTGATATACAGGGACATATGTGCAATTTACCCAGTTAAAAGGGTTAGCTTGCAATTTTCACATGTTGAGATGTTCCTCTGATGTTGAGACATCATGAGAATCTTTTTGGTAAAGTTTGAGGTATTTCCCAAGCTAGGGTACCAAGGTACAGCTGTGGAAGCAATCCCAGTGCTTGAAAACCCTAATTTGGGGTAAAATGCAATTTACCCAAATTAAGGGATGCAAATTGTAAAATATGTCATCTAATGTATCTCTTTAGACTCTTGACATCATTAAGAGAAGAAATGATGAGGAAATCACCTCAATTGAGTTATCAAGTTATGAAATATGCCTTGTGATTGAATAATCAGGGTATATGTGCAATATCTCTTTGTGTATGTACTTTAGTATTAGATTGCTCTCCTTTACCTTCTTTTCTAAGACCTTAAGAGAAGTTTTGTCCTTATAATAAAGAGGAAGGGATGATCAAGTAAAGAAGGAGGGACCTAGCTGGAATTATGGACAACCTATGAACTAATGTTGAAAATCCTACCCCATGTATATAAGCTCTCCTTCCCTTAGTTGCAAGGGAACTTACCCTTCGTTCCCTTACTGTTTCATTTCACCAAAGACGACCAAATACTGCCTTGGAGCTAAGGAGGACGACCAAGGGAAACAAGGTAGGTTTGGGACCCCTCTTCTTGCCTAATTCCATGGTTAGAACTCGAATTCAAGGTCAGCTTCATGGCTAACTCTCGAAATCCTATCTTTCTAGCCAACTTTCCTTGACCTTCCTTGGATTTTTCACCTTGGCCAACCTGTGGGAACTCAAGGAAGCCATTAGAGCTTGGATCTTGAAAGCTTGGAGCTCAAGGAGCAAACTTTAGGCGGGTTTTATAACTCTAAACCCATGCTTCATTATGTACATCTTTATATGCGGTTTGATGATAGCTCTTAGTGTTTCCCTACTTTTCCCTGCTATTTTTACAAGCAAATCCATGGGATATTCGTACTGTTCTTGAGCTAGGAGATGAAGGCGTGATTTCCAATAAAAACCCACCGCTTTTCACTTCCTTAAACGGTCCCACCAGTTTGCTCTCTCGGTCTCAAGACCGCAAGGTGAGCAAACGGTCTCCAAGACCATTTGGCCCCGTTGACCGAGCGTGGAACGTATAAGAAATCTGTTCCTAATTATATAAGCTAATTACCCTCAAAACTTGAGAGGTTAACTCCAAAGGAATCGGGAGATATGACCTTTTTAAGTAACAACTTTAAATGCATTTATTCCTGATTTCCAAACGGTCTGAAATTGCCTTTTTGGGCAAACGGTCTCAAGACCGTGTAAGGTCGTTGACCAGGCATTGACCGTATGATATTACTGTTCAAAATAATGTTAATTAACAACTCACCAAGTTTGATGGTCTAATTCCAAACGGGCTAAGAGTTGTAGGGTGCATACTAGGGCTAACCCTTGATGAAATCAGTACTGAAATTATGGTGACCTAATTAGGGTTTTTAGAGTTGATTGACCTAAACGGTCTTAAGACCGCTTAGGGGTCACCCAAACGGTCTCAAGACCGCGAGGGAAATCAACCAAGACCGTTTGGAGGACTGGGGTCAAGAATAGTTGACCAATTGAAGGTATAATTACACCAAATTACTTTACAATTAAATATTGATATGATCATCAACTCAATAGGTCAGACCTTGATGAATTTGCACTAGAATCCGAAATTGGATGGGAAAACGGTCTCAAGACCGTTTGGAACTCATCCAAACGGTCTCAAGACCGAGAGGACAATCACCCAAGACCGTTTGAAGGTCTAGGGTTAAGTAATTTGACCAATTGAGGACCTAATTGCAAATAAGTTATCAATTTAATCAAAATTCTGTTTTGTGGATCAATCATGGTTCAACCCCTATCAAATCACATTAGACTTTGATGTAATCTTGGGCAAACGGTCTCAAGACCATTTGGGGTCCACCCACATGACCTCAAGACCGTTTGGGCCAAGTTTGGGCCCAATTGGAGCTCAATTGAAGGGTTCAACCTTGTGTTGAGTCACATTGTTGAGTGTTGATGGGTGAACATTGATAGACCCTAATTGAATCGACTTCAACCCTAATTGGTCAACAATTGAGGGTCTATTGAATGAATAAGTGGTCAAGCATAATCTTAATTAACCCAATCCATAAGTGATCAACGTAGCTTTCACCTTTTGAGGGCTTCAATATTGGTTGACATTATCGGTTGTATCATCGAATCCCGTTGATGGTCTAAGTGGTTAAGACCATGTGAGCTCGCGGACTCAAGGTCGTGAGGAGGCTCGCGGTCTCAAGGTCATGAGAGGGATCACGGTCTCAAGACCGTGAGGGGGCTCACGGTCTCAAGACGGTGAGGGGCCTCGCGGTCCTAAGGTCAAAGTGGGCAAACGGTCAACATCTCTTCACGGTCTCAACTTCAATTTGATCTTCGCGGTCTTGAACCACTTGAAGAGGCTCGCGGTCTTGAAGCCTAAGGAGGCTCGCGGTCTTGAAGATAGAAGAGGGCTCGCGGTCTTGGAAAGTCAAAGTGGGCAAACGTTCAACACTTTCAAACAATCTCAATTCGATTGAAGGTTGATAATTGAAATCAATCAATGTGATTCAAGGTTGACTTCATTCAATCAATTGATGATATAAATGGTCCAATGTTGCCCTAATCAAACCATAATGACAACCTAGGGTATTAAGGGGTTAATTGACTAAGGTTTGGACCATGATGATGATCAATGGGGTGAATTACCAAAATACCCCTGAAGGGCCAATTGAGTTATATCTTGCTCAATTCAAACCCTAATCACATGAAGATGATATTTTAGCCATGTTAGCCTATGATGACTTAATCCGACCTGATCTAGGGTGATGTTGACATCACCTAACCTTATGATGAGAGAGAAAGTACTTCTAGAGAGAGAAAGTACCCTTTTTAAGTGGAAACTCAATTGAAGCATCCCCAATACACAGAAATGAGCATAATTAGGGTATGATCCACCTGTGTGAGATCATAGAAACCCTAATTATGATAAATGATGAACTTTTAACTAATCTAAGATCATCAATAAAGATGTTACTCATACATGATGATGTTATGAGTTCAATTCACCTTAATGTGAATAGTAAACCCTAATTCAAGGGTGATGACATGTAATGTGAATAGTAAACCCTAATTCAAGGGTAATGGCATGCTTTTGAGTATTAAACTCTATCTGATGAGAATTAGATATTTGACTCTTATGACAAGAGTAGGAAGTATATTCCTTATTTCTGTATTACTTTTATCAGTTGTATTAACCATGCAGGTTCTGATATGAAGGTAATCATATCCAGGTATGGATGTTAATGTTATATTCATTAAAGGCATGTTGTTAGCCTTATGAATAAGTAAGGTAATTTGATTCCTTGACAAGTGGCATCCTATGCTGATAATGGGCTGTGAGAGCCATGAATACCATCAAGGTCATGCCTTAGAGATGACTTGTGATGAGGATAACAAGAAATGATGATTGATATGAGTTAGGCTTGTTACATTTAGTATTCTTCTTTTATAGCTGCTATGCTACTATTATTGTTTGGAGAACAATGTATGCTGTTAAAGAATACTGAATGTACCTAACTAATCAAGTATAATGTAGAGCCCTGATCATAGATCCATCATTGTCAGAGATTAAGTGATGGTGAAACAGGTTTTCCTCAGGGAACTCCTGGAGCACATACTTTTGAGTATGTGGGGTACATGGATGTGTAGAACCTTACATCCTAGTGTAGGAAAGTGATGTAGATGTGTAATCCATCCATCCTTCACTATAATTCCATACCGTATCAGTAGTAGGTAAACATGAAACCTCCTCATGACGAAGAAAGCACAGATATCCGTATCAGTGGTAGGTAAATATGAAACATCCTGATGACGAAGAGAGTACAGAACGCCACTGTGACTCTAGAATAGCGAAGGACCAGTTTACCCTGGTGAGCTATAGTAGTAGAGACACGAGATGTCCTACAAGTGATCCTCTTACTGACTGAGGAAGGTGAAGGTCATGAGAATTTGGCTCTCTTAATGACCTATGTATGATACTGATGTGACTTCTCAGCGATCAGTTGGGGTATGAGTGGTAAGCCTCATCTCCACAGGGCATAATGTTGTTTGTAAAACATAATCAACCATGTAGTATAACTTGTTAGAGATGACTCCAAGTTAGTTGATTGATGTTACATTGCAATAATGTTTATATTCTCCATATCTCCTAAATTATAGAGATCTTGTTATACCTGCAACTGTTATAGAATACTTTGAAGGCTTTACTGCTTAAAATATTCTTTGATGTTATAATATAGCTTCTGGCGAAGAGTTATAACTCTCGCTGGGACAATTATGTATAATTGTCTCACCCCGTAGGCTTCAACTTTTTAGGTGGACGTTGGAGACGAAGGAACCAGCCTACAGGTGATCAGTCTCAGCAGCAGCATCAGGGGTAGCAGTAATCTCAGGTGGAGATTGTCCTGCCATATGGTGTAGTTAGAGGCAGTCCTATGTGTCCTCTGTACTCTCAGGTCTTGGGGTCTTTTGTATAGTGATCTTGAGATTTTGTATCTTGATGTATATAATTACTCAAGAAGTAATTATCCTGAGATGTAAACAGTTTACCTCACTTTATGAAAGAAGCTTTTATGGATTCAAGCTCTTGTCACGAAAAGTTTTAATTTCCCGTGATTTTTGTCTTCCGCTAATTACCGATTCGCTTCCACTAAGTTTTAATCGTGTTTATGTCATGGTTTGGAGATCAGAGCCCACAATATATTTTAAATTCTTATGGTCTGTGAAAATCTGGAATGTTTCTCCATAGATATAATGTCTCCAGATCTTCAAAGCATGGACCACAATAGCTAGCTCTAGATCATGTGTCAGATAATTCTCCTCATGTTTCTTAAGTTGTTGAGAGGCAAAAGAAATCACTTGATTATCCTAAATCAACACACATCCTATAGCATTCTTAGATGAATCATAGAAAACTATGTACCCCTTCCCTTGCTCAGGTAACACCAGCACATGTGTACTTGTTAACCTTTCTTTCAACAGCTAGAAAGAATGTTGACATTTGTCATTCCAGACAAAAAGAACCTCCTTCTTGGTCAACTTGGTTAGGGGTAAAGCTATAGAATTGAAGTTCTTAATGAACCTCCTATAATAGCCTGCCAGTCCTAAGAAACTGCGTATCTCCGTCGGTGTCTTTGGTTGTTCCCATTGCAGGACAGATTCTACCTTCTTAGGATCAACACGGATACTTGAGGCAGATATTACGTGTCCTAGAAAAGAAACTTCTGGTAACCAGAACTCACATTTGCTAAACTTAGCATACAGTTTATGCTCTCTTATCAAAGTTAAAGCCTGACAGAGGTGTTTCTCATGTTGTTGAGCATCTCTACTGTATATCAAGATGTCATCTATGAAGACTACTATGAACTGATCAAGAAAATGCCGGAAGATTCTATTCATGAGTTCCATGAATGCAACTAGTGCATTAGTTAGTCCAAACGACATAACTATGAACTCATAGTGACCATACCTTGTCCTAAAGGCAGACTTAGGTATGTCACTCCCCTTGATACGCAACTGATGATATCCTGACCTCAGATCTATCTTAGAGAAGATAGATGCACCATGCAACTGATCAAATAGGTCATCGATCCTTGGCAGAGGATACTTGTTCTTTATGGTTACTTTATTCAACTGTCTGTAATCAATGCATAACCGCATAGATCTTTCCTTCTTCATAACAAAGAGAATCAGAGCACTCCATGGTAAAGTACTCGGTCAGATAAAACCTTTCTCAAGCAACTCCTGTAGCTATTTCTTGAGCTCTGCCATCTCAGCATGTGCCATTCTATACGGTGTTTGTGCTATTGGTTGCATGCCCGAGATTAGATTAATCTCAAAATCAATCTATAGGGGCGGAGGAACACCTGGAAGTTCCTCAGGAAACACATGTTCAAACTCCCTAACTATCGGAACTTCAGAAAGATTAGGGCTCTCCATTGTGGTGTCTACCACATGTGCCAAGAATGCAAAGCATCCTTGTCTCATCAGCTTCTCAGCTACCATAGTTGACACAAGACAGGTTGGAAGAATCTTTCTATCTCCCTAAAAGGTCCATGTGTCACCGTCATCTGTGAACACAAGATAGGTTGGAAGAATCTTTCTATCTCCCTGAAAGATCCATGTGTCTACCACATATGCCAAGAATGCAAAGCATCCTTGTCTCATCAGGTTCTCATCTACCATAGTTGACACAAGACAGATTAGAAGAATCTTTCTATCTCCCTGAAAGATCCATGTGTCACCATCATCTGTGAACAAAGCTTGCTTGGAATCACAATCCAAGACAACCTTATACTTTTCTAGGGTGTCCATCCCAAGAATTATATTGAACCCGTACATCTCAAGTGGTATAAGATCCACCTGAATGCGATGTTCAGAAAAGGAAAGAATGCAGGGAGTACACACCTCTCACAACACTACAGATCCCAGCAAAGGGGATTCTAATAACAGATTATCTGCTCTATGGCTAACAGCCATATTGCAGTCATGAATCACTTCTCGAGTGATAAAGTAATGCGTAGCACCCAAATCAATCAAAACAGATACGAAGCAGGATGAAGACATATCAGAATGAAATAGTTCCATCTGACCTATCACAACTCGAGGGTTGACTATTATTTCGGGTTGATTCATCGCATAGAATCTCGTCGTTGCTTGCAGTTGACCCTGTGCTCGGTTGTTGGGTGTCGACGAACCAGCTTGGGATTCTTGTCCATGTCTTCTAGCGCCACTTGAAATCTGTTTCCTCTAATGACCTTGTTGACTCTACCTCGGTGTTTGGGTTACCATTGTGTTTCCAACTGGACAATCCTTTACTAGATGTCCTACCTGTCTACACTGGTGACAGGTTCTATTCTCTTATTATTATCTAAAAGGTCCAGTTGCTGACATTGATGCTATATTGGGGGCTCTATTTAGAGGAAAACTATGGCCCCTACCCCTACCGAACGTCCACTGTGTCTGGGTATTGAACCTTAGTGGTGTTGTTGGTGCGGAAAATCTCAGTTTCTTGAAACTTTTGGACCTCTGTCCTTGAAACTGAGTATACACCTTCTTACTCTTAGTCTGATGCTTCTCAATCGCCGACCTTTCTATCTGTCTCACGGACTCCAAAAAGGTGGTGAACCTCTCTCTATTCTCTAAGGTAGACATAGGAGTGGTCAATTCAGCATTCATCCCCTTCTCAAAATGCTGAATCCTCTCTTCATCAGTAGCTGTCATGTTCAGACAGAATTGCAAAAGCTCCATGAACTTAGCTTCATACTCGCTAATGTTCATTGGTCCTTGCCTTAACCTCTCAAACTGAGATATCTTCTCATCTAGAAACATCTTGGGGAAATATCTACTAACGAATTATCATCGGAATTCTCCCCATCCGATTTCAACACCTAGCCTCTTGCCCTCTTCTATTGTCCACCAGTGGCTAGCACTCCCTTTTAGAAGGTACACTGCATGCCTCACCTTCTCTGCTTTAGGGATATTGAGGATTCTAAAGGCCTTCTCCAACTTAGTCAACCACAAGTTAGCATCTGTTGGGTTAGATGTACCAGCATAATCTGTGGCTCCCACCCGGCGAAGTCATTCAAAAGTCTTGCCGGCTCCCTGTCCTTCATTATGAGTTGGTGCCCTCGATGCAGGTGGTGGCATCCTATCCGCCACATGCGTCATGGTTGCCATGAACTGCCCAAACAGATCATGGGAAGCTGGGTTTTCTAGTGCAATCTGGTTAAGCTGGGGATGTTCAGGTACTGGTTCCTCCCTATCCTGATCCCTTGCACCTCTTCCTGGTGCAGCAATGCTGCTCTCAGCAGCATGTTCTTCATGTGATCCAGAAATCTTTAAGTTCTTCTTCTCCTATATCAGAAGAAGACACTATCAAATAACTAGAAGACACTAGAACAGACTCAACAACCTTAATCATATGTCTTTGTAGACTCAGCGAACCTAGAGCTCTGATACCAACTAAATTGTGATGACAAATCCCAAACATCAGATAATGATAAATGCGGAAGCGATCATTAACAACGGATTACTGAAAATCACTAAAAATTAAAACCATTTACAAAGAGATCCAAACACATGAAAACTCTTTTATCAAGAACCAATATATTTTATTTACATCATGGTTCATCAGTACATATCCTATACCATCCCTTCTCGAGGATTACAAGCATCAACTACTCTGTTAAAACTATACACAGGAAGCATAAGAACCTCAAGGCATCAAGCCAAAATCTCAGATCAATTCATTAAAAGTACTATCTACTAACTCTGAGGAGATGAGAGTACAGAGATGACACATAGGACTCTATATACAAAATATGATAGCCAGTGCCTCCACCTAGAATATCACTGTTGTCCCTGTTGTTGTTGTTGCTGCTCTTCTCCTTTTATAGGGTTTCTGCCTCTGTTTCCACGTCTACCTAAAAAGGTTGGATCCCACGAGGGTGAGATAATTGAAATTGTCCCAGCTAGAGATATAAATCTCTGCCAGAAACATTATTATTGCAGTTTAATAGAATAAAACTGAGCAGAGGAATCATATATATTCAACAACATATAAATCAATGTCTAAACAGATTAGAGTAATATTCTTATTCAAAGTATTTCAGCTATAACTTGATAAAGCAGCATGTCACTTATCCAATAAGGAATTGAAGAACATGTATGACATTTATCTATATAGGATATGCTAAGAAAGGTAACATCAACCAATGATTCTCGTATTTCAACCTTAAGCAAATACACTACACGGCTGATTACATTTTACAATCATACTTAAGCCCTAAGGAGATGAGGTATACCGCTCATACTCCAACCGACCATTGTGAAGTTGAAATCGATACCATACATAGGTCAATGGAAGAGTCAAACTCCATCACCTCATCTGTCTCAGTCAGTATGAGACCACATGCAGGACATCTTGTGTCTCTACTAAAATAGCTTTCCAGGGTATACTGGTAACTTCACTATAGAGTTATAGCCCATAGCATATACTCTCTTCAGGATATGGCCCTTAGCCAATGCCTGGTATTGTGGAGTTATGGCCCATAGACATACTCTTATTGGGATATGGTCCATAACCATTCATGTGCATATGATATGGCCCGTAGTCATTCTTGTGAGGCGTAAGGATATATTCGCCCATTACCCCCACATATTCAAAAATATGCATTCCAGGAATTCCCATAGGAAAACCTATTTCTCCATCACCAACTACTGACGATGATGGATCTATGGTCAGGGCTCTACATGATAAGATTTCACTTGATTAATTAAGTACATTACCATATTCTTTTAGCATCAGTCAGGTTCTCAAACATAATTTATTATAATAATTGCCACAAAAAATGTGAAATACTTCTATCAAGTACTTTTTGAAGCTTTATAAATCATTGGGATCTCAATCCCTTGTCACATCATGGGCATTCTCATCCCTTAACATCTCATCATCATGATTATGGAATATGGGTATTCAAACCATTAGTTCATCAAAGAACATTTGTTACTGTTGACTCAAGGTCAATTAGGTCAATGTTGGCTCACGTCTAAATTGACTAAACCTGTGTTTTGATGATGACTAACCATTCCACATATTGGTGTCTAATGTCTCTACTTGATTGGTTTCAGATTAGGTATAGACACACTCCAAATGCCCTAACTTGCACATCTCAAATTGGAGAAAAGACAAGTCAAAGTCATACAAGTTCACGTTTTTGTAATATGATGTAAATCCATTAGAATCATGTTGTAAATCACTTGTAATGATTGTATGACTTGTAATTAAGCTTAGAAAAATATCAGGAACACTTAGATCAAATATTAGAGCACTTTAGATGTAACTTTGAAAATTGATTACAGGCACTTTGTCGGTCGAGTTTCCCTGGCTTGAAACTCGATCGATCAACCTTGGTCGATTTTCTGAAGATTGCATCGGTCGAGTTACACCCATTGAAACTCGACCGATTGCACTGTACGGAAAACTGTAGAAAAGTGTTTCTAGACGTTGTGGAGTTGTAACAAGTGAAAATAGATCTGTTGCAAGCCACAAAACGGCTAGTTTTCATTCACAAGTGTTCCCAAAGGCTAAGAGGCATCCCCAGCTATAAATAGGACCCCTTGGGCTTCATTCCAAGGTTGAGCATTCATTGCAAACTCTATGTGAGGTTCCTATTCTATAGTTGAGTGCTTCCTACAGCCTCCTCTCTCTCTCTAAGCTTAATCACTTGCTACATCCATTAGAGTAAGTAGGAAATCTATAAGAGAGCTAGTCCTACATGTATATCTTGTGAGGCTCTCACTTCCACCACCTCCATTTCTCTCATTTCAATCATGAAGATGAAGGTTCTCTCTCGTGTCTAGGAGAGGTGAAGAAGAACAAGGGAAGGAGTCCCTTGGTGAAGAGAAAGGATGAAGACTTGGAGCTAGAGTGGGTAAGCCCTTGGAGAAGGCAGAAGACTCAAGCTCAAGTGGGTAAGTCCTTGGTGGAAGCTTCTCCGAGTGAATGTGAAGTCAAAGGCGGAATATCCAAGAAGAGTGGGAAATTCCTACAAGGCTAAAGACTTGTGCAAGAGTGGGTAAGTCCTTGGAGAAGGCTAAAGACTCTTGCAAAGTGGGTAAGTCCTTGGTAAGGTTAAAGACTCTTTGTATTGGATAGGTAAGTCTTTTGTTTGGTCATGCATTGTATGCCTTATAAGTGAATATAAGAATGCAATAGTTTGGAAGTCCTAGAGGTTGACCTCTCTAGGAAAGTGGACTGACACACTTCTAGTTTGAAGTGTGGAACCACTCTAAATAGCTTGTATAATGGGTGCATGTTCAATCTCTCTCTCCCTTGCTATGTATGTTTTAGTTGCACACAAATTTCCTATTTAGCAACCTTATCTTGTGATATATCTTGAAGGTCTAATGAATTTTGTTTAAGTGCATTTAGCTCTATTCACCCCCCCTCTAGAGCATATAATCACCCATCTAGGATCCAACAGTTACCACTTATCAGGTAACTAACACCTTTAGGTCATCTAACCAAGGTAAACATGATACTTACTACACAAGCATCTCACATGGTTTTCAAGGCCCATTTTATCTCTTGTTACCTCTTACTAGGAAACAAAGCATATTATGGCTCATAAGGCCCATAAAACAATTTCAATAATAAAACATCATAGCTCATACTTGGCTATGCCCAACATCTCATGATGCATGCATGGTTAGTACTCATGATAACAGTTATATCAATTACATATCAGCACTATGCAATGTAAGGATAGCATCACTATTCCCTTATTAGGGTTAGGGTTTCCCAATTCATGTCAATTAGGAATAGTCATCCCATTACCTAAAATTAGGGTTATGGTTTATCATCATATTGCCCAAGATTAGGGTTTCATGCACTATAACCCAAAATTAGGGTTTCATATACCTTCACCCTATATTAGGGTTAGGGTTTCGTATAGCATTACATAGCATCACCCTGGATTAGAGTTTCACATCACATTCACTGCATTAGGGTTTCATATGGCATCAGAAGCATCACCCTAGATTAGGGTTTCACACATCATTATATTGAATTAAGATTCCTCATAACCTTTTACCAAATTAGGGTTTCATAAAGCATCCTCTTAAATTAGGGTTTTTCATTATACTACCCTAAATTGGGATTTCTCATATGATCACCCTAGATTAGGCTTATGCCATTACTCTAGATTAGGGTTACACCTAGCATTGCCCTTAATTAGGGTTAGGGCTCAATAACCTTCTTGATTAGGGTTTCATGATTTCTTTATCAAGGATCATACCCTAATTACATATTTTATTCATGTTGTAAGTGTTGAGGCTTAACCACTACATTATTATTATACATGTATGTATTCCTCTCTCTCTCATCCTCTCTAGCATGTTGATTACTTCAAACTTGATTAGATTAGGTCAACCCTTCATTCAAGTACACACATTTAAGGTTAGAATAATGTATTGAGATATTGCTTCCATAAGCATCAAAGGTTAACCCTTATAAGGGTACTAATCACCCTAGTACCTTAAAGGTACAAACATTGTAATTATCTATGATATTCATCATTAACAATCATAGGGTTAATTGATCTTTCATCACATTAAGTCTTCAAACGGTCTTGGTTACATTGAACCTCCAAACTGTTTTGACCCCTCAACCTCCAAATAGTTTTGAGACCGTTTGCCCTCCAAATGGTTTTGAAACCGTTTGAGCACTCAACTCTTGAAACCGTTTGATCATATGTACATTGAAACCTATTAGACCCATCAACATTTAAAACTAATTGGATAAATCAGCCTTGAAACTGATTGGACCTCCAAATGGTTTGAGACCGTTTGATCTTAAATGGTTTGAAGACCCTTTGATCCTAAACGGTCTCAAGACCGTTTGTACTCAAACGGTCTCAAGACCGTTTGGTCCAAACTTCCTTGAAACTGAGAGGATCATCTAGGGTTTCCTTCAATCGATCAATTTGGATTTGCTTCATTGAATCATTCATCAATTGAACCATTGAGAGTACATCAAATTACAACCCTTGGATCTCCAACCATCCATCACATCCCTTGACCTCCAAATGGTCTTGAGACCATTTGGCCTCAAACGGTCTTGAGACCGTTTGGGCCATTCAACATTAAAATTGACTCAATCAATTTAGGGTTTCAACCGATCAATCCAATTAGGGTTTGTAATCCATGGATCATCCATTCTTGAAACCACTATAATTAGATCAATTTGAACCATTGGATCTTCATTCATCCACATCAGCAATTGACCCCAAACGGTCTTGAGACCATTTGACCTCAATCGGTCTTGAGTCTGTTTGCCCTCAAACGGTCTTGAGACCGTTTGGTCATCAAGTTGAAACCGTTTGTACATGATATTTATTGAGGTGTGTGCTAAGATGACATCATAATATTCAAGCTTCAAACCTTCAAAATTTTCTATGATCTTTGTGGTGATTTCAACAATTAATCAAAAGGAAATTCGGGAAAGAAAAAGGAATGAACATATGATGAAGAAATGAAATCAATAATAATATTTGAGGGTTCAAGTTATATAACCCGCCTTCAAAGTTGAATCCAAGCTTCAAGCTTCACATCTTTAATGGTGAATGAAGCTTTCTCAACTTCCCAAGGTTCGTCCTCAAGTCTTTGAGTAAAAAGAATGGCTAAAGTTGAAGATTGAATGGAGAAAAGAAGAAAATAAGCATTGAATTTCGATTTCCACCATGAAACCAAGGTTGAAGATGATTAAGGAGCTTACCTACAGGTTGGGGTACGTCCTCCTATTGCTCCTAAGCTCCATTGTGTTCGGCCAAAGCATGGAAAGAAAGAAGAGTCAAAAAAGCCTTTCATGTGGGTGAAAGAATGGAATGTATATAAGGGAATTTCAAGAGAGAGAAAGTGTTATAAAAATTTTTCAATTCCCAAAATTGGTGCCACTTATCCCCCTCACATCCTTGCATATGAAGACATCATCCGCCCCTTCAAAATCCTCTTCTTTATCCATGAATTAAACGAAAAAAAATTAAGCACCTTAATCAATATAATAATAATATCCAAAAATTAGTGGATATAACTTTTTCTTTAACTAATGTGAGTGGGCTCTCCACTCACTTTAGATATTTCGATGCCATTGCAAGGCAAAAGGACGTCCATACTTATATAAATTCAACCATCACATTTTTGGTTGAAGGGCATTTCCATTAATATATTTATTTTTGCATTAAATTGAATTAGGGTTTCAATTATGCTTAAATCTTGATTATTTTAATATCAAGATTCTCTTTCCTCCAAAGAGATTCAAATGAGATGCCCCTCTGATTTTATTATCTCTAATTGATACCAAGAAACATTAGGGACTCTCTAAAAGTGGTATTTTGCATATTGAACCCTAGGTTTTGGGTAAATTACACATTACACCAAAACTAGGTTTTAATGCACAAACATTGCTTAATAAGCTCTTTCTTGGTGCTCAGGCTTTCACAAGCCATACCTCTACATCATTCTCATCCTTATGATTCTACAACACTTGAGGAACATATTATCATGTAACATTTGCAAGTTAATCCCTCAACTTGGGTAATTTGCACTTTAGTCCAAAACGAGCAAAACATTATTTTCAACATTATTCAAAAAGGACTAAAATTGAAACATAAGCTCCTATTGAGCCTTAATTACTTTTCAAAAGTTAAGAAGAAGCATATAATTATCTTTCTTAAAAAAACATTTGGGATTAAGGCATAACCCAGGTCAGGGATGTTACAGTACACATGGTCCTACAAGGTTGTACATATGTGTACAAGATTGTACACATGGTCGTACAAGAGTGTACACATGGTCCTAGAAGACTGTACACAAGTATACAAGACAGTACACGTGTGTACAAGAATTAACACATTGTCCTACAAGACTATACACATGGTCCTACAAGACAATACACATTTATACAAGACTATACACATGTGTACAGGACTGTACACATGGTCCTACAAGACTATACACATAGTCCTACAAAACTGTACACACATGTATAAGACTATACATATGGTCCTACAAGACTATACACATGGTCCTACAAGACTGTATGCATGTGTACAAGATTGTACGCATGGTCCTACAAGACTGTACACATGGTCCTACAAGACTTTACACGTGTTTACAAGACTATACACACATGGTCTTACAATAATGTACACATGGTCCTACAAGACTATACACCTGGTCCTATAGGACTATACGCTTGTGTACAAGATTGTACACATGGTCCTACAAAACTGTACCAATGGTCCTACAAGATAGTACGCATGTCTACAAGACTATACACATGGTCCTACAAGACTGTACACATGGTCCTACATGAATGTACACATGTGTACAAGACAATACACATGTGTATAAGGTTTTACACATGCATATAAGATTGTACACATGGTGCTACATGACTATACACATGTGTACAATACTGTACACATGGTTCTACAAGACTGTATACATGGTCCTACAAGACTATACACATCGTCCTACAAGACTATAAACATGTGTACAAGACTGTACACATGGTCCTATAAAACTATAAGCATGTCTACAAGACTATACACATGGTCCTACAAGACTATGCACATGGCCCTACAAGACTATACATATGGTCCTACAAGACTGGACATATGTGCACAAAACTATACACATGGTCCTACAAGACTGTACACATGATCCTACAAGACTATACACATGGTCCTATAAGACTGTATACATGTGTACAAGACTATACACATGGTGGTACAAGACTGTACACATGGTCCTACAAGACTGTACATGCGGTCCTACAAGATTGTACACATGTACAAGACTGTACATATGTATACAAGACTATACACATGGTCCTAAAGATTGTACACATGGTCCTACAAGACTGTACACATGAGTACAAGACTGTACACATGGTCCTATAAAACTATACACATGTGTACAAGACTATACACATGGTCCTACAAGATTGTATACGCTGTCCAATAAGAATGTATGCTTGTGTACAAGACTATACAATTGGTCCTACAAGACTGTACACATGGTCCTACAAGGTTGTACACATGGTTGTACAAGAGTGTACACATGGTCCTACAAGACTGTACATTAGTGTACAAGACTGTACAAGTCTGTACAAGATTGTACACATGGTCTTACAAGACTGTACACATGGTCCTACAAGACTATACACACGTGTACAAGACTATACACATGTGTACATGACTGTATATATGGTCCTACAAGACCGTACACAAGGTCCTACGAAACTATACACACACGTACAAGATCGTACAGATGGTACTACAAGACTGTACACATGGTCCTACACGACAGTACACATGTGTACAAGATTGTATACATGGTCTTACAAGACTATACATGTGTGTACAAGACTGTACACATGGTCTTACAAGACTATACACATTGTCCTACAAGACAATACACATGTGTACAAGACTGTACACATTGACCTATAATACTGTACGCTTGTGTACAAGACTGTACACATGGTTCTATAAGACTATACACATGGTCCTACAAGACTGTACACATGTTTACAAGAATGTAAATATGGTCCTACAAGACTGTACACATGGTCCTACAAGACTGTATACATGGTCCTACAAGACTAGACACATGTGTAGAAGACTGTACACATGTGTACAAGGTTGTAGACATGTGTACAAGACTGTAAACATGGTGCTACATGACTGTACACATGTGTACAATATTATACACATGGTTCTACAAAACTATATACATGGTCCTACAAGATTGTACACATGGTCCTATAAGACTATACACCTGTGTACAACATTGTACATATGGTCTTACAAGACATTACACATGGTCCTAGAAGTCTTTCAACATGGCGCTACAAAATGTACACATGGTCTTATAAGACTGTACACATGTGTATAAGACTGTACACATGTGCACAAGGATGTGAACATGTGTACAATACTGTACACATGGTGTTATAAGAATGTACACATGTGTACAAGACTATACACTTGTGTACAAGACATTACACATGGTCCTACAACACTGTACATAGGTGTACAAGACTGTACATATGGTCATACAAGACTATACACATGTGTACAAGAGTGTACACATGGTCCTACAAGACTGTACACATATGTACAAGAGTGTATACATGATCCTACAAGACTATACACATGGTCCTACAAGACTGTACACATGGTGCTACAAGACTGTATATATTTGTACAAGAGTGTACACATGGTTTTAAAAGACTGTACACATGTGTACAAGGCTATATACATGATCCTACAAGACTGTACACATGTGTACAAGACTGTACACATGGTCCTACAAGAGTGTACACATGGTCCTACAAGACTTTACACATGTGTGCAAGACTGTGCACATGTGTACAAGACTGTAGACACGATCCTACAACATTGTACACATGGTCCTATAAGATTGTACGCATGTGTACAAGACTGCACACATAGTCTTACAATATTGTACACATGGTCCTACATGATTGTACTCATGGTCCTACAAGACTATACACATGTGTACAAGACTGTACACATGTGTACACGGCTATACACTTGTATACAAGACTATACACATGGTCCTACAAGACTGTACAAATGTTTATAAAACTATACACATGGTCCTACAAGACTGTACACATGTGTATAAGACTGCACACATAGTCTTACAAGATTGTACATATGGTCCTACATGATTGTACTCATGGTCCTACAAGACTATACACATGTGTACAAGACTGTACACATATGTACAAGACTATACACATGTATACAAGACTATACACATGGTCCTACAAGACTGTACACATGTATACAAGACTGTGCATGTGGTCCTACAAGATTGCAAACATGTGCACAAGACTGTACACATGGACCTACAAGACTGTACACATATGTACAAGATTGTGTACATGTGTACAAAATGTACACATGATCCTACAAGACAGTAACATGTGTATAAGATTATGGACATGTGTACAAAACTATACACATGGTCCAACATGACTGTACACATGATCCTACAAAACTGTACGCATGTGTACAAGATTGTACATATGGTTATGCAAGACTATATACATGTATACAAGACTGTACATATGTGTACAAGACTTTACACATAGTCCTACAAGACTCTACACATGGTCCTACATGACTGTATACATGTGTACATGACTATACATATGGTCCTACAAGACTGTACGCATGTGTACAGGATTGTACAAAAGGTCCTACAAGATTGTACACATGGTCCTAAATGACTGTACATTTGGTCCTAAATGACTGTACATATGGTCCTAAATGACTGTACATATGGTCCTATAAGACTATACAGATTTGTACAAGACTATACACATGGTCCTATAAGACTGTAGACATGTCTACAACACTGTACACATCATCCTACAACACTGTACACATGACCTACAAAACTGTACACATGTTCCTACAAGACTGTACGCATATCTACAAGACTATACACATATATACAGTCTTGTGAGTCATCGTTTCTGGTTTCTCTGTACTTGTCTTACTTCAATTTAACCTATTTTGATCAATTTGATATCAAAGCAATAGTATGTGTACAGTCCTATACACGTGTAAGATCATGTGTACTGTCTTATACAACCATGTCTAAAGTCTTGTAGGACCACGTGTACAGTCTTGTACACATGTGTGTAGTCTTGTAAGATCATGTGTACACATATGTACAATCTTGTGAGTCGTCGTGCCCATTTTCCTTTTACCTATTTTGATCAATCTGATATCAAAGCAATAGTATGTGTACAGTCCTACACACGTGTAAGATCATGTGTACCGTCTTGTACAACCATGTCTAAAGTCTTATAGGACCATATGTACAGTCTTGTACACATGGATGCAGTTTTGTAGGACCATGTGTACACATATGTACAGTCTTGTGAGTCATCGTGACCGTTTTCACTGACGAACAACGTTAACCAAGTAATTGTAAAGTCAGGTGCACTTCTCTTACATATTTAGTACCAATGCATTCCATTAACCATCTCCAATCAATCTTATATCAAAGCAAATAGTAGCATAACAAAGAGCGTTGCAATGGCCATCCCCAGGCAGGTACCCATCTTCTTGGCTTGCCGAAAAGAACCCGTCCTCATTACCCTAGAGGAATCCACACCGAACGAGTTGTTGCTCCTCTCCGAGATTGATGGCCAAGATACCATCCGTTTCCACATCCCCGACATCATGTTCTACTGCGGTGATCTCTCAGATGACCACGATGACCCTGTACTGATCATTTGGGACTCCATCTCGAAGGCTCTACTACACTTCTACCCACTGGCTGGCAGGATGAGGGAGCTCGAGGGATGCAAACTGGCAATTGACTACAACGGAGAAGGTGTCTTGTTCGTCGAAGCTGACGTTGCCATCACTCTCGATCAGCTGGTCATGGATAGTAGTTACACCAAGGACGACCAAGGTCGTCTGTTGGCTCGTCATGTGGGACGAAAACATGGTCTTCTTCCCAAACAACCTCACAGTGGTCCTGGGAAAGTACTCACACTGCGAGCTCCAGTACATCATCGGCATCTCAGAGAGCGTGGAGTAGGACGCGGCACACTCCTATGGTACCGTCTTCGGCGGCGCCGGGTTCGCCGTCAACCTCCCCACCGTCGCGGAACTGTCATAGATCCTCGACAGGTGCCTTGATCGGTACGTCGGGTTCTACAAAAGTGACGAGTGGATCCATGCCTGCCTCAGCGAGCTCGGCGCCCCACTCACCTACAAACTTGGGTTCCACCAGTTCGACCTCCAAGGCCACACGTTTGACCTCCTAGCTTGCCACCCCGTCGACGCACCACTCCTCAGCATGCACCACCTGGGACTGCTGTAGCCAATATTGCCCAACCACACCCATCTCGATGCCGCAGGAGTGTCCATGACCACGTCCATGGCCGACCCTGTCAGGATGCTGTAGCAGAGAGTGTGCTACGTCCATGGCCTCCGGTGGTCCGTGTCCGTTTCTTGGGGGTACGCCGCCAAGGTATACCCTTGGGAGCTGACACCAGAGGAGATGGCTACGCTGGTCCGGACGTTCACATTGTAGAGGGGAGTAGTGTTGGGTTTTAGGGGAGACAGAGAAGGTAGCGGAAACAAAAAAAATTCTCCCCAAACCCAGAACGAAGGAATCACGTCAACGTCTATACAATAGGAAGGATGGTTTGTAGAGGCGTACCTTATCCTGAGGCTTTCTCGACGACATTACCTCGCGGCTTGCACGGTCTTCACCTCCGGTCTTGGATGGTGTCTGTGCAGCTCCTGGTCTCACTGGGACTATCAGGATTGACAGCTATCCTCTGAGTGGTAGAAGTCTCCCGCCTCTATAGTAGTCCACACGAACCACCTGGAACTCCGATCGCCTTGTCACACAAGGCACCGGAAGGAGTCATACCCTCCTGTCGGCATACTAGTCACCAACGCACTCTCCTGCCATCAGTCGCCTTTTTGCAGTTGTCTTTCCCTTACTGTGTCTCCCTTGTCGGGTAGCACTTGCTCGGGCTCTCCTGGTTACCACAACCAGAGAGAACGACAACTTTGCAGAGCAACTGGTGTTCTAAGTTGTACTTGAGAAGACCCCAATACCCCTATATACATAGGAGGGGTCATGGTAAGGGTTCTTTGCCCCAGGCAATGCAGGACTAAAGAAGGAGAAGAAGGGTCCGAAATTTCCACAAAACAACCAACTGCGCTAGCTGAACTGATTGTTTCAAGCATGAACCGATCGGTTGGGGACCTGAGCCGATCGATTCACACCTTAACCGGTCGGTTGGGGCACCTGAGCCGATCGGTTCACTTCTGAACCGGTCAGTTCACTGCCCTGGTCAGTTCTCGATTGACTTTTCCTCTTTTGTTTCAAATTGATCCAAATACCAATCCTTGTTCCAATCAAATTGGACAAGTGAAACGAAGAGAAATTTCTCACCAACCTGACTTTCCCAACTCACTCGTTTGGACCAGTTGAGCTGATCGGTTCAACCCTTGAACTGGTCGCCTCAACCTGTCTTGAGTCGATCGGTTCATCACATGAGTCGATCGGTTCACCAACCTGAGTCGATCGGTTCATCACATGAGCCGATCGGTTGGGAGTACAGACTGTGCAGAATTAGTCAATTGCAGTTTCAATCAATCTGATACTCTAATCAATTGGTCCAACACCTTGAACACTATGATACTGAGCTATCAATTGATTGAGTGTTTAATTGAACTACTAAACTCCTTTAGCAATCAATCTAAACATCGTTTGTGGATAAACTCCTCTTCCAGGTTAAATCCTATGTGTGTGACCCTACATGCCCATTTCACGTTGGCAGTGAAAGTGCATAACACTTATTATTTCACAAACAAAGAGCGGTGCCTAGTCGCGCATCAGTGCTACCCAAGTGAAAAGGAAATTTGGAGAACAACTTTCAATCCTACAATCCGTGAATGGTGTTACAGTGAATGTATAATTCCTTTGTCTCTGATATCCCGAATGCACTCAAGGCATGGAACAGTCATCCTTTCAACATTCATTCACTTTCTTGATCTCAGAGTAGATTGGAGGAGATATGTATGACATCAATATCACATACTAATTCACACATGCGTGCACACGCCTATCTCAATCCTGCTCATCAAGTGGCCATAGATATCAAACTCCCTCAGGAAGGACAAATCCCATATCTATCACTCACCCCTCAAAAGCCCCATGTGTCAAAGCCACCCAATCATCACCTTTATAACAACCCATGTTTTAGGACTGCGTTTAATGATGTCAAATTGTACCCAACGACATGTGTTGAGTGTAGTGATTTCAGGTCAAAGAATCACACTCACCACAATTACTGTGAGAACTGACTGTGACTACCATGTCATGGTTCCATGCGTCAAACTCACGGTGGGTCTGTCTCGTACACTTGTTTTCCAACAAGTACCTATGTGTTTGGTTTGATATCTCCATATCATGACTAATGAGATTTTGTCATCAACCAACACCACAATCTAGTCTTGTGTGTCATTGCTGTCTATCTACCTTCCACAATGACATCCGACTAAGGACATAATAAGAATGTACAAACTATTAACATCTATATGATCTCATCATTCAGGTCTTGAACCTGAAAGCATACGTCATTGAGTATTGTCATTCTCTAGACATTCAATCTATTCTATCATTATCTCATATGACTGAACCAGAAAGAATTGGAAGCTTGCCTTTGATGCTTATCAAATCCATCTTAATGTATCCCACCAATCATCCCATGATTGGCTCTCAGGATGTACATACCAACAAGTAGATCAAGGACCCTTCACTTTCAATATCAAGGAGGTAGGCGGCAACCCTTGTGAGCGGCCGATCGTGCACTTCCTGAATGACGTCCACGTCGACTCCAGCGGGTCGTTGACGGAGTACGTGACGTCTCCGTTTGCAAAGTAGGTGTCAGTGGAGGACTGCGGCCGGGATAACTTCGTTCGCGTTAAGGCAGTGGACTCGGGTAGATACAATGGCGGAAGAACAGGGGGGGCAGCTGGGGCCATGCCCCCCCCAAATATTTAGGAATTAACTGGATATTCATATATCAATCAGTTATCTGAACTTTGACCACTCCGTTCAACATGGAATGCGAGACTTCGACACCATTATCCACGTTATATGTGTTTAATGTTTTACAGTTTTGATGTTTGACTGTGTTTCCTGAATTCTCGCCTATATGCATTGATGATAAGATGAAAATAAAACGAAACTTTCAATTAAGGCATACAAAGTTTAAGAGTATAAAGATCGCATTGGTTACTTTTTTAATCATCGTCCTCCTTTCCACCTAGCAACATTTACGGTGTATTAGAAACTATTTCCACTGTCATATGGACAACGATACAATTTAATTCCAGATCGTAGATACGAGTAAATACTGTTCCAAGACATTGGTAAGGAGCGGCCATGTTTACCTATTAGATATCTTTTTTCGCTATAGTTTCATAGCAGTTCTGCGTTGCAATCATTTACAAACAATAATAATTATTGTGTTCTTGGCCTCTACAATATCAAATCATGTATAAAGCAAACGTTGGTGGAGCCCTTCTCTGCGAATTCCTACACAGTAAGATTGTCATTTCTGTTCTATAAATTCTAGGTAAGATTGTCGTTTCTATTTTATAAATTCTTTTGTTATATCTTTCACAATAGAGTTACCAATTCTTTGTCCTCTTATGTCATGACGGTTAAATTAATACAAAATGATATTGGTTTGTGCAATGATGACTTCTAAAATTGCAGAAGACAATCATATTTGCACATATCCAAGGAGTAATAATTCTCAACATGTTCAGACATAGTTATACATCAACAAATTTATATAAATTTTCAAATTGAGTGATATTGACAAGGTATATCCTCAACAAGTGTTCTGCCCGTTCAGTGCATTCAACAAATCGTAATAGTCACTTCACTTCTCAAGTCAGTGTTTGTATACTTGACTAATCAATCTTATTTGTAGTATATCCCCCCCCCCCCCCCCCCCCCCAACCTTGTATTGCTCCGTCCCTGGTGGAGAGGTCATCGACGGGAGGGGGCTTGGCAGCTGACTGCAGTCCCTTCACAAAGCAACGGTCTCCCGCAGCGGCTAGCCGTTTATGGGCTGTTGGTTAACCGATACCATTTATGGTGGGGTGTGGTCCGGGGTGTAGGGTCGAGATTCAAGTTTCGAAGTCGAATGCTCATACTAGAAACAAACCATGGACCACGATATCCATCGTGACTACACAATACCCTTTAAACATATTCGGGCACTTCAAACATATCGCTTTCCGGTTTTGTGTTTTCTATTTGCGGGAAGCAAACGAAAATGTTGTGCAGATAAATGAGAGTAGTTAAGAGCATTTACGAAGACTATAAGTATACGCAATTCAGATTTTCACGGTTATTCTTATATAGTTTAGATATAGCTTAAACTCTCTCTCTCTCACATACACACGTACACGCACACAAGCATGCGCACACACACACACGAGCATGATAATTTTACCATATATGTATAGACACACAAATGCTGCTATGAGAAGAACAAGTTTATTTAATAATTTTACAAAATGTCATTTCCATTTTCTGACAAAATATTAATGAGTCAATCAAGTTACAACATTTTGAAATAGTGTGCTTTCCTTATCTCTTTTTGTTCTCACGTTTTTTCACATATTTGTTTTAACAAAACAATAAATATTTTTTTTTCCATTATCTCACCATAACTACTTCAGCTTCGTTACTCTCCCACTATCGTTTTACCATGTTCTCTCCATTATTTTCTCCAACTACCCACATTCTCTTACCCCACAATCTTCATATCCATATATTTTCCAACCTATCAACTGTGTTCTACTTGCACAATATTTTTTGCCACTAAAGCTTTAGTCTACACAGAAAGTATATATAACTCCTTGCCACATATTTTCCTTTTTAATACAAGTATGTCGCCAGAGGATCAGATGGTTGCTGAAAACTAACCTCACCCACGATGTCCCTTAACCATCAAAACCTTGCTCTCCCAACCTCCTATCCATCCTCCATATACCTTATTAGTAAGGCATCAGTTCTGAATTCGGCCACTTAGGCTACATGAAAGGTGATAGATTCATTAGCTTCTGTGCGACGATGATCACAATGAACTAAATGATAAGAGGTTTCCTTCTAGATGGCCACAATGTCGACATATTGGTTGGAGTCAGCAGTCATTTGATAAGTTGTGATGTCTTTTCTTGAATTGTCATATGCATTGAAATGCTCACATATGCTCACATCGTTGTTACATATTCAACGATTTTTTTCTAACGTAAGGTTTATCATTCTAATCAAACAATAATTGATTAGTTTTCCAAAAAGTTTCAATATCTCCTAACTCCATAGTGACTAGTAAAACATGTTTTTCGTTCACAAGATGGTACGTGGAAGTCCCCTAATTGGTGGGTGTTAACTTTAAGGGAGTTCAGCTAATAAGAAAAAAAGGCTTGATGGCGATATTTTTTCCACTGAGATTCATACAAATGAGCAAGGCATGGAAAAATTATATGCACCGTCTATACCATGACATATTTCATCAAGAATGGTGGACATTAAGAGGTAAACTAAGCATCCATTTCTTTTGTCTATATATCATGAATTGATTTTAAAGTTAATCCTCCAAACATCACCATTTACTTCTCATCATTCTACCTGAAGATGTCTTGTAGTGGGATATTCCACTTGTGGCTGTCATGATGATGATAAGAATGTGTCACTTTCATATCAACCTAATAATAAGATGTACAAAGGTCCCTAATCACATTATTGTATTCTATTGTTTTCATCCATTGTATTGTTAGATTCGTTGTCATGAACATGGAGTGGGTGAGCATGGGCTTTTATAAGGTTATTTTCTTATAACATACTAAGACTAATCGTTCTCTTAATCAGGCCATGTTTGGTTGGCATGATACTGAATAGAACATGATTGTAATCCTATTAGAAATGAAAATCCCATGTTTGTTTTGCTTAAAGAGAACATTAGAATGGCTTTCAGTCGGCACTAAAGTCCCAACTGATCCAGACTTTCATTTCCACGATATCCCCTGGTGCTTGTGTGGTATAAAACCCCTCACATACCCCGACACATCATCCTCGAGAACAATTTTATCAAATTTTTGGATAATCCATTGACAAGCACCACACCTTCCTGGGTGGACATCACAGGCATAGACCATGAGTCACACATGTTCTAGAATACGGTTTTTGGAATTGCCTATCTGTATTTGCTCTATTGGTACTTGGTCTTGATGGCTTTGTAGTTCATTATCCGTTCGGATGACTATGACGCATAATCGAACTACATATCTCCACTGCACGATGAGGCAATAACCATCCCAGAATCTGCTCCTTGTTCTTTTGTTCAATTCTTTCAGTGCACACAGATGGATCATATGACATCTTCTTGATCTTCCACCCTACCCCGCATTCTTTCAATCTTTTGTCCCTCTCAAGATGCACACAAATATGTGTGCCTCCTTGTTCTTATTTCTTTCCAAAAAAGAAATTTTTCAGAACTTGTTCTTTCGTGTCATCGACTCTTGTTTTATTTGTTCACTTTGATTAAGTGTCAAGTTGATGTTTGTTTTGTTCTTTTGATAATAAATTGGATTTTATTAGAAATCTTATCCTGGTTGCATCCAAACATAGAATAGGAGAACAAATATTCCTTCTATTACATGCACCTTCCTATCCTTTCTCATTACACATTCTAAGTTAATCTTTTCCAATGAACCAAACGACGCCTTAGGACTTATGGTTCTTATCTATATATTTTTCTTATTTTCCAACCACCAATATGACCCCTATGTCTTCCCCACTCTCTTCATAACCTCATAAATCAATGCTCATTTTCTTTTTTCTTTTTTTTAATTATGTGTGATATTATCATATAACTCTAGGTCACATAAATTCGTATCTTTCATAGCTTCTTGATTCTCTCTCTATTTATAGTCTCCATAATATTAACAAACTAACTATTCCATTACCCAGTCACTCCTCGGTTTACTCACTTCCTTTTACTGTCTTCCTATTTTCAAGCCCAACTTCTTTAGATTCTTTTGTGCCCACAATTTTTGGATTGGTTACATTTTGTTGTAATCAAACTAATACATGGTATCTCCATGAGTCTTTTGTTTCATGTAATTATTTTATACAAATGATTTCCTCATTCTTAGGGTTGCATAGAATATCCATAAAGATAATATCTCCTCACTTTGAGGTGACCAAACCATGGCTACTTTAGCATTGCCTTCTCACATTGTTATTGACTTGTTAACACTATTTTGGAACTAATGTGACTCTGTGAGCATGCATGTGCAGATAGATATACCAAAGGTTTTGGACTCTTCTAAGGTACTCATTTTTACATGTGTAGTTTTTGGTTTTCCATCTCGACCTAGAAAGGTCTTTTTCTCTTTTTAGGTTGTACTTTTTTTTATCACTCCTCCTGTAGGCTGACCCTTTTAAATTTTAAGGTTACTAGTAACAACTTCAATCATATAATAAATGATAATCACATATTTTAAATTCTTATATAGGGTTCTCCAATAAATTAAAAAAAATATCTTAACAGAAGCACGAGCAACAAACTAGTTTGCCAATCCTTTCTGAGTGGCAAAACTAGACTTGTAAATGGACCGAATACGGAGCGAATACTTCTATATTTGATATATGAATCCAAAAAAAAATTGATTGGATATCCAATCCGATATCCAATGGATATCATGTAATAATATCAAAATCTAATCTGACAAATGATATTTGAATTCAGTTAAATATTCAATCTGACTTAGAAATCATAAGTTTACTATTATAAATATAACATATAAAATACATTGATATTACTATGCACATATATGATAAAATATCTATATTTACATATTTTCATATATAGATAATATATATTTAATAATATATGCATATATTTGTTGGATTAGGATTTTTTCGAAGCGGATACATCAATATCTTATTTCCTATCCGAAATTTTCAGATATGAAGTTTGATATCCTAAATCCAATTCAGATTATGCAGATGTCATATTTTTTTTTAAATGTAGGACTCGAATCTGGATCAAATGTGTGGATTGTGGATATCCATCTATAGGTTTAGATAAAACCTATAGATCTGGAAATAAAATTATTGGATGTAGATGGAGAAACCAATGTTGCAGGAACAATTGGATCAAATAACATTTAAACTATGCATTTGCTATTGTTACTTTCTCTACTATTAGATACTTAACTATTCAATCTTGGAAATGTACTAATGTTGTAGTCAGGATGTTGCTTTCTTATCTAAATGTTACTTACTCAAATAACTAGGGAGCATCAAATTTTTAGTACTAGAGTCTATGATTGAACAATCTATTTGACCCCCCTTACTGACCTTCAAAAACTTCTAATGCATTTTATTTTCTCTCACAACTTGTTTTTTTACCTACATTTACTTTAGATTAATATAGGGATGCATGACACATATAAATATGTCCCTTAAAATACTTGAAGTAGATGCCTTCTAAACATGCTTTTTAGATTTATATATTCAACCACTTTCTTACACACTGCCTTAACACATGTCCATAATTATCCAAGATGTACATGATTGTATATCCAAGGAGATGGATTATAATTATAAAGATAATGAGATTAGGAATTATTAAGTTAGGATATCCAAAATTGAAGATGTACATTTGTTGTAAACATTTGTTTTCAAAGACAGATGATGTTAAGGTCATCTAATTATATTAAATCAATGTAGTAGTTACTAAAATAAAAATAATTGAAGATGCTTCAAAGTGTGATTTGCTCTTGTAGAGTAGCAATAAATATAAATCTAGACACCTTGTCTTCTTTCTTGGGTACGAAGGGTCCTGAACAATTACTACATCTTAAATTATTGATAGAAATTTATTAATTTGATATATATACTTTCTAAAATTGTAGATAAAAAGTTATACACATATAATTTCTATAAGTATATAATGTGATTAATGTATTTTATAAATATGCTTGAAAATATAGAATCAAGTTAATTTTCATTAAGTTCATTTTTCTATACACACTCTTCTATTGATCTTCCTCGATAATATATTTATTTTTAGAAGATATTTACAATAAATTTATAGTCTCTAGTTTAAACTTTAATGTGTATGAAGCAAGTGTTGGATTAATTGTTGTAGTAAATACGTTGTTTCAATTTTTTTGTCGCAAAAATCTTTTTCTTGGAGAAATATAAATATTATTCTATGCATAAATTGATAGTCATATATTCAATAGATACCTATTCAAAAGTGCAATAGAATAGGCCTCATCATAAATGATTTTCTTACTTACAAAATAGATTTATGTATGGAATTTAAAACTAAAGACATTTACGCATTGTTTATTCAAATATAGTAATAATTAATTTTCTTGTTATTTTACTAGATTAACTCCATGCACTATTAAGTTGTACATATGTTTTTGGGTTTGGAAAAAAGATTTTGTCCCCCTCCCCAGAATCGTACTAGAGGATGGATGCCCAGAGGGTGGTAAATCAAGGTAGAAACTGTCAATCAAATCTAGATCCCTTTGTTGGGGGAAGAATACTTAGAATTGAAGAAACTTGATAAACTTGGATCTTCATTGAACAAACTTGATAATGGAATCATATCTTATCATTTCCCATATATAATTGACATTAACGCACTTTAATCCAAAATAATAGTGTTTTATAAAAGTATTGTTGGTCTTATTTTAATCATATTTGATGAAGACAGATTTTATTTTATCTTCATTCCATTTTTTATTAGATGACATAATTTTAATGTATAATATGGCACATGCATGTGTACGTGTGTGTTCACTAGCATATATATACATGAGCTTGTAACTCTGGAAACTCTGAGATGTGCATAAACCTTAAAGATATGTACTAGTGGTTAGGTAGAAAATTCGATGTAGATGAACATGTAGGCAAGTCTAGTGTATGTTAACAAGTGTAGGATATTCATCTAAAACCAGTACAATCATTACAACCATTCCATTCCTATGTGAAACTGAGAACACATTACTACACACTTTGTGTTGCGTCTACTTAGGTCGTCACATGACATTGACTTAGTATACGTGGTAATGAATAAACTTACAAATTCTATACATTTTCTATATGTTAAATAAACATGGGATGTTCCAAGTCTACCATTTTTATACAAGAAAATCAAATAGTATGTAATCCAATTTCTCTTGTAACATGTATTCTAAATTCACCTCTAGGTTTTGTAATCCATTACATCATGCCTTAACATCTATAAAAATTTATACACCTTTCCGCGTCATACATATTGGTAGTTAGAATGGATTATTCGAATGTTTTATGGCCTATTGCGAGCCTATTATGAGGACCTATCCCACTAATCAACTCCAATATTGATCTTGAGGACTAATCCCTGAGAGAAAATCCAACTTAAAACTAGAAACCAATAGAAAAAACCATGTCGTAAAACATGAATGAAACCTTGGAGTATGTCACATACAACTCATCATCGAGAGGACTAGATACTAAAGCAAACTGGAATTTCTTTATCAATATCAACTTGAAAGTTACACGAACCATAACTCTAGAGATACAACATGTGTACACAACAAAGAGTTCATTAACTTGTAATTATAAAGAGATATTAAGGTGAAAAATATGATCATATAGATCCACAACTACCCACCGATCACAAAGGAAAGTGAGATTACAACGACACTTAGACATTACTATATTATTTCAAGTTACAACTTGAAAATGTTATCTTTTTCATTGTTCTAGAATATCTAAAAACATGATGGAAGAACCACATGAGAGTCTACAAGAGTACCATCAGAAGGATTACTTCCACCAAGATATAAACATTATTGTATGGTATAAGATATATATTATAGATAATAGAGAGAAAAATATATAGATTATAAATAATAGAGAGAGAAATATTATTGTTTCAATATTCAACTATCCATATCATAAGTTAACATAGATTGTTACATATCAATATATGAATATAATACATTTCATATTACCAGAACATGATTCTTAGAGTACAAACATCTTAAATGAAATCAAGATAATATGATTGATAGTGATTCCACACAATCTATGTAATTTTCACTAATTTAAAAAGCCGCATAAAACATGAAATAGACCTATAAATTAATATCCAGAGTCTGCTCATTTGATCTTGAGTCGAGTCCAATATTTTGAAAAAATCTGACATCAGTAGAATATAGATTGGATTTTGGATATCAAATTTTGGATCAAACTTATCCTATTAGATATCAAATATTACTGTATCTGCTTCAAATAAAATTTTAATTCGACAAATATATATGTATAATACTATATATATATATATATATATAGTGTATAGAAATAAGAAAATATCGATATTTAATCATACATATTTATTGTAATGTGAATAATTTTTATATATATTACATTTATTATAAATGTATGTTTTTCCAGTTTGGATCATATATTTTACTCGAATTTGAATATTGTTCGTTGGATCGGGGTCAAATGTTATCATATGATATCCATCAGATATTGGATATCAGATCGAACTTTTTTTTATTCGAATAATAGATATAGCAATCCATATTCAATCCTTTTACAGGTCTATCTTGCAGGTAGTAACAGTTGAATAAAAATATACAATGATATTCGTTGATAAAACCCTCTATATATACTACACGATTGAGATATATATTTCATTAAGTCCTAAGAAATTTGAGTCTTAGCACTCAAACTACTAGCGGACCACTGCAAATTCACAATCAGCCATATGAAAGATCTAAGGATGATCAAAATCCTAATGATATCTTCCCTCTGATCAATACGACTGACAAGATGAGGTGAAAGAATGGCTGAATCGACTAGTAGGACAAAATGGACATCACATTATAAACTTGGTCCATCCTAGATACATAGATAGCAACATCAAAGTTATGGTGTAACAACCATAAACTCCATTTTATGGTCGATATTGATCTCTATCACATGAAAATCGAGACACAACCTCAACCACTCGCAACCACCTTATAATCAATATGACAGAGTTAAACTCTCCCCACACCTTCTAATACTCAACAATATATGAATCCAAGATCCTTCTACAATTAAAAAATTGCTACAAGGATATCTTATTTTAGTATCTAGTAGGTTCTGACATGGAGACAATTTTGCGACTATGGGATACTACATGAGTGAGCTTACACTTGATTGTCAAATTACTCATATTTTGATTGAATTAATCAAGCAATATACAAGATGTGCATATGTGATTATGGAAACTAAGAAATTTTGATAATTTCATAAGATATAAAATCATTCCACATATATCAATTACTCAAATCAGAGTTCAAGTACCACCCTTATCATAGAAAGGCCTTAACAAATCAAATTAGGTCACAACAAGGCCCAACACATAAACCTTGTCCACAGAAAGACCCAAATCATCAATTCAACCCTTAATCATTGGACTAGGAATCAATATGAAATATTTATCCTTTTGGTATGATTCATTTCCAACTTGCATATAGAAAAAAAAACAAGACATTGATCCATAAAATTGGATTTCATAAATCATCGATCACTTCATGCAAGGTAATTTGACAAGTTAAACATTATTATTCAAATGCTAGGGTTTTCATGAGGAACTATCATATTTGATTTTTTCAAAGAACATTTAATCCAAGTCATCTATCTTTTAATATCTATTGGTTAATGTTTGACGAGAAAAAAATAAGAATATACAACAAAATTTAAGATGTACAGTAATCAATTCCTACTTTGAATTTTCATCAAAAAGTAATTAAACTCGTGATCTGAGTTTCATCGAATTAGATTTAATTATTGACGCTTATGATTAACTTATGGTAGAAAGGTCGAGGAGATTGTCTTCATCACAAAACAATGTGTATCATTATTGGAGTCACACGTGGAATAGAGCAACCCATTAGTGGCACTTGGTCATATGGTCAAGATTGAAAACACCAGACTCTAAATGTCTATTAGATGGACGTGTAGCCTTCTTCCCTAGAATAGGGTGTTCCTCCAGCAAGAGTGGCCCATGGAATGAAGGTTTTTTGCTGCCACTAGAGAGGTTTACATTTTTCTATCAATCCACCACTAGTAGAAGACAAATTTTAGGATGCTTCTCGAGGAAAAATCTTAGGATTTTGATCGCACCACATGTCTGACCCAGTGAGATTGAAAGCAATTGGAGATTGGACAATTCAGATCTACTCCAAGTTTTCAAGTCAAAAGTGTTGGGACTTTTTCCATGGTAAGTATGTGTCTTGAAATCCTGATCGGATATAGATGCATTATATGGATCCTTTTATGGATTTCTTAGGAAAATTTTTAATATTTGCATTATGTTTTATGCTCTCGAAAACCAAACACAGTTGATATTGCAAAAATCTCAATTTGACATAAGTGTGGAAGAGTCTAATTATTTGTTTTACCTACAACCATCCATGTGGCTTTAGCCTTCTCCTTTCATACATCTGTACTGTCGTGTGGTTCTCTATCAAAGGCTTAAGGACACCCCATACGAGGTTGTGTATCAAAAGCCTTCACATTAAACTTTTTGGATGTTGAGTATATTTGTATCAAAAACCTTCACATTAAACTTTTTTTATGTTGAGTATATTTCAATATAGATGCATTAGACTGATCCTACTCTAGGTATTTTTAGGAATTTTTTTATTTCCATGTTGTGTTTTTGCTCCAGAGAATCCAAACACACAGTTGATATTGCATGGATCTTAGAGATCCCAACACAATTGATTAAGCACGGATCTTATATCGACGTAAGTGTGGAAGAGTCTTGCTCTTTTTTTCACCTACAACCCACCATTAGGTTTTAACCTTCTCCTTTTATACATTCCCTTCACAATCGTTTATTTCAAAGTCAAGAACTTGAGGACACATAAATGAGGTTATGTACCGAAAGCCTTCACAGGCTTTCAACCTTCTCTTCAGCCTCATTAAACTTGATAAACACAACGTTTTGCCTTTCGATTTCCACCTTGAGATTATTCATCCTGATGAGGAATCTGATTCATGTGTGAGGGTACAACAGTTAATATGTATCCAAAATCAGGGTGGGAGAGTTAGTGAAAGAAGTATTGTTGTAGGAGGAGAGAGGGAATATGAGGGAGAAGATGAAGGAAGATAGAAGAAGCTTTATCTATCTCATTTTTCTCAAACATGGGGTGTGATTGAGGATTGGAAATTAAAGGGGAGAAGTGCCTTTCCTGTAACTATGTGCCGTAAATATGTAACCGACCAAGATAAGAAGGTTCTCGTCATAGATTTCGAAGATGAGGATGCAAATGAAGAGAGAGAGGAGTAATACGTTCTTTTCTAACGTCTCGCTCTCAAACTCTTTCTTGCATTTGCTCAGCACCTTATGGATTGATCGAGACGACGGAAAGCCCAATCGCCCCTCCAACCAACGGCGAACAGCAATGGAGCCAAGCAACGGGTCCTATACGCTATTGCGTTGCTAGCATCTCTGTTTACTCTATTCACCGGCGAGCTCCGGTTATTTGGACAGCCTGGTGCCCAACAGGCAGTCGACAACGGATCTGGTTATCTTCACTCTATTTGTCTGCTATATGATTTTAAAAGCATTCTGTTGTCCATAAGCTCTAGGCAACAAATCTGTAATCATCTCGTATCAAATGAGGCACAGCCAGCAGTAAGCTGTACCCCGGGATAATTGAGATGGCCGTCGTATTCTCAGCGTCGACCGCCAACAAAACATATGAGATTATTCCTCGTGTTCGTCCAAAAGTTCCCTCAAAGCACGACTGATCGACCCTACAAGTCGCCCACTTGCCACGCCGGCAAACACGGTTTCTTTCTTTTGCACGATGCCGAGCAAACCAACCAGTGAGGTACCCATGCCTTCTTGATGCCGATTCTTATGGAAAAAGTATTCAATTTGCCGGTGCATATCCTGGTGTAACTGTACTAAACTAAGTAGGCAGAAGTGATTGAAGGATCAAATGGTTCTCAGTCTGCCAGAATGATAGGTCGATGGCTTCTTTTGGGCCTGAAGCTAGAGAAACCTGTCTAGTCAGTATTGATTGTCATCAGATAAGGGTCCTTCGCGGGGTATTTTAGTATCGATGTTGTAGACGTACGAGTTTTCCTAAAGCTTGTACCGTGCACATCTCCCTTGGCTTTGTGTTTTTGCCAACAACATTTTGCTTTTCCTCAACAGTGCACAAGATTGGTGTAGAAATACGTATAGCTTCCCATCGAAACCAACATCATCTTGATCAAAATATAAACATAATAAATCATTTTTCTTCATGGGGCGAGCTTCAACTCAGACAAGGTTGAAGGTCTAGTTGTTTATGGGTAACGTGACCTAAGATTTTCATATGAAATACATCGGTTCTCCTTTATTTAAGGGAATGTCTCGAGTATCTTTTACTCCTCCCTCGATAATATGGATCGAGCCAAGCATTGCCACTATTAGAATGAGGTTCTACCTTCGAAGGTGCTATATCGAGTTGATTATCTATGGGGAGGACAAGACAATCGGTGTTGGACACGACTCAAATCAAGTTACTTTTTGAAAGTCAGCCATAGTTTCCAGGTTTCTTGATACATAGATTAAGGAAATGTGTGATATGGAGTATCATCAGACTTAAATATTGAATCAACATACTTTTTCTATGTCAACTAATCATTCTTTTATTTCCAAAGTCAAGTGGCATATTTTGATGTTAGAACTATGTTTCTGATATCAAAATAACCCAAGTTGGTCATTTTAGCTATGAAAGCTAACATGTCAGGCGCCCAGAAATAACTCAAGTTGGTCATTTTTTAGCTATGAAAACTAACATTTACCAGATTTAGTTACATGATAATCCAAATATCTAACCAACCACATTATAAACAAGATCTATGTTTTTTTGACAGCTACATTACACAACTCGAGGTCAAAAAATCACCCGCCTTCCCACAACCTAACTATCTGAACCAAACCCTAAAATTTGTCTTCCACCAAGAACCCTAGCTATGATCATGTCTTATATTTACCTCATATAGCCTTTTTGTTGATAATACCACTTATCCCCACATTATTAAATTATCTTTTTGCTAAATTCTTGATAATGAGGAGGAATACCTTTCTCAAAAGTAAGTATATATGAAGGAACAATCTTGATGGAGAATTTGCTAGTTTTATCCCTCCACTTATTATTTTCCCCATATCTTACATAATCTTGATGAATTATCCATATCATATATATGCATCATTTATTCTTATTATATTGGAAATGCTAATTTGTCAATGTGCACTCTAAATATATTCTATTATTCTTTTTTTTCTTAAATTGGAAATTCTATTCATGTCGTCGTTGGGGCTTGAACTTGAAACCTATTGGTTATAATCCAAGGATCTAACTGTAACATCCCTGACCTGGGTTAAGGCTTAACCCTAGAAGTTTTGCTTAAGTAAGTCATTTATATTCTTGTATTTATCTTTTGAAAAGTAATTAAGACTAAAGGAGAGCTTATGTTTCAATTTTGGTCCTATTTGAATTATGTTGAAACAACATTCTACTTGTTTTGGACTAAAGTGCAATTTATCCAATTTAAGGAATTACTTTGCAAATGTCACATGATAAATTTTCCTCAAGTGTTATAGCATCATAAGAATGAGAATGATGCTGAGGTATGGGTTCCACAAGCCTAAGTTCCAAGAAGGAGCTTGTTTGAATAATGTTTGTGAATTGAATGCTAGTTTTGGTGTAATATGTAAATTACCCAAAATCTAGGGTTGGATATGTAAAATACCACTTCAAGAATGTCCCTACTATTTCTTGATATCATTTAGAGAAAATAAAAAGAATGGGGCATCTTGTTTGAACTAATTTTGAGGAGAGATAATCTTGATAATAAAATAATCAAGATTTAAGCATAATTGAAACCCTAATTTATTTTGTAGCAAAAATAAATATATTAATAGAAGTGCCCATCAACTAAAAATGTTGTGGTTGAAATCCTATAGTGCAAGGACGTCCAAATGCCTTGAGTGGCACCGAAATATCCTAAGTAGGTGAAGAAATCCACTCACATTTGTTAATTAAAAAGTAATGTCCACTAAAAATGGATAATAGTATTATAATGATTAAGGTGCTTAAAGTGGTTGCTTTTAATTCAAGGATAATTGAGAGGATATTGAGGGCAAGGAAGATGGATTCGAAGGCAAGGAAGTGGAGGGGGCATGTGGCAAGAAAGTGGATGAATTTTCTCCTACTTTCTCTCTCCTAGAAAATCAATTACATATACTTGATTTTCTCCTTACTTGAAAGGCTATTTTGCAAACCACTTTCTCCCCTTGCTTTGGCCGACGACCAAGGAGCTTAGGAGCAGGAGGAAAATGTTCCCCAAGATGAAGGTAAGCTCCATGATCATCTTCAACCTTGAATTGATGGTTGAAATTGGATTTCAACATTGATTTTCTTCTTTCTTCCATCCAATGCTCAACCTTGGTTATCTTTTGCATCCAAAAAGAAAGGGTGTCAATCTTATTAAATTGAAATGGGACACACTATGCCAACCTTGGAAACAAACCTTGGATAGTTGAAGGAGATTCTTTCACCATTAGAGTACTTCACCATGGGGTGCTCCAGTTCTTTTCGTTAAAAAGAAAGAGGGGTCTATGCGATTATGCATCGACTATAGATAGCTAAACAAAGAAACCATAAAGAACAAATATCCTCTGCTAAGGATAGATGACTTGTTTGACTAGTTGTGTTGTGAAACTATATTCTCTAAAATAGATCTGAGGTCAGGATACCATCAGTTACGCATCAAGGAGAGTGACATACCTAAATCAGCCTTCAGGACAAGGTATGGTCACTATGAGTTCATAATTATGTCGTTTGGACTAACTAATGCACCAGATGCATTCATGGAACTCATGAATAGAATCTTCCAGCCATTCCTTGATCAATTCATAGTAATCTTTATAGATGACATCTTGATTTACAGTAGAGATGCTCGACAGCATGATCAACACCTCCGTTAGGCATTGACTTTACTGAGAAAGCACAAGCTATATGCCAAATTCAGTAAGTGTGAATTCTGGTTATTAGAAGTATCTTTCCTAGGACACATAATATCTGCCTCAGGTATTCATGTTGATCCTAAAAAGGTAGAATCTATCTTGGAGTGGGAACAGCCAAAGACACCAACGGAGATACACAATTTTCTAGGACTGGCAGGCTACTATAGGAGGTTCATTAAGAACTTCAGTTCTGTAGCATTACCCCTAACCAAGTTGACTAGGAAGGAGGTTCCTTTTGTCTGGAATGACAAGTGTCAGCATTCCTTCCAATCGTTGAAAGAAAGGTTAACCAGTGCACCTGTGTTAGTGTTACCTGAGCAAGGGAAGGGGTATATTGTTTTCTGTGATGCTTCTAAGAACGGTCTAGGATGTGTGTTGATGCAGTATAAACAAGTGATTTCTTTTGCTTCTCGACAACTTAAGAAACATGAGGAAAATTATTCGATACATGATCTAGAATTAGCTGCAGTGGTTCATGCGTTGAAGATCTGGAGACATTATCTCTATCGAGAAACATTCCAGATTTTCACGGACCATAAGAACCTAAAATACATCTTTTCACAACATGAGTTGAACATGAGACAATGCCGCTGGATGGAGTTAATCAAGGACTACGATTGTACGATTGATTATCATCTAGGGAAGGCTAATGTAGTGGCTAATGCACTAAGTAGAAAATCATCATCACCAAACATAGACAAAGCACAGTTGAACTCTTTAGTGTGCTTTAAACAAGACATGTTTGTCTTTTTGAGGCAAAACAATGTATAGCTTAAAGTATCCTTGTTAGCAGGACTGTTAGCTAAGATGCACATAAAACCTACTCTGAAACAACAGATCAAAGAGGTACAATAGGCTGATACTTTGATTCAGCAGATTAGATCATAGTATGGTAGTGAGAAATGAGATGAGTTTCATGAGTCAGATGATGAGGTAGTCTGTTACCATGGTGGGATGGTAGTACCTGATGCTAATGACTTAAGGAAGTTAGTCAAGGAGGAAGCTCATTCATCTATGTATGCAATGCATCCAGGGAGCACCAAAATGTATCATAACTTGAAAGATATGTAATGGTGGCCTGGTTTGAAGAAATATGTAGCTGAGTTTGTTATGTGGTATCCAGTATGCCAGTACGTTAAAGCTGAACATCAAAAGCCCGCAGGAACAATGCAACCTTTACCTATACCATAATGGAAATGGGATCATGTGACCATGGACTTTGTGGTTGGTTTACCAAGAACAGCCAAAAGTCATGATTCCATTTGGGTGATAGTTGATAGGTTGACTAAGTCAGCACATTTTCTTCCTGTCAAAACAACCTATACTGCTGAGAAACTTGCACATGTCTATATAGATGAGATAGTGTGTTTACATGGGGTTCTAGCTACAATTGTTTCTAATAGAGGTCCCCAGATCACAAGTCATTTTTGGGAACGACTACATAAAGCTTTGGGTATGCAGTTAAGATTTAGTACCGCCTTTCACCCACATACAGATGGACAATCTGAGAGCAATATACAAACTTTAGAGGATTTGCTTAGGGCATGTGTCCTTCAGTTTGTAGGAAGTTGGGATATATACTTGAGCTTAATAGAATTCTCTTACAACAATAGTTATCAGCACAGTATTGATATGGTACCATATGAAGCATTATATGGTAGACGTTGTAGATCTCCATTGTGCTGGTATGAAATAGGAGAATACCAACTTTTGGGTCATGAGTTATTGCAACAGACAACTGAAAAGACTAAAGTAATACAACAACAATTAAAGGCTGTATAGGATAGAAAAAAGTCATACTTTGATAAACGGCAAAGACCCTTAGAATTCCAAGTTGGAGACAGAGTATATCTCAAAGTCTCACCTTGGAAAGATGTTCTTATATTTGGAAAGAAGGGTAAGTTAGCTCCTAGATTTATGGGGACTTATCCAATTACTGAACGGATTGGAAAGGTAGCCTATAAATTGGAGTTTCCACCTAAACTACATAGATTACATCCAGTATTCTATATATCCATGCTGAGAAAGTGTCACCCTGACACGGAGTTAGTTTTGCAACCTGTGGAGGTAGAATTAAATGAAGATATATCCTATGTAGAGGGACTAGTGTTGATTCTTGACAAGAGGATCAAAAAGTTGAAAAAGAAAGACATACTGCTTGTGAAAGTTCTCTGGAATCATCGTGGCATTGAAGAGGCTACATGGGAGCTGGAGGAAGAGATGAGGAGGAATTACCCTTCTCTTTTCTCTTGACAATTTCAATGACGAAATCCCTATTAGGGGTGGATAATTGTAACACCCCTGACCTGGGTTAAGGCTTAACCCTAGAAGTTTTGCTTAAGTAAGTCATTTAGAATCTTGTCTTTATCTTTTGAAAAGCAATTAAGACTAAAGGAGAGCTTATGTTTCAATTTTGGTCCTATTTGAATCATGTTGAAACAACATTCTACTTATTTTGGACTAAAGTGCAATTTACCCAATTTAAGGGGTTACTTTGCAAATGTCACATGATAAATGTTCCTCAAGTGTTATAGCATCATAAGAACGAGAATGATGCTGAGGTATGGCTTCCACAAGCCTAAGTTCCAAGAAGGAGCTTGTTTGAATAATGTTTGTGCATTGAATGCTAGTTTCGGTGTAATCTGCAAATTACCCACAATCTAGGGTTGGACATGTAAAATACCACTTCAAGAATGTCCCTAAGGTTTCTGGATTTCATTTAGAGAAAATAAAAAGAATGGGGCGTCTTGTTTGAACTACTTTTGAGGAGAGATAATCTTGATAATAAAATAATCAAGATTTAAGCATAATTGAAACCCTAATTTATTTTGTAGCAAAAATAAATAAATTAATTGAAGTGCCCATCAACTAAAAAGGTAGTGGTTGAAATCATATAGTTCAAGTACATCCAAATGCCTTTAGTGGCACTGAAATATCCTAAGTAGGTGAAGAAATACACTCACATTTGTTAATTAAATAGTAATGTCCACTAAAAATGGATAATAGTATTATAATGATTAAGGTGCTTAAAGTGGTTGCTTTTAATTCAAGGATAATTGAGAGAATATTGAGGGCAAGTAAGATGTCTTTGAAGGCAAGGAATTGGAGGGGGCATGTGGCAAGAAAATGGATGAATTTTCTCCTACTTTCTCTCTCCTAGAAAATCAATTACATATACTTGATTTTCTCCTTACTTGAAAGGCTATTTTGCAAACCACTTTCGTACCTTGCTTTGGCCGATGACAAAGGAGCTTAGGAGAAGGAGGAAAACATTCCCCAAGCTGAAGGTAAGCTCCATGATCATCTTCAACCTTCAATTGATGGTTGAAATCGGATTTCAACATTGATTTTCTTCTTGCTTCCATCCAATGTTCAACCTTGGTTATCTTTTGCATCCAAAGAGTTAGAAACAAACCTTGGATAGTTGAAGGAGCTTCTTTCACCATTATAGACATGAAGCTTGAAGCTTTTTTTTTGATAAAATTACATCAGGTGGAGTTGCGCCCAACCACCACATCCGTGAAGCTTGAAGCTTTGAAGCTACTTTGGAGGCGGGTTATATAACTTGAACCCATCAATGTTATTATTGATTTCAATTTCTCATCATATGTTGATCTTTTATTTTCTTCTTGAATAATTGATGAAATTATCATACACATGATAGTAGAATTCGGAGGTCTAAATCTTGATGATGATGACATCATCTTAGCACACACCTCAAGAATATCAAGAGTAAAACCGTTTAAAGGTCAAATAGTTTCAAACCATTAGAGACCAAATGGTTTCAATGGATTCAAGGATCAATTGGTTTCATGACCTAATAACTTCAAACAATCAAACTCAATTGATTTCATAACCCTAGATAAAATTGGTTTCAAAACCCTAGATCAATTGATGTTAAAACCCTAATTTGAGGTTCAATCGGTTTCAACTCTGAATTGACCAAACGGTACCAAACCATTTAAGGTCTAACAGTCTTCAAACCATTTGATGAGAAAGTGATCAAGACCATTTAAGGTCTAATGGTCTTCAAACCATTTGATGAGCAAGTGATCAAGAGCGTTTAAGGTCTAACAGTCTTCAAACCATTTGATGAGCAAGTGATCAAGACTGTTTAAGGTCTAATGCTCTTCAAACCATTTGATGAGCAAGTGATCAAGACCGTTTAAGGTCTAACGGTCTTCAAACTATTTGATGAGAAAGTGATCAAGACCGTTTAAGGTCTAACGGTCTTCAAACCGTTTAAAGGTTCAACTAAACTAAGACCGTTTGAAGGTCTAAACGATCCCAAACCGTTTGAAGGATTGGACTAAGACCGTTTGAAGGTCTAAATGATCCCAAACCATTTGGAGGTTTGGTCCAAGACTGTTTGAAGGTTCTATACGTCCAAGACTGTTTGAAGGTTCAATTGGTCCAAGACCGTTTGAAGGTTCAATTGGTCCAAGCCATTTGAAGGGTCAATTGGTCCAAGACCGTTTGAAGGGTCAATTGGTCCAAGACCATTTGAAGGGTCAATTGGTCCAAGATCGTTTGAAGGTCTAATTGGTTCAAACCATGTAAGTACTAATAAACCCATAAGTGGTTGAAGAGTATCTCAAGGTTGTTTCAAATGGAACTACCTCTAAAGAATTTGGGTGATTAGTATAATTAAAGTGATTATTCCTTGATGCCTATAAAAGTAATAAATGCAATACATAGGTGCATGTACTTAGTGAGAGGTTAAGTAAACCTATTAAAGTACAATAATGATGTTGTGTGTTCCTAAGTACATGGAACAATCATAAGCATAATTTAATACTTAAATAATGATATGTGCTCAAAGATATGTGGAAATACTGACTTAGGGTTTGGATTAATGAGTTAATCATAAAACCCTAATCAATGGAGAATGGAAACCCTAATCAATAAGGAAAATTACACTACATAAGTTTAATTGAATAATTATGAAGGTATTATGTATTTCTAGACATGTGGAACAATAAGTTAGGTTTTGGATATTAATTGTAATAACAATGCATTCTCCAAAATGCATGAAGTCTTGAATTTGGGTATTGATCATGAAACCCTAATCGAGAAAAATGAAAAACCCTAACCCTAATTTCAGGTAATGGGTTGAGAAACCCTAATTTCAGGTAATGGGTTGAGAAACCCTAATTTCAGGTAATGGGATGAGAAACCCTAATTAATATGTTATGTAAAACCCTGATATAGGGTGATGTTATCTGAAACCATGATGTAGGGTGATGTTATGTGAAACCCTGATATAGGGTGATGTTATGTGAAACCCTGATGTAGGGTGATGTTATGTGAAACCCTGATATAGGGTGATGTTATGTGAAACCCTAATGAAGGGTGATGTTATGTGAAACCCTAATTGATAAAGATGGGAAACCTTAACCCTAATGAGGGAATAGTGATGTTATCTTTGTATTGCATAATGTTGATGTGTAATTAATATGGTTGTTATCAAGTATACTAACCATGTAGGTATCATGAGATGATGAGCATAACCAAGTATGAGTTATGATGTTAATGTGCCTTGTGAGCCATTATTTTATTTGTTTCCTAGTGAGAAGTGACAAGAAGTTGAGTATGCCTGGTGAGCTATGTGAGATGCTTGTGTAACAAGTATCATGAATACCTTGGTCAGATGACCTGGAGGTAATAGTTACCTGATAGTGGTAACCATGTTCAGTGATGAACTAAGGGTTTGAATACCAGATCTAGTAAACATGATGATGGTATTGTTGAGGGATGTGCATTTCCTAGTAATGAGATAAGGGATTGAGATCCCAATGGTCTATAAAGTTTTGAAAAGTACTTGATAGAAGTATTATATGTTTCTTTGTAACGTTTGTCATAATAATTCTTGTTTGGAAAACTTGATTGATGCTAAAAGAATATGGTAATGTACTTAAATAATCAAGTGGAATATTATCATGTAGAGACCTGGACATACCATCATCGTCAGTAGCTGGTGATGGTGAAACAGATTCTTGTGCTGGTTAATTCGGAGCGTATATTGTTGAATATATGAGGTTCTCCTAGTCGAAAATAGGAGGATTAGAGTGCAACCTCAGCTGTAGACTCAAGATATGTATAAGAGCATGGTGAACAGGCCCATGGCTCAGTGTGATGGAGCATGAATGCTTTCATGGCTCAGAGAGCACAGTGAACTGGCATGTGGCTCAGATTTACTAGCACCGGGACCTGTACCAAGGCGGGCTAGAGAATGGGTAGCCTATGAGAGCTAACCCTGTGATTGAGGTCACTTAAGCAAGAGATTGTGGTCCTGCTTGTGGTCTCACACTGACCGAGATGGATGAGATCGAGGAGTCTGGCTCTTCCTTTGATCTTGTATGGCACTGACTTTGGGTTTTGCAACTGAAGGTTGGATTTGAGCGGTATGGCTCACTTCCTTAGGGCATAAGTATGATTGTAAAATGTAATCAGCCATGTAGCATATTTGCTCAAGGATGAAATATGAAAATCATTGGTTGATGTTACATTGCTTACTATATCCTAAATGGATAGATGTTATACATGTTCTTCATATTCCTTATTAAATGGATAGATGATTCACTACTTTATCATTTATAGTTGTAATGCTTTAAAAGATGATATTGCTCTATTCTTCTTAATAATAATTAAATATTATTGTTCAATAGTGATTCCTCTGTTTAGTTTATCACTATTTATCTGCAATAATAATGTTTCTGGCAGAGAGTTATATCTCTCGCTGTGACAATTTCAATTGTCTCACCCCCGTGGGATCCAACCATTTTAGGTGGAAGAGGACGAGGAGGTAGAAATCATACAGTAGGGGAAGGACAACAACATCTGGGACAGTAGTAACATCTCAGGTGGAGATACTGACTGTCATGTCTTGTAGATATGAGTCCTATGAGTCGTCTCTATACTCTCAGGTCCTTGGAGTCAGTAGTTAGTGCTTTAATGATCAATTTGAGATTTTGGCATTGAATGCCTCGAGGTTTTATGTTGCTTGTGTGTAGATTTAACAAAGCAATTGTTGTATATAATCCTCGAGAAGAGAAGGTACATGGAATGTACTTTGTGGATCAGAATGTATATATTACTTTGGTTCTTATTATCAGAGTTTCCTGGAGAAGGATCTCTTTGCAAAAAGGTTTTAGTTTTTAGTGATTTTTGTTAATCCATTGCTAATGTTTTAATTCCGCTTAATCAGTAACGGTTTCGTCAACTATTGTGAAAAGTTTAGTGTTATCAAAGCTTAAGGTTCGCTGAGTCTACAGAGACATAGGATTAAGGTCGTTGAGTCTGTTCTAGTGTCTTTCAGCTTATCTAATAGTGACTTCTGCTCTCAGGAGAAGAAGTAAAGCTTGAAGATGGCTGGATCACACGAAGAACATGCTGCTGAAAGGAGTGTTGTTGCACTAGGAGGAGGTGTAGGGGATCAATCTAGAGAAGAACTAGTACATGAACATCCTCAGCTTGACCAAGCTACACTAGAAAACCCAGCTTTCCATGCTCTATTTTGGCAGTTCATGGCGACTATGAAATATATGGCGGATAGGATGCCACCACCTGCACCTAGGGAACCAGCTCACAGTGAGGGACATGGAGCTGGAAAGACTTTTGAACGGCTTCACTGGATAGGATCCACTGATTATGCTGGTACAGCTGACCCAGCAGATGCAGATTTGTGGCTGACGGAGCTAGAAAAGGCCTTCAGAATCCTTAATATCCCAGAAGTTGAGAAGGTTAGACATGTGGTGTACCTGTTGAAGAGGAGTATTGTCCATTGGTAGGCTATAGAAGAAAACAAAAGTCCAGGTGTTGAAGTCAGATGGGAAGAGTTCTGACGAGAGTTCGTTAGTAGATATTTTCCTAAGACTTACCTGGATGAGAAAATCTCTCAGTTTGAGCGGATAAGACAAGGACCAATGAACATTAGTGAGTATGAAGCTAAGTTTATGGAGCTTCTACGGTTCTGTCTGCACATGGCCGCTACAGATGAGGAGAGGATTCGACATTTTGAGAAGGTTTTGAACGTTGATTTAACCACACCAGTATCTGCTCTAGAGAGAGAAAGGTTTGTCACCTTTGTGTTGACTCAAGGTCAATTAGGTCAATGTTGACTCACGTCTGAATTGACTAAACCCATGTTTTAATGATGACTAACCATTCCACATATTGGTGTCTAATGTCTCTACTTGAGTGATTTCAGATTAGGTACAGTCACACTCCAAATGCCCTAACTTGCACATATCAAATTGGAGAAAAGACAAGTCAAAGTCAATACAAGTGCATGTTTTTGTAATATGATGTAAATCCATTAGAATCATGTTGTAAATCACTTGTAATGATTGTATGACTTGTAATTAAGATTAGAAAAAATCAGGAGCATTTAGATCGACTGTTTAAGCACTCAAAAGACATTTTCCAAAATTCACATCAGACTGTTCATCGGTCGAGTTCTGTGAGTTGCAAACTCGACCGATCCTGATTGGATCTTGAAAATGACTTTTGATCGGTGGAGTTTACACTACACAGAACTTGACCGATAGAGCAACTGGCCAATTCGATTTTCATTGGTCGGTCAAGTTTCCCTAGGACAAACTCGATCGATGGTATGAATATTGGCTTTGTCTTTTACTCTATCGGTCGAGTTACCCATATAGAAACTCGACCGATTGCACTGTACAGAAAAGTGCTTCTAGCCGTTGTGGAGTTGCAACAAGTGAAAATATATCCGTTGCAAGCCACAAAACGGCTATTTTTTGTTCCCAAGTGTTCCCAAAGGCTAAGAGGCATCCCTAGCTATAAATAGGACCCCTTGGTCTTCATTCCAAGGTTGATCATTCAATGCAAACTCTATGTGAGGTTCCTATTCTATAATTGAGTGCTTCCTATAGCGTCCTCTCTCTCTAAGCTTAATCACTTGCTACATCCATTAGAGTGAGTAGGAGATTTGTAAGAGAGCTAGTCCTACATGTATATCTTGTGAGGCTCTCACTTCCACCACCTCCCCATCTCTCATTTCAACCATGAAGATGAAGGTTCTCTCTCTTGTCCAAGAGAGGTGAAGAAGAACAAGGGAAGGAGTCCCTTGGTGAAGATTAAGGCTGAAGACTTAGAGCAAGAGTGGGTAAGCCCTTGGTGAAGGCAGAAGACTCCTTGCTCAAGTGGGTAAGTCCTTGGTGGAAGCTTCTTCCAGTGAAGGTGAAGTCAAAGGCGGAAGATCTAAGAAGAGTGGGTAATTCTTTGAAGGCTGAAGACTTGTGCAAGAGTAGGTAAGTCCTTGGAAGAAGGAGGAAGACTCTTGCAAAGTGGGTAAGTCCTTGGTAAGGTTGAAGACTCTTTGTATTGGATAGGTAAGTCCTTTGTTTGTTCATGTATTGTAAGTCTTATGAATGAATATAAGAATGCAATGGCTAGGAAATCCTAGAGGTTGACCTCTCTAGGTAAGTGGATTGACATACTTCTAGTTTGAAGTGTGGAACCACTCTAAATATCTTGTCTACTTGTGTATGCTCAATCTCTCTCATCCTTGCTATGCATGTTTTAGTTGCACTCAAATTACCTATTTAGCAACCTTATCTTATCATATATCTTGAAGGTCTAATGAATTTTGTTTAAGTGCATTCATCTCTATTCACCCCCCTCTAGAGAATCTAATCACCCATCTAGGATCCAACACTTTGTGGAGTCTGTTAGGCGGATAGAAAGGTTTGTGACTGAGAAGCGTCAGACCCACAGTAAGAAGGTGTATACCCAGTTCCAAGGACAGAGGTCTAAAAGTTTTAAGAAACTAAGGTTTTCTGCACCAACAACACCACTGAGGTTTAATACTCAGACATAGTGGACATCCAGTAAGGGTAGAGGTCGTAGTTTACCACCAGAAGGAGCTCACAACTCAACATCAATGTGAGTAATAGGACCGTCTAGACCACAGTGGGAGAACAAAGTTTGTTATAAATGTGGGAAGATGGGACATCTGATGAAAGATTGTCTAGTTAGAGACGTGAGTGTAACCCAACCATTGAGGCAGAGTCAACAAGGCTCTCAGAGGCGATAGTTTAGCAGTGGCACTCGAGGACGTGGACAGGCGTCCCAAGCTGGTTCATCTATATCCAACAACAGGGTGAGTGGTAATGACAAGATTCTATGTTATGAATCCGCCAGAAGCAAGGTTCAACCCATGAGTCGTGACATGTCAGATGGAATTATTTCATTCTTATATGTCTTCATCCTGCTTTGTATCTATTTTGATTGATCCGGGTGCTACACATTCCTTTATCACTCGAGAAGTGATTCATGACTGCAATATGACTGTTAGTCATAGAATAGATAACTTATTATGAGAAACTCCGTTAGTTGGATCTGTAGTGTTACGGGAGGTATGTTCTCCCTGTGTTCTTTATTTTTTAGAACATAGCATTCAGGTGGATCTTATACCACTTGAGATGCATGGGTTTGACATAATTCTTGGGATGGACACCCTAGAAAAGTATAAGGTTATCTTGGATTGCAGTTCCAAGCAGGCTATGTTCTCAAACAATGGTGATACATGGATTTTTCAGGGGGACAGAAAGATTCTTCTAACCTAACTAGTGTCAGCTATGGTAGCTGAGAAGTTGATGAGACAAGGATGCTTCGCATTCTTGGCACATGTGGTAGATACTAGGGCAAAGAGTCCTAGTCTTTTTGAAGTTCCGATTGTTAATGAGTTTGAGGATGTTTTTCCTGAGGAACTTCTAGGTGTTCCTCGACCCCGAGAGATTGATTTTAAGATTAATATAATCCCAGGTACACAACCAATAGCTCAAACACCTTATAGAATGGCACTTGCTGAGATAGCAGAACTCAAGAAATAGTTATAGGAGTTGCTTGAAAAAGGTTTTATTCGACCGAGTACTTCACCATGGGGTGCTCCAGTTCTTTTTGTTAAAAAGAAAGATGGGTCTATGCGATTATGCATCGACTATAGATAGCTAAACAAAGTAACCATAAAGAACAAATGTCCTCTGCCAAGGATAGATGACTTGTTTGACCATTTGTGTGGTGCAACTATATTCTCTAAAATAGATCTGAGGTCAGGATACCATCAGTTATGCATCAAGGAGAGTGACATACCTAAATCAGCCTTCAGGACAAGGTATGGTCACTATGAGTTCATAGTTATGTCGTTTGGACTAACTAATGCACCGAATGCATTCATGTAACTCATGAACAGAATCTTCCTGCCATTCCTTGATCAATTCATAGTAATCTTTATAGATGACATCCTGATTTACAGTAGAGATGCTCGACAGCATGAGAAAAACCTCTGTTAGGCACTGACTTTACTGAGAGAGCACAAGCTATATGCCAAATTCAGTAAGTGTGAATTCTAGTTATCTGAAGTATCTTTCCTTGGACATGTAATATCTGCCTCAAGTATTCATGTTGATCCAAAAAGGTAGAATCTGTCTTGGAGTGGGAATAACCAAAGACACCAACAGAGATATGTAGTTTTCTAGGACTGGTAGGCTACTATAGGAGGTTCATTAAGAACTTCAATTTTTTAGCATTACCCCTAACCAAGTTGACCAGGAAGGAGGTTCCTTTTGTCTAGAATGACAAGTGTCATCATTCCTTCCAATCGTTGAAAGAAAGGTTAACCAGTGCACCTGTGTTAGTGTTACCTGAGCAAGGGAAGGGGTATATTGTTTTCTGTGATGCTTCTAAGAACGGTCTAGGATGTGTGTTAATGCATGATAGACAAGTGATTTCTTTTGCTTCTCGAAAACTTAAGAAACACGAGGAAAATTATCCGACACATGATCTAGAATTAGCTACAGTGGTTCATGCGTTGAAGATCTGGAGACATTATCTCTATGGAGAAACATTCTAGATTTTCACGGACCATAAGAACCTAAAATACATCTTTTCACAGCATGAGTTGAACATGAGACAACGCCGCTGGATGGAGTTAATCAAGGACTACGATTGTACGCTTGATTATCATCCAGGGAAGGCTATTGTAGTGGCTGATGCACTAAGTAGAAAATCATCATCACCAAACATAGACAAAGCACAGTTGAACTCTTTAGTATGCTTTAAACAAGACATGTTTGTCTCTTTGAGGCAAAACAATGTACATCTTAAAGTATCCTTGTTAGCTGGACTGTTAGCTGAGATGCACATAAAACCTACTCTGAAACAACAGATCAAAGAGGCACAACAGGCTGATACTGTGATTCAGCAGATTAGATCAGAGTATGGTAGTGAGAAACGAGATGGGTTTCATGAGTCAGATGATGAGGTAGTCTATTACCATGGTAGGATGGTAGTACCTGATGCTAATAACTTAAGGAAGTTAGTCATGGAGGAAGCTCATTCATATATGTATGTAATGCATCCAGGGAGCACCAAAATGTATCATAACTTGAAAGATATGTATTGGTGGTCTGGTTTGAAGAAAGATGTAGCTAAGTTTGTTATGCGGTGTCCAGTATGTCAGTAGGTTAAAGCTGAACATCAAAAGCCCACAGGAACAATGCAACCTTTACCTATACCATAGTGGAAATGGGATCATGTGACCATGGACTTTGTGGTTAGTTTTCCAAGAACAACCAAAAGTCATGATTCCATTTGGGTGATAGTTGATAGGTTGACTAAGTCAACACATTTTCTTCCTGTTAAAATAACCTATACTGCTGAGAAACTTGCACAGATCTATATAGATGAGATAGTGCATTTACATGGGGTTCCAACTACAATTGTTTCTGATAGAGGTCCCCAGATCACGAGTCATTTTTGGGAACGACTACATAAAGCTTTGGGTACGCAGTTAAGATTTAGTTCCGCCTTTCACCCACAAACAGATGGACAATCTGAGAGGACTATACAAACTTTGGAGGATTTTCTAAGGGCATGTGTCCTTTAGTTTGTAGGAAGTTGGGATATACACTTGAGCTTAATAGAATTCTCTTACAAAAATAGTTATCAACACCGTATTGATATGGCACCATATGAAGCATTATATGGTAGACGTTGTAGATCTCCATTGTGCTGGTATGAAATAGGAGAATACCAACTTTTGGGTCCTGAGTTAGTGCAACAGACAACTGAAAAGATTAAAGTAATACAACAACAATTAAAGGCTGCATAGGATAGACAGAAGTCATACGCTGATAAACGACGAAGACCCTTAGAATTCCAAGTTGGAGACATAGTATATCTCAAAGTCTCACCTTGGAAAGGTGTTCTTAGATTTGGAAAGAAGGGTAAGTTAGCTTCTAGATTTATTGGGCCTTATCCAATTACTGAACGGATTGGAAAGGTAGCCTATAAATTGGAGTTGCTACCTGAACTACATATATTGCATCCAATATTCCATATATCCATGTTGAGAAAGTGTCACTCTAACACGGAGTTAGTTTTGCAACCTGTGGGGGTAGAATTAAATGAAGATATATCCTATGTAGAGGGACCAATGTTGATTCTTAACAGGAGGATCAAAAAGTCGAAAAAGAAAGACATAATGCTTGTGAAAGTTCTCTGGCATCATCGTGGCATTGAAGAGGCTACATGGGAGCTGGAGGAAGAGATGAGGAGGAAGTACCCTTCTCTTTTCTCTTGACGATTTTGGGGATGAAATCCCTGTTAGGGGTGGATAATTGTAACATCCCTGACCTGGGTTCAGGCTTAACCCTAGAAGTTTTGCTTAAGTAAGTCATTTAGATTCTTGTCTTTATCTTTTTAAAAGTAATTAAGACTAAAGGAGAGCTTATGTTTCAATTATGGTCCTATTTGAATCATGTTGAAACAACATTCTACTTGTTTTGGACTAAAGTCCAATTTACCCAATTTAAGGGGTTACTTTGCAAATGTCACATGATAAATGTTCCTCAAGTGTTATAGCATCATAAGAATGAGAATGATGCTGAGTTATGGCTTCCACAAGCCTAAGTTCCAAGAAGGAGCTTGTTGAATAATGTTTGTGCATTGAATGCTAGTTTTGGTGTAATATGCAAATTACCCAAAATCTAGGGTTGGATATGTAAATTACCACTTCAGGAATGTCCCTAATGTTTCTTGATATCATTTAGAGAAAATAAAAAGAATGGGGTGTCTTGTTTGAACTACTTTTGAGGAGAGATAATCTTGATAATAAAATAATCAAGATTTAAGCATAATTGAAACCCTAATTTATTTTGTACCAAAAATAAATATATTAATTGAAGTGCCCATCAACTGAAAAGGTAGTGGTCGAAATCCTATAGTGCAAGGACGTCCAAATGCCTTGAGTGGCAACGAAATACCCTAAGTAGGTGAAGAAATCCACTCACATTTGTTAATTAAAAAGTAATGTCCACTAAAAATGGATAATAGTATTATAATGATTAAGGTGCTTAAAGTGGTTGCTTTTAATTCAAGGATAATTGAGAGGATATTGAGGGAAAGGAAGATGGCTTTGAAGGCAAGGAAGTGGAGGGGGCATGTGGCAAGAAAGTGGATGAATTTGCTCCTACTTTCTCTCTCCTAGAAAATCAATTACATATACTTGATTTTCTCCTTACTTGAAAGGCTATTTTGCAAACCACTTTCTCCCCTTGCTTTGGCTGATGACCAAGGAGCTTAGGGGCAGGAGGAAAACGTTCCCCAAGCTGAAGGTAAGCTCCATGATCATCTTCAACCTTGAATTGATGGTTGAAATTAGATTTCAACATTTATTTTCTTCTTTCTTCCATCCAATGCTCAACCTTGGTTATCTTTTGCATCCAAAGAGTTGGAAACAAACCTTGGATAGTTGAAGGAGCTTCTTTCACCATTAGAGACATGAAGCTTGAAGATTTTTTTTTTGATAAAATTACACCAGGTGGATTTGCGCCCAACCACCATATTCGTGAATCTTGAAGCTTTGAAGCTACTTTGGAGGCGGGTTATATAACTTGAACCCATGAATGTTATTATTGATTTCAATTTCTCATCATATGTTGATCTTTTATTTTCTTCTTGAATAATTGATGAAATTATCATACACATGATCGTAGAATTTGGAGGTCTGAAGCTTGATGATGATGACATCATCTTAGCACACACCTCAAGAATATCAAGAGCAAACGATTTCATTTTGTGATGGTCAAACAGTTTCAAACCATTTTAGACCAAACGGTTTCAAAACCATTTAGAGGTCAAACGGTTTCAAACCTTTAGAGACCAAACGGTTTCAATGGATTCAAGGATCAATTGGTTTCATGACCTAATAACTTCAAACAATCAAACTCAATTGATTTCAGAACCCTAGCTCAAATTGGTTTCAAAACCCTAGATCAATTGATGTCAAAACCCTAATTTCAGGTTCAATTGGTTTCAACTCTGAATTGACCAAACGGTCCCAAACCGTTTAAGGTCTAACAGTCTTGAAACCGTTTGATGATCAAGTGATAAAGACCGTTTAAGGTCTAACAATCTTCAAACCTTTTGATGAGCGAGTGATCAAGACCGTTTAAGGTCTAACGGTCTTCAAACTATTTGATGAGCAAGTGATCAAGACCGTTTAAGGTCTAACAACCTTCAAACCACTTGATGAGCAAGTGATCAAGACCGTTTAAGTTCTAACGGTCTTCAAACCATTTGATGAGTAAGTGATCAAGACCGTTTAAGGTCTAACGGTCTTCAAACCATTTAAAGGTTCAACTAAACTAAGACCATTTGAAGGTCTAAATGATCTCAAACCGTTTGAAGGATTGGACCAAGACCGTTTGAAGGTCTAAATGATCCCAAACCATTTGGAGGTTTTGTCCTAGAGTGTTTGAAGGTTCTATTGGTCCAAGACCATTTGAAGGTTCAATTGGTCCAAGACCGTTTGAAGGTTCAATTGGTCCAAGACCGTTTGAAGGGTCAATTGGTCCAAGACCATTTGAAGGTCTAATTAGTTCAAACCATGTAAGTACTAATAACCCCATAAGTGGTTGAAGAGTATCTCAAGGTTGTTTCAAATGGAAGTATCTCTAAAGTACTTAGGTGATTAGTATAATTATAGTGATTATTCCTTGATTCCTATAAAAGTAATAAATGCAAAACATAGGTGCATGTACTTAGTGAGAGGTTAAGTCAACCTATTAAAGTACGATAATGATGTTGTGTGTTCCTAAGTACATGGAACAATGATAAGTATAATTTAATACTTAAATAATGAAATGTGCTCTAAGATATGTGGAAGCACTGATTTAGGGTTTGGATTAATGAGTTAATCATAAAACCCTAATCAATGGTGAATGGAAACCCTAATCAATAAGGAAAATTACAATACATAAGTTTAATTGAATACTTATGAAGGTATTATATATTTCTAGACATGTGGAACAATGAGTTAGGTTTTGGATATTAATTGTAATAACAATGCATTCTCCAAAATGCATGAAGTCTTGAATTAGGGTATTGATCTTTGATAATGTGATCATGAAACCCTAATCAAGAAAAATGAGAAACCCTAACCCTAATTTCAGGTAATGGGTTGAGAAACCCTAATTTCAGGTAATGGGTTGAGAAACCCTAATTTCAGGTAATGGGATGAGAAACCCTAATTAATATGTTATGTGAAACCCTGATATAGGGTGATGTTATGTGAAACCCTGATGTAGGGTGATGTTATGTGAAACCTTGATATAGGGTGATGTTATGTGAAACCCTGATGTAGGGTGATGTTATGTGAAACCCTGATATAGGGTGATGTTATGTGAAACCCTGATGAAGGGTGATGTTATGTGAAACCCTAATTGATAAAGATGGGAAACCTTAACCCTAATGAGGGAATAGTGATGTTATCTTTGTATTGCATAATGTTGATGTGTAATTAATATGGTTGTTATCAAGTATACTAACCATGCAGGTATCATGAGATGTTGAGCATAACCAGGTATGAGTTATGATGTTAATGTTCCTTGTGAGCCATTATTTTATTTGTTGCCCAGTGAGAAGTGATAAGAAGTTGAGTATTCCTGGTGAGCTATGTGAGATGCTTGTGTAACAAGTATCATGAATACCTTGGTCAGAAGACCTGGAGGTAATAGTTACCTGATAGTGGTAACCATGTTCAGTGATGAACTAAGGGTTTGAATACCCAGATCTAGTAAACATGATGATGGTATTGTTGAGGGATGTGAATTCCTAGTAATGAGATAAGGGATTGAGATCCCAATGTTCCATAAAGTTTTGAAAAGTACTTGATAGAAGTATTACATGTTTCTTTGTAAAATTTGACATAATAATTCTTGTTTGGAAAACTTGACTGATGTTATAAGAATATGGTAATGTACTTAAATAATCAAGTGGAATATTATCATGTAGAGCCCTGGCCATAGATCCATCATCGTCAGTAGCTGGTGATGGTGAAACAGATTCTCCTGCTGGTTAATTTGGAGCGTATATTGTTGAATATACAGGGTTCTCCTAGCCGAAAATAGGAGGATTAGAGTGCAACCTCGGTTGTAGACTCAAGATATGTATAAGAGCATGGTGAATAGGCCCATGGCTCAGTGTGATGGAGCATGAATGCGTTCATGGCTCAGAGAGCACGTTGAACTGGCATGTGGCTTAGATTTACTAGTGTCGGGACCTGTACCAAGGCGGGCTAGAGAATGGGTAGCCTATGAGAGCTAACCCTGTGACTGAGGTCACTTAAGCAAGAGGTTGCGGTCCTACTTGTGGTCTCACACTGACTGAGACAGATGAGATCGAGGAGTCCGACTCTTCCTTTGATCTTGTATGGCACCGACTTTGGGTTTCGCAGCCGAAGGTTGGATTTGAGTGGTACAACTCACTTCCTCAGGGCATAAGTATGATTGTAAAATTTAATCATCCGTGTAGCGTATTTGGTTAAGGATGAAATATGGAAATCATTGGTTGATGTTACATTGCTTACTATATCCTAAATGGATAGATGGTATACATGTTCTTCATATTGCTTATTAAATGAATAGATGATTCAATGCTTTATCATTTATAGCTGTAATACTTTAAAAGATGATATTGCTCTATTATACTTAATAATAATTAAATCTTGATGTTAAATAGTGATTCGTTTGTTCAGTTTATCACTATTTATCTACAATAATAGTGTTTCTGGCGGAGTGTTATATCTCTCGCTGTGACAATTTCAATTGTCTCACCCCCGTGGGATCCAACCTTTTTAGGTGGACGAGGAGGTAGAAATCATACAATAGGGGAAGGACAGTAGCATCACGAACAGTAGTAACATCTCAGGTGGAGATACTGACTGTCGTGTCTTGTAGATATGAGTCCTATGAGTCATCTCTGTACTCTCAGGTCCTTGGAGTCAGTAGTTAGTACTTTAATGATCGATCTGAGATTTTGGCATCGAATGCCTCGAGGTTTTATGTTGCTTGTGTGTAGATTTAACAGAGAAATTTTCGTATGTAATCCTCGAGAAGAGAAGGTACATGGTATGTACTTTGTGGATTAGAATGTATATATTACTTTGGTTCTTATTATCAGAGTTTCCTGGAGAAGGATCTCTTTGCAAAAAGGTTTTAATTTTTAGTGATTTTTGTTAATCTGCTGCTAATGTTTTAATTCTGCTTAATTAGTAACAGTTTTGTCGACTGTAGTAACAGTTTAGACACTGGGGAGTTCCATCTTGGACCCCTAAATTTATTCTAACTATGTGATTCTTATTTTCATTTCTTTGTTTTACTCTTTTGCACTGTCTATATGATCAATAATATTATTAGCATTTTTTGGCCTATGACACAATGTTTGACATATTATATGTTGTCCAGAGAGAAATCATATGATGATTGTAATGGACTGTCTTGTAATTGATTTGATTAATAAGAAAGGCAATCTTCAAACTTATATTGTTTTATTCAGTTATGAGATAATGATGAAACATAATAAATATTTAAAGAATGATATTACTCAATGACGTATGTCTTCGGGTTGAGGACCTAAACGATGAGATCATACAGGTGTCAAGAGTATATGAATTCTTATTTCTATCCATAGTCAGATGTTACTAATTGACAACAATAACACTTAAGACTAGAGTGTGTGTTGGTTGATGATAGAATCTCATTAGTCATGATATGTGATAACAAACCAAGTACATAAATACTTGTTAAAGAATAGTGTATTGGATAGACCCACCTTGAGAGTTACACATAGAAACCATGATTGGTAGTCAGATTCATCTTTCATAGTGATGGTGGTGATTGTAGTTCTTAGACCTAAAATCACTACACGCATCACATGTCGTTCGGTATACTTTGAAATCATCCGTCGTGATCCTGAATAAGGGTTGCCATAAAGTTAGTGCTTGGGTGTACTTTGACACATGGGGATGACTGTGAGTGATGTAGATGGGATCTGTCCCTCTGACAAGAGTTTGATATCCTAGCCACATAAATGAGATTGAGAAAGGCATGGCCATGCTGGTGTGAGTCAATATTTGATATTGAGCTTACACATATCTGAGACAGTCCACTATAGGTTAAGGAACATGGATTGAACATTGAAGAGAATGACGATTCCATGCCTCGAGTTCAATCTATATATGAGAGATATAGGTAATATACAATCGTTGTAACACCAATCAAAGATTGTAGGTTGAAGTTATTATCCAACTTCTCAATTTACTTGGGTAGCAATGAAGTCTTTCTAGATACCAAACATCACTGCCAATGTAATCTGGAGTCTACTAGGTCACACACATAGGATATGATTGGAATAGGAGTATAATTTTTGACGTTATTGAAAATGTTCTGAATCAAATCGATTACTAAAACATTTAGGTAATCTACTGGAATATTATAGTTAATTGGTTAATTAATTGATTCCAAATTATTCTTTTAATAGTCCATCAACAAATCTCTTTAAACATCATCGTAACCTTTGGTTTACCGAAGGGTTTTAGGAAATCCTGCTTCCTTATCTCGACAATTTATAGGTGCATGATGACTGGATTTTGTGAGACTCTCTCGAACACACTCTTGTACATGAATCTTAGCCATCAACATCCCCAAGAGTAGGAGAAGGAGAGCAATACAACACTAGAACATCATCAAGAAGAAGGCTACTCCATGCTGTTGGCTTGAGAAGTGAACCACTTTTAATATAAAACCCTAATATAATGATATATGTTAATGTTGCATAAGACACACTGATATGTGATATCATCTTCTTTTGATGAAAACCCTAATTCTAGAATAAGATTAGATGATAAGAAAACAATGCATTCATGATACTACTCGTTGATAAATATGAACTCTAATTATTGTTGTTGTAGAAGAAATTAGAATTCATAATGTTGTTTCTTGTTAAAGTTATTCTTGATGTTATGATATAGTTCTTGTAAACCCAGGGTAGTTTGGATCTTTTAGATATAGTGTACATGGTAGCTATCTTAATGAATATCAAACATGTTCACAGTTTAGAGTTATCAAATAGTATATTGATGATGTGTTTAAGTGATGTAATAAAGTAATGTTTGATGAAATCCTTATTCTCTATGACATTAAGTTTGTCTCTATGGAGTTTTGTTGTGCTTTTGATTTGTTATTTTAGTTACAAATGACATATTTTGAAGATTTTTTTTCAAGATATATGAACTACATAAAGGTGTGGTAAACCCTATATTAGAGTCATGATTGTATCCTATTCCACTATGGACAAGTTGGTAGTTTTGGGATTATTTTTGACCACATGTCACTTTTTCAATAGGTTGGTCATCATGTAAGTCAGTATAGACTTGTGGATGGTTACAACTTTACCTTTGTATCAATTTAGAGTTCGTTTAGACATTCCTACAGTTAATTGACCTTTGAATAAGTTGATATAACAAATTAACTAGCTTGCAAAGCATCATGTGCGTTGTATAGGTGAGACATACAAAAAGGTAGACCAACCTCTATATACCGTGACTAAATTTTTGGGATATTCTGGTATAAATAAGATGGTAAATATGAAAATTCTTAATATGTTATATATAGTTCCTGTATATACAAAAATCATTGGTATGCTCATTTTATTTGTCTCTAGCAAAGATAAAAAAAAGGAATTTCTAGACAAGGATAAAATATAAGGTTTGGCAGTAATCCAACCTACTTAGAGATTCTTTTAACTGACCACATCATTTAATTGAAGAGAAGAGGAAAGTATATGGTGAGCTCCTTTATTTTCCATTATTATTTTTTAGGTTGATACCTAGGATCCACCTACCATGGTTTGATCATAAGGGCCCAAAGTGTTCCCTATTTCTTTCCTCTTTTCAACTCCTTTTTTCTGGTCTGCATCCATAAGGGAAAGAGGTGAAGTATCTAGGTGTGTGGATTCTTTGTGAGCCTTTAGTTTTAGGAATGTAACCTCATAAGTCTATGCTATAAGTTCTTTAACAAATATTATTTTTTTATTTATATCAATGATATTTACATCTATATTGACAACATTATCATATCTAAAATAGCTAAACATCAATAATTATTTTTTAATTGAGTATTTAATGATTGAATATGAAATTATTAGATTACTATTCATTTGAATATGCAAATCATTTGTTCATACTTTAATAATTTTTGAAGTGTTCTCAAACATAAATGAAATGTAAGTTATAGGTGACTATGTTAAATCATCTTCACTATATCCATTTTAAAAAAATGTTGAGAATTCTTTCATTTGGGATAGTGGCACATGAACATGATGATAAATAATTTAGTAATTGCTTCATTTATAATATTCAATATATCATCATACTTTAACAGTCAAGTTGTTACAAACAAGGATTGACTATTTGAGAAACCATGAATGGATAACTGTTACAACCTTATTTTTGTTTGTATGGTTGTAAATGCAATTATTTCCAATAAGGTGTACATATATGAAAATGTGTATGATTTATGTAAATGAATGAGTTTCTTTTGTGATATTTCTTTTAAATGAGTAATGTAGTGGATCCTAATAAGTTAGTGAGTCCAAAGTGATAAAAAGGGAAGAAAGACAAAAGATATCCCATAATATTTAATAAGGTAAAAGAAATAAGGATAATGGTGAGAGTTATGTGGGATTCTCTGGAAAGGTATGGATGACATTTATTGATTAGGTTTCGAATCCACAAGGTTTTTAATGGTAAAAGGAATCCAAATAAAGGAAATATAAGAGAAAGAGAGAGAGAAAACATGAATAAAATATGCCTTATTAAGTGATAACTTGCTTATGATGAAAAGTATATCATACTTTTGAATTTGAGTCTCGAACTTTGCACACGTGTAGATTAAGTCATAATGGAGTTTCCCTTAAAATTTAGGATTACAGGGAGGTATGGTTTAGAACTTATGAAATTTTGAAGGTTTTTTAAGGTGAGAGGGATAAACAATGATGTCACAATTATTTTCCAAATCGATTTATGTTAATTCTCAACTTTTATTTTAGCGCGTGGCATGAAAGCTGTTGAATCAAGATCCAAGGGTGTATGTGTCGTCACCTACTCCTAACTAGAATGGGGAACAAGGACCTGAGACCATAGTCACAATATACTCCGACTTTTTGAAAAAGTCGTGTTTAAAACACGATTTGTTTCTCTAGACGTATCAAACAGACGAATAATTCCCAATTTGAGCATAGTCACAATATATTACGTTTTATTCCCGTATTATTCATGAATTTGACATTTTCTTCCTATTTTCTACCTTTTTTATGTACTTTCTCATTTTATACTATTTAAGACTAACTTGATTTGAGTGTGTGTGTGTGTGTATATATGTGTGTGTGTGTGTGTGTGTTTGTATATGTAAATACACACACATATCTATGTATGTATCATGTATGTATGTGTTATATATGTTGCAATAGATGTATAGATATGTACTTATATATCGTGCACTATATGTATTGTGTTATATATATGTGCAATACACACACATACACACACACACTATATATATATATATATATATATATATATATATATATATATATATATATATATATGAATCCTCCGATCTTTCACCGAATTTTTCCTGAATTGTTGGCCGTATTTTTACCGTACGTTGACCTCTTTTTACTCGAATTTCCCACATAATTCCCGAATCCCGAATTTTTCCGCTCGACCGAACGTATCCCGAATACTGAATTTGTGACTATGCCTGAGACGAGGTTTTCTACTCGATTTTTCTCACGACTTACTGCATAGGAGATTCTGGGAATAGGTCAGTTGGATTTGTGAGATCAGTAGGATCCTATCCAACCTAGGTTTTGCCACCTATCGAGGGATGATCGGAGTTTCCCCAATTTGAGAACTCCTCGCCAACCCTGACCTATATAAAGGGGGTCATACACCCTTCTGTGAAGACATAGATCAACTTAGAGCTTTCGGGAAAAGCCAATGATCTTCCCCCTGCATCCAATTCCACCTTTGACCATGTTCTTCACCCCTGCCTAGAGCTACTCCTCACCAGAGTTGTGGAGACTTCGTCACGTCAATTCTGATAAGCAACCGAGCAATGAGGAGGTGCTTCAAGTTCATAAGGACGAGGTAAAGGAGCAGGAGCTCTCATCTTGCACTCAAGTTGGTTGAACTACAAAGTCAACCCCTTGGTTGACCATCTGCTCATGTGAGAGGAGGAGCGAGAGGTTGAAGACGACGCTGCCCTTCAGCGAACGTTGAAGAGGTAAGGACATTTTTGTCCTTTCACGTCTTTTCTTTTAGCGTGTAGGCGAGTTTCCTTGCGGGACCAGGTGCAACATGGCACGAGCCGATTGGCTCAAGCCTGGCCCCACTGGCACGGCCTAAGTAAATCAAATATGTATACGTGGCGATCTCTAATTGGCCAGAAAAGAGTTTTCATTTTAAAATCATAAGTAACTATGGGTTTATCTGATGATGACATGTTATATATGATTTTTAATCAAAAAATACAAGGAATCTATTAAAAATATAATTGAAGCCTAGTTTCTCTTAAAATTCAAGAAGTGTATAAAGTTGTCATCTTTAATGGTTTAATTAATGAAAAACCATAAGTTTTTATGATACTTGGATTTAATAATGTTCCTTGGTTATTTTGAGCGAATATAAACCTATTGTCAATAAAAGGAATATTTAGATCCAAAAGGATGATTTTAATACATAGTATGATTGTTTTAGGGTTCCATGTACATGAATATGCATTAATGGGCATAGAAACCCTAATTTTGGTGAGTATGCCTTTTAATGGTTTATACTTCAAAAATCCATGAATAGGACAGAGATATGATGATCCTAAGACAATTTGAGAATAGAGGACCCTTAATATGGATAATTTGAGTAATTAGGGTTTTTATGAGTAGAAAAGCTATATTAGGGTTTGTTGACCTAAAAAGGATAAAGATTGAGAAATTGATCTAAGAAACCCTAATGAATTTGAATGAGACTTAGAAACCTTAGATAGGTATCCCAAGTCAATAAGGAGTTGTTTGGGATGTGATGGTAACAATTAGTTGTTATACATATTTTCATGATTAAGGGTTGCTTGATTTGGTTGATTAGCTTTCTTGATTGGACATCTAGTTGGATTTGGATATATTGCTTCTTTTGTCTCATAATTAGGTATGTTGTTATGATTATGTCTAATCTCTTTAGTTTCACAGTTATTTACAAGGTTTTACCGATTGTTTGAAATTAAATTCTTGGATTACTTTATTTCCTACAATCTATAAAGTGACTATGATTATCACATATATTGCTTATGACTTGCCCAAACCTACTACCACCTCTAGATTTATGATTTATGATGATAAAAGACCAAGCCCAGGAGGGAAGGTCATAGGTGGTCAAGCCCTAGATGGGAAGACTACATGGCACCTAGAGAGGTGGCCCATAAGGTACCAAGCTTAGGACAGAGAAGGCTGCCTAATGTCCACTACAGGGACTAAGCCCTAACAGAGGGTATACCAGAGGATGCGTACAATGGTTGGAAAGTTATAAAGAAAATGTAAATTTTGATTGGTGACAAATATTTGATGTGGATATGTTGTTACCGAATATATGCAAGATTTTGTTTCCCCCACATACCAGTATAATCCATTATACTAACCTACGTTTTGTTTGTTGACATTTTAGGAATATATGAAAGTGGATGAACATTTAAAGTGAAATTTTAAGAATAAAGCTAAATAAATATTGGAAGATTTAGTTATATAGAACTCTACTTTGGGTAGAGTTCCAAACTCCTATTTTTGAAAGGTATGTGAAAAGTAAATTTTTAGTCTTTCTTTAAGCTTAGTTGTGGTAGAATTTAATAATTATTTTTTATTATTTGCACAACTAGTTGATCCTATTTTGGGATAACGGCACCAGCTTCTTACCCTTCCATAAATGGGGTTTGATGAGGGGTGGGGTTGTTACACTAACTATTAAATGTGATCTAAAAGTGTTAACAACTACTATGATATGTAATGAATTTAATATTCTACTTGGTTATCATTATTTAGGTATTAACTTGATACATACTTATCTTTCATATATTTTTCTCTGTGAACAACCTACTCTTGTTTTGTCAGCCTTGAAGACTTTGATTGTGGACAATGCCACTACCTTTACACATTTTTGTTTGTTAAGTTCAAATTTTTGGTGATCTACAATGTTTCCTACCAAACTACCTATGGATCTTGGAAGGCTAGGTATTACAAACACCTAGGATGTGCAAATTCTATGTCTATTTTACTTCTCAGGTTCACACCAAATAGATTCAAGACCATATTCTTTGTAAGGTTTGTTCCTGTTTGTGGTACTTTCGATGCTTCTTATGATTTCATCTACAATCTTCTACCATATTTTTTTGGTCCAAGTTTTTGTGTACTACTTCGGCCACCCTGAAGACACAATTTCTTGCATGCCACCACCATATGCTCTTCCATCTCTTCAAGGAATTAGAATTGTCTCAATGACAAGGGGATGTTATGTTTTCATGCAGGATGACCATGCATAAGGATTTCTTCTTGCAATTCCTATTTATGGTCTCATATTACTATGACAACGATTGAGTAGCAAGCTATTATATGTTATTTATTGATGATCCCTATATATCCTGGTAGTGAATGATACCCTTACCTCATTCTATGGATCTTGATTATTTAGATGAGCACATGCCACATTGTTGCATCTTTCCAATATTTAAGTTCCATCATGATGTCATTATAGATATCCTATTTGATATAGTTTCTCATGATGGGATAAATGCCTTGAAGTAAGCTCCAATCACCTTTATAGGGACACGTCATGATGGTCTCTATGCCCAATGATCTTCTATTTGTTTTATCAGACCAAAGTAAAAGTTTGCCTTTGAGTTTCAAAACCCTTCTTGAATTGGAATGTTTCTTATTCCTTCCCTAAGATTTCTACTTTATGTAGACCTAGGGGAGTGTGGTTGTCTACAACAATAGAGAAATCGTACTTGTATTGATCTTACTAGTGTCTCTCCATTGACTGGAATATTTCAGATAATTTCAAAGCATGTCAGAAGTATGTGATGCAACCTCACATAAAGTTCATAAACATGAGGATACATATAAGAAAACCATCAATCTTTCCTACCCTTTGGCTTTGATAACTTTGGTGTTCTTGTCTATGTCTTGATTTCCCTCTTACAAGACATACAACATATCGTGAATAGGAATATGATGATGCCATTATATACTTATTTCATTTTTTTAGATCATTGGGTTTTTTGTACAAAATGAATTGGCAGACAAATTATACATTAGGCATCTGAAAAGTTTTTTTTTAAATAATTCTATCTATTGATTTTAGTATAAGATTGGTATGTATTTTAATAAATAAGGATATTGTTATTTCCATCAGAAACAATATTACGATCTAACTCATTGATCTTATAAAACAAATTGACAACCTTAACTAGTGAAATTAGATCAAATGATAGATAAGTTAAGGAAGAGGATGAGGGTTGATATAAGATATTTGTGATCATAATATCACTATTGCACATATCACTTTAGTTGATTAAAGATAGATTACGGGCATTGCCCAAAACCATTAGTGGTTGTTTTTAGTGAGGGTAAAAAGATTTTGCACCTTATCCATATGTTTGGAACCTTTATATATTGGAGTATGATGATTATCCATATCTTCATTACCAATAGAAAGTTTGGGCCTTAGATGCAACTCCTACATGTTATGGAATAGTTTTCAGTGTTATCTAGATCCTATAGCATATGTTAGGAATGACAATGCCATGGCCACAACTTTAGTGTTTTTCCTCTTCAATAATTTTGGAAGGATGGATCGGCCTTCTCCATAGTCATTTCCCTAGTAGTACGGAATAGAAGTATATGCAATGTAGAAAATTTAATGAACTTTGTGAATTTTGACCAATTAATTATAAAACATTGTGCTTAATTAATATTTTTATGCAATACTATTTGATATGTTGCTTTCATATTGTTTTAACATGATAAGGGTATTATATATGCTATTGATGTTGACCAGACTAATGTTTTAGGAAAATGATCATACTTATATTACCTTATGATGACATCCTATGTAGAATCTACTGCATAAACTGTCAAATCTCTTGTAAATTATTTTCTTAAATCATGATAATAGAATGTAGTATCCTACTATCTTTATGTTATTCTAGGCATCCTAGTAGAGATTACTCACTCCCTAAGAAAGGAAATCATATGATACTCCATTTAAGTAGATAGATTTATAAGGTAGTCATTTTAATTCCAAATTTGGTATATTACACTTAGTTAGGTAGTCCTAGTGTTGTAAGTTGAGTTTTAGATTTTACTCATGTTTCAGGTAGTTGCAGATATATTTCTATTGGTGTTTACATATCTATTGTGTATCCTAATTTCAAATATGAAAACCATTAGTAAAGAACAACACACACAATTTATTACCATTAGTAAAGAGCTTAATATCTTAACCTCCATTGGTCAATCCCAAACTGAGCCCCACCAACCACAAAATAAGTAAGTACTCTACAATAAGTAAGCATTCTCATAATAGATGTCAACAAAAATATCAATAAAACACAAGTTACTTGGAGCAAAGAGAACTTCATACATGGTAGGACACCTACTTGGTGACCCATATGATCTCCTTATCTACATTGTTCTGATAAAAAACATAGTCTAATGGAAATCATTTTCCTAAATAAGCATGGATGAGTGTAAAACTAGGGAATTTGTCTTTTTTATAGAGAAACTGGTGAAACAAATGTGTGGAGTAAAAATAGGGTTGATAAGAATAATCCAAATCATTCATAAAATGAATATAACATGATGTGCCTAAATGAAGGATGGAATGCAATTGCAAGTCTTCTAATGTCTATTTTCATTTTGGTAGAACGATACATTTAATGAATGCCTCATCCTAATGATGACTATAGTTAGAAAGGTGTTTGTATATAAGACTTACACAATCTCCTCCTTTATTTCTAAAAGATATGTAGCATCTAATTTTGATATCCTTTTCCTCCTTTCTCCTCTTTATATTTTTCATTTTTAGATATTTTTTTATCTTCTACTCATCTTTTAGCACGATTAATAAATTCGAGTTTAGGATTTCACCTTCAGATAAGGAGTAAGGATATACATTTTATCTCTTCCATGAATCTGAAAGACTTGCTATGCGTAACTAAAATCCTCAAATGAAATGAAATGAAATCTTTTTCCTTTTTAACTATCTATATGCTTCTTATCGTGTCATGTAATATGACAAGAAAAAAGAAACTTATATTAAATATGTTATCCTTTGGTGGTGAATTAAGATGAAAGAAGGTGGATAAAATCACGCAAGTAAGAGAAAATGTCTTCCCAACAATGGTATGTTCCTCTCCTAATATCTTTCTATAAAGGGTAATCTTAGAGTTTATTTCTGAAATATATTTGTGTTGATGTTATTTTTTGGTTGATTTGGACTCAAGCATCAACATTACAACACAAGTGTAAGGGTTAAGTTAGGTATATTTTTCATTAAGTACTTATTTGAGCTTACTAAACCAAACAATTCCTCTTGTTAATGCACTTTGAACCATAGCAAAGTTGGTTTAGATATTACAAAGAAATATTTTTATTTATTTATGAGAGAACCCACCCCAGGCAGGGCCACTACTGGACCCACCCCAACATGGTAATCTCTTGGGGTCTGAGAGGGTGTGGTCCGGACACCCCCCTTCTGTGCCCAATCAGTGTGAAATGCCATTTGTAGAGTGCCTTTCAATCGTGGTTTGAACTCAGGTCCTTCATTAGGACTTACCAAGCTCTTACTAGCCGGGCTACTCTAGCCAGACTATAAACAAATATTTGATACTATTCCAAACAAAAGAGAAGTCGTAACTAAATTGTCATAAAATAATAAAGAAGAAAATGTGTAAAAAAGATAACAAAAGATGCAATACAGAAAGTGATTCCATAACCACCAAACTTGAATTCAACAATGTATTTAATGCCAAGAGTCAAACCCAAAGGAGGAATAGGTGTACCAGAGGTCATGTGTTAGGTAGAAAGAATATGGTAGAGGTCTATGTGGATCTGATGGAAAAAATGTGCCATTGAAATTTTGGTGGTTAGGAAAGATATGGTAGTGGTTGTGGGTAAGTGCCAAAGTTCCCTGGACTCCAAAAATGATTGAATAGTGGTTGATAGTAGTGCTTCACCCTCTCCAAGAAAGTGTGGGTGTGCTCCTAGTTTTGAAGAAGAAGGCACTCATTATTGATTGTCCCATGTTGATGAGTGAATATCTACACCTGGTTGTAGAATATTTTGTCTTGAAAGTTGAAAATTTGAGTCATAGATTCCTTCTACTATTATTTTCCCTCTGGTATGGAATCGGGCATGGTGTACATGCCATCAAAGGAATAGGGATTCTCCTATAATGGGGGTGTTTTGGATGTCAAAAAAGACATACTATGATCATGGGGAGTGTGGTTAGGACACCTCTTGTGTAGCTTCTTCCTCTATGGATTCCTTCTTAGTAGCCTCTTCTTCTACAACATCCTCTTCATATTCCCCCTATTCGTTAGAAGAACAATAAGGTGTATGGTGAAAGATTGGGTTAGGGATTTCCTTCTAACCCATCTTTGATATAGTGTGATCCTCAAATCATCCTTTGAGAAGAGTATCAAATTTTGAAATGCTTGAAGTCCAAGTCCCCTTTTGGCTTGAGGGTTGAAGATTATAAAGGTCCATGCAAAGATAGTTTACTCATGGGAGCAAGCCCTTGAAGTTAATAGGCAACTTCTACTTTTCACTCTAGGATACTTAGTAGGTGTGGGCCAAGAAAATTGTGCTTATATTAACCTTGTCACTCTGTTCTGTGAGCAAGGCCCAAAGCACGTAAAGATAGACTGATTGAACCTTACCTTGTACATATATGGAATTGGTGAACTACATGTTCTTTTTTTCGTTGAACTCAGCGTGCCTCTTCTATTACTCTATCAAAAAGTGATCAGATATTTGCAATGCATGTAGAAAAGAAAAGAAACTAAGGTGAATTTCCAAGGAAGCAAACACCAACCAACTACCACCTAGACACGTAGGGGAAAAAAACAAACAAATTATACATGACTCTACCTCTATACAACTCTATGAGTATAGGGAGTTCATGTCCTGAAGACATCTGTTCCAGACATCTTCAAGTTTGCTTCGTAAACCACAAAACAAGAAAGTATTCCTGTCTATCCAGATGTAATATAGAACTAAACTAGCAGTGACTTTACTCTCTTTCCTCAACTAGATCAGCTCAGACATGCTCTTGGGGGAAGCCTAGTACTTGGCAGCAAATAAACTCCAGAACTTCTTGCTATAACAACAACTAAACAGAATGTGTTGCAGATTTTCTTCTTCTGATTCACAGAGGATACATCTTGAAGCTAAAGAGAAACCAATTCTCTTTAAGTATTTAGTTGTAGGAATATTTCCCAGGAAAAACTTCCATAGAAAAATAGAACATCTTCTCGGGACCTTACTTTTCCATACCCATTCAGCCCAAGTGACAACTGGGTACTTTCTTTGAATCAAATTCCAACCAGTCTTGAGATGTTACAAGCTACTTTTGTTAATCTTGATACAATCTGGTTAATTCCTTGGGGCATGGATACTATCCAAAAGGCTTTGAACTTTGTTTCCCCCTCTGATATCAGGTAACCTCCATGCGTCATTCAGCAAACCAGAATTGAGTTTACAATTCGGGCCCTTTCCCATCCTCAGAATCAAATTACAATCAAAAACATTAGTAAGAGCTTGTTTTGAAGGGAGCCATGAATTTTCCAAAGCAGGAATCTTGAGCCATCACTAATGTGAAATTCCACGTGCTTCTTGAGAGTGTACCTATAGCCAAGAAGTTTCTTCCACATCTAATAAGAATTAGACTTAGCCTCAACAGACCACAGAGGATCCATTTTAATGTAACGAGCATACAACCACTTAACCCACAGAGATCCCCTATTGTTGGCCACATCCCATAAATTCTTGATTAAACCAGCCTTCAACCAATCATCCACATGTCTCATGCTAAGACCACCTTCTTTTTTGGGTCTGTAGATATTATCCCAAGAGACAGTATGGAGGTGTCTTTGTTTATTGAGATCGTTCCAGATGAAATCCCTCATAAACTTCTCAATATCCATAATAACTTCTTTAGGGAGAGGAAAAGTAGAGGACCAGAATATATGATAAGTTGTAAAAGTGGATATGAATGACTCTACCCTACCAGCATAGGAGAGTAACCTCCCCTTCCATGAATCTAATTTCTTCTTAATTTTGTCAAAGATAGGTGCACACATGGCCTTAGAGATACTATTTTCCAAATCACGGGCACCCTTACTTTAGAAAAAGCTAACTTTTAAGATTGTTGAGCTTTAATCCAAAAACCTTGCCAAAGGAATCAAATACTTCATTAATGGCAGAGGCAATGAGCATATCTACCTTGGTAAACATGAGGATATCATCTGTGAAGAGAATGTGTGAAACCCCAAAGTCCTCCGAGGCTTTTAAATGCATAATCTTACCCATCTGAACAGAAGAGTTCAAAATAGATGTGAAACCTTGCATTGTAATAATGAACAGATTTGGAGCAAGGGGGTCACCCTGTATAACTCCATTGGAAGCTTCAAAGCACATTGAAGGAGAACCATTAATTAAAACCTGAAAAGAAGCCGAATAAAAAACAAGTGTAGATCCAGTTCAACCAACAAGGGGGGAAACCCATTTTCTCCATCATAAAGAGGATATAGTCTCTCCTCACTGTATCATAGGATTTGGAAATATCCACTTTAGCACACATAGATTTAGGTCCATTTGAAGAATTGAAATACTAAGAAGTTCATTTGCAAGAAGAATGGCATCACCTATCGTTCTCCCTTTAATAAAGGCCACTTGGTTAAGATCTATAAGAATTGGAAGGATCATTCTCAATCTATTTGCCAAGACTTTAGTAATGATCTTGAAGATCACATTGCATAAAGATATAGGGCGAAAATCCTTCAAGTTAGAAGCTCTCGAGACCTTAGGGATTAAAGTAATAAAAGATTTGTTGCACTCACGTAGAAGTTTTTCAAGATCAAAGAAGCTTAAAATGGATTTAGTAATCTCATCTCCCACAATAGGCCAACAAGTTTTAAAAAATCTTCCATTAAACCCATCTGGGCTAGGGGCCTTGTCCACATCCAAATGCTTAACCAAAGATTCAATTTCCTCCTTAGTAACCCACCTCCTTAAATCACTAACTTGAGATAAGGAAAGCTTGGGAACAGACCAAGAGTCATCCCAAACAACCAGGTCCCTATCAGCCGAATTAAAAATAACTTTATAATATCCAACTATTTGCTCAAAAATAGCTAAAGGGTCAGTGATAACACCATCATCATTAGTATGGAGGATATAGATACTATTCATGATCCTCCTGGTTTTAAGAGAGGCATAGAAGAAAGAAGAGTTCTTGTCACCTTCCTTAAGCCACCTTACTTTGACTTTTGTCTAAGAAAAGACTCTTCATAAATGTGAGCCTTATGTGCTTCATTTTTAATTTCCACCACCTCACATTGTAAAATGGAATCTTCAGGATGAGCATTGACTTTTTTTTGCATATCAAGAGCCTTACCCTCAAGCTCTTTAGCCTTGGAAGAGAAGTTCCCGAAAACATTTTTATTCCAATTGATGAGGGCTTCCCTGACTGTAGAAAATTTCATGTAGAATTTAAACATAGGGGCACCAGAGGGAGAAGAATTATGCCAAGCAGTCTTAACCACACTTAGAATGTCAGGTTGGTTAACATATGCATTAATAAAATGAAATGGAGAAAATCTCTTATTAGAAGGATGCAAATGAACTGCTAACAAATGGTGATTACTCACAATGTCGGAGATGACCTCACCCCAGAGCAGGGGAAACTAGCTTAGAAAGTCAAGATTACAAAACACCCGATCAATTTTAGAAAAGGTACTTATTCCCTTCTTGCTATGACTATCCTAGGTGTAAAAAGGTCCCTTTATGGTAACCTCCATAAGGCCAGTCACGTCCAAGAATTCATTAAAGTCAGTCATGCTCATTGCATAGGGAGCATGTTTACCAAGTCTCTCATTATTAAATCTAACTGTGTTGAAATCCCCAATAACACACTAAGCAGAATGATTGGAAGAACTAATCTCATTAAGAGATTTCTAGAGATCCTTTCTATCGACATCACCATTGGTACCATAAGAAGTAGAAAGAAGAAAGGTCATGTTTAAGGCACCCACCAAGAACTCACAATGGACAATCTATTCATTTTCAAAGATTTTCTTAATAGATATATCTGAATCCTACCACATAACAATGATTTGAGTATAGGAATAATAATCAGAATTGGAGACATAGCTCGCATTCAAACACATTGCATTAACCATGGATTCGACACCTTCCTTCTTTGTTCTAGATTCTAAGATAATATATATATATATCTGCTTTATTCCTAGCAATCTCATTATGAATGTGAGAGATTTTATTATGACAACCTCTCACATTCCATGAAAGAATTGATAAAATTTTATCCATTTGGAACAACAGTAATTAAGGGACCTTCAATCATTGTAAAATCATCCAAATTGGGGTTACTGTCCACACCTTCAAAATTTGATAGAGGAGAATATATATCAAGCGAGGTAACAATTGAACTTGAGGATGACTTCGACACAACTCTGGGAGGGGACTTGGACTTTTTCCTTCTTCTTTCCCATCCCTAATCTAGAGATGTCATAGGGGTTGTTAACTTATCAGATGAACTTGAAGAAGCTTCTTGGTTCAATCCCATCACCATATTCATGGACTTACCCTTCAACACATTCCCAGATGACACCATAACCAGAGACGAGCTCATCACACCCGTCACAGAGGTAAAAGGGACGTTACCAATGTCTTCAACAACATCGATGAACACTTCACCTTCTTCCTCAGAAAAACCAACAGGTGGCTTACTCTTTGGAGCCCAAACTTGTTTCTCGTTATTCACTGGAGCACGAGGTTGAACAAGTTCCTTGTATGGAGTAAGTCACAAGCCTAACTCATGCCCATAGTTCCCACATTCCTTGCATTTTGTTGGTAGCCATTCATACTGAAACAAGATCTTGTCAGTTTGACCATCGTCGCTCTGTATAGTAAGATCTTTTGGAAATTTGAAATCGATAGGGATAAGAACTTGGAGCCTAGCATACTCCATCCGTGTGAAATCAACAGTCAGTTTATCAACTTGAATCAGCTTCCCCAAATATGACCCGATGAAGTTGAACATTTCATCATCCCATAGTTCTAAGGGTAGATCATAGATCTTTAGACAAATAAGGATCTCAATTAACTTCTATTTCTCCATTGGCTCCCCTCACTCCCATTTCTTTATGAACACCGGCTTGCCGACAATGAACCATGGACCACCTTCAATGGCCGTCAAGAGATCTTCATCATTCAAAAACATCAATATAAAGCAGCCATTGCCTCTCGATCTAATTTCCAATGAACCTTTAACATTCCAGATATGAGCCAAATACCAAACCAGAGATGGCTAGCGCCGATTCATTCCCACAATGTAGCCCGCAACAGTTATGTTCCATTGAATAATATTGCATTCTTCTATGGCTTTGGAGTATAGTAGCTTCCCTTCTAAGATCAGGATGTCAGTCTTGATCAGCTTCATGTTGTTCAAACTTTTAGCATTCGAGACTAGATCTGACCATGATTTTACATCTACTGCAACTCAAACTGAGCAAGGGTTTGTCCTCCAGAACAACTACTTCCTAGGATCACTAATCTTCTCCACACTCCTTTGGTCGATGACAACTACAGTAGGGATACCGGTCTCCGCCGCCAGTGGCGCAGTCACCTGAATCGCCTTGAAGCCTGACATGGAAGCCATTAACTCAATTCAAGATTATTAGCTTTTGGTGAACTACATGTTCATCAAGAGGCGGTGAAAAAGATGGACAAATGGGTTCTTGATGTTAATGAAAAAGGAGAGACGCTATTTTATCTTGGAATTGCAAATCAAGGACGTTATCATGGACCATGCAAAAGCATGGTTGAAGTTGTCTGGGTCACACTGTTGGCCTTGATTAGCCATCCATAGATGTCTTTGAGTTGGCTAACGTGAGGTGGTAAGAGGTGTTGTGGAGACAAAATATGACCCATTTGTCTTCCCGATCATCCTTGTTGGTAGTTCTCAAGGAAGCACACCATGAGTGAGATTTCCGCATATGTTTTCAAATTGGCAATAAGGGATGTCCAGTTGTAATTATGTGCATGACATACACTTTATGCATACTATTAGTGAATCCAATCCTATCAATGAAGCCCCAATCATCGCACCTTGTGGCCTTAAGTGCATATTTTTAAAGATCAATGTAGTGCTTCTTTTTCTTGCACAACCATGGACTATGTATGCTGTCTTAAGGATGAGTTGATGAGGGACAATGGAAAAGGAGGTTCCATCTTGGTAGGGGTTATTAATTTCCATTAGAAGTGATAGAAAGAGAGAGAAAGATATTTGTGTAGCCATACAACTTGGTCATCGAGGATGCTTGCTCATAGGTTCTTGTGGAGCATTTCTTATAGAAGTAGTTGCATTGGTGTAGATACAATCAATTAATAACCCCACTTTATATAGAGAAAAACAACACGTTAGTAAAAACATTGGTGGTACCAACATCACGACCATTATGTGTTCTCTCTGTATCTACTACTGGTATAAAATCTCCTAAACCATTGTTAGAACTTACCCATTAAAAGACTAAGTCGAATGCGTCAACATATGTTGGTGGTACCAACATTAGGTGAAAGATGTTGACGAGAACTTAAAGTCATTTAATGCATGTATTTGTGGTTGTAGGACGGTAGGTGACAGATTCCACTCACATTTGTCTTGGAGGTAACTACCGTGGGGTCAGTGCCACTAACATAGCCATGTATCTTCCTACACAATTGTAATAGTTGTCCAAAATAATTATCTTTGTCATACCGACTAGTATTTCAGTGCCATCGAGATTTAAATGTAGATTTCTTAACCAAATTTTAGGGAATTTTGCACCACCAATATTCTCCTATAAATTCCCTACACGGTGAGCATGATTCCTGGCACATTTTTTAGTTGAATCAAAACAAACATTGATCATATACAAGATATATTTTGTTATAATGAAACCTAAAATAATATCTAAAACAAAATCAAGAAATTCTAACTAGAATTTACGTAATGGGTTGGACCCACCAAGTGCCTTTTTTTACTTCCTAGGATCGATTCTATTCTTGCTTCTAACCTTTTTTGTCATGGGTGGCTGATGAAGAATGAGTTGAAATATGAATTCCACCTTGCCATCATCAATACCTAGAATGAGGTATCCTTGCCCCATTCTTGTGATACATCAGTCATAGCTTGGACAATCTCCCAAATAGTAGTTCAAATCCATATATTTTTTGTATGTGCATAACTGTGGAATAGAATGGATAAATAAATTTATCCACATCTACTAATACATCTTCACATATCGCAACATGCCTCACTATGAAATCATTTTCCAACTATATTTTCATGCAGGTTTTCATTCAATCCTTCAAACCTAGCTTCTTGGATGTGGCAAGTGGCATAAGATTTAATGCTTGCACCAAAATCATGTATTTCTTCTTTGAACTTATTTCTACCCATAGAACATTGAGGATCTTTATTCTTTGGTGGAAGTCTTCCTTGAAGTATCACACTCATCACCTCATTGAATTCTCTAAAGATTGAGTCATTGATCTTTCTCTTCTTTAAAATTTCTAAAAAATATCTAGAAATTGTCATTCTGAATTTCTAACTTGGTATTGTTTGGTGTAGGAACTTTTCTGGACCTATGCATGTGTTGAGATATATGCAGACTCTAGAGGGTGTCCTCCCTAGTCTTGAATTGAAATCACCACCTATAGTAACAGGTTTCACTATAGCATGTAACATGGATCTCTCCTCTTGAATTGTTAGAGTAGGAAAGGTTGTACCATGTTGTGGTTTCTCCTTCTCACATAGATGAAAATGAATTTTGGTCACCGGCGATTGTGCAAAACATTCGTATTTTATCATAGGACCTATGTTGTTATATTTTCTTTTGATTTATGATATCATTAGCTTGTTCAAAAATCTATTTTTGTAGGATCCCTACTTAAAATCCTTGACTAACAAACTTCCTATGTATTTGAGAATACTAGGTCTCATTTGTGTTCATGAACTTCCTCAGCATGACATCCAATCTATCAACCAACTTGGTCATGGTTCCTACCAATTTTTCTAAGAATTGTGTTGATGTTGATGTTATGGATCTGGTTGCCTCTATGATGGACATTGATGAAAATTATTGGGATTCATGCAAGAAAATATAGGAATGATGTACCATGGGTATTAATTATTCCTCCTATTGTTCTGCTACTACATATACATGCACTACTCTTCATCATCCTCAGATTGGTTAGTTCATTTCTCCTTACTGTTTAGTACTATGGATCATATATGACTTAATCTCTTTTACCCCTCGGGCCTCCATGACACTCTTAGTTGAGCTAGTTTTTTCACACTCATCACCCGAATATCTGATTTCTGGGCATATTTTTTAGTATTTTGTGACATTTCTTAGCCATGTTATGCCAGAAGAATCCTACTTGTGCACTATGAAGTGTGGTCTTCTCCCCTTTGTGTAGGCCATACTAAAATATTTTACTTTGGTCAAAGAGATCAATGTCATGGCGGGGGACCTTCATAAGCATGTCTTGTTAATGTTACCAAGCTTTACATGATTCAGTTGATTATTTCTTAAAGTTGTGAATCTTGCCTAGAAGTTGTGTAGTCTTCTATGGATAGAAATAGAGTTCAAAAAAATGTCTATCATCTGGTCCCATGTCTCAACATTTCTACCTCTAAATTTCAGAATCATCTCCTCACCATGTCCATAAGAGTGATCAGAAACGACTTCAAATATATTATAGTTGGAGCCACCATATCCATCTTTAGATTATGACCACTTACTACTAAGTCGTTAATGTGTTGCATCCAGTCTTCATTGGTGTGTCAATGGAATTCCTAAGACTTTACTAAAGCTACTAGGGTTGGATCTGTCTTGTAGTTTCCCACAATCAAAACCTATTATTTAATCAGACTCAATTTTATAGTAGTACACGACATTTTAATTTTTCCCCAGATTCACTGCTCCACCACTTCCCCTACATGGTCATAAACATCCCCCAAATTAGGCATTTGTAATTCTTCTAGTTCAGCCTTTCAATCTTTTGAGTCAACTAGTGGTTCTTCTTGATTCATTAGTTGTTATGCTGGTAGTGTTGGTGGTGATGATGAGTGTGGATATCTGTACTCAGTGGAACATGTGCGGATCATGAACTACTATTTGAAACAAAAGAAAGATGTAATATTCACAAGGTACTAGAATACAAAAAATGCAATAAAAATTTTAGTAAATAGAAAAAGTAAAGAATAAAAACAAAGTAGCCTAGAGTGTTGAACCTTAGCACTTTTAGTGCTAGCATTGTAAATTCCTCATCATGATTCTAAAAACTCAATATGATTTGTTGTAGTGTATAAAAACAATTGTATGTGTCAAAGTAAAACTAGAATTTGAGTTCTAAGTGTCGAGCTCAGGATATTGGAAACCAAAACCAAATGAGCTAATCCAATGGAAAACATTAAGTTGATTGTTTGAAAATTAAAAAACTAAAATTAACAAGTGATTCAAAAAATTTTGAAATTGGAGAGATGGATTCTCTAGGATTATTGGTTACACCCTAGTTTTATTTATACTTGATTTCATTTTACCCAAAATAATTCATCATTTCATAACAACAATTAGGATATATAGTTTACATTACCTACTTTCACTATTTAATACACAATTTAATCTAGACAAAATCCCACTTTGCAATGTGTAAGTAAAATACGAAATGATTTATGATCTAATTCTGGAAAATTACTATCACAATTGTTAGCCCTCTTTTGTAGTGTGTTATTAATTGTGTTGATGGTAATTTATCTAACACTTAATCCATCTTTTGAACTAGAAAAGCACATGAAGCATGTACATGGTGATGAATATGGAACATGGAAAATTAAATAACATTATTATTGAAATTTTGAGTAATGGAAATTTGTTTTGAATAGAAATCATCAATTATAAATTATTAGCGAAATAATTCTAGCTCCTACAGGAAAGTGGATTAAGGCGCATATTTGACATGGTATCACAGTAGATTTTGGGGGAAGATAGGAAACGTGAAAATAACAGAACTAAGTAAGGAAACATGAATAATTATAATCCCCTCTGAATATGGGCATGAATTGATAATGTTTTGACCGCCAAACTCTCCCCAAACGTTCTAGGAAGATCTTCTTTCCATGTTCTCACGTTTTCTCCTCTCCTCATTTTAGTCTAAGGATGGTATTTGGCACTCTCTGATTTATTGTTGGTGGCCTTCATGGATTGGATTTTAGGTTAAGATTCATGGTCATTCATACTTTACATCAGTGTCACCAACTTCTCTAATTCCTTGTTTGATTAGAAGTGAGTTTACCATTAATAAGAGCATCGTTGGCATATAGTTGTTACTATACATTCTTGAGGTGCCCTCTCTATGGAACCAAGATTGACCTGAGTTCTCTCAACTTCTACTATGCAATTTCTAATGAATGTTGGTGGTTGAGATGGATCTTGGTGGTACCAACTAGATGAATATATCCAAAATCCTTGAAATGCAAAGATCTTTCAGTAGATTTAGATATAAATGACCATTTCATGCAAAATGACCTTTAAAATTTTTATATTTATGTACAAGAGTCTCACATGCTAATTTTGCATGAAACACCCATCAATGTGAAAAAATGCATAAAATACCTTATGAAATAAAGAAAAAAATCACTATATTAGGAAGATAGAGGATGAGATGAATAATAAGTACCCATCTTTATTCTCGTAGAATTTAAGGGGAGAATTTGATGTTATCAATGCACGGTTATAAGATCCCTGACCTAACTTGACCCTTAATTCATGTTTTAATATCTGGTAGATGATTGGGTTCTTTAATGAAACACTTGGTATAGTGAAGCAATTATTTGGTTGGTGGTATGATCTTGAGATTCTATGTGCAAACTCTTCATGCTTGGAGATCCTTGTTATAATTTGCACATATCATTGTTTTATCTTGTCTTGTCTGTCTCGTTTGAGCATGATTTGATGGGCCTTGGTTGCTTTCACAACACCCTACCTTTTCATTGGTTGAGGTTTGTTGTTCTCCGTGAGCATCTATGATGATAGCATCATTTGTGCCCATTGCTAAGGTTTCTTCAGTGGCTTATATGCTACCAACCATTGGAACTAGGAGCAGAGCTTTACCATGCATGGACCAAAGGAAAACCCAACTAGACACCATAAATGTGAATCCTAATTGACATCAATTGATAGATCTAGATCACCATCTACTACTGAAAACCATGCCCACCATCCACTGATGATGATCTGTACACCACCTATTGCTGAGGTATGATGATGAAGATCATTGATTTTCTACAAGTATAGATCTAATGAGATCCTAGCGAATAGCCTACCAATGAAGAATCTACTCCACCTATTGATAAAGAACATGTCTCATCATCCTATGATTTTGATTGTCACAAAATCTACATGTGTGATGGCTCGAAAATATTGACTTGTTCCTTCTCTCATTTCTCTTCCCTCTTGGGTCTATAAATACCACTATTTCTCCTCTTTTTCCTTAGTTGCATGCTTCCTTGTGAAAATCCAGAGCAACTACGAGTTGTCATCTATTAACAAAATCAAAGAAACTTATTTTTTATCTTACTTTCTTATTCCTTGAAGATTGAAAACTCTCTTTATATCTTTTGAACTTAAATCAATGTAAGTGAGCTTATTATCTTACCGTTTTGGGTGCTTTCCATCATCTTATACCTTGACCTTGTGGCTTGATTTTTTATTACTTAGGGTTTCAACCATGGTGCTTCAACCCTATTTTCTTCTTCTCTCTTGCCCTAGTATTGTGGAAAAAGGTATGTGGCATTCTTTGAAAAATGAAATCTTTTTCTTGTGAATATATTGTGTCTTACATATTAACTTTGAGCTCACTCAAAGCATGAGGACTAAGCTGGAAGCTTTACATCTTCATCAAACACTGGAATGTTTTCCATTATTGTCATTTGAGTGATATACTATATGATGCATTTAGTACCTCATATACATGCAAATCCTAATCATTATTCTAGTCTTTCTAATATGAGAAATGATGGAATACTTGTGTTATTCTAAGCAAGAATGGAATCTATGTTGCATGTCTAATATGAGAACCTAAATCTATAATTTTATTATTTTCACATGTTCAACTAGTCATGCATGGACAAAGTTTCACAATATCAAAGTATATGATCATAAAATTTATATTAATATTAACCCCATGATGTGAAATATGAATGGTGTGAATCCCTTGTTGTTGAGGAACTATACAAAAAATGTTGTTAAGGCTATTACTAGCTTTATATTGCTAAACATTTGTAAAAGCAGAACTGCTACATAGAAATGTTTTATCAATGATTGGTGTTTTCTCTTCTCATACCTTGATCTTATAACTAGCACACCTCTTATATCCTTTTTAGTGTTATCTTTTTATTTCTTGTGATGCTATAAACATGATTCCAAATGAATATGATGCTAATAGGTGAACTTAATCTTGTGATTTCTTGATATGATATCCTGGATAGGATGGGACATCTATATAGTCTTTCATGAATAATAGGGTCTTGTGGTGATCTAGTCATAGAATATGGAATTGATGGGAAAGTGGCAATATAGTAAACCTAATTTGGGTGGTTGTAAATGGATGGTAGCATGTCTTATATCTTTTGGAGTAAAAAAGGCTTGATTAATGTTTAGGTACATCATTGTTGATTGTATTTAACTTTCTTCAAAAAAATGAGCAATTATCTTATTTTAATCAAGTACAACCCTAGTTATGGAGTTCCCTAATTCCTTAGATCTATTTTCATAGGTCATTAAGGAAAATAGTGAAATGAGATAATCTTTAGCAATATGAGAATTGTGAGAAGATGCTTGGAGAAATATATTATTGTGTATAAGAGAATTATTGGGGTTGGTATACCCAAATGTCTTTAAATCATTATGGAATTGCAACTAATGGTCTAAATATTTATGTGATAGTCTTGTCTCAATGTTTGATGGGTTTTGATAAACTTTGTTTGGTGTCATGGCCTATTTACCCAAGATAGACCAATGATTTATGAATCTACTTATAAGAAATTCAATGGTAAATCTAACCTTTCACCACTCTACCTTTGTTAGTTTCTCTTAATTCTAAGGTGTGTTGAGAGATCTATCAAAATCCTTGTATCCTTATGTAGGGAAACATGGTGACAGAATAGGAAGCAAAAAAAAAACTTTTACTGCCATATTCCACATAAACCAGTGGATCACATCAACAGTTATGATGGAAAGGATGGTTTCGATGATACACCTTGTCTTAGAGAAAGTTCTGCAACATCTCCTCATCATTGTAGTCGTGCAACTATCTTCTAGTTGTACTGGGACTCATTTGTAGCTCCACAACGGACAACAGACTCAAACGGTATCTGTAGTAGCTCCTGATCTCACAACAGACTACTGGCTGACGTTGTCCTTCTAGTGACAAGCAAAGGCCACCTCACCTCTATGGAAGTCCCACACAGACCTCTTAGAACTCTTATCGTTCTATTAGAACAAATAGGAAGGAGTTGTCCCCTTCTATTAGCGTACTAGTCATCGACATGCTCTCCCACAATTATTCTCAGACATTCTCTCCCTCGCTATCCCTCCCTAATCAGGTAGGACTTTCTTAGGCTCTCTGGGTTACCACAACCAGAGAGGACAAAAATTGTCAGAACAATTGATTCTCAATTATGTGTGTTGGGAAGACTCCAGTACCTCTCTATTTATATGAGGGGATAGGGTCTAGGTTCCCAGTCTGTACGGGAGTAGAAGGGTCCAAAATTTCTATGAATTTCACAACCTTCGACAGGCGAACTGATCAGTTCACTACTGAATCGATCGGTTGGCAGTGTGAGCCAACTGGTTCACATAGTGAATCGGTCATTTCACATGTTTCCCTAATCACAATTGAATCCACAATTCATTTCCAATTAGTGTCCAACATCAATCCTTGTTCCAATCAAATTGAACAAATTGAAAAAATCAACTATTTTCATGAATTGAAAAAATCACCTGAAGCTTCGATTGGTATGATTGATCCAGTTGTTTCACTAGGTGAACCGGTCATCACAACAACCTGAGCCAGTCATTTCACCCTATGAGCCGATTGGTTGGTGCCCTAACTCATGCAGAAATCAGCCAGTTCAATTTCCAATCAACCTGACACTCTAACCAGTTGGTTCAACACTTGAACTTGATGGTTCTGAGTCCAATCAGTTAATTGGTAGTTTAATTGAATACCTAAACATCTTTAGTAATCAATTTAAACATCATTCATGGATAAAATTCTATTCTAGGTGATTTCTTATGTATATGACCCTATAGGTCCCATATTACATTAGTAGTGAATGTCCATAACCAATTATGACTCATAAGCAAAGAGTGGTGCTTAGTCACACATCAATGCTACCCAAATAAATGGAAAGTTGGAGAAGAACTTCAACCTACAATTTGTACATGGTGTCACAATATTTGTAGAGTTCCTTTGTCTCTGATATCCACATTGAACTCGAGGCATGGAGTAGTCATCCTCTTATACATTCAATCTTGTTCCTTAAACCAGAGCAGATTGTCCGAGATATATGTAAGCTCAATATCACGTATTGATTCACATGGGCATGGCCATGCTTTTCTCAGTCTCTCTAATCAAGAGACCTAGAATGTCATACTCTTGTAGGGGGGATAAATCCCATCTACATCACTCACAATCATCCCCATGTGTCACAGTGTACCCAATCATCACCTTTATGATGACCCTTATTCAGGATCACAGAGGATAATGTCAAAGCATACCAAACGTCATGTTATGAGTACAGTGACTTTAGGTATAACAACCACAATTGCCACCAACACTATGAGAGATGATTCTAACTACCAATGTATGGTTTCCATGTATCACTCTTATGGTGGGTCTGTCTGATACTCTATTCTCTAAAAAGTATTTATGTCCTTAGTTTGATATCACATATCATGAATAATGAGATCTTATCATCAGCCAACACACAATGTCATTGCTATCTATCAACCTTCCACAATGACATCTAACTAGGGACATAACAAGAATGTATCTACTCTTATCATCCGTATAATCTTATTGTTCAAGTAACATACTTGAATACATACATCATTGAGTAATATCATTTTCTAGACATTTATTAAGTTACTTCATTATCTCATAACTGAATAAAATAGAATAAATTGGAAGTTTTCCTTTATTATTAATCAAATCATTTATAATTATGCCATTACAATCATTATATGATTCGCTCTATGGGCATATATACCAACACCTTAGATATTATACATATTTTCCATGGAGGTTTCACTAGCTAGCTAGTATTCTGTGTTGTAAGCCTCAAATCACCCAAGGCACCTTAGATATTATACATATTTGTTGTGGAGGTTTCACCAGATAGCTAGTAGTTTGTGTGGTAAGCCTCAAACTACCTAAGGAATTATAAATTGTGAACTCATCTATGTATTATATATATTTAGGTTTAATTAGAGAATAGCATGGATGCACTTTGATTTACTTTACTTGTTGCAACTATGTGAAATATACGATGTACATGTATGTGTATGGCTCATATATATACATGGTATAACATTTTGTTTTATAATGTACATTCTTTGTTAATTTAAATACTACCTCTTCAATTAGAACCTAATATTTTAAAATGATAGTAAGTATTTAATGTTTGTACTTATTATATTATATCAATGGGAGTAGGGCCCTTGCTCCATGACCTTCCAAATATTTTAGGTGACCAACATAACAACCCAAGTTGCAGTGAAGAACATCCGTCTCTTAGAGGATACCCATCATCTAGAGATAGGTGATGCTTATGTGGTCACTGTAGATATGTTATGCTTTTGTGTTTAGAGTAGTTCGTCTAGAGTTTTTCGTATATTCGATGGTATAAAAGGGAAAGTTTTGTAAAGTTGTATCGACCAGGTCGAGAGTTTGAGACACATTCCATGTAATTTTTTTACTAGTAGTACATGTTATTTATGCACCAAAATATCATTTTGTCAATAGATCACTGAGTTTACTATTTTTTGAAGTGAACATATTTGTAGAATTTTAATGTACTTGCAAAGGCCTATTTGATATAATTATGAGGTGTTAATTATGTACTTTTATTCCTTTTTGCTTATTTATAAGTTTCTAATAATGATGGTTGTGTGATTTTAATCATGGTTTTGATATGAGTATTCTTGATCTTGTGGTGGTGACGGAAATCATGTACAAGTAGCTGCTTCACATTTCCCATTAAACCATGAGGATGATATCCCTTAATAGTGTAGTTAATTTTGTGACCCATTCAAATATTAGATGTTTGTTTACCCAATTACCTATATAACTTTGATATAATTATTAAATTGTTTTATGCTATATTCTAATGTTCTATTACCCGCTATACACAATGATTTTACTTGTTGTCTATTGATGAAGCCCTTGATTGAGCTTTCATCATGTGTAATATTTCTCATTATTCACATTTATAAGTTTCATATTGTAATCATTTTCCAATAACAACTATTTTGTGTGAAATAAACTTATGGATGTTATTTCCATGTTTTTATGGTGCTTTGACTACAAGATGATGGAAATGAGAGAAGGAGGTGGAAAATACATTTTCTTCATGGTTGGTGGATGATGTGAGTTTGTATGTACGAACAAATTCCATAAGATAGATTATCCTAGGTTTTAAACCATTTTCACAATGCATATCACTCACCCCCAAGAACATGGATCAATTGTAGTATAGTGAAAGGTTGTACCCAAGAGACAAAACATTGAAGAAATAGTCTATGAACCAATTATTGAAAACAATATTTAAAACTAGTGATTGAGGGTGATTATAAGATAATGGTTGCATTGGATGTTGCAATGTAATAAAACAAATGAATAGCGGTTGCTAAAAATATTAAAGGGACACTAGGACATTTGGATTTCCCGACCATTTCCTACATAATCATCTTAATTGTTCCAAATCAGTAATCACATCAAGCTAAACTAGGACCAAGTGAACTAGTCCCCTTTCAGAATACAAGTTTCACAAGGATCAAATTTCCCATAGGCTCGAGGACTTTTTCTCCACAGATCATAGCCCAACCATCGTGTAGAATTCCTTCCTTAGTTTCATCTAGAATCCTACATTTTCATTCAAGAATATAATTCTATGTTTAATGGTCGCTATATTTAGGATTGTACTGGTCATGCTAACTGAATGGTCATTTCAAGAAGAAATCTATTAAACTAAATAAGAAAATCTAAATAATTGAAAATTATAAGTTTGCTAACAATTAAGAAAGGTACAGGAGATGGGATACTCCCCATGTACCAGTGATAGAGTCTACTTGCTCACATCCATAGTGAAATAAAAAATACAAGTAGAGAACAAATCATGAAACCATCAAACAACAAGTAAAAAGTCAGAGGTCTCTAACTATGAATCTCAGCTCTCGTAGAAAATGGTCTAGAAAAGTCCACCAAGTGAATATCCTTCGTTCTTCCTTACCCCTCTTTAAGTAGCAAAACATGGCTAGAAGTGAGTGTAAACACCCGCTGGTACTTTGATTATATCTTCTCATTATTTGTGTGGACTTCTCTCCTCCAATCGGTCCAACAAGTGTGTGTTCAAACCTATTTTCTGTGCTAGTCAGGCGACCAAGAAGTAGGTTAGTCCATTGATCGTCAAGTAGTGTGCCTAATTCTTTTTGTTCCACTGATTGGAAATTCAGATCAAACAACCCTCTATATGAAGATCCACTGGAGAATGAATGGGCTGACAGATTCATGAGGTGGAATGATCAATCAATTGGGTTCCCAAATTCCTAGTGGCTACTGACATCTAGGGCCTCAATTCCAATTGTTCGACCAGTGAGGCTTATTGATCAATCAAGATCTGCTCATTGTAACTATTCTATAGGTGGATCGGTCGACTGAGATGTCAGGTTGGTTGATAAAGTATCCTTCAAAACTCATTATTTCTACTGACTTGGGGGAGGAAATTTGGAAGTGACCTTTGGTCAATCGATCAATGAGTTAGATTGGTTGATCAAGTTGTCGACAAGTATTCCATGTGTATTGATCTTGAGAGTATATTTTGACTAATCGACCAGTGAAGAGGATCCTATGATCTATCTCTTGATTGTGAGGAGCCTTGGATTGGTCTGGATTATTGGCTTACTAATGAACGTGGTTGCCCAATTTGCCTCCCCGATTTTCATTTAATAGCTCTATTTTTCCTTCTAATTCCTCTTGAACTTGAATTGCATGGATGGGAAAGGACTTACGACATGCTCTCATGTTGATTTGTGCCTTTAAATATATAAGAACGAGATTTACCATAAAAATCCTAATAATATATGAACAAAAGCAAATCAATGAAACTAAGAATGACAAAATCAAAAACCAATTGAATTGAGAAAAAATAAGCTAAAAAGTGAAATGAAATTGTGATGATTATTCATTCATTGGTGGACTCTAGAATGAACCTAAGATCACTCCCAACCTACCCTAAGTGATCGACAATTACATTGAAGCAAAATTCTCCATGAATGACCAAGTTCTAGTGCAGGACGAAGCACCAAAACCATAGTGGAAACTCAGTACAACTGTGATATCATGAAAAAACTCACATACTTGAAGATAGGATGACGATACACTGGGATAAGTATCAACAATGATTGTTCACCAAAATGGTTGTAGTGTTCATAAACTAAACTAGTCATGTTGTCTACTTATGGTCATGCCATCTAGAGAATCATCATTCCTCAACTTATCCACTGTGGTTGTGCATAGTCATGCTACCTCAATCCCACTAGGGTCGTGCTTCCAAAAACAGGCATGCTACCCAAACTATAGAAATCCAAAATCAACCTAATCATATTATAATATCAGTATGGCCATTTTCCATCAGCATGGCCATTCTCACCTCACCCACCACGATTGTTCTTCCTAGAAAGGTTGTGCTACCTACCAAACCCCATTGCTTCTCTACTATCATGTTACCATCTTGCCCCCACTTAACCCTATCCTTTCCACGCCACTATATAAGCATTTTTGGAGGTTCGACAACAAGGTTAGATCCCTTAAGAATTCAACTATCTACCTCCTACCTAACCCATTCCACTTATAGTGTATCACCTTCCACCCCAAAACCCAAACATTTAGGGTTTTGACCACTATCCATTCCATTTACATGATATTATAGCTTAGAGGAAGGAAGTGCTCAAGCTTGCAGCTACTGGAGAAGGAGGACTTAACCACTATTTCAAGATCCATGACTTCTATCTCTTTCTTCTCCATTTTTGTGTTTTCTATTTCCATGAGTAGCTAAGTTCCATTCTTGGGTTGTTTGGGGAAATAATTGTGACTTTCATATCATGTTTGGTAACTATTGTTATAAACACTAAATTTTCTTCTAGAAATGCAATCCATATGCTTCTATCTCTTTCTCCCATATCTTTTTATGGTGAATGATTCTTGAAACCACCCAAGTATAAGAGAATGGTGTATATGTGGGCTTTTAGATAAAATCTCCTAACTAGTGTATTCTTAGATATCTACAAATATTCCTACATACCCAACTACTTTCCTACTCTTAGGTGTTAAATCAAAGTAGCTAGTAGTGTGTCACATAATGTTCTCAATAAAGAGCATGTCTATATGTTGGATGGAGTGTGAAAGGAGTTAAAACACCATTCACCTACACTCCATGCCACCCTTTTCCATTAGCACATTAGGAGAATCACTTCTAGAGACATATAATAGTGTGGTTGTGATTGTATTATACCTATACCCTAGTCAATTGAATATTGTAAAGTTAGAAAGATGGTAATAGGGACTAGTTCTTCTATGTACACCTAATGCCAACCATGATCAACTAGTAGTCTAGGATAATTTATTTCCATCTCACTATGTTTTATGTTTGGATAACGTGGTTTGATTTGATATGTTTCATTGTATGACGCTAACCAGGTTGATAGTCACATTTACCCCTAAACAACCCACTCCCACAATTAATTTCCTAAAACCCTATTGATTTTATCCTCAACTTGCGTAAGCCTAGTTAGCTTTCATCCTTTTTTGCACAACAAATTGTCTTCCTTGTACTAGTTTTCCTTCTCTTTAGTATTTAGTGTTTGTTATTAGCTATTTGTGTTAGGTTTTGTAGTCAATTGCTAGTTTATCCCTCTAATTTCATTCATAATGTAAGTGCTAGCATAGTGTAACTAGTTTCTTTCTCTTCGCTTTTTTAGTTAGTCTCCATTGAGTTCTAGATGGGATTTATCTAATGTATATTAGTGTAGTTGCCTTTCTTATTTAGATAGATAGCATAATTTTGAAGGTTTAATATTAGTTTTCATTCTTGTTTTTCTTTCTTTCTTATTCATTTAAGGAAATTCGAATTCAAAGTCAAACCCATGAACTCTACACTTTGCAATAGGAATCTAGTAAAGTAAACTGATCTTTAGTTCCCCCACCTCTCCTTATGAATCGACCCCTAACTTTCCTTCTCTATACTACATTTTGAAAATGTGCTCTTGTGGGATACAATTGTTTTGCGTATCTGAGTGAGTAAAATAGAGGCTTAGAAATATTTGTTAGCAACAACCATCACTCACTATGGTATCTATACAAAAGTGACTTAATACCATCATGGTGATGATAGGAAGACCGAAAATTCATGATATTACATATTTAAGATAGAAAACTATAGTATTTGGGTGTTTTAGAAGAATCTAAACTTATAATCATGTATATAGTAAAATATTTCTACACATCTCTCACAACATTTATTCTAATGTACCTACACATAGTGAGTGCATGTTTCAATAAAGGTAACATCAAATTTGTGAGTACATGATCAAACACAAAACATCAAAGTTAAAAATGAAAAATTGCTATACTTGCTCTTTTCTCTTGTAGGAAAAATATTCTAACATCACAATGAGCAACAATTGTTTCCGATGACTTTATGATTTTAGTATTATTGTTGGGTTTACGCTCTTCAACCTCTTCTAAAAATTTGTAAGAAAATCTAATACATACCATTGAATTACTTACTACAAATGCATATGAGAATATGATTGGAAAGGAGACCTATTTACCTCCCCTAGAAAATAAAGCATCTCCCTGATTTCAAGAGAAAAAAGAACACGACTCAGGACAAAGGAGAAGGTGATGTTGGACAGATTGGATAGAAGGAAGTTATCTTGAAGATTTTCAACTAATCTCTCTTATGGTTTCTAGTGCAAGTATGAAAAGCATCAATTACTAGCTTGATTGAATTAATTTATCATGACATTCAACTTTATTGTCTTTAATAGGTTTAAAAATTATTTCACATCTTTTTAGTTATAACTTGTCTACCTGGTGACATGGTTGGTTATCCATATGAGGTAGCCCCATGGTTTTCATAGTTGGCAATGTGAGACTACTTCTACTTTATTAATGAGTGGTTCTCTACCTCCACGAGATGTTCATATGTTTTCTTCCACTCTGTCTGAGATTGATTGGATTTCACATGTTCCACCAATACTTTTTTAGAGGAGGGGGTTGGAAAACACCCTTGTAGTTTAAACAACTAATCTTCTAGCTTAAGATAGAAAACTTGGCGGTGATGACATTGTGGTTGGAGTATTCAAGATTGAAGGTAATGAAGATGGGATACATGATGTTTGATGATCAAGGAAATGTGATAGACCACTAAACTAACTCCAAGCATCTATAAAAACTAGTCACCTTGATATTACCTATGAAGTCTACAAAAACTTGAGTGTGGGGTGAAAAAGTAAATACGATAGTGAAGGTGAAGTCTATGACACAAGTGATAAAAAAATTGGAATAAGATTACATGCTTATGTGAAAGACAGGGATGTAATTAAAAAATGTAAGTAGGCATGAGATTCTAAAAAATGTATGTATGAATGAGATTTAAAATTATAGGCGCGGAGGACAATTTTGAAGTTTTTAAATAGAAAAAGAGGAATGGATAAGTAATGTTTGATTTATAATATCAGGTGTATTTTTTGTGAGTATACAAATCCATTTGAATATAATAGAGAGAGAAAGAGATATCAAATAATCGATGTTTTGGAGGAGAAAAGTTCTTGATAAGTGTGGTTAGAGGGGAACATTTATGATGTTCCTATTTTACACAAATCTCAATGTTGTAGAGGCCCAATCCCTTTATTCCCCATGTACTATAATGCATTGGGTGATGACCATAGATTTCCTTGCCACTAATCATATAAGACCAGTTATAACTCTAAGAAGATTGTATTACTAAATAATATTCTTATAGAAAACCATGATGGAATTCTTTTCCATACTCATGCCGTAAGGACACATAAAAATTCAGTGATAAATATGACATGTCACATATACAATGTTCTAATTGAACTATGCAAGAAGTTGAACACTTTTGAGAACGGTGCATGAAGAGAGATAATTGTAAAGAGATGGAGACAGAAGGAGAGGCTATTGAGGTCAGAGGTGATAGAGTTAGAGAAAATTAATTGTACAAATGATTATATCTCTTCATAAAGAGAGAATAAATCAAAATTTGTAGCTTAATATGAATGTTGGAAACAATTCAGAACTATATATATATATATATATATATATATATATATATATATATATATATATATATATTGTATAGTTAAATATATATAAACATACATATAGTTATGCATATATATGTTATATAACTATATGTATGTTCATATATATACATATAATATATGTGTATATATAAACATACATATATATATATATATATATATATATATATATATATATTACATACATACATAAATATAAATACAACAGTGAAGATATGATCTAGAGGGAAGAGTAGACTACAAATGTAATCTTGAAAATTCTCAGTAAAAACAATTTTAAGATACTATCTTATGATAGAAACAATTAAACTAAAGAAGCATGAGGAAGATGGATGGACATTGCTATGTAAAGAATCAGAGGGAAATAATCCTTGTAGAAATAGTTGAGAGGGAATACAATAACAAATAATTTATAACAACTAATATAGATATTAAAAGTTTTTCCTTTAGATCAAGGTCACATGAAATAACTGTTGTTTCCTTCTAGGGCCTTGGGAAAACCAACTCAAGACCTTATTTACTCATGGAAAGAAGGTCAACACTTCTTGTCCTTTTTCCTAGGCCAAAAGAAAACCACTATTTCTTTTAGACAAATTGTTACTTCACTCACCTTGAAGCACCTTAATGAGACTTAATCATAAGAGAAAGAGATCGGAATAAGGAACTATATAATGTAAAAGAATGTGATCACTAATGAGCTTCTCATAGAGTATATAACCTTACGACAATGAAGAAGCTCTATTTGAGGACAAAATAAGTCACTAAGACTAAATAACACAAGATATTTTTTACAATGGTTATATGCCTCAAGTGTTTGAGAAAGTGATCAAATATCATCCATATACATGGAAATAAATTAGGGTTAGTCTTAGAAGGCAAAATTGAGCGTATAGAATCTTCTATAGTCACCAGAGTCAAGGAAATAAAAAATATAATAATGTTATGACTGATATTCGATCAAACTGTACTATGACTGAGATATACTTTGGTTGACCTATACACTAGCCTCAATTCATAATGATGATTATGAAACTAAACCAAGGAAAATTTTACTATCCTGTGGTTAAAATATATTTCAGAAAATATGAACTTAGTCAAGTTGAGAATTCGACCGAGAGATATCCAAAAGGTCATTACTTTTGAGATTTCTACCACATGAACTATGGTTCATATGAGCTCATCTACATCAAACTATGGTATAGATAAGTGAAATCCTTTGGTTGATTTAGAAAAAAACACTATACATTTGATTGAGAATCCAATTGACCTAACAAATCGAATTCTGGCACAAGGCACTTTAGCCATAATGGATAACAATTTATGAGGCTTATTATGGACCCAACTAAGTTGAAAAGTTTCTTGTGGGATCGCTAAAAATTATTCCCTTAATATTTATAATCAATTGAGATTTTGTAAGTCTTTGTTGTGATTTGATAATATAAAGAAGTAATTTTTTCCCTTACATTCATTATATCTATTTTAAATGGTCGAACTCATATGATCATATCACTGCTTAACAAAATAATTTAGAAACAATATTAATAAGAAATATATCATTCATCAAAATAGGTTTATCAATAGTGTCGTTGGAGGAAAAATTGTACAAACATATGAACCAAACAATTCTATCCAAATATATTTTTTATTGATATATAATATTTGAATATATTACATATATAATACATTACTTATTATGAGATTATAAGTTTTCCGTGTGTTTACATATATATCTGTATACATTTGTGTGTGTGAATAAACAATTGTGTTCCAAAGTAGGTGTAGCTTATATGTACCCATATGGATTTCACATGAGTGTAGAACTCCATATAATAATCAAAGCTTGCAGATTTGTTATGTTCCTTTAGATTACGCATGTACAAAAACTTACCTCAATCTGACATTCATAGATAATCTACTTAAATATGTATACTTTTTTAATCAATAGTAAAATGTTGGAATTGTAGTAACTTTTGGCTGATATGTATCTGATAAAATAACATGGGATTGTGATTTTTACATAGTCTATTATATACAATTATTGATTTTAGTTCGTATGTTTGAATCTACGTAACAAATTCCACATGCTTTTTTAATGAGTGGTATACTAAGTTTCATGTATTAGCCGATACACATCTTAAACTAATAATGTTGAGAACAATACGTATCATATACAAATCTCCGAAATGTGTGTGTGTCTATATATATATATATATAGAGTCATGCTAGAATATACTTGAGTGTACGGATCGCACGAATACACTCAAGTGTGTTTGCATATCAAGACTGTTTTTTGCAAAATATAAACCGTTGATCTTCACCGTCATACTATAACTAGGCTACATACAAATTTTGAGCCCATTTGGATGAGTGTAAGTCACTCATCCAAGGGCAAAAAAATCGACGTGCGAAACTAATTTGAAATGCATAATTTTTGCGGTCTTCATAACATGAGCTATACATATCCAAATGTGCTCAAATTTTGCGTATGAGTTATTCACGAGATGTTTATGAAGATCAACAGATTACATTTTCAAAAAAAATATTGCATCATGAAAAACTACTTGAGTGCATTTTGCTCCGGATACACTCGAGTGTATTCTAGCCTGACTCTCTCTCTCTCTCTCTCTCTCTCTCTCTCTATATATATATATATATATATATATATATATATATATATATATATATATATATTCTTAGATACAATGCACATTTTCAAATAAAAAACTCTTATAGCATACGTTTGCAATATAAAACTATAATAATACTTCATTGTAAAATAATGCATACGATATAGATTCAAAAGACTAAAATACATCAATACATCATCTCTAAGAATGAAGTAGTGCATGCGTTATATATTCATATAAATTATAATGTGTCTTTCTATTAGAATATGTCTTTTTTAAAATAAATGTTCCAATATTAAACAATACGTGTACTTAAAAAAAAGAGTAGAATTCGTAAATCCATTCTCTCTCTTTCTCTCGGCTGTTAAAATTCCAAGTCCAGGGCTGAATAGATTTTTTCAATGTCAGACCAGAAACCGACCCATATTCAGATTTGAGTCACAATGTCTGGACTTAGAATTGAGATATTTTGTTAAATTTGATATGTGGAACCGACCCGAACTTGGATCCTAATCAACCTGGAACCGATACCGATTTGTCAAGATTGGAATATATTAGAAAAATGTATCAAAACTCTCGTTTTGCATAACTTTAAATTTTTAGTTAACTCAAAGTGACATGAATCCATATTTGTGCAAAGTCGGTATCAACAGGAATTTGTCAAATGTATTTTGCGTTGTACTAGTTTTTTCACGCTTCTCATATATAGCTGCGAAAATCGGTAAGATTGGTGTCGTCTTGTTTAAGTTATTCGCCTTACTAAAGTGGTCTTAATAGGTTGGGAACCGTGTTGAGTGTTAACTAAAGGCTGACTCAAATGGGAACCATGGTATAGAGATTCATGTGATATATGTGCGCCCAAATCTGTTGTTGCATCTGTTATTGCATTTTATCTTAACCTCACATCTAATTCAAAGACCCACCCTTAATTGGAGGTTTGAACGGCAGCGATTAAATGCAACAGTCCGAAACAGCAAATTTGTTCCAGATATATATAGCTTCATTTGGTCACCAACCACTCCTATACGGGTTAAATCTAGAAGATTTGCACCCCTCCTATTCGGGTTAGATCTAGAAGATTTGCACCCCTCCTATACGGGTTCACATCCTCTGTGTGTGAGATAATGTGTCCGACACATCCTAGTCCTACACTTTGTCATGGGACCCACAAGTCAACGTACCAGATGTTGTGAGACAGAGGTTAGATACAGAAGATTTGGACCCCTCATGTATGGGTTCACATTCTCTGTGCCTGGGACAATGTTCCCGGCACATCCTAGTCCTACACTTTGTCATGGGACCCACAAGTCAACGGAGCAAATGGACAGAGATTAGATACAGAATATTTGGACCCCTCCTATACGGGTTCACATCCTTTGTGCCCGGGACAATGTGTCTGGCACATCCTAGTCCTACACTTTGTCATGGGACCCACAAGTCAACGGACTAGATGTTGTGGGACATAGGTTCAATACAGAAGATTTGGACCCCTCCTAAACGGGTTCACATCCTCTGGGAACCATGATATATGGATTCTTGTGATATATATGCACCCAAATCTGTTGTTGCAACTTCTTATTATACTTGGTATTACATTTCATCCTAAACTTTACATCCACTTTAAAGACCCATCCCTAGAAGAGTTAATTGGAGGTTTGAAAGGCAATGACTGAATGCAACAACCCGAAACCGTAACCTCGTTACAGCAAATTTGTTCCCGCTATATATCGCTTCATTTTGTCGCTAACACATATCAAAACCGGAATAATTTTACTGTATACCACTCTTAGACTAGGAAAAAAGGAGGCATTTTGGAGTAGGAATAGGTATGATAGCCATGCTTCCTTATTAGAACGGCAAAACTCATCCCAGCTTGTTCTATCTCATATCATGGGATGGGAACGTGAGAATAACTCCATGGCGGGAAATAGCTTCGCTTTAGTCTACCACTTTTTACACCCACTAATGTCGTATAGAATGTCTGGACTAGTTGCATTTTCTTTCCATCCCAAATGAGGGCAAGAAGAGAAACCAAACGCTGAGTAATCCAGATACATTCTATCGGCTGGAATAAGATTAATACATGACACCTAGACGGCAATAGCCTCATCTAAACGTGACACACCAAGTTTGTAGCAGTGTAGGCAGTAGAAACGCAAGACTAGATTACATTGAATACTACGGTGAGGTAGAGCGGAGGAAAAAGGATGACTAGGTGGTGTTGGTCCGTTTCAATCTTTTTATACATGTGAAGCGACCACTCCATATATTTTTTTTCTACGTACGCTTCTTCTTGCCTGCAGGGACTGGATTCCTTGTCGACGAAAGTGAGACAATGTTTAGTGCGTCTACAAGCCTCTAGAACAAAAAGTCCACCGGTTAATATATAAAGTATACTGATCCTGATACCAAACTTCTTCTCTCCTAGAAGGATAGTTAAGAAATGAAGATGCATACATCACACGTTCACATGGCTCCCAAAGGAATCTGGAGTTGGTTCAAATGTACTTTCAAATTCGCAAGCCGTGTCACATAATCACAGAAAATTGTCCGTTGTTGGGGGAATGGGGAATTTGCTTGGTGGAATTAGTTAATTAGCTGGTACGTCCGGTGCGGCGCCAGACATGTTTAGGTTACTTCGTGAGTCGTGACTGGCAGGCGGCCGGGTTTGCGATTCTCATAAGTAAAAGCAATTGTATTTTCAATGATGTGGCCCTATACTGCGAAGATCACGGCCGTATCATTTAGTCTGTGACTAATGTGTCCTGTGATGAGTATGACCTTGCACCAACTGCGGGATTATGGGGTCGCTTTAATTTATACGTTTCCGCGTGCCTTTGATGGTTCCATGTTTTCCGCGCCCCTACGTATCGAAAATGCGCTAGTAAAGAACATTCCAGGTGATCCAGGAGAACTGGCTGATGTCAACTACCAAAGTAGAAACGGAGATCCAGATTACGTAATCGGCAGCTCTGTGAAATTACACACCTTAGGACCATTGTGGGTCTAGATATGACGAAAGAGTGGAACAGCCTATTCTAGAATGGATCCTTTGGGCGTTTAAGTTCTCGTCTAGGGTGGGTTGCATGGTGATGAACTTCGTAAGAGAGGGGTGGTTCTCGATTGCGTTTAATGAGGATTTGGGGGGCTTCTTCTGAAGGCACGAGGGGCTTCAAATAGTGAGACCTGCTTCTGCCGGTTATTTTAATCCTAACCCATGAGGCTTTAGGAAGACATGTGAAGGAGGTTATTACGGACGTGATTATCTTCAGAAACATAGTCCGGCGTGAGGTGGGCCCTGAGCCACCTCTAGTTCCTTGATATCATGCTCTCTTTGAGGAGGAATGAGAGGAAGATGGAGGCAGTCGAGGAGGTGGTGCAATGCTACGAGAGGCATCTCACTTGAGAGAAAATAGGAGTCGCCTTTCATGATGACGGGGGAGTAGGAGAGGAGAGTCAGGTTATTCAAGGGATGTGGTTCTAGGGATCATGCGGAGATGTAGTTAGTCTGGGGCCAAATGAGGAATAAGGACTATGGGGGGATGGTGAATAGAGTGACAAAGAGGTCGGAATGCCGGGTCAATAGGCTCCTATGGTTCTTCGGGAAGATCACCTCGATATTCCAATTTAAATCCTTAGGTTTTGTGTGGTCCAACTAGAGTGATATGTAAGATACATACGATTATAGTGACCAGTGGCGGATCCAGAAATCTACCATAGGGGGGCTGAATTACCAAAACTGGTATTATAGGAGGCCTCCTATACTAATTCTATAGGACAACCAATAAAAACATCAAAAATCCAACCCATAAAAAAATAATGGAGAAAAAATTATTTTTTTAATAATAAAATGAATTTTTTAAAGCTATAACAAACTCTGATTGGTCTCCTACTATTTTTCTATAAGAGGCCTCTTATAGGATAGACGTCCTTGAATTACTATGAGTAGCGACGATGAGGAAAATAATACTTTTTTAGAAAAAGAAAAAAAAAACACCTAATTAGTGTCTCATTTCTCCAACATATAAAATAAGCTATTTGTAAAAAAAAATCTAACATAAATGAAATGATAAATTCACTATTCAAAATAATGAATTTGTTTATATGTCTAAGGTCATAACAAACACATTATTTGATATGTCTTTAAGATTAAACAGCTAGAAGATCAACAATATAATCATAATTCATGATCACTTGATCAGTACAATGTGCATATAATTGGCAATGTGTAAGAAAAATAATAGTTATATTAAAATGAGAAAAAATCATCTTTTAAGTGGAGAACAAGTATTAAAATATAATATGACATCATTTAGTGGATGTTGCCATACTGGAAGAATCAAAAAATTATAGCAGTCAAATCTTATACTATAAATGATATAAGTATAATGTACATGTATATTATAAGATCTTGACACAACGATCAGTTGAAGGAAACTTCAAAAAAAAATATTTAATGTGGTTGTATGAACAACATATGATGGAGAAACACATTGGGAAATAAAAAGTGAAGAGAATGAAGAGGAAAGATCTGTACATATTTTTAATTTAAAAGTTGAAGAAGAGAGGATATGAAAGAAAAAATTATATATTTTTTATTAACTTTCATTTGACATATCATCCTTATTTTCTCTCTCCATTTGATTAAAATTATATTTACTAGATGGATTTTATCACATTTTCTTCTCCTTCTTACCCCACATTTATATTTTTTTCTACTTTTTTTACTTTATGCCAATTTAATCGTCTTATTTTTTTTATAGATAGAAATATTGTCATTATCTTCTCAAGTTCTTATAAATTTGTAATAATTGTTACTTGCCTTAAAATTTATAATATCTAAATGTTATGTAACTAAAAAAGTTTATGAAATACCATGTAACAATAAATATTATTTGGATTTATTTCTATATAGTAATATAGATCTTTTCTTAATTTGAGAGTAATTGACTAATAAAAGTTTGAAAGAAAAATATATAAATATAAGGTGATAGTTGTGCATGTATGGTTATCCTTTTTTCCAATAGTGTATAATTATAATTGAGTGAACTTACTCAATTTATAGCTAATAATATATGTCAATTAATAAGTCAACTATATTACATCAAATTTCAGTTAATAGGTCAACATGATGAATGATATATTTTTATAAACTTCATTTTGTATAATTATTTATATCTTTTATGGATACATACCCCTAGTCTTATAGGGAGACGATTTGTGTAACTCTTAACACAATTAATATGAAACTATTAAACAAATTTTAGTAGGATAAAAATGAAATATATGATTTCTTAAGCTCATAATTGATGGCATGCATATTAGGACGGTAAATTTATGATTTGTGAGTATATAAGATGCATAATCCACAAATATATTAAGTTTAACTATTAAGAAGTTCATACAAATAAGAATGATAGGATTGATTGAAATCGTAAGATTAAAAGTCGCATTTTGAATGATGTAATATTTTTTTACAAAATACAAATCTGTACATGGTATCAGAATACTAATAAAAATATTTTTTTGTTGGGGGCTTCAGCCCCGACAGCCCCCCCTCTGGCTACACCCCTGATATTAGTGACCTTCCTTAGTTGTCGTGAGGGAAAGAGGAAAAGCAGATATAACTAGGTTAACATAACATTCTCGATAAAGGAAGGTGGCTCAACCATTAGTAGATGAGTACTGATATACAACACACTACTTACACCAACATCTACACCCTAGCCTCAGGAACCACAACTGGCATCCTGCACACATGCAACTTTTGGTTTTCAGCTTAAATGAAACTGAGGCTATAAAATATCCCATACCCCCACTCTCTCTCTTTTTATCGAGGCTCCCTCTCACTCCCAAGCACTGTGCGCTGACTGCCTCCTCCTCTCCTCCACGTCGTGTCCAGAGACCGCCATTGTCTCGCCCAGACATGTCATCATCTTGCACGTCGCCGCGTCGCCCGTTGACTACCTCCTCCTCTCATCCATCACGTCCAGTCTACCATTATCCCGTTGACCTTCGTCCCGCCCAGAAACTGCCGCAGTCTAGCCCGCCACTGTGCCCAGCCCGTCGTCGTGACCAAGACAATGTCACCTCCAGCCCGCCACCGACGCCTATCTCGTCGTCGTCATCTTGTCCCACCCGCCATCGTGCCAGCCCGCCGCCATGCCAAGGTTTCCACTCTGACCGGCCCCTCTCCTGTCTTGTCTCCTCTCCCCTCACCACGGCAACAATAGGTATTCATTTTCTTACTCTTTCATTCTATCAAAAATTTGTGTGGCTAAATGTTTAAATTAATTAAATCAAATAAAAAATGCGTGCAAGATCATCATTAGAACCATCATACTCACACTCAAAAAGAATCGAGCTACGTATGAGCTAAGCTTGGATGCAAAAGTCTTCTTTCGTAAATAAATAAAAAAATTTAATAAAAAACTATAATATAAAATTTCAAAAATCAAAATAAATAAATAAAAAATGAAATGATTTACTAGGTAAGATAATAAGACAAATCTATTTTGTCAACCTATAACATGTGCACATGATGCTGATCATCTAGATCACTCATTGATGTTGTGATTTTTATTCATTTTTAACTATTGGTCAGTCACCTAGACTTGGTATTGTAAAGTACAAAAAGTTGACATTTACTGGATGAATTATGGTGCTTTGACATTTGTAAATGAGTTTTAATTTTATTTTAAATGAAAATTTGAGCATTTGTAAGTAACATGCAATGATGTAGAGTTATGCATACATATTAATATTTTTTCAGAATATAATGAATGGATATTGTGCCTTGTAATATATTTCATAATCACAAAAATTTTCTAATTGTAAATATTGTCTTAATTTATATTTATTCTCATTGAGGATGTCTTTTGATAGTGCAATGATTAATGGTCACAATGTCTTATAATATATTTTTGCAATCATAGAATTTCTATAACTGTAAGCATTATTTTGGTTTATATCAGTGGTTGTTAATAGATTTTGGTACTACATTGAATATATTTAAGTACGAATTTCTGATTCAGACATCAAACATGTACAAATAGGAATGTGGGCAGTCAAAAAGAAAAATTGGAGGGAAAATAATTTTTTTTAATTTGAAATGAGTTATTAGTTTTTTGTGGGTGAGAATTAAATGCATTGGTTGGTTGGTGGTTGGTGGTGGGTGGCTAAGTGATAATATTGATTTGTTGAAGTAGTGGCATGCATGCAGCCATACAACCATCCAGTCACATTAGCAAACTTATGACCTAGTTATTCATGTCGCTCTGGGTTATAGACTTTTTGATAATGTGTCATTATATTCTTAGTACTTTTTTAAATTCTTTTAAATACTTATTTTTAACTTATCATCAAAATATGCAGAAATATAATTTTAGTAGTGCAATGATGAATGGTCACTATGTGTTATAATATATTTTTATAATCATAGAATTTCTCTGACTGTAAGCACTATTTTGGTTTATATCAGGTCTAGTTGTAAATAGATTTTGGTACTGCTTTGAACATATTTAAGTACAAAGTTCTAATTTAGACGTCAAACATGTACAAATAGGACTGTGGGCAGTCGAAAAGAAAAATTGGAGGGAAAATGATTTTTTTTAATTTGAAATGAGTTATTAGTTGTTTGTGGGTGCATTGGTTGGTTGGTGGTTGGCGGCTAGGTGAAAATATTGATTTGTTACAGTAGTGGCATGCATGCAACCATGCTACCATCTAGTCACATCAGCAAACTTATGACCTAGTTATTCATGCTTCTCTGGGCTATAGACTTTTTGGTAGTGTGTCGTTATATTCTTTGTAATATTCTAAATTCATTTAAATACTTATTTTTAACTTATCATCAAAATATGCAGAAACATAATTTTAGTAGTGCAATGATGAATGGTCACTATGTCTTATAATATATTTTTATAATCATAGAATTTCTCTAACTGTAAGCACTATTTTGGTTTATATTAGATCTGGTTGTTAATAGATTTTGGTACTGCTTTGAACATATTTAATGATGAATTTTTGATTCAGATGTCAAACATGTACAAATAGGACTGTGGACAGTCGAAAAGAAAAATCGGAGGGAAAATAATTTTTAATTTAAATTGAGTTATTAGTTATTTGTGGGCGAGAATTAAATGCATTGTTTGGTTGGTGGTTGATGGTGGGTGGCTAGGCGACAACATTGATTTGTTGTAGTTGTGGCATGCATGCAGCTATCCAGTCGCATCAGCAAACTTACGACCTAGTTATTCGTGATGCTCTGGCCTATAGACTTTTTGGTAATATGTTGTTATATTCTTAGTACCATTTTAAATTCATTTAAATACTTATTTTTAACTTATCATCAAAATATATAGAAATATAATTTTAGTAGTGCAATGATGAATGGTCACTATGTCTTATAATATATTTTTGTAATCATAGAATTTCTCTGACTGTAAGCATTATTTTGGTTTATATCAGGTCTGGTTGTTAATAGATTTTGGTACTACTTTGAACATATTTAAGTACAAATTTCTGATTCAGATGTCAACATGTACAAATAGGACTGTGGGCAGTCAAAAAAAAAATTGGAGGGAAAATAATTTATTTTTTAAAATTAAAATGAGTTATTAGTTATTTGTAGGCGAGAATTAAATGCATTGGTTGGTTGGTAGTTGGTGGTGGGTGGCTAGACGGCAATATTGATTTGTTGCAGCAGTGGCATGTATGTAGCCATACAGTCGCATCAGCAAACTTATGACCTAGTTATTCGTGTCGCTCTAGACTATAGACTTTTTGGTAGTGTGTCGTTATATTCTTAGTACTGTTTTAAATTTATTTAAATATTTATTTTTAACTTATCATCAAAATATACAGAAACATAATTTTTCTCAAATCACACATGTTATACAGTTGTAGAATCGATGAAAAATGCTTTATTAATTTTTTCTGGAATATGACACATTGTGCTAGTCTATTTTAGGTCTGTTTGTTGATGAGTTTTAGTACTATCTTATAAATAATGAAGTATTATTTTGTTATTTTATTAGTTTTTGTTTTTGATATAATTAAGTATGGCATTAATATTTTGTTCCATGTATTGACTTAAATTATATAAAATATTATTGCATGACCCAATGAAATGATTTTTTGGTATGGCATTGTGCTTTGTTAATTTTTCATTCTTACGTAATATGAAATGATGATTTTCACATGTGTACAATGAATAAAAAGAATTATATAAGTATAATAAACAACCAACTTTGTATTTAATTTTGCTAATCAAATCAACCTCAAACTATACGCACTGCGTTAGTTTATATTTCGTATATTTATTAATATCTTTTGGCACTACGTTGAGTATATTCAAGTATTGATTCTGGAATTAGCTGTGAAATGAGTATAAATGTGTACATAGTCGTAGCAGATAGTATATCCTGTCAAAAATCAGAGGGAGTTTGAAAAAAAAATTAGATTTTCAAATCTGTTATTTTGTGTGTAAGAGGTGTAATGAATGCAAATAGTGATTTCTTTAGTGCAACATTTGCATGCCCGTAATAATGTTACATGCATTTCTTTATTAGTCAATAGAGTGTTTGGTTTAATGCAGCGACTGCATGCACACAATAATGATGCATGCATTACTTTATTGGTCAATGAAGATTTACAATAATAATGCATGAGCAGTATGCGCATTACAAATTTCATGTTCTCAGTGCTCATGTCACACAATGTGGATTTTGGACCAGTCGCACATTCTCGAAGTAGGGGTGGGAATGTTGGTGGAGGACGTGTGCTGGGAATAATTTTCCTTAGTAGATTGGCATATTTTACCTAGCTTAAATGAAGGTTGCTTGGAACATTTTGGAAGGGTTGTCTTGGTGTGTGGTCTTATATAGAAGAATGTAATAGAAAGAGGTTGGATGGGAGGGGAGGCTCATGGGATTCTTAAGGAGGGCATACACATGTTTGTTTACTAGAACAATGTGTGTGTGTTGTGTGGGCTCCTTGGTCCTTGAATTGCACCATAAGAGACAACATGAGGGGGTGTTTCTTTGTGGATTATGACATAATATGGGTTTCAAATGGATGACATAGAAACAAAGGGGATTTTCAAGATGAGTATGATGATAGGAGATATGTATCATTGAGAGGGATGGATGCAAGACCTTTTGAAGGTGTGTCTGAATGTGGAGAGTATTGCGTTTCTTAATGATGTTGGACGCTCTTTGTCTATGAAGAGGGAAGTCCCTATTTGAACACCAAGTGAGAGTGTCTCATTCTCAATGTTACCTACAAATTAGGTTGGGTGAGAAGAGGGTCATGCTTGGATAGAGGTTATGAATAGGTTTTGGGTAGTTATCTACTAGAAAAGGTTTCTACATTTACATAGAAGACATGTTACAATACGATGTTTGTGAATGATAGGATCATAAACTATCACATCAAGTTGGTCTTGGAGATATGAACATTGTAAGTCATATGGATAAGAGTCACTAAGTCGTATGGAGAAGAGACACTTAATCATTCTTTTCATAATGTGGATCTGATGACAGAGGTTTGGAAGTTAGAGAAAGAGGTTTTGTAAGTTGCATATTTTACTATTTCATAGAGGTTGGGGTGTGCACTACTAAGTTGTTGTGGGAAAGCTTGTCATTATATCATGATGAGGGTTTTCACTAGTTGTCTTGTGATTCCATTAGTTGTGGAAATGCATGAGCAGAAATGACAATAAAAGCACGATGTCTTTAGTGAGCTAGAGGATGTAATGTTTGTTGATGAAAGTTTTCTTCCACAAGGCTAACGTTGACCAGTTTGGAGGAGCGGGGGGCAAGGGGGAAGTTGGAAAGATGTGGATCTTTATTTTAGGTGTCAATACAAGAATTCATCGATTGGAATTGATTATGTTAAACAAGAAAAGGTGGGGCATTCTGATGTTTGAGTCAGAAGAGGTTTAATTAGAGCATGAGAAGAGAGAAAACTAGATGTTGTTTGTGTGGGGTTTGTTGAGGGACATGGAGGATAATGTGTTTTTTCTTTACCACTCTATTGAGAGGGAGAGATAGAATGGAGCATGCCATTAAGACTTTGGAGTATGGATTTATTTTGTTCCTAGTGAGCATGCATCGGGTCATCCTAATGAAGCCAAATGATATGATGTTGTAGTGCAGTCTCTCTGTTGGGGTTCAAATTACTTTTACTTCAAGCATATGTTCCAAATGGTAGGAAAAAAATGCATGGCTTTGTATTTGCAAACATGTTCACATGAAGAACAATTGGTTAGACATTTTCTTTATGGAGTATATGTAAGATCATGCCACATTCTTTAACTCAATCACAATTATGTGATTACTAAGTATTTTTTAAATTTATTTTTAATATAAAACATTCTAGAACATGTAGCTCACATATATGTTAATATGATGTGAAGAATTGTGATGATGTGAGTTTTTCCTAAAGTTTACCTATTTACTTTTCTACCCTTTCATACACCCAATAATACTCTATGATGCCTCATTATTGATTTCCATCGTCTAGTATTATATGTGCCTCTTTACTTGATATCTTAGAGTTCATATTTTATGTACCCAATTATGTGAACCCTAAATTTGATTTTACCCTTTATATCATTGTGATAATTCGAAATTTCAACATCACCCATTAACTAACAAACCTTTTCTATAGGTACTATATAATCATTGATTGAGTTGGATCCAAATATCATATATTTTGGACCTAGTACATGCGAGTTATACATTCTTGTAAATAGAGCTTATAGAATTTCATCCCCTCATTTCCCATCTTTTTTTTCCTTTACTTCACCAACACTTTTCTGACCATTGGATTTGAGATCCAATAGTCATGACCAATGTGGGATTATAGTGAACCCTTACCCATGCCCACATTTGTTCATAGAAAGATTGATGTCCATGAGTGGTGGATTAGGGTACCATAGATTTTAGCCCCAATCAAATGACACCCCATCATTGTATGCCTCTATTTGTTATGAAGAAGATGAAGAGGGAGACCTTGTCAAGACCCAAACTTAGGTTACTCACCACACTTAGTTCAATTGTTTCTAATATGAGCTAACCCAAAGTTATAATATAATTATTTAATAATGTAATAGCTATTAACCATAGTTGTGTGATTAAGATGATGTGAATGCAATGTGTAATTAGAAAAAACCAAGTTGGGTAATGAAAGCATGGCAACATGTGATATTAATAGTAAACCCTAGATTTTTACATGTTAAGAAAATGGATAAGTGTAGTTGATTGAATGGATATGTTACCTTGATGTTGACCCTCAAGGAAGGGAGAAAGAATATTGTCATGAATGCTCCAGAACTTTTTAAACATAAAAAACTAAGTTATTAATTATTTATTAATTTATTTTCTAACTTCCACTACAATTTTAATGGATATTTTTTATAAAGAGTAGGTTCATTTTAAGTTAACACATGAAATATATCATGTTTTTAGTAAAACATATTTGAGTAATCTGATGTGAGTAGATGCTACATGGGAGTGCATTCCTAATACACACTCTCGATGAATGTACTATACCCGATTGATGCACATCCTGATGTAGTTTCTACTCATTGTGCCTTTGTTGTGACAACATATCTAATCATAAAAAAAGATAATAACTTTTGATATACTTAATATAATCGAATGAAAGTTATTTCCTTCACTTTAAATTTAAAGTGGACACCCAACCAAATCCAACACCAAAGTAGAAGAGACTAAGAGGGTGACTTTTATAGTGATTTTAGGCTATCCTTAGAGTTTAATGTTTGAGCTAGGTGTTTTCTTGCAAACTTGTAGATAGAAATGATATATTGACCTCCTCTTTGAATATATAATGATGGTTTGTTGTCCATCAATTTTTCTTATCTATTTTATCTCTTTATCCCCCTTCTCTAGCATGTTCTTAGAAAGAATATATGTTCAAAGTCTAATAATCCATGTCCATGTTGGTGTGCTCTAGAGGGGTGGTCAATAGAGTTAATTTAAATCTTATGCAATTTCAAACACTTAGGAGGTCAGATTGCAGCTCGCTTAAAAGATAATGTAGCGGAAATGTAAATCAATTAATTGGACAATGAAAGAAAACCACAAGAGACACTATGTAGAGTGGTTCCGTCAAAAGATGTCAATCTACTACCTGATTGTTCACAACCTGGATTTGTAACAATAAACTTTTATCAACCTCACAAGGAATAATACAAAGTACAATGGTTACCCTCTTCTTTTACGACCAACAAAGAGCACCAAACCTTTGATGAATGCATACTTATCTATCTTTTTGCATATTCTTCTTAGTCTTTTTCATTAGATTTTATCTATTTTTCAGTAATTTCTGGACCAAATTTTAATTTACCCACATCTAGATTCATTTTTGCAAATACTTATCTACTTTCGCAATTTTTGTAGGGTTTTTCTCCAAAGTTGATTTCTGTCCACTAAGCCCACGAGACGATTGTCTCACTAGGCCCAAACGGTTGTCTCACCCCAGAGATCCCACAATTCAAGAGACAAACAACCACCTTGGCCTCAGCTCCACTGGCCACATCAATATGCCAAATGGGCGTCTCACTTTAGCAAGACGGTCGTCTCATGGACCCAGATGAGCAGTCCACGAGCCTAGACAGATAGGTCACTTGACCTAGAGGGCACCACCACTTAATTTGGGTTCCAAACCTTGTATTATTTGCATAGCAGTGCGAGACGGGCATCCCACATCACCTAGACAACCATCTCATACTTTGATTCAAACCCAAGAATACTAATAATGACTCCACCACTACTCTCTTTAGGGTTTCCACCCAAAGATTCTAGACCCACGCCACGTCACATTCAGATGACTGTCTCGCTTAGCGAGACGTCTGTTTCATGGCACGTGAGCAGTAGATTTTAGCAGTTGTCATTCCTTTGTTTTCTTCCTCCTTTTAGTGTTTCCACCCTTCCTCTGTAAAAGAGGGGTGATTCCACATGAAAGGGGCATATGATCTCATATAGAATCTTAGTTTTAGTCCCAAAATTTTGTACTCGATTTCTAGTTGAACTTTGTCAATTTCATTTCTTAGTACTCAATTTCTAGTTAAACTTTGTCAATTTCAATTCTTAGTGTAATCTTTACATTCAAGCAATAAAATTAGTTCTTTTCTTCTACATTTGGATTCCTTTTATTTCTGATTCTTTCTTCTCGTATATAAAGACATCAAGCCATTTAGTTGTCACAACTTTGGTCTCTTCAGAAATTCTATATTTGTGGTATATGGCTTCCTATCTTTTTCTACTAGTTTCTCCCTTCCTCACTATGATTAGTGAGTAGTTTTCTTATCTAGGTGAGGGGATTAGCCCCTTAGCCATGTGTTAATTGCATCGGGTTTTACACGACTGATTTAGACGGAAGGTTTTCAGTTTAAAAATCATCAATTTAAATGAAGTAATTAATCACTTTAATTGCTTGTTAATCTTGACGGATGGGACCGTGGAACCCGATATTTATAACGCCTAAAATGATTTCATGAGGTTTTGGATGTGACCATGGAAAGATCATCTTTAGGATGATGAACAAGGATATGTGAACACCAGAATTAATGGGTTCATGTGGAGTTCATCTCTTGTGCTTTTCTTACAAATAAATCTCATACATGCTTCTATCTTATTGCTGTGTACCGCTCGATCCTATTTTCACAAGGACTAAGGTGGTGAAACCCCTAAGACTCGGCACCTTATTTCCTGATTTCAAACTGCTTCTTCAATGCTTGTTTTCAATTTGCCTTTTTGATTTCAACACTTTACTTTTATTTAGATAAACTTGTGAGCTAACAATTTCTTCCTTTACTTTCTAGTGTTAGAATGATCTTTTCCTTCCTTTGCATTAGTGTAATCATTTACTTCCTCGTACTTTTAATTTCTCATTCTAGTTTAAACAACCAACCCCCAAATCAGAATTTATTTTCTGTTCCTTATTCAAAAATATTAAAAAGAAATATTTTCAAAAATCAATTAGGATAAAAGAGAACAACCTTAAAAATGTTGTCTTGTGGGATCGACCCTTCTATAATAGCCTTAACTGGAAAGTAAAAAAGTATTAAACTCTAGAATATTTATTCTAGGGAGTTGGTGTGCTCTTCGACACATATCTATTTTTGTGTCGTTGTCAGGGACAACAAATTGTTTTCTTGAACCTCAAAAAAAAATTTCAAAATAATTTTTTTTTCATTTTTTTAGGCCTTCCGAATAACATTTTGGACATGGTATCTCCTTTTTCTACTGAGTTTCCATTCCAAAAGTATGTTATTTCTACACTTGATTATTATCTATCAATATAATTGTGCATGTGCCGCCTGCCACAAGCTGATTCGATGCTCCGCCAGTTTTCAATCCCAAGTCAGAGAGAATGTTCCATCGTTGGAATACACAAAATAGACTTAGGATGGATGAGGAAGAGGGTTGCACATAGGATTGAGCAAGATCTTGCCACTCGAAGAGAGGCCATGATGGCTGAGCGTGCGACTCAAGAAGTTGCTTTGCGAGTGAGCTACATAGCTGAACAAGAGGATGTAGCAGTCGCTCATGGGAGACTGAAATAAAAAAAATAAGTTAAAGATTTTTATACACCTAAAACTAGATATGCACAACATCCTATTTTACCACCTAGCATAACAGTCCCCCCAATTTAATTTCCTCACTCAATGGATCACCATGCTTCAAACTAACAATTTGTTTTTGGAAACAAAGGCAAAAGTTTCCAAGATCACCTCCGTAACTTCATAAACATTTGTCCCTTGACCATGATCTCAGGCATTTTTGAAGACATCATTAGGCTTAGGCTTTTCAAATACTCTCTTTCAGGACAAGCCATCAGTTGGTACAATGCCATGGAGAGTGAGGACCACATCACCACTTCTCTTCAAACTAAGTTTTTTGATAAATCCCCCCATCCCTCACCTACAAAATTAGGGGACATATCCTTCTCTTACGATGGTCCCAAAAGAAACTTTAGGAGAGGCTTGGGAAAGATTTAGGGAACTCCTACGTCACTTCCCCCACCATGACATCTCATCATCTCAATTCATTGAGATATTTTACCGTGGTGTTGATGATGACACCAAGAAATTCCTTGATTCCTTGTCTGGAGGAAATTTTATGTTCTAAAGTCTATAAGAAGTGTGGGGAGTAGTGAAGTGTGCTTGTGAAACACAAGCCAGATGAGGAACTGGTGGGTTCCTTAAAGTTTCTAAGACTGAGATAAATATAGATATCTATACCATTATCGAAGCCCTTAAATTGATCTCCTTGAAATAAGATCATCTAAATTCCTCCTTCAATGCATACGAGAGGAAACCAAATAGGTTAAGGCTGATGGATCTCTATGTGGGATATACCAAGGGTGTGATCACGCTACCCTTTAGTGTCAATATCTCTACAACACTTCTATGCATTTGACAGTTGGACAACCAGTGGAAGACCTAAATTCCATCTATAATATACTGGTTCAAGCTTACTACACTCCCAACCAAACAAGAAATCATCTCAGATTCCAATATGGAAATCCCGCAAGAGCTAAAAATCCCTCTCAAATCCCTCCCCCACAAACACCACCCCATCCTCAAGATAGCATCCATCCACCACTAGAGTTTCCCAACATATATAACAACCAATGGAATTCAGGGAATCAATGAAATTATAGGGGCAATTTCCAAAATTGTGGACCTTAGTAGGGACAACAATATCAAAACCTTCATCAAACTCCACCACAACCTCAATTACAATAGAATGTCCCCACTCCTTCAACCGATGATAAGGTCACTTCCTTAGAGAAAATCATAATAGCACATCAAAAATAAATTGATGCTCAGTTTTCCCATCTCTTTGCTAAAAAAACCTCCTTCTGGCAGATTTGTCGGCCAACCTGAACCCAACCCTAAGCATGTGGAACAACTCAAGACTGTTACTACAATATTTGGCCTCACCACACTAGAAAGGGGAACTTCACCCCTCATCGATGTTGACTAAGGGGAAGATGATGAGGTTATTATACCACAATCCTTGACCACCCCCACCATTCAATACGAAGTGTCTATCTATAAACCACATATACTCTATGTCGGGCATTTGAAGAAGACCCAGTTGGATTCTAGGTTCAACAAGTTCAAGGAATTCATGAGAAATTTATGCATTAACATCCCACATTTGGACGCTATGACAAATCTACCTGAATAGAAAAAATTCTTCAACGCCCTTCTAAACCATAAGCGCACAACTAAAGAATCTAAAATGGTAAAATTGGCTAGAATACATCAGACATCATCTATACTAAAATGCCAAAGAAAAACAAAGACCCATGAACTTTTGGGATCACTTGTTCTATTGGTGATTCCATCAGTCATTCGGGGCTAGCTAATCTTGGAGCTAGCATATCCATCATCCCTTTGAGCATATGCAACAGGCACATACTCAATGATGCTAGACCCACTCTGATGCGTATTCAACTTATAAACTCATCCATTACCAAGTCACTTAGTATTATTGATGATGTGCCAGTCAAGGTTGGAAATTTATATATCCCTTATGAGTTTGTGATACTTGATATAAAGAATACACCCTCTACCCCCTCATCTTTGGCCGACCATTTCTCACCATGTCTAAGGCCTTGATTGACATCAAGGCATGACTTCTCACACTACGATTGGGATTGGAATTCATAAATTTTCAAGCCTATGGGGGTAGCATGAAGTACACCTAGGAGGAAGAAGTCTATTTCCTCGAATGCATGGACTAGTTCAATAAGATGAAACAATGTTTCCTTACTTATGAACCACCACTTATTACTAAAACCCAAATTTCTATGGAGGACAATCAAGTTGCTATTCAAACTTCCAACCCTATCAAGATGGACATTTCCCCTCCCACTTATCCTATTTTTAGCACAACCAACATCACCATACAATAAATTCCCCTCCCACTAACCCCTCTCCATCTAATACCATACCCATTTCCTCTACTCCCTCTCCTTTCGAGGCACCACTCTATGTTAATCTACAAATGCCTTATGAGCCACCACTACATGTCACTACCCAATCAGTGCAGCCAAATGTTATGGACAAATACTTCACCTATCATCCTTTCACTCCACCCCCATTGACATTAGTGGACAACATATGATTGGACAATCACAATTCAGCCAAAACAATGCTCCTTTTAATAATTATCCTTATGCAAATGGGATTCAATGTGACTACTCCCTACCACATGTCGAACCATGGGGACCTAACCGTCTGGATTTCAATTTTTGTCCTTGGTATACAGATGTATGCCAAGCCATCCATGATACATTTCAAGACACATAGGCAAAGATGATAGAGTGGTTCCAAGGAAATCAATCAAGTCACTACCACAACCCTACCTCCTCCTCCGCTCCTCCACCACCTTACCATCTGCCACATTCGTGATCTTCATCCCTCCATCTCATGTTTGGGTTTTTCTCAGGATGAGCAAAGATCTAAATTCATGGTGGAGGTGGGTGATATGTTTCTACTCCACCTCCCTTATCTTTCTTTTTTTACATCTTGTTTTTCTTTGTTTTGTATATAGTTGTTTCTATATTTTTTTCTTTTTTGGCCATTATCTAGGCGGCCATGTTTGAATTTCTTTTTTTGTAAAAATTATATTATCTATTTGGACCTTTGAGTAGACATCTAACATTGTACCCTAAATTGAATTCAGTAAAATGTTTTGCTATATCTATTACAAATTGCAATGTATGAAACCACAATATCACTTAGGACCCCTAAATAACATCACTCCTTGAAATTGTTGGCAAGTCATATGGAATCAATCATAACCAAGTATAATTTTTCCCTATATTTAAACAAATAGATTATCTTGTTAAAAACTTGTATGATGTGAATTTAGGAATATTCTAACAAGTGCAATGACACTCTCTGGAATATATATATATATATATATACATATATATATATATATATATATATATATATATATATATATAGATACATATATACGCACACACAGATATATATATATATATATATATATATATATATATATATACATATACACACACATATATATATATACATATATACATATACACACACACATATATATACATATATATATACATATATATATATATATATATATATATATATATAGAAGTTATAAGGACAAGAACATCTCTTCTTTCGCTCTATTTTCTTCTTAAAAAGAGAAGCAAAGAATCACCACTAGACAAAAATCAATTCTGAGGTGCCATGCTTCCCAAATAAAAAAATGCATACTCCACAAAGGGGCATACCATCAAAAGATGCCAAAAGTGCACATGAAAAAATTGTTACCAATGTAGCCACAACTCCACAAATTCATATCCCGGTTTGAATAGAGGAGGGATCAATATGTTTTATCACTTCATTCTTTATTTTCACACCCTCCCTTCATCATGTTGTGCAACAACTTATAAAAAAATAAAAATTAAGAGTGTCAAAGAGAAATAAAGATGTAGCCTATTTTTCTACAAATTCTAGTTTTAGAAGCAAGATATGATGATTTTTTTGATATGGAATATAGAAGTTTATGCTATATGGTTCTACAAGATTGGGTCACTTGGCCAAAAATTGGAGCTTAGGAACATAGTGATGTTACAAGGGTGAGGAATGACATGTTGCAAGTATAAATTGGACTTATTTTTAATTAAATGTGATCGAGGCAAGCAAAGATTCAAGTCTGGGGTATTTTCATGAATGCATATCCATCTATCTTTTTGCATATTTTTCATAGTCCTTTACATTATATTTTATATCTTTTTAGTAATTTTTGGATCAAATTGCAATTTACCCACTTCTTGATTCACTTTTGCAAATACTTATTGTAACATCCCTGAACTGGGTTATGCTTAAACCAAGATATTTTACTTAATAAAGTTGATTATATGCTTGATATTATCTTTTGAAAAGTAATTAAGGCTCAAGAGGAACTTATATTTCAATTTTAGTCCATTTTGAACAATGTTGAAATAATGTTTTACTTGTTGAGGACTAAAGTGCAAATTACCCAACTTGAGGGGTTAAATTGCAAATTGTACATGATAATATGTTCCTCATGTGTTGAAGCATCATGAGAATGAAGATGATGTAGAGGTATGGCTTGTGGTAGCCTGAGTACCAAGAAAGTGCTGATAAAGCAATGTTTGTGCATTAAAACCCAGTTTTGAAGTAATGTGCAATTTACCCAAAACCCAGGGTTCGATATGCAATTTAACACTTCAAAATAGTCCCTAATGTTTCTTGACATCATGTGGAGAAAATAAAATGAGAGGGGTGTCTCCTTTGTACCTCTTTGGAAGAGAGAGAATCTTGATATTAAAATAATCAAGATTTAAGCATAATTGGAACTTTACTTCAATTTTATGCAAAAATAAATATGTTAATTGAAGTGCCTTTCAACCAAAATTGTGTTGGTTGAAATCCATACATGTGTACGTCCTTGTGCCTTGCAAAGGCAACTAAAATATCTTAAGGAGGTGAAGAACCTACTCACATTATTATAAGAAAGAGAAATATCCACTCACTTATGGATATTATTATAATATGATTTAAGGCGCTTAGTTTGTTTTCCTTTAAATCGTGGATAATTGAGCAGAATATGAGGCAAGTAATATAGCCTCGTATCTAAGGAAGGGAAGGGAGCAAGTGGCAAGGAATGGAGGATATAATCCCTACTTTCTCTCTCTTAAATGAATTTTCAATAAAATTCATATATATGCTCCTTTATTCATGAGTTGAAAGGGTAATTTCGAAACCACTTTCACTTCTTGCTTGGAAAAAAGACCAAGGGATCTTGGAGCAACAGGATGACGACCCCCAACCTGTTGGTAAGCTTCTTGACCTTCGTTCACCTTGATTTCATGGTGGAAATCACAAATGAATGCTTGATTTCTTACTTTCTTCAATCAATCTTCAACTCTAGCCAATCCTTTTCACTCAAATCTTGAGGAACGAACCTTGTGGTTTGAGAAAGCTTCTTACACCATTGTTGAAGTGAAGCTTGGAGATTTGGAGCTCAATTGAAGGTGGGTTATATAACTTGAACCCTTGAACTTTGTTATTGATTCCATATCTTTATCAATTGTTGATTCCTTCTTTATTCCCGAAATTTGTTTTGATTGATTGATGCAATCACCATGAAAATCACAGAAAGCTTCGTGGGTTTATAGCTTTATGATTATGACATCATCATAAGCACACACCTCCACAAATATCTTTTTCAAATGGTTTCATAACCTTGGTCCAAACGGTTTCACCAAACTGTTTGGAGACCAAACGATTTGCAAACTGTTTGGAGGTTTGGATCCCAAACCATTTAGAAGGGTTGACCATTTGGATGAGTTGACTGTTTGAGGTCAGGACCCTAGTACATGTTGGATGATGATCCAATGGATCCAATTGATTGATTCAATATATGGACAATCCTCCAATTAGAAACCCCAATCGGGTTGAGTGCTGAAATTCTCAATTGATTAGTTTAATTTTTGGGTTGACTAACCCAAACGGTCTCAAGACCATTTGGAGGTCACCCAAATGGTCTCAAGACCATTTGGAGGTCAACCAAGACCGTTTGGAAGTCTATGATGAAGTATGATTAGTTGGTTGAAGAGCTAATGATATCAAATAGAAATACAATCAATAGGTCAATTGATGATTGATTCAATGACGCAAACCCTATTGAATTCCATAGATTTTAATGATGGGACTAGTCAAACGGTCTCAAGACCATTTGGAGGTCATCCAAACGACCTCAAGACCATTTGAGGTCAGGTCATGACATTGCTAAGTGGTGATTCAATGATTTCAATCGAATTAGCTCCACAATGTCAACCATTGATGGTTCCTCGATTTCAAAGCCCTAATTGATGGTTTCTTAATTATAAACCCTAGTTCAATTGGGTTCAAAACCCTAATTGAAGGTCCAATTGAATAGTGATTCAATGGTTCAATTGAAGAATAAATTAGTGGCTCAATTGATAGATGGTTCAATGATTGAAATCCTAAATTGACTAAGTGATGGAAGACCCTTTTGGTCCATTCGATTTTGAGAAAGTTGGGACCAAACGGTCTTAAGACCATTTGATTCCAAATGTTCACAAGACCATTTGGGATCAAATGGTCTCAAGAACGTTTGGGACCAAACGATCTCAAACCATTTGAAGACCCAAGTTCATTCGGTTTCAACATGTATTGTCTAAACGGTTTCAAGCACCAACCTTGCTAAACAATTTTAAACCGTTTGAACTTAATTGGTCAAGACCGTTTGAAGTCTAAGTCATTAAGATCATTTGAGGATCAATTGGACAAACCATTTGAACACCTAATATGATTAAAGGTCAATTAGCTACTAGATTATTAACGATGTAAACCAAAGGTGATTATAAAGGTTAACCCTGACTGTGTGTACTTAAATGAAAAGTTGACCTAGATCAATCTTGAACTACTTAACATCCTAGAGAGGATGAGAGAGAGAGAAAGAGAGAGAGGAATGCTTACATAACTAAGCCCCAATTCTCTCATTATGATCAAAATATGTAGTTAGGTTGAGATCCTTAATAAAGAGATCATGAAACCCTGATTGAGAAGATTGATGTGCCCTGATTATAATATTAGGGCAATATTGAGTGAAACCCTAATCCAGGGTAACGTTATGTAATGTTACAGTAAACCCTGATTTGGGTAATATGGTATAATAAACCCTAATACAAGGTAATACTATGTGAAACCCTAATTTAGGGAGGTGTCAAGTGAAATCCTGATTCCAGGTAACACTATGTGAAACCCTGATATAGAAGGATGTTATATGAAACTCTAATGAAGAGTGATGTTATGTGAAATCCATATATATATGGGAGATTCTATGTGAACCTTAATTTATAAATATGGAAAATCCTATTCCTAATAATGGAGTAGTGATTAATATATTGACAAATGTAATACCTAAAGAGGTTGATAATGGATATCCTTATATCAATAGTTCCTAACTCAAAGATGAGTTCATATCATTAGCAATGGTTGTATTTTCTAAATAAGTGGATTATGACCAATACATTACATGATAAATGTGATGAACTAGTGCATAAAGTATTAGGATGGAAAATACCCTAATACAAGCTAAGTGGATGAACTTAAGTAAGATAAAGGTGATGAGGGAAGTGATATATCAAGATATGATACATATCACATCCAGCACCTTAAGATTTGATATACCTTGATGTTTTTTAAAACCAATATATTTGGATGAGTGACACATGAAGTGTGTCATGTCAGTTGTTGCATTGAGATGTAATGCACTTTGATAAGTGTAGGCTAACATGCCTTATGAAAAGGTAAATCTGAATCAATAAACTATGATGCAATCATATTCTGGTAATGATGAGAGAGAAACTCATACTTTTTGTTGATAATTCATTTAATGATGAATGATGAGAATAAATAAGTATGATTGAATACTTATGTTATCAATATTGGCTCCTAGCTGTGTGAAGCATCGAAGTAGGACTTGATCATTAACAATATGATCTTGAGAACCTAAATGGTTATATATGGAAATCCCTAATATAGGATGATGAATGTGATACAAAACCCTAATACATGGTGATGCTATGTGAAGTCCTAACATAGAGTAATCCTATGTGAAGCTCAAATACAGATTGATGAGTTATAAATGTAATAAAAAAACCCTTGTATTGCATGGTACTGATATATAATTGTTATCATGAGTACTAATCATGCAGGTATGTTGAGATGATGAGCATAGCCAGGTATGGGCTATGATGCTATGTATATTGAAAATGTTTTACAAGCCTTCATGCACTTTGTTTCTTAGTGAGAGGTAACCTAAAATTAATGAGCCTTGTGTGCCCTATGATTTTTTAATTATTGAAATTGTTTATGGGCTTTATAAGCCATAATATTCCTTGTTTCCTATTAAGGGGTAACAAGAGGTGATATGAACCTTGTGAACTATGTGGAATGCTTGTGTAGTAAGAATCATGATTACCTTGGTCAGATGACCTGAAGGTATTAAGTTACCTATTAAGTGGTAACAAATATTCTATGATGAACTAAGGGTTTGAATACCCATATTCTACAATCATGATGATGAACTTGTTAAGAAATAGAAATGTACTTGATGAGATGAGGGATTAAGATCCCAATACTTTGTTAAAAGAGTATGGCTACATGCCATGACTCCACAAAGACAATGCCATGCATTAGCTATGTGATCTAAGCCTGAAGAGAGTATATGCTACAATTATAACTCTATAGTGAATAAATGTTATACATGTTCTTCATATTCCTTAATGGATAAGTGACATGCTGCTCTATCAAGTTATAGCTGCAATGCTTTAGATAAGAATAATGTTCTAATCTGTTAGACAATGAAGTAACTGTTGTTAAACAATAATGAATCTTCTGTTCAGATTTATCTTATTAAACTACAATAATAATGTTTCTGGCGGAGAGTTATATCTCTCGCTGGGGCAATTTACAATCGTCTCACCCCCGTGGGATCCACATTTTTTAGGTGGACACAGATGAGGAGGCAGGAACCCTTCAGTAGGTGAAGGACATCATCATCACCAGGAATAGTTGTGAATTCTCAGGTGGAGACATTGGCTGATATACCTTGTATAGATGTACATAGAGTCATGTGTGTCGTCTATGCACTCTCAGGTCCTCAGAGTAGTACTTAGTGCTTTTGATATTTTGGCTCAGTGCCTCGAGACTTTGTACTACCTGTGTTTAGTTTAACAGGGAAGTTGATTCTTGTAATTCTCAGAAAAAGATGATACAGGACATGTACTTGTAAACTAGTATGTAATTAAATTACATCAGTTCTTTGTGAAAGAGTTTTCCTATGTGTGGACCTCTCTGTAAAATGGTTTTAATTTTTAGTGATTTTCGGTAATCCGCTGCTTAGTGATCGCTTCTGCTAAGTTAATAATGTTTTATTCGAACGATGTGTGACACTTATCTACTTTCTCTATTTTTGTAGGGGTTTTCTCCAAAGATGAATTCTGGCCCACTGAGTCCATGAGATGACTTTCTCACTAGGCCCAAATGGTCATCTTACCCCTAGAGATCCCATGAATCAAGAGCCAAACAACCACCTTGGCCTCGGCTCAACCAGCCACTTCAACACATCAAACGAGCGTCTTGATTTAGCAAGACATTCACCTCATAGACCCAGAGGAGCACCCCACGAGCCCATATGGCTAGGTTCATTGACCTAGAGTACGCTGCCACTTCATTAGGGTTCCAAATGTTGGATTACACACATAGCAGTACGAGACAGGTGCCCGACATCACCCAAAGGACCGTCTCAAACTTTGATTTGAGCCCAACACTGCTACCAAATGGCACCACCACTACCCTCTTTAGGATTTCAACCCAAATATTCTAGATCCACGGTACGTCACCTCCAGATGACTGTCTCACCTAGCAAGACATCTATTTCACAGTGCACAAGTAGTAGATTTCAGTAGTCGCCATTTCTTTGTTCTCTTCCCCCTTTCAAGGGCATCTAATCTTAGGTAGAGTCTTAGTTTGTAGTCCCAAAATTTTGTACTCGATTTCTAGTAGAACTCTATCAATTTCAATTCTTAGTGTAATGTTTACATTCAAGCAATAAAATTAGTTCTTTTCTTCTCCATATGGCTTCCTTCTATTTCTCATTCTTTTTCTTCATTATTTCTGTTGGAGCGGGATATAAAGACATCAAGCCATTTAATTATCACCCCCTTGATCTCTTCAGAGATTCCAGATTTGTCATCTATGGCTTTGTATTTTTTTCTCCTAGTTTCTCCCTTTGTTGCTATGATTAGTGAGTAGTTTCCTTATCGAGGCGAGGGGAGTATCCCCTTAGCTATGTGTTCATCATACTAGGTTTTACATGACTATTTTAGATGGATGGTTTTTGGTTTAGAAAGTTTCAATTTAAATGAAGTAATTAATCATTTTAATCGCTTGTTAATCCAGGAGGATGCGACCATGGAATCCGGGATTTAGAATGACTAAACTGATTTCATGAGGATTTGGATGTGATTGTGGAAAGATCTTGTCTATGATGACGATTAAGGATATGTGAACACCAGGACCAATGGGTTCATGTAGAGTTCATCTCTTGCATTCCATTTATGAATAAATCACATAACTTCTTCTATCTTATTGTCGTGTATCTCTTGATCCTATTTTAACAAGGGCTAAGGTAATGAAACCCCTAAGCCTCAATGCCTTCTTTCCTAAATTCAAACTACTTCTTCAATGCTTCTTTTCAATTGCCTTATTAATTTTAGCACTTTACTTTTGTGTAGATAATCTTATGAGTTAACAGTTTCTTCCTTTACTTTCTTATCTTAGAATAATCTTTTCCTTCATTTGCATTAGTATAATCTTTTACTTCCATGTACTTTTAATTTCTCATTCTTGTTTAAACAATCAACCCTCAAATCAGAATTTATTTTCTATTCCTTATTCAAAAATACCAAAAAGAAATACTTTCAAAAAGCAATCTGGATAAAAGAGAACAATCTTTAAAATGTTGTCCTATGAGATTGACCCTTCTATAATGGCCTTAACTAGAAAGTAAAAAAGGAATAAACTCTAGAATATTTGTTCTAGTGAATTGGTGTGCTCTTTTATGTGTATCAACCTTCATCTCTTTTTTAACTAATTTGAATAACATCAAACCTCTTATTTAATGGCCAAGGAATATCACTAAACCTTCACCTCTTCTTTAATGGATTTGTAGAGCACCATACCTTCACCGCTTATTTAACATCCAACGAAGATCACTAATGAGAAGAATCCTTCTCTAGCAAATCCCTGAACAACCTTTTCACAAGAAGTAGTCTAAGAACACTCAAACAATGTTGTTGAGCAAGATTGGAGAGGGAGAGCGAGAACACAAACACTCACAATATACAAATATTAATTTTTCAGAAGATTTACAATATGAAACTCTCTATGAATGATGATCAAATTCCACAAGGATAGCCAAGGCTATATTTGGTAGAGGATGACACTATCGTTGAGCTATGGCTTAAATATGAAGATAGCAATGTAGAATTCTAAGTTTAGAGATAAATAGAATATAATAGATTTGCTTAGGTGTGCATTCTAAGTGGTCATAGAAACTCATATATATATATATATATGTATATATATGTATATATATATATATATATATATATATATATATATATATATATGAAACATGTAGATATGGTCAATATAGTTCTTGGGAGTGTTTTGACCAATATTCATGCTAAACTATCTGTTAGATCAAAATAGAAGTATTATAACTGCCAGAAAAATAAATGTTGATTTTGACTGCGGACTAGTCTTAGTCCAAGAAAAGTTTGCACAAAATATTTCATGTAAAAACACTAATATACTTCTGGAGAACATGTCAAATAATTTTTCTAATGACACCTATCTATCCTAATGACTTGATATAAATGTGAAAAAATGGTTTAGGATCAAATAGGGATGATCATTACTCATTCATACATCACTCTGAGCAAGTTGCATAAAATGCACTTGTACGAAGTATATACATGGTACATATTGTACTACAAGCATCCAAACACATGTAATATTGTATATTATTTATCATTAGATCTTTTCTAAGTCCCTTGATCACCTAGAACACTAAATGCACATTTTAGTAAAACAAAAGAAAAATATCTACATATCGATTTAAAGTGTGGCATACCTAAAACAACAATCTCCCCCTTTTTTAGACAAAGTAGAAATTAGATATCATTCATTCCACTCTCTACTGTAGGGAAAATTCCAAAAAGGCATACATGAATGCTCTTGTTCAGCCATGGCGGTACGCTGGAAGTAAAATTTTAGTGTGAGATCTAACAAAAAAATAATCTATAGTATCTACTACACTATTATGAATTTTGGGAATATGAGAGATGTGCGGCTTTCTGACATCTTCATAAAGCATCCGAAGATGCCACATGTGTGGGGCAAACTTGGTTGTTGTGGGAATGACCTTCGTAGTGATGTGTACTAATGAGATTTCATCTGACAGAATGGCAAGAGAATGTCATCTCGTGATTTTGCAAAGTTCCAAGGCACTGATGATGCTTTGGATTTCCGATTCCAATGCTGAACTGGCACAGCTGGGTAAGTCGTGACCTATTATGAACATGCCTTGTCCATCTACAACATGAACTCCAATCCCATTAGGGGAGGATTGGGACATAAAAGAAGCATATACAAAAATTATAATAACATGAATCACATGCATCCTTTCACACACTATAGGTGTGATGGAGTGATGGATAACAGATTGTGGATGTTCCAAAATGGAACTAGCTTTTTCCTTAATGAATAATATCCTTTAAGCTATAGGGTGGTGCCACCGGTTGTGGATGATTTTATTACTATGAAGCCAGATGGCCCAACTCACTATAAAGGGCAGAAGAGAGTTCATGTCATTGCAAAGAGAGGATGTCATCTAGAGAATCCTCGCTTCCTCAGATAGAAGAAAGAATTGGGGGTTAATGTTCAATTCCATCCAGACTTGCTTGCTAACATGACAATCATGCAAGCAATGTACCAACATGTCATGTTCATTGGAGAAAACATGGAAGATTGCATCAGTTGGGATATGCCGACGAGCTTTTTCCACATTTGTGGGGATCACCTTATGCTGAAGAATCCAAAGGAAGGTTCTAAACCTTGTCGGGATGGAAAACTTCCATATAAAAGTCTAGTTCCCCCTCATAGTGTTGTGAGAGCCCTGTCGCAACCATTGATATGAAGTTTTGATAGTGAGGATGCCTGACAATGTCAGATGCCATTTCCAAGTATCACTACCCATCATCCGGTTAGGTAGGTAGGTGTGATGGATGTGTCACCATGTGGATTCAGGGAGGTAATTATGGATGAAGGACCAATCCTAGGTACCGTCATCCAGGGCCATAGAAGCTACACTAAGATCTTCAAGTTCAAGCGGCAGCACAAAGCTAGGCTCTAAGTCTTTGATGGACAAACCATGAAGCCATTTACTTGTCCAAACATTGGTAGAGAAGCCTGAGTTAATGGTGATAGCTAAGGCTTGTTTAATTTTTGAGACATTCTTTCGGATGAAAGACCAAACTGTAGAGCAAGGATTTCTGATTTGAGACCCATTATGCATATATTTATCACGCATGACACACACCAAAAGAGCATTTTGATTGTTTAGAAAGAACCACACATTTTAAAGCATAAGAGCCTAGTTCTGGGAACGTTCCTCTTTGACCCCCAATCCTCCTTCTTCCTTAGGCATGGTAATGACTTTCCATGAAACCAGAGAGAGTTTATAATGCACTCTACTCCATACCAGTTAAATTTTTTAACATGTTTGTCGATGTCATCATAGAGAGATGGGGAAAGCTAGACGGATTTCATAGCATAGCTTGGTATGGCTTGTAAAGTCAATTTTTCTAGTGTTATCTGTCCTACAAGCAATAGATGCCGAGCGGACCAACTAGTCATACGATCCTTGAGTGTAGATAAAATGGCTGAGTGTGTAGAACTGTTAACTCAGTGATGGAGGAAGGGCACTCCCAAGTAACGGCCAAGGTCAGACGTGCTTTGGATACCCAATCGTCTAAAGAAAGAAGAGCTCACCTGTTGTGGAGTATTAGGTGAGAAAAAATAGCAACACTTTGCCTTAGAAACCATATGACCAAACACACAAGAAAACATCTTTAATAGTTTGTTGATTACTTGGGCTTGAGAAGTAGCTCGGCTCGTCGCAGCTCAGGGCCCCTCATGAAGGGTCTCACATTTGACTCCCGTTGGAAGCACTGCTCGGAAACGAATTTCCCGCAGCATCAACCGGCCTCTGATGTGACTTATTGAGATACTGATGTGCGGGTGCACGGGTCTCCTAGGTTTACCATCCCTACTATCTGGGCCTCCACCTAGGGGGGGGGGTTTCCCCCGGAAATAAAAAAAAGACTGGTATTTGCTTCAACCAATAACAAGATATCATCGGCAAAAAGGACATGGGAGAGAGGGGGCCATGGTGAGACAATCAGATAGGCTTCCATTCACCCACTACTACTAAGTTGGAGATGGCTTGGCTTAGTCTTTCCATATATAAGACAAAAATGTATGGGCTGATGGGATTAACCTAACGAACCACTTGGGTTGCTTTAAAAGAATTCAGAGGGAAACCTTCCCAAAGAATGGATGTGCAGTGTTTCATCATTATCTGCATAACCAGATTGATAATCTTCTCCGACAGTCATGTTCTCTATAAGGTGTCTAGAATAAAAGACCAACTCATTTTATCAAAAGCCTTGGCAAGATCCAATTTGATGCAGACCATTGCCTTATCGGATTGTTTCATGTGGATTTTGTGAATGACTTCCTGTACCAGGATGATGTTATCTATGATTCTTCTTCTAGGGATGAAGCTAGATTGAGTTTAAGGTATCCAGTCATGTAGAAGAGGTTTAAGCTGCCCAATAATAATCTTGGATATCATCTCGAAGCACGTATTGTTCAAAAACATTGGTTGGATGTCACTTCAAGTTTGATGTTGCTTGATCTTTGGAATCAAAAAGATGAAAGAATCCACAAGGTGATCATCAATATGGCCAGTGGTGAAGGCCTGAAGAACTATGTGAATCATAGACGGCCCAACAACAAGCCATTTCTTTTGAATAAATGAGTTGTAGACCCATCAGGCCCTAGAGCTTTATTGGGATCCATCCTGAACATGACCCTCCAGATTTTTTATGTTGTAGGAATCATGTTAATATAAAGGTAGGTGTCGTTGTATGGGTGTACAAAAACACCAATAAAATCAGCAGTAGCCGCCTGGTTCCTAGGACGTTTGCTCGGGGCAGTCATGAGATCTTGAAAGAAATCCCATACCAAAACTTTCACAGAGTATGGGTTATCCACCCAGGTACTGGACGCATTTTTAAGGTGAGAAATCTTGTTGAAATGTCATCGTGCTTTAACATAAGTGTTAAAAAACCTTGTTCTCTCATCATCCTGACTAAGACAATTGATGTTTATTCGATGGTGTCAGTCTACTTCCTCTTGGAGGAGGAGGTTGCTATAATCATCTTGCAAACAATCCATGGTGAGGTCAAAATTAACAGAACTTGAGAAGTTGACAGATACCTGGTAAGCATTAAGGGATGCATGATTTTATTTTTCTTCTTGCTATTTGAGGTATGGTGCTTTGCATCCCACTTCATAGAAGACTCACAAAAATCTGGTACAACATCAAGGAAGTTCTTTGACATGACCCATGCACTGTAAAGGACATCTTTAAAGGAGGGGGCTAGTGACCAACTATCTCTTGTTCAGATAGGGAGAGGCGTGGTGCTGATTCAAAGTGTTATGTATTAAGATCAGGTTGTGGTCACTGTATATATGAGGAAGAACTACAATTGAAGTACTACTAGCCATAGACATCCATTGGTCATTTGTAATGACCCTATCAAGCCTATCCAGCAACTGAAGCCACTTGAAAGTAAAGAAAGGACCATCTCCTTTCATATCAGCTAAACTTGAGTGCAAAAGTACAGAGTTGAAAATTCTTCTAGACACATCCAACATAGTATCAAAGTCTCCAACCACTAACCATGCACCTCTGATAGAGGATGAGATTTCCTATAGCCGATTCCAAAGAAGGTCACGTCTACATGGGTTTGGGCTATTGTACATGACAATTAAGTACCAGGTATCATCAACACAATAGTGGATAAATTGACGATGATTTTGTACAATGTTTAAAGAGTAGTGAGTGTAATCCAAGAGTAGCCATATTCCACCATAAAACCCAACAACCTCAGCATGATGAGAAGACTGGAAACCCAGTTGCTTGATACCATTCTCAACTTTTGACCCACTGATGTGGGGTTCCACAATGGCCATTTTATGAAGCTTATATCATCATTTGTAGTCTTTGAGAAGGCATTTTTTTCTTCTTGAAACATGATCCTTGTATATTCCAACAAAGGATACTAATCATTCAAAAATACAAAGAAGAAGGAGGGTGCAAGCATCAAACGATGGCTGCATAGAGGCTGATAGATTGATCCTCGACGCCCATCTCATCATCAGAGGCCACCACCGGATCCTCATTGAAGTCAATGGCATATTTTGCCTCTGATCCATGGCTTATATTGCCAACCATCTGGGCTAATTTCCCCTTCTTCCTTTCCCTACCAGGACTCACAATCGAGTAGTTGATTTTTCAATTTCTAAGGAGTACTCCACCACCACTTCCTTTCTCACACCAATGAAAAGTTTGGTGAGGAGAGGTGACCATCAGAGCCTCCCTAGCAATGAACTGGAAAGGGGGGTCAGGGTGTACGCCTTGTTTCCTGCCTTCGCAGGTCTCATCATTCAACAGAGTCACCACTATGTTACTTGGGTTAGTGCCACCACTTTGACCCGGTGGCGGGCTAGGGGAAGAGCAGTGCTTGTGCCCACCTGGTTTTGTTGTTTAGATCGTTGGCTCTTCCTCTTCTACTTCTTGGATTGGACTGTCTGCCATTCTTCGTCAACCTCCTATTGTGCATCCAATGTAGGCAATGAGGTGTCCCTGGATGATTCATTTTGTTTAGTATATTTGAGAACTTTCTCTGTTGTCTCGACATGTGCCTGGGTGGGTTTCTTGGTTACAAGGGGATGTTTCTCAGGCTTTTTTGCATGGATTTTTGGGTATACCTAATGGGTTTCAAAAGGGTTGGGCCTTAGGATGACGAAGGCTCTATGGCGGTGAACGTGGTGACAAATGTGCAATCCTTGTCATTGTGTTCAACCCTACCATACATCATGCAGAGAGTCGACAAATATTCATACTCCAGTCTATAATGCTCTCTGTTGAGATATATAGCCGGCAACAAAGGATTTGTTGTTTCCACCTCGACTACTAGTCTTGCAAATTTACCACGGTGACTGAACAATGTATTTGTGTCCACCTTAATTGTTTTTCTAACAATGTCACTGATGCTTGACAACAACTGATTTTGGTAGAGGAAGACCAATAGTTCGGGGATCCTCAACCATACAACAAGCTTCCTAGGTATATGATCAGTGGGAAGAAAAGTTGGTGACCAAGATTACATGGACAAGTAGTTGCCAAAATTGGTCCACGGGCCTTCAGTCATGGCTCACACATAATCCTCATGATTACCTAGTTGGATGATGAAATATCCCATCTCAATTGTTCTGTTAACTTCCAGAGAGACATAATCCGATTCACGAGGGTAGTAAAACCAACACTGGTGACGACCACCTTTACCACTACCGCAAATCTTCAGGGTTTCTGGAGTGGTGGTAGGGCATCATGGTTGACCGCGATGTTAGGGATGATACCTCTCCCATCAACATGGATATATGTCACCTTCAACACGTTAGGCGATGCTGGCTGGATCATCAGGTGGCTACTAACAGAGGGACTGATTATCACATTGTGGTAGTAGGATGACCATGGGCATTCTTCCTTGATCGAGTTGTAATTCACTTCCATCTCTCTATCCATCACACGTTCCTCCATGACGTCCATCATAGAGTATTTCCCCTTGTCTAGTATATTTTAAGGGCTCTCACACCCCTCATCCACATGGGGATGAAGGGAGTTGAAGTAACCATGACCCGCACCACAATCTCCACGACCGTTGGCGCCGCCTCCATGCATGCTACGTAGTCGGTAGTCTACTGAAACCCTAGCAGAATGCTGCCAAGCACCCGAGATTGGAGTGAGTTCCAACAATCTCCCCCCTTTAATGATAACAAATATTTCCATAACATAATTTTAAAATAGACTATTTAGATCATCATACCTTTAAATTGATGTAGTTTAGATAATCATAACTTTAAATTGTTGTAGATAGAAAAAGTTTTCATAGATTTTCCCCCGCCTTTGTCGAAGTAGAAAAGGTGTTATACTTACTAATTGTCCCCCCTCAAGGAGACACCCCCTAAACAAGATAGTAATTTTGAAGAGGGAATATAGATACCCAAGTAAAATAAGCATGTACCCATTTGAAACATCTTAGATTCTATAGACAAAAAGCCATATTTGATCATGGAACATGGAAAACTTGTCTCATTACCAATGAATCGAATATTGATTCCTTTGTGATAAAAAGATCCCATTAAACAAAAAATATCAATAAGATACTCTAAGTAAATGGTAAGGAATGTTAAGATCTCCATGATATAGAGTTACCATGAAAAACAACAACTTTCTAAGAATATCTCAATATCAAAGCAAGAAATGTTAATTCCTCCATGATATAGAGATGCCATGAATAATACAAATTTTCTAAAGAATATCTAAATGTCAATGCATGGAATGTTAAGTCCTCCATGATATAGATATTGCCATAAAAACCAAAAAAAAACCAAAAATAAGTTCTCAATCATTTTCCAGGGATGTTAAGCCCTTAAATGATACGAAGAATCCATTAATAACAAAATGAGGTCATTAAATAACCTCTAGATCAAATTTAAGGGATGTTAACCCCATTATTGATATAGAGACCCCATTAAGAACATAATTTAGCATATATGGTAATATAAATCACAATATATGACTTTAATTTTTTAATGCTTAGTGTTTTCATTATTTATCCTTTCTCTGAATAAACCTGATTAGTAAATCTATTTTTTAGCTTCTAGTAGCGCAACAAAAAATGTATCTGTGTCTATTAAATTATATTCATATCAAGGTGGGTTTGGTGATTAAAAGAAATATGCCAATAATTTTATATTGTTTGGAAATCACGTAGAGTCATAAATATATTTGACCACAATGGAAAGTACAACACATTTAAGGAAAGATGAAAACCCCACATGGAAAAAGATTATCAATATGAATAATGATTATCCCCATAATGGAAAATGATTTTACAATATATTGTCAGTAAAATCTAACAATGCAGTCAATGCACATGAAAACAACTTTGACCAAAGAATACAAAAGGGCAACACTTTTATGTTATTTGAAAAACATCCAAAATCATTAGTTTAATGTTGACTTCAACTATTGACCTCATTGGAGAGTTGAAAATTTTTATCAAGCTCTTTTGGCCAAATTTAAGAGCGGTCATAGAAAGAATAAAAGAGGAGTAGAATGCATAGTTAAGATTAATATTTCGTTATGACAATTTAGCAATTGTGAAGATGTTGTCAAAAAATTCCATAGAGCATTTAAAACTTGCCATACATATTCTTTCATAAAGAAACTTTTCTCGTTAAGGATGGTTAAAGTCCACTAGTTAATCTTAAATTAAAATAGCAATGAGATCCATAGTGGGGGATGATTGGACCAAAAAGGAAGGAATATAAATATTTGTTGCCAATGTTTAAATAGCATTGTGGTGCAAAGAAAAATCTAAAAAGACTTTAACATCTTCATATTATTATCACTTGGACTACATGCTTCTCTTACACAATAATTAATGCAACAAAGTCGTACCATCTATTACACTACAATATCATGTACAAACATTTATAATTGTAAATTTCCAATATTAAAAAGATATCAAGACATTTAATTCTAATCTAGATTCAAGGAAGCAAAGTTTTAATCTTATCATCTTTGACCAAGCATCTTTGACTGAGTTTCTTTGACCGAGAACACGAGCAAATATCATATTTCCAATATGTAAAATAATACTACACAGAAATGACTTATAACGTCACTTTGAAAGGCGTCGGTTGTATAAAAACATCGACGCCTACAACATCAAGCATCGGTTAAATAAAAAAACCGACATCTATCTGTGAAGGGCGACCAGACATAGGTATCGCTTTTATTTAGTGTCAGTTCCTTAATAAGAAACCGACGCCTAAAATTAACCGCCAAATCCAAATTTTCCAGTGAAAAAAATTACCTCCAAAATTTAACATACAACGTCAGTCATTACAATAGAAACCGACGACTAAAGGTTTTTCGTGGGACAGAAATTGACCAATTTTTATCGTCAGTTGTCTTACAATAACCGACACCGTTGTATTTTCGTGCACTTAACCGTGAAAATTTTCACCCCCCTTTAGCGTCGGTTTTTATATGGAAATCGATGACTGTAGTCTTAATTCAAGAACATTTATTTTTGTCAGCATATAAAGATAGACGTCGGTTTTTCTAGTTGGAACTGACGACTATAAATAAAAAATAGTGTCAATTTTTTGTTGGTAATCGACGCCTATAGTTGTAAGCGTTAGTTATTTTTAATAACTGATGCCTATTTTTAACTTAACATCACCCGCGTGATCGAGCCAAACTCTTCCCCTTCTGTTTCATTCATTCCGTGATTGAGGGTTTTAGGTCTGGCGATTCCTCTTCTCACTGCCTCCACCGCTGCTTACTAGTCTGCTGCTCACCGCCTCTGCTACTTCCGGCGACTCCTCTACCCCTGCCTCCGGTGACTCCTCTACCCCCACCTCCACCGTCGCTCACTGCTAGCTCTGGCCATTGCTCTCCAACTCGATCTATTGCTGCACCGGCTGGCTACTGCTCTCTTTCTAGCTCCCTGCTCTCTTCTTCCTCCATGCCATTGACAGGTAAGGTGTTGCCCTTCTTCTTCCTCTACCTCTTCTTCTTCCTCCACCTCTTCTACTTCCTTCTCCCTCCTTACCAAATGTATGGATAAAAGAAAGGCACAACCTACATGTGGGCTGGACACGGCCGCCGTATCCAGCCCACATGCAGGTCGTGCATTACTTTTATCCATTTGGTAAGGAGGGAGCAGGAAGAAGAAGATACATTTGCAATTTAATATTAATGCTTGACCTAATTTTGTAAATTTTGATGTATGTTGAATTAAGATATTAAAACCCTAATACACATTTCACCATAATCTTGAATTAATTATATTTCTGAAATCTTGTGATCTATCTATGTAAGATATTAAAACCCTAATGTTAAATCTCTAATTTTGTAGTGATGTGTCACCCTAACATCTACATGAATCCCTATTGTATGATGTAGATTGATAATAATGCATGAGCTAGTTTGAAATTTTGAAATCAATTATGAATTATCTCTCCATCCCTAGGTCATACTAATTTATGTGTAATCTTTATCTTGATGATGAACATGCATGGACATTCAAAATGTTGAAATCAATGTTATAGAATGACAGCAAATGTACTTGTTGGCCTAGAAACCCATCCAAGATTTACTCATTAGGAGTAAATCTTGGATAGTCCCTGGTGTGGGACTGTTCTTGAACACCTAATCTCAATTAGGATGTAAGTGTATAATGTGTATTGGGTTTTCAAGAAAATTTCGGCAGCATTTCCCCATTTGTTCTCTAAGTACATATGTACTTGGAGAACAATGGGGAAATGCTGCCAAATTTTTTTTGAAAACCCAATACACATTATACACTTACTAGTGAGATTAGGTGTTCAAGAATGGGATATATGGTACACATTTATTATATATAAGAATGACAACACATGTATTTGTTGGCCTAGAAACCCATCCAAGTTTTACTCATTAGGAGTAAATCTTGGATAGTCCTCGGTTTGGGACTGTTCTTGAACACCTAATCTCACTTAGGATGTTTTAACCATTAATTATATATAAGACCTTAAACCCTAAAGTTTTAACCATAAAACCTAATCATTTAACCCTAGACCCTAATATTGTTCTAATATATACTTGTTTTTTCTTTGATCATTAAATGGATAGATCATGGATGTCCATTCCAAATCGCTGCACCCCTGAGTTTATTTCTGGTCATGACCAATTTATTAGATTTGCCGAGGAACATAGGAAACAACTTGGAGATAGGTTCTACTATCCATGTAGGCATTGCAGTAACAACTTGAAAGTCAGCACTGGTGACGAAATCAAAAGTCATGTTATGTGCAATGGGATTGTACAAGCCTATACAGAATGGCACTGGCATGGAGAGATTTCAAACCTAAAATCAGTGGATGTCAATAGCAGTGCTTGTGTGGAAGAAGAAATTGCCTTCGATGATGCAGATGTGAACGAACCAGTTCCAGTAGACATCGTTGATGCGATGCGGGATAGTTGTGGGGTAGAGCACACCGATCCACCTCCCATGTTTAGAAACACTGTGCATGATGCTGAGATACCGTTATACACAGGTTGTAAGTTTATGAAGCTTAGCATTTTGTTGAGATTGTATAAACTGAAAGCTAACAATCGATGGAGCGACAAAAGCTTCATGTCATTATTGTCTTTGTTGATAGAAATTCTTCTTGAAGGAAACAAGCTGCCAATCTCAACATACCGGTTAAAGAAATTGTTGTTCCCAATGGGAATGGAGTCCAAGAAGATATGCCCAATGGGAATGGAGTCCAAGAAGATACACGCATGCCTAAATGATTGTGTATTATTTCAAAAGGACTATGTGGATTTGAAAGATTGTCCGAATTGTGGTGCGTCAAGGTATAAATTGACGACTTCGGGGGAGTCCAAAACTAGTTCTCCTACCAAGGTGATGTCGTATCTACCTATAATACCACGGTTTCAACACTTGTTTGCCAATCCTATAGATGTGAAGAATTTGAGGTGGCATGCGGATGTTAAGAAAAATAATGATGGGATCCTATGACATGCGTCTGATTCCCCACAATGGAAGAAGATTGATTTATTGTACCCTGAATTCGGTGAAGAAGATAGGAATCTAAGACTTGGGCTTTGTACAGATGGGATGAATCCGTACGGGACATTGAGCAGCCAACATAGCACTTGGCCATTTATGCTTGTTATATACAATCTTCCTCCCTGGTTGTGTATGAAAAATAAGTACGTTGTGCTGTCGTCTTTGATATCAGGCCCTAAATAACCTGAAAATGATATCGACATTTATCTTGAACCTATGATTGATGACTTGAAGAAGCTCTGGGGTGAATGTGTGATGATCTATGATGCTTCACAAAGAGAGACATTTCATTTGCACACTATGTTGTTTTGCATTGTGAATGACTTTCCAGTGTATGGGAATTTGTCTGGATATAGTGTCAAAGGATCTAAAGCGTGTCCTATATGTGAAGAGAACATTGACTCAATACGACTAAAACATGGTGGAAAGACTGTATATCTTGGTCATCGAAAGTTTCTTCCAAAATTTCATCCATATCGTTGGTTGCACAAAGCATTCAATGGACAGAATGAGGAACAGAGTGCACCTAAACCTATATCAGGGGAGGATGTTTATGAAAGAGTAAAAGACATCACTAATGAATTTGGTAAGAGATCACAATGTATGATGACCACACAGAATGACAAGTCTTTATTCAAGAAGAAGTCAATATTTTGGGATCTTCATTATCGGAGTTCTTTGATAGTCAGGCATTGTATTGATGTCATGCATGTTTAGAAAAATGTATGTGATAGCATCATCGGTACTATGTTGAATATACCAGGTAAGACTAAAGATGGGATAAAATCTAGAATGGACCTACATGAAATGGGAATAAGGACAAAATTAACAGAAGTAGTTAGTAGTGATCGGAGAACATACTTACCTCCCGCTTGTTACACGTTGTCGAGAAAGGAGAAGAAAGCTTTTTGTGAATGCTTGGTAAATGTTAAGGTGCCACATGGTTACTCATCCAACATCCATACATTGGTATCAATGAAAGATCTGATGTTGATAGGTCTTAAATCTCATGATTGTCACACTCCAATGCAACAAATATTGCCCGTGGAAATTTGATCTATATTGCCAAAGCATGTACGGTTTGCAATCACCAGACATTGTTTCTTTTTCAACAGTCTGTGCAGCAAAGTTATTGACCCTGATACTCTCGATAAATTGCAAAGAGAAGTGGCTATTACCCTATGTCAGCTTGAGATGTATTTTCCTCCTTCGTTCGTTGATATCATGGTACATCTTGTTATCCACTTGACTAGGGAAGTGAAAATGTTGGGACCTGTTTTCTTGCATTGGATGTATCCCTTTGAACGATACATGAGCATTTTTAAAGGTGATGTTCAAAACTTTTATTGGCCTGAAGGGAGTATTATTGATGGTTATGTGGCGAGAGAGGTTATGGATTTTTGCAATGACTTTCTGAGTGCTAATGACGCTCCTGTGAATGACAAGAATATTGAGGATAATTTTAGCAAAGGAATTTTGGGATCACGGGTTAAAGTAATCAGCCGTGAGCAGTTGGAGCAAGGCCACTTGTATATTTTACACAACATCAATGAAGTGAGTGTTTATATCGAGGAACATACCAATTTCATCAAGAAACAATATGCTCGATCCAATTCAATGTGGCTTGCTAGAGAGCATAACAAGACATTTATTAAGTGGTTTGAAGATAAAGTCTTACATCAACTATCTCAAACACTAGATAATCTTACTAAAATCATCAAATGCCTCACCTTTAAACCAAAATTGAATGTTATGTCTTATGAAGGGTTTGACATAAATGGATTCTCGTATTACACAAAGCGTCAAGATGATAAGAGTGACGTCCAAAATAGTGGGGTCACCCTTCAAGCGTCTTCATTGTTTTTTGCAAGTGCAAAGGATAAGAGTCCACGTGAAGCTAAAATGTCATATTACGGTGTCATTGAAGACGTATGGGAGTTTGACTATGTAGATTTCAGAATTCCGCTCTTTAAATGTAATTGGGTTGACAACAACAAAGGAGTTATAGTGGATGAATTGGGTTTCACGTTAGTGAACTTTGAAAAGATTGGCGAGAAGGGTGAACCATTCATATTGGCATCACAGGAGAAACAAGTATTTTATATCGATGATCCTGCAAATGATAAATGGTTGGTTGTTCTTCATAGTAAAAGACAGTTCATTGAAGATCCTATAGATGAAGAAGAGTACTATGATAAGTATGATGACTCCAGTACATTCTCAATTGGGTTGCCAACACCACCACACATTGAAGCTGGGGATCACAATGACTTGTATGTTCATAGGGATCACAATGAAGGATTGTTAATTGATAAAAGATCACAATATTAGAGGCATGAATGTTTATATTTTTTATATGTTTTATTTTTCTGAATGTGAACTTTACAATGTGAACTTTACAATGTGAATGTGGACTTTACAATGTGAATTACTTTACAATGTGAATGTGAACTTTACAATGTGAATGTGAACTTTACAATATGAATTACTTTACGATGTGAATTACTTTACAATATGAATGTGTACTTTACCATGTGAACTTTACAATTAGTGTTACTTTACAATGTGAAAATTATAATTTGAATGTGAACTTTTAGATGGCTGAGCATTCCCATGATGATCGTGTTGATGATCACTGTGAGGGTGAGGATGTGCTTGCGCCGTCTGATAATGTAAGTTTTAAGAATATATCCCGAGGTTTCTATCTATATGTTCATTTATAATTATATCATGTAAGTGTGTTTTTTATCAAATTTTAGGTTGGTGATGTACCCCCTGAAGAAATTACAACACTTGATGAGTAGAAAAAGAAAATTGAGAAAGTGAGGGGCATCACAATGATGAACAAGTTAATATAGCAAAGGGGCAATGGACCCAAATTGACTGTGGATTTCGATCATGTAGGAAATCCATATGGAGTGAACCACAACTCATTTGTTTCATATCTTGGGGTTCTTACTCACAGCCATTGCAGTCCTATCCTAGAATCCTAGTATAAAGTTCCTAAGGGGAAGAAAGACCACATATGGAAGGAAGTATGCGTGAGTTATTATTATTTGTAATTCTATTTGTCTAGATTACTAATTTTTAGGATACTAGTTAATAGCAATTCTATTTAATTTAGAGAGCATATTTGATCTGGATGAAAAGCTGCATCGTAAATGTGTGATGCAATGCTGTGGGAGGGTCCTAAGGAACTATAGGACCAATCTCACCCGAGATTACATATGTGATGCTAATAAGAGGTTCTTGATTCACTACGAAAAATATGGTCTTTAACTACAAAAAAAAATTGTAGCGAAAACCCCAAAATTTGTAGCTAAAAGTTTTGGCTACATTTATCCTTACATTTATAATATATAGCTAATACCCGTGTAGCTAATTGTTTAGGCTACATTTTTTAAAGTTGTAGTTAGTTATTCCTCTCGCTACAAATTCATATGTAACCCTAATTGTAGGTAAAAATCTCCTTACACATAAACATGTAGTTTCAATTGTAGCCAAATGTATGACTACAATTCAATTTGTACCTATGATATGTAGGGAGAGATGACATTGGTTACAATTTGTATTTGTAGTTCATGTATAGCAAAAATTAGCACTTGCTACACATGTAATTATAGCTAGTGTGTAGTGAAAGACACCATGTACTATACATACATATGTAGTGAGAGACATTATGTAACCAGTCAGTCGCTTGCCAATATAGAGTGGTTTTCAATAATAAAACAGATGAATGTTAATCAAGATCGAGTTGTGCTTACAATGTCACCAATGATACTTTTATTTATATTTGAATAATGAGTACACATGGGGAGGACATTAACCTGGCCCCTATTTTACAATATGCATGGAAAAAAGATACATGTATACAATATCTTCTTCTGACTACATCTATCCACTGCAGACTACAAAGCACAATATAAAGAGGGTCATCTCCCTTAGTTCCTCCACCTAATTCACAGTGAGTTTAACAGCCCTATGAATCTCAGCTTTAGTGGTGAATCTTCTAATCCCAAACATGATAGAGGTATGTTCCATGCCCTCATCAACTCCCTGAGCTCGAGTTGCAGCCTTTCCTCTTGGCAACTCATGTAGAGGTTCACGTATGGTTAGTGTAGGTTGGCGAATCCCCTGGATCATAACATATTGACATTTCTTCTCATAATCTATACGTTCTGTACTTTTGTATTGTGGATCAAGCACCATCAAGTTAATGTTAGCATCCACTTTGTGTGAACCACCATGGATACCTACAAAGAAACATACAAGTTTTGAGATATAGCTCACGAAAGAAACAAGAAAGCATAGTTTCTCCTACTCATAACTTACCTATTCCATAAGCTTTCTTCTCCCAGTGCATTTAAGAATAAGCTCCTATCTATACATGATGACCTCTATATTACATTTTGTCATTCTCATTGATCTGCAGAATGCTACCAAGCTGATGGTTGGACCTGTTTTCACTGTTTACCCAAGGTTTCCTCATTGACTGTAGTATAAATTTTGTAAGGAAGACCGCTGAGGCAGCTATTAATGATGGAGCATAAGAAAGAAAACTGTACTCCAAGAATGTCAACTCTGCTATATAAATAGCTAAGAATTCAAGTTGCAGAGAAGGAAATTGCAACAAAAAATGGATAAATACTTAAAAACATGAACTATATTTAAAAGGTGATAGCAATGAGAACTAGACACTTACCCCTTCTGGCTGTTGAGCTACACGGACGGATCTCCTATAATTATAGAAGAAGAAAAGGTTTGTCAAGGTCAAGTTAAGAAAATTTTAAAGCAGTGTTCACGGGTAATATACATCAATGCAATGTGGAATACCTCAAAAGCATTTCACTGTTGGAGCAGTCATCTCAAACTTGAGGTGTCTAAGTACAACGACTTCCATTTGCAGAACCTATATATGGCATTGTTAGGTACGCATAGAAGTGTGAAGATGACCACGATAAAGGACATCAATTCTCACCTCCTTAACGTAAGTGTTATCAGTTATATAGCAGAATTCTTCCACCTGAGGAGCACATCTTTCTTCATATTTTTTGCATCAAAAGAATAATTCATCTCTTTAAGCATATGGAAGAAATGGTGGGAAGGAGGAAATATTACAGACAAATATAAGTACACAATCAGGACGAGATAGAATAAGTACACAAACAGGAAAGTTCCTTAATTAAGGATCATGCTAGATGGTCAAATATAAACTGCTATTCTTTTATTATTTGTATATGTAGCGCGACAATAGGGCAATCTTGTGCCTGTTATTTCTAATGTTAAAGAAAGAGCACATTGCATTTAGAAATATGTTATTGTTTGCACCCCAAATTATTAACTTCTTATTGTCTCAAAAATTACATAGGGAAATAGGTATTTCTCTTAGATGATCGCATCCATAAAACTATAACTAAATCTCTAACTTCTTCTTCCTCCTCCCCTATGCCACCCGACCATCCCACCACTCCGGCCACTGTGACTATCCCCCACAATGGCCATTTCCTCCTGCTTCCCTCTCCTGTCCACCCCACCCTCATCCCTCTTCCTCTTCTTTCCGTTCTCCCCACCTCAGCACCTCCTCCTCCCTCTCTAATACACTGCTCAGCATTACAGAAGCACACCTATAGTGGGGGATAAATATTGGCAGCGGATAGGAACACTGTCATTTATCAAAGAAATTGAGATAGAAAGTTCGGAGAAAAGATATTTTAATCATAGGGAATATTTCTCCTGTGAAATTCGTATTTGAACATCTAAATGAAGTAACCTCAATTTATTTTGATGACAGAAAATTTCCCAAAACTTACATGTTCAGCACATGTATATATGTTCTGTCTAGTATTCAGATATTTGTATTTTCCAAGGCAAGAATTGTGATCTTCATGTCGAACAGTATCTAGATCACTGAACTTTTATCTGGTGCCATGTTTGGTAAATTGACAGCATTTCATCTATTACTCTGGACGTACCTGTACCTTGTCTACTGACTTTCCAGCAGATTTTCTCTTGTAGCTATCTGGTGCTGGTGCAGAATCTTGGACATGTTGATGATAACATGACCTGCAAAACTTCTAAATATAAAGAAGGGATTCACCTCAGATTGCACTCTTGTTTTCCCTTTGGAATTAGATCCTCTCAGATATTCTCTTTTTGGATAAGAAAGCTTGGTTTGGAGAGTCTTCATTCGGTGATTTCATTAGCAGCCAAAACAGAGCAGCAATGGGAAAAAAGAAACTGTAAACAGAAAAGGCAACAAAAGGCATAACCTCTTGTTCTAATCCAACCACTGGGAAAACATGAAGGTTTAACCATACAACAGTAGAAAGGAGACAAGAATAGACACTGAACGATATCAGCAACTCTAGAGGCTAAGATACAGAACACAAGTCCATTATTGCAGGCAACGATTAGGTAATCAGTCTTTCACATAGGTCTGTCAATCGCTAGAGAGCACCCCCTCACACATCCCATAAGCACTTGAGGAGAACCTATTAAAGAATACATCTAACAACACCGCCCATCAGCCCTGCCAACAACTTATCCAAACCGGTCGGTTGTTACTCCAATTTCTGTGCAGCCATATTCGATAGCTCCCTCAGCTGAAACACAAGATATTAAATTAGAGCTACTTATATACAACCGAGTATTGTGGTTGATCTCTCACAAATTTTACACTTCCAAAATGCGTCGTTCTACAACTTATAAAATAGGGACATCGTCAAACTGCTTTTAGCAAACTCCCAACAAGCAGTAGCAATGGTGAAATCCATTAACCCAACATCATCCTAGATGAAGATTCAAGGATGGCCTAGCACACTCCAGCAATTAACTTATTATATACTGCCATTTCAAAAGCTGCAAGCATAAGCTGGACTCGTGCTCACCAATTCATATTAGAGTTTGTGAGAATTGCTTTGGGAGGTGCACAGTTATGTCGATGCAGCAAAAACAAAACAGACAGGATAAAGATATATTACCTTGGAGAATTGCGCCTTCTGGTATCGGTAGCCCTGTTTGCATTTTGAGTAACCATTGGTCAGCATCCTAGGCATCAACATATAAACAATATTCGAAAAGCATATCCAAAGTGAGACATCCACAGACCTTATCAGTGCCATATAAGTAGTCACAGTACGTAAACACGGATGCAAAGTTACTTTGGCTTATCCCTCCAACATAGTGATGATAGTCGTGATACTCAGCACCACCATAGAAAGGGATTAACTTCATGGGGTTTATAGGGAAGTCAAACCTGAGAAATAAGGGCATCAGAAAACCAAAACCATATTAAGAATGCAAATGCTATAATACTCGTCAGATCATCTAAACTCTAGTATCTAGATAAACTTCCAGGTAAAACTGCAAAAGTCAAAACAGAGTTTCTCAGTTTCCATTTTTAGCATTCTTCATTCACCTCTTGCCTAGGGTAAAAACAATTGTAAAATCCTACCATTCCTGTAAATCTCCTCCTGCAGTAACTAGTCACCTTAATGGAAACTCTTACGAGCATCACAAGAAAAAACCATACACACTTGGATGTCTAGAGCAAAGTAATCATTTGCAAAGTACTGGAATTTTGTAAGATATTCATAAGAACGAAACCTAAAAATTCCAGAAAGCGTTGCCATAAAACAAAAATGAACCATCAAACTTGTTTCTAGAGTGCATCATCATCAGATAAACAGAAGGATGACACGTGAGGAACTATCAACTCTTGACATACAGTGTACGTATCTTACTCTAATCAACCAGAGGTTCATACACCGTTCCCACTGTTCAAATATTATGGACATGTTAGTCTATTCATAAGAACAGAAACCTAAAAATTCCAAAAAGCGTTGCCATAAAACAAAAATGAACCATCAAACTTGTTTCTAGAGTGCATCATCATCAGATAAACAGACGGATGACACGTGAGGAACTATCAACTCTTGACATTCAGTGTACGTATAAATAAAATGGAAAAGCAAACAACTCTCCAAACCTGTGATAAACGCCTATAAGAAGTTGGATCAGAGCACTAGAGATAAAGTGGTTAACTACATTATAGGAATCATGTGTATCTTGTGCTCTTGGTATAGTCAACATTGTTTCTCACTCCCCATATCTCTTAGTCTTATTAGATATTCTGAAATTAAATAGGAGGGAGAAGAGACTTACGAACTGTGTATGGGAGTATGCAGCAGGTCTCTTGATTTCTTGTGTTAGTATGTGATCCATGTGATCTCTTCCCTTGCATCCCCAACAGAGATGGCATCTGAAGCTTGGTTAGCAAGCTATTTCAATGTTGTTCTAGGTTCATCTGTAAGGGTGCAGGTAGCAGGTTGCTAAAGATAATAGTTCTGCCCTTGAATCCATATTGCAGTTGTGCCTTGAGTTTCAGATTTGTAGATCATCATGGAGGCTGTTGGAGATGTCGGGGCAGGTTGTGCGCCCATGTCAGGCTCTAAACTTGATGGTGATGTGGGTTCCTAGTGTAGGCCATTTGTTGGCGAGGTTGTTGTCAAAGAGGAAGGAGGGACAGATCGTAGGCTGTGATGCGAGTAATAGAAGGTGGTTGGCAAGGTCCTTGGCACAAAGCATGGCGCATGTGGGGTGTGGCAAGATGTCAGGAGGCAACAAGGTTTAGGCGCTTGATGGTGATGATGAAGAGAGGCCTAGCCTAGGCCTAGTCATTGGCGATGATCTAACCTGCCATTTTAGGCGGAGGCGGGGTGTGAGGCAGAGGAGTCAGATTTGTAGATTTCCTTACTGGTGAGGTTTTGATGCAGGAGAGCACGAGGTGGTCCTCGCAGGGCATTACTGTTGGTAGCAAGGCTGGGCGTTGCTGTTGTAGGTCGTAGCTCTACAGCAGAGATCAACAGGTCGAGATGATGCCGTTAGAGGTGGCGAGGGCCAGGGCAGCGGGATCAAACTACCGCCTACATCTTGGAGACTCCTCTACGCCGCCGCAGGTGATTGTGGGCGCAATGCCTAGGGCGAGGTTGTAGGCCACGGGGATGTCTTTGTGGTGGTTGTCTCCCTGTTGCAGATGTCATCGGGACTCATGGTAGGAGAAGGGGGTGCAAGGGAGAGGGGGTGGGGAGAAGAGAGTGAGACAGAGAAAATACGATTTGGGGGGGAGAAGAGAGTAAGATAGAGAAAACATGATGGGGGTCGGAGAAGAGAGTGACATAGAGAGAACATGGTGGGGGGAAGGTAGTGGGGGTAGGTGGAGGGGGAAGGGGGGTCGACGGAAACTACGGAGTATTGGGGCCAAGGGGCAACGGTTTTGGCAGAGGGAGTAATGATCGCAATAACAGTGGAAAGAGGAGCAGTGCGCGGTAAACTTGAATTTTTGGGCCTTTTGCTTAAGTGGAATAGGGAGGGAGAGAGGATTGTTAAGGAAATTCTATAGTGGATAAATATGTGTAGTAAATTTTGTAGTTATTAGAATTTACTACAAATACTTTACTTATATTTATAAAATTTGTAAAGAGAGTTGTTATTAGCTATAATCACAATATATGTAGCTAGATAATGTGTAGCTAAATCAATCTTTTTTTGTAGTGATTGATTTCTAATTCTAGACATTGGTCACTATTTCACCAACTCTACACTAATAATTTTTGTTTGTATTCTCTTTAAAAAATAAATTTAGGCAGAAGGAAGCCACACAACAATGGAACTACCTAGACCCCAAAGACTGGGAGGTGTTTGTTACCCAAAGAAAAATAGATGAATTCAAGGTATTAAGCGCCACTCCCAATTTAATTTATATACATTTTTATGTATTCACCTATTCAAGATTAACCTTTAGTGTTAGTAACCAAATCAATGTGCTAACTAACTAGGCTATCAGTGATGCTCAACGAGCAAGGCATGCACTGAATGTGCATGACCACAAAATGGGTCCAAGAGGATATGCAGGCGTTCGCCAAAGACTACAGGCTGAGTCTACTCAGCCTATTGCTACTCAGGAGACTGCAGAGTCCTCTACTACTACTCCCGCACCTCTGCCTCGCCATGCTATGTGGATAGCTGGAAGGCAAAACAAGAAGGGAGACATAGTAAAGCCCACAACTACTGAGGTGGCTTCAAAAATGGTAAAAATCAACTCTTAGAGCAATCGATCGATATTGATTATTGTTATGTTTACTTACTAATTTTTGTTGATGGTGATTAGCGGGAGCTGCACGAGCAGACGAAGGAAGGCAAGTTCATCCCTCATGGTAGAAGGGATGAACTGACAGTTGCTTAGGGTAACCCAGAGCATCCTGGACGTGTTAGGGGTGAAGGCACTGGTGTGGGCATCAAAGCATTCTTTGGGCCATCCCAGCATAGACCTGTCCCAAAAGTGGGACTTTCACAAGCTGAGGTAACCTATTCTCTTATTTTAGAATGTTATTGTGAAAGGGAATTCAATAATCAGAAGCTAGTGTTTCTTTTATCCATGTATAGGTAGATTCGTTAATTAATAGGAAAGTCGAGGAAGTACTTGATCAGAGACTCTATGAAGCAATTAGCAAGTGGCAGGCATCTCAGACTGCCACTCAGATAGTACCTGTGGCGGGCCGCTCTTCTCCTACTACTCGTACTGTAGAGGTTGGGAGTAATCATATAGACCCACCACCTAGCAAGTCCTCTGTAAGTATTTGTATGACATAATATCTAGTTTGTTCAAGATGATATGTTTGTGTATATATGCATGTAACATTCTTTACATAAAATTGTAGGGGTTGAAGCCATGCCAACTAAAAAGTCAAGAATATATCGTTGCAGAGGCGTCAGCTTACCCACCCCTTAAAGGGTGCATGTTTCATGGGTATCCAGTACCATATGGTGTGGTACATGTGAGCCCGATACATGTATTCCCCGACTGGACAGATCTTGCACTACCTCATGCACACCCAGATGCTGAAACACTTGGTGAGGCAGTACTGATATTGTATGATAAATTCCCATTACTTTAATTTGTTAGTGTGTATATATGAGTCAATTGATCTGAAATTATATATACAGGTCAAAAAGATGAGACCCACTACATCTCGACCTCCACCTCCTCGACTACCAAGTTGGTTTCCAAGGGACCTACATGCCTCGATAGGTCCTAATTGTAGGGGTGTGGCAGTATGCATCGGTGAACATGATACAAATTGCCCTATAATTGTTACTATTCCGGAGGATGCTGTAGGTAAATCATAAGATAACAATCTATTTACACAAGTTTAGCATACATATTAATATATACATAATACAAGTTCTGCATACGTACGTATTAATACATAGGTATTAATGCAGGTCAATCATACGAAAATAAGATATTTATACAAGATATTTTGGAGTTGTTTAGTTATCAATGGTTGAAAACATCTGTGATAGAGCTGTGGATATGGTGAGATCTTGTTTATACATCCATATACCTTGTTTTATATATGGTGATCTGGTTTCTTATATATTAATACATACGTAATACATGTTTTGCAGCCACTTACATAAGATATGTATAGATTTTGGGTTTTCCCATGTGGGATTTTTGGTTCCATCTTTGATTAGTCTTGTAAATGTAGACCCATATTCAGTTACTTCATACTGCTATGATGCTTTTCAATATTTTGGTAAAAATAATAAGATGGTGATAATAACTTCATTCAATGTCGAGTAAGTTTACTTTGCTTATAATTTGGACTTAAGAAAATTACATTTTTATTGTGGATTTTAAGTTATTAATTTTGTACTTTCTTACCTGTAGTGGTGAGCATTGGGAGTTATTAGTTATTGTCCCAAAGGCGTTCACTGTCTATTATCTAGATCCTACGGGGAATGAGTTGGATACATTATATGGACATGCAATTAAAAGGCCATTATTCTCATGAGAAATATTTCATGTTTTTATATCTGTTAACATATGTTACTACATTACTATTTAATTATGCAATTTAATGGGTTACATTAACATATGTAGGGCTTTACAAGAGTATAAAAAAGTTGGAGGAAAGGTCCCCAGGAAAAAGGATCTGTCACTAATTTGGGAGACTGTGAAAGTAATTTCCTAACTCCAATGTATATATTATTTATGTGAACTGTGCTGATTTGTATTTTTGAATATTTTGTATGTTTCAATTTATAGTGTGCTACACAAGACAACGGTTGGGCATGTGCCTACTATGTGATGATATTTATGGACCTAATCATCAAACATGCTGTAATGGAAATCGATATGATACAATAGGTATTATATAGTCTCATTAAAAAATATGAAATATATCAATCTTATTATATATTATTAATTATATATACGTCATTGTCTTTGCAGGTCTTTAAAACTGCTAACTTCAGCATAGGTGGAAAGCATTTCAATGTACATGCTCCCTATACGAGAGATGAATTAGATGTTGTAAGAGAAGAATGGGAAAAAGCCCTACAAAGAGTGGGAATTTTTAGATATAATTTTAATTGACAATGATGACAGAGATGAATAAAGAATAACTTTGTTCTCATAATTATTTTTGTGTGAATGTGAATGAATTTTTATGAATTGTCATATGTGTATGAAGTGATCAATACATAAATGTTTCTACATGTGTCTGAATGTGAAAAGAGATGAAATGAATGGAACTATAGGTTTCTACTGGTTTCTACATGTGTGTGATGAAAAAATAATATGAATTAAATGTGCTTATACATGTGTGTGAATCACATATATATAATATTGTCCATCTTCTTAATTTTGCAGGTTTGTGGCCTATTGTTGGCTGATATCAATGGATGTCATAAACCTACAGTTCAAAACTAAACTGTAGGTTCTCATCCTGCTGACCAGCCATACAGTAGGCCTACAAACTGATAAGAAAAAAAAATCATAACATAGGCATCAGTTATTTGAACAAAACCAACACCAAAGACATACGTCGGTGGTTTTTGATAAAAAATTGACGTCTATGTGGCCAGGAACTATGACCGTGCTGGGAAGTACGGCCGCGGTGGCAGGCAGGGGATATGACGTCGGTTATTAGCACAAAACTGACATTGGTTTAGCTGATATGGCATCAGTTATCTGTCAAAACTGACGCCTATAGGCCCTTTGCTGGCGCGTTTTCAATGGCGGGAAGCATTTGACATCAATTCTTTTAATAATCGACATCTGTAACCATTCTATAGTGTCGGTTTTCGTAAAAAAACCGACGCCTATAGTCCCTTTGCTGGTGTGTTTTCGATGGCGGGAAGCATTTTTGCATCGATTGGGAACCGACGCCGAAGGGGTCCACCTTTAGCGACGCCCACTTGGGTGTCACTTTAAAACCGACACTAAAGCCCTTAATTAACCGATGCTAAAGGCCTGTTCTGTAGTAGTGTAAATTATTTCAGACTTGAAAGACCAGATAAACATTTATCATACTAACTCTAATTATCGAATTTAAGATAGCCTAGTTAACACTTGTGGTCAATATATCTATGAAATTGTATCTCATCTGAGTTGTACCTCGATCAAATTATACTTCATCCAAGAGGTATTCAGTCAGAAATTTTATCCATTCTCAACCAATTTATAGTAAATAAGTAGAGCATGATATTCATCATTTAGTGCATTTACTTCTATGTTAAAGGAATTAACTATAGTAACTGATTTCTTTTTCTTGTACTTGTCAACTTTTGTGACTTAAGTTCAACAAGTTCATTTTCAAAAGAAGTTCAAAAAATACATCTTTATCGTCACTTTGTGCACTTTCTTATTTTTGTTCATCATCTTTAATGATTAATCTTTCAATTATATGGTGAGTTTTTTCGTCTTTCTCACATTGTCAATATTCTTTCCAAATGATTTTGTGGTATTTATAGTATAGGAAATAATGGAATTACCTTCAAAATTCATGTAATGTTTTACCATGTGAAATAATTCTAATCTATGAGTAAGCATATTAATTTTAGAATCATTTACTTGTCGTTTCCTTCATTAGTAATAGATATTTTCCTCCATATAACAAAAGCAATTTATAAAGAGGAAATATGTCTAAATTCATCAATAGAAAGAAACTTATAAAGAACGTATGCGACACTAGCATTAAGAGTAGAATCTCTGGCATAGCCACATCCCTTACCTCTAAATCTATTGTTGTAAGAACATACGGATGGATGACCATCTTCGAAAGTCAGGTCTCACACTTTGAATGAAGAATTGCATATCTTGCTTCTACAAAGTGTAGTTAGATCCATGAAAGATAGTTGATCAGTTGATGTGTGGTCCTCCATGGTTGAGTTGGAAAATAGACTTTCCCCCATCTTCAAGACATGTCAAAGTTCCTTGAAGCATTCTGTTATACCAACTGATGTGCTCTAGAGGGGGGGTGAATAGAGATAATATAAATATTATGCAATTTCAAGCACTATGGAGGTTAGATTTCAACTTGCTTAAAACATTATGCAGGAGAAATGTAAAGCAAGTAATTGGGTAATGAAAGAAAATCACAAGAGACACTCAATGTATAGTGGTTCCATCAAAGACATCAGTCCAGTACCTGGTAGTTCCCAACTAGGATTTATAACAATCAAATTTTATTAACCTCGCAAGGAATAATGCAAAATACAATTTCTACCCTCTTCTTTCACGGCTAAGGAACGGCAAAAAGAACCTTCACCTCTTCTCTAACGAATTTGAAGACCACCAGACCCCTTTATTCACAACCAAGGAAGAGCATCGAACCTTAACCTCTTCTTTAACCACCAAGGAAGAGCACGGATGAGAAGAGTCCTTCTTCTCAAGCAAGTTCCCAAATAGCTTTCTCACAATAATAAATCCAAAAACTCCCGAACAAAATTGTTCAAAAAGATTGGAGAGAGAGAACACTAATGGTCACAATATATAAATTCCAATTCCATAAAAGATTTCAAATATGAAGCTCCCTGTGAACAAGTTATGATCAACATCAACAAGGATAGGCAAGGATATATTTGCTGGAGTATGACACTATTTTTGATCTATGGCTTAGATCTAAAGATAGAAATGTAGAATTCTAACCATTGAGAAAGATAGAATGTAATACATTTGCACTAGTGTGCATTCAAAGTGTTCATTGGCAATCCTATATATAGAAAGAACTTACAAATGGTCAATATATATGTTGGGAGTGTTTTTACCCATATAAATGCTAAACTAGATATTAGATCAAAAGACAAGTTCTACAACGACTAGAAAATAATTATAGAATTTGATTGCAGACTAGTCTAGGTCAAAAATGAGTTCGACCAAAATGTTCCACGTGAAAATACTATTATATTTCAAAAAAAAATGTCAAATTTAATGACACCTATTTATCATAAAAACTTGATATAAGTGTGAAAAAGGGTTTATGATAGCATAGGGATGATCATCACTCATTTTGACATCATTCCTGATAAGTTACACCAAATTATACTTGAAAAAGTATATACTGATACAACTTGTCCTACAGGCATCCAAACACATATATTATTGCATACTCTATATAGTTGGATCTTTTCCAAGTTCCAAAATCACTTGAAACAAAAAAAACACTAGTAAAAAAAGCCAACACTTACATCCAAGATTGATTCCATAATTGAGGATGAGTTGATGGTGTTTTGAGGATAGATCTTTGTAAACTTGATTTCTTGGACTAGTTTTCTTGCTCAAAACATGTGATGCTACATTTTTCCTTTCTTCTTCTTCTTATTCAATGTATATAGGAAATCTATGATAGCCATGCACAAAATTTTGTCACTCTAGACCTCTAAATCATTCTAAAGGTTGATTTTCTACTTTTGATACGGTAAATATCAACCTTGATGTGTTAGATTAATTCCAAAACGGATTATTCTTGCTTGTTCTTGTTTTGTTCTAGTACAAAAGCTCTAATATTGCTACTCATCATGATGACTATATATGGGCCATGATCAAATTCATCTAAGTATATAAAAATGATGAATTATGATCTTTTATTGTGAAATCATAAGCAAAGGTGAATCATTTATCTTGACATAAATCTTAAAACATGATAAATACATTTAGATAATATTTTTCTTGACTTGTTGGATCACTCATGTCAAGGACTGAGTTTTCTTTCTTTCTTTCTTTGTATGGAGGAGGTTGTAGGACATTTTCCTTATTGGTAGAGGTTTACTTCTCTTATTTTATTTGTATTACATGTGGTGATTCTTTTTCATCACTATGTTACTATCTTTTCTATTTTTAAGGAGCTTATATCTTATTCATGCATCACAAAATTGAGCTTCTTTTATTAGAAAACAAGATTCAGAAAGTATATTTCAGCCCTATTATAGATCTATAAAGTCCATGTGATATTATAGAAGGTTAAGATTATGTGGCAGTGGTCTAAAATGGAAATACCTACAGAAGAATGACCTATGGGACCTATAGCCAAGGTAGCTTCATGATTAATTGTAGAAACTATGAAGTGCACATTATAGACTTGATTGTGAAGTTTATGTTCATATATAATAATCAACCATATGTACTACATGGTTCAATAGACATCATGGAAGCCTATCAAGTTGATATCTATGCTATCTTTCCGTTTCATATGATCCCATATCATGATTCATATTTATGATTTAATCATGTTCTATGAATTAAGTATTAATGCATCTTTAAATTCTATTTATCTTTGTATGATGTAAAAAACATATAATTACTAAAGAGAAACTTAATTTGCATAATGTGTTTCCCTGAACATGTGATCCATGCATGACAATTATACTAGAATGGTGAAATAGGTCTGTCTCACTTAGGGTGAAGCTGAATAATGTTGACATGGATTGCATTAGCTCTTGTGGGCTAATTTGGGGGTTGGGGGAATTATGTTGGAACTATGGGCTCTAGAGGGGGTGAATAGAGCTAAAATTACTTGAACAAAACCCAGTTCACCTTCAAAATTATTTCCCAGCATAATGTTCCTTATATGAAATATGTGTTAAACTAAACATACATAGCAAGGAAGAGAGAGATTGAATAGGAAAAGATAACACAAGCTTTGCATAGTGGTTCCAACCGCCAAAATTGAAGATGTACGTCTACTATACAGAGGGGTCAATCTCTAGGATTTTCAACCATGTCGCACTTCTTATATTCCATTATAAAAGATACAACATATTGACCATCCCGGTCAAGGTTAAGGGTCCCTAGTCTTCCCTTTGAGGACAAGGGAGCCAATAACCTACAAAGGACTTGCCTATCCATGATCATGAGTCTTCTACCTTGCCAAGGACTTATCGCCTTAAGCAATGAGCCTCTTTCCTTCACCAAGGACTTATCTACTCTTCCAACAAGTCTTCTACCTTCAAAGAATTACCACTCTTGACTTGGATCTTCATCCCTCTTCTTCCCTTCACTAAGAAGAAGCTTTCACTGTGTATCTTGAGAGACAAAGAGAGGTTGGGAAAATATTGGAGATCTTCACAAGATGTACATTGGAGCAACTATCTTACAATGATCATAACTCACTCAATTGGATGTAGATAAGTAGATAAGCTTGAGAGAGATAGGTGAATTTTGGAGGCAAAACCACTCACCTATAACTAGGGATCCTAGAGGGCAAACTTGGAATGAAACCCAAGGTCCCCTATTTATAGTTGAGGGCTCCTACTAGCCACTAAAGACACCTAGGAACTAATTTTGGTTGTTTTGGGTGTTCTAGCAGATATATTTTTGAGTTTTGCAACACAAACAACTAGAAACACTTCTATGCACTTTTTGTACAGTGTTATTGACTGAGTTACCTTTTGGGAAACTCGACTGACGATGCTATATGACAAAATAATTTATAGGTGTCGATCAAATTTATCATGGATGAAACATGACAATGGCTTCAATTTATATTGTAAGTGTAGGGTATCGGTCGAGTTTTTAGCATGACAAACTCAAAAGACCCTGGGAGTTATCAAGAGTCATATAACATATCCTTTGAGCAGTCACTAGGAAAAACTCCACCGACAGGGCAACCTATAATGACTTTTGAAAACTACCCTGAAAGTGCTTAAAAATTCAAATTAAGTGTTCTTAATTTTTTATAATCTTATTTACAAGTCATGCATTCAATACAAATGTTTTAAAACATGATTATAATAGAGATATAGCCTATTCCACAAAACATCCATTTGCACTGATTTGTCTTTTTGTTTGGAAATCTAGGGTTTTCTAAATTCATCCTCTTCATGTACCTAATACTTGAAATTGATCTGAAATAGACATATTAGATTCACATGAAAAAATGGTTAAGTTATCGTCAAAATATGGACAAAGTATAACTGTTAGGTAAACATTCTCTCCCATCATGAAAATGACAAATTGTTCTTTGACATATTGAAAATAATTGGAATTTTAAATAGATTTAACTTTGATATGTAGGGGGATACATGAATGTATGAAAACAATTTCTCAGCCTCAAATTATGCTTACCTTTCACCTGTGAGAATAATTCCTCAAAGAAAAAAAACACCACAATGTATATTCTATTCATTAAAAAAAACAAGAGATATGTTTGATAAATTTCAATATGGTGCCAAGCCATTTCTCCCCCTTTGTCATATCAAAATGGGAGGGGGTATAAGTTCTAGGTTTAGTCTTTTCCAACTCACAAACATCATATATGAGCACCAAGAAGAAACACCTTAAGAGTACTGAGAGAATTTAGTCATAATCAAAATATGAACGTGCATACACCAAACCTCATAAGATATCATAACACAGAGTTTAGGGTACCAAGGATAATGATTATAACACATGAAATCATTCTGTGATGAAAACAACAACCAATAAGGAAAAAATAGTGAGATGATATCAAAATAGTAGCCTCATATATAGGTGCTCAATGCAAAATACATGATCAGCCTACAAAAAGACAAGTACATAGGAACACTCATACCTATGAACTTAACATATAAGTTATCTAAGTTAAGCTCATCAACAGTAGGGTTTTACTCCTCATCACTGGCTGGCTCATAATGTGCAGCAGTATCAGGAGCAGGAATGGCCTCATCTCCATCATCAGGTTCATAATCATATGAACCTGTAACCTCACCATTTGTGTCCTCATCATTTGACTCCTCATCTTTAATGTCAACTTCCTCAACCATTGCCTCATCCTCATCAAGAGAAAAGGAGTGAGTATTTGGCCACTGATGATGTTGCTCCTCCCAAGACATAATACAAGCAAACAATGCATTTTCTTGCTCAAAGTTGGGTGTAGGATTGTGTTGAAACCAACAAGCACAATAGAGGTAGGGTCAATGGGAAGTGAAAGTAGTTGAATGGCACTTGACTATGGATGAGAGTAAGAAAAATAAGGTTCATCACCAGAGGCAGAAGGGTAGCAGAGAAGCGTACTGGTGAGTAGGATAAAACTACGCATAGGCATAAGTGACATAGTCAGTTGTAAAGAAGGATGGATGATAGGATGGATAAGGGTGAGGGTAGGACAAGTTCATGTTAGACATTATGTGAATGAAATCATGATGAAAGTTCCTAGACCTGCATGTGGTAGGAGTTTTGGTGCATCATGTAGCCCATAAGAGTCTTATTAGAGACAAAAAAGGTAACTCTCTCAAGTCAAGGTGGTGAAGTATGAGTCTAGGTGTAGAAGGTGGAAGCCCTAGTGGTGAAGGCACCAGAGGAGTTAGAGGACTTCTTGACTATGGTCTCACTGATACACACACCTCTTCAGCTTTGGGAATACTTTAGGTCTTTGAAGAGTGATTTCTCAGTGAGGGAATGAAATAGACGACAAATCATATTGGGATATGGGGGTTGTGAGTCACAGGTGTTCTTCTCTAATTCAAAGAAGGTCATGTGATGAAGAATGTACCTGGACCACTTGACTTGAATCCCCTTAAGGATACAATACAAAACCACCATAAAGCTCTTTGCAATGTCTATTTGATTTCTTTTAGGATGTACATTATAGTTCACAATGTGTGCAATGATGTGTGACCATAAGTCATAGAAGAGGATGGTAGGATGGTCTTCTTCCTAAAGGGTAGGTTGGGCTTCTTTAAAGTTATTTTGATGTTGGATAGTGATAAATCATGTTTAAAACTTTGATAGAAATCCTCACAATAGGGAAAGTCTTGGTGAGATGGATAGGTTGACAACCAATTGGATGCGGGAGTGGCACCAATCAAGTAAGAATTAAGGTCATCCTCATAGATTATTAGACAAGTTCAAGCAACCATGGAGGTAATGGTGATTTTGGTATAAGGTGAAGGAACAGGTGAAGTATAGTTCCATGTTAAATTGTCATAAACTTTGTGGACAACCTTTCTACTTGTCTTGGACTTGAAAAAGTGATAATGCTTAACATGGAGAGAACCAAGGATATGATCCATTAAGAGGATACAAATTTTAGCTTAGAGACCATCTTGAGACTCCGCTAAAGGTCTAAAAGGAAACAATGTGTAGGGTAGGAGCTCTTTATAGAGTTTGATGGCTTGGGTGTGGATGAAAGGGGCTTCATCATAGACTAGGATACGAGTTGCAAGGGTTGGGTGGTAGGATTCCTAGTTGAGGAGCTTCTTTTCTTCATTCTCGTAGACATGGTAGGCAATCACCAAGAGAGGAGAGAAGAGAAATGGAACTCAGTTGTTGGAAAGGAACCAAGAACGGTACAAAATAGCACATAAAATGACCTTAGGTTGGGTTAGGGTAAGGGATTTAGGTCGAGATAGGATGGGAGAGGGTAGGTGGAGGTCTAGGTTTTGATGGTGAACTGGAAACAAGGGTTTCTGGTCGATTTCTTCTAGTTGAGAGGGAAGAAATCAGCCAACTTAGCCCACTTATCGGTCATGACACAGTGTTGTTATCCGAGTTTGTTGTTGGAGTTATTTGATAGATGGCGTGTATAGTTCAGTCCTCATTCATAATGTTTGTCAAGTTACCAACAGGACAAACTCTACCAATAAGAAAGTTAAGAAATTTAATTCTAGGGTCCTGGAGCATTATGTAATTGCATTTCTCAAGTCTATCATGTATTTTAGGTATATATAAACACTTTTTAATCATCATGGGCTACTTGCTTGTCATAAAAACAAGTGTTTGTGAAAAAGAACTAATGACCAAAACCAGACATTAAAACTTGGAAATTTGAGAAAAAAGAATCACATGATAAGCATTTTCTAGGAACAACATAGAGAAATATGAACATCTTCCCTATAGGGCATATAGTTATCATCAAAGGCAGTCAATTTTGATCTAATAAAAGTGAATTTATCTCAAGATAGTGGTTTAGTGAAAATATTTGCAAGTTCATTTTCCTTGTCTACATGAGAGATATACATTTCTTTCATAGCAATGTGTTCACGAAGGATATGGCGGTGGACTACTATGCAATATATCATTGTATATCAAGTCAATTGCACAAGTACTATCACAATAGATAGGAGAAGCATCATAGAAAACATTAAAGTCTTGGAGCATTTGCTTCATCTATAGGACTTGGGCACAAGGACTTCATCCTATAATGTATTCAGCCTCGGTAGCTGAAAGAGCCACAGTGTTTTTCTTCTTAGAAAACCAAGAAACTAAACATAGTCCAAGGAGGAAGCAAGTGTCACTTGTTCACTTTCTATCAACTAAGCACCCGACATAATCCACATCACTATAGGATATAAGAGTAAAGTCCCTTGACTTAGGATATAGTAGTCCAAAATTTTGGGTCTTGGCCAGGTACCTTAGAATCCACTTAACAGCCACAAGATGGGTTTTTCTATGGCTTGATTGAAATATAGAACACAAGCCAACACTAAACATAATATCTAGTCTAGAGGCAGATAGATATAGTAAGATACCAATCATAATTCTATATATCTTCTCATCTTCCTTTTCACCTTCTTCATCCTTATCAAGTTTGGTAGTGTTGGACATGGGAGTATCCATTATCTTTGTGTTCTCCATCCCAAACCACTTTAATAGTTCATATGTGTACTTGACTTGGTTGATGAAAATTACATCCTTTGTTTGATTCATTTGAAAGCCAAGGAAGATTGTGAGATCCTCCATCATGCTCATTTTAAATTCACTTTTCATGAGAGAGATGAACTTTTTGCAATGATCAAAACTAATACAGCCAAAAATGGTGTTATCAACATAAATTTGAATGATTAGGAAATTGTTAGAATTGTGTTCTAGAATGAGAGTAGAGTCAACCTTTTCCATGACATAGACATTAATAATTAAAAAGTTTGTTAATTTCTCATACCAAGATCTAGGGTCTTGTTTGAGTCCAAAAAGAGCCTTTTTGTAATAGATAAACATGGTTAGTATGCTTGTCATGTTAAAATCTAGGATGTTGAGCCATATAGACTTCCTTCTATAGTTCTACATTCAAAAATGCAATTTTAATATCTATTTAATATAGTAAGAGATATGTATGACTAGCACACGCAAGTAGCATTCTAATGGATTCAAGTCTAGCCTCAGGAGCATAAGTTTCATCAAAATCAATACCTTCTTGTTGATTGTAACATTGTGCTACTAACCTTGCACTATTTCTTACCACCTTACCACTTTCATCAAGCTTGTTCATGTAGACCCACTTGGTGACAATGATCTTTCTATCACTTGGTCTTCGCAACAAGTGTGACCTAGCATGGTTTAGTAGGTGGTCTGCTTGTTCCTTAGTAGCTTGCTAGGGTTAAGCACGCTCATGTAGATGCAGAACCTAAACATAAGGATGTTTCTGACCTTTGTTATCAAGGTGTAGCTTCCTCCCATCCTGGGAGAGGGACCCTTCGGTAGGATGAATACCAGTCTTGTTGGTTCTAAGGTAACCTAAAGAGGTCTCATAGGATTTTGAGAAGCTAAGTGAAAGGTACATAGTATGAGAATGAATATGTAGACCCATAGATAACCATCTCTATGTGCATGTGGGTGCATTACCATGGAGGTAAGCGGTATGGGGCCTGACCAAGGTAGGCAGATTACCATGACCCCTATAGAAGGATGAAAGACAACCCATGAATGCAGAGAGAGATGATGAAGGCTTGGGTAAGGTTCTAAGTCGGACATGTACTATGATATCCTAAGTCTATCCTAGGGTCAGGTAGGAATAAGACTGATGGAATTAAGAGTTGCCTAATTCCCTAGTTGTACATGACCATAGGGTCGGGAGGCAACAGCTATCATTGTTTGAGGGACATGGGTTAGGAGATTGATCACCTTCATGAACTCATGGGACCCACTGGGCAGATGAGTAGGGCACTCTCTGGATGCATGAGGGAAGAGGGATGACCCCAAAAGTGTTGGCACCCTATAGACCTAGAGGAGATGACCAAAGGATGTGTGTGGACCCAAGTAAGTTCGAGACCAGTTTTCCATGAAAGTAACTTTGATATCAAGAATGATTGTGATGTAGAGACATATGGGGCACGTTTCAAATTAGATTTAAAGGTGTACTGGCAAGGTGGGATGTACCATCTCTACTATTGGAACAGGAAGAACTCTGTATTTGGACTGCAGCCAAATGCTTATTTCCTCTTGTTATGGGAGTGAGAGATAGGACAGTACACATGCCATACTCCAAGGATAAAGATGATGTGATTTGGAATCTACGAGGTATGAGGACAGAGATGATAATATACCCTTGTGGAGTTAACGATACATGGATGGTTTACAAATGATAAGAGAAGTAAGGTAGTCTTCTTATAAGGATGTGTTTAGTAGGAGCTATGTGGAATTTGCAAGTTATACCAGGATGAGTTCAAAAACCAGGATGGTGAACTTAGAGTTTCTTGATGAGGATAGACTTAGAGTTTGAGATGAGATGATAAGTGGAGTACATGGAAGTGTATGTCCTCAACATTACCTGATACCTAAGGATGTGAAGTGGTAATGGATGCTCTGGTTGATGTATAGCTGCCTACTTTAACTAGAGGCTAGAAGAGGTTGAGGTTGCTAGGATAACCTTAAGTGGGAAAAAGAGATAAGATTTGCTAACATTCATATGTATCAATTAATCAAGTTAATGGTTATTTGGTTAGCCAGCCTAGTCCTTGATGTAATGAAAGGATGGTGATAGAACCTCGAATACACTTCTTTAGATAGGAAGGTAATAAAACCCTGATGAGAGTGGTTTAGGGTTTCTGAGGAATCGATCTTGAGGAATCATGACATACAGGAGATCATGATTTTAAGTTCATCATACATCATGTTACTACTAAGATAGTAAGTGATAGTAGTACTTTGGATGCTTAAGATGAAGTTGCACGTGGCTTGTCGCCATGCAAGCCAGGAGGTGAAGGACGGACACCAGTAACCCAGTTCTTTAACATAGAGGATAAAGAGTCCTCGAGAGAGAATGGGAGTTCACCACTATGGATGTTGTAATAAGTCTCCCCTTGACCACGGAAGGTCAAGATACAACGTGGGTTATGGTAGATCGCCTTACCTAGATGACAAGAGAAAGAAAGAGTTCTGTCAAGGGACATATCAGGTTGAACTACTTATAAGAGAGATATGGTTCAACTACACCATGATGCGAGTTCTAAAGTTCTTGAGTAGGACCTACAGATTCACTTCCATGAAGTGGAAGTAGATACATGAAAAACTCGATGTTAGTACAATTTATCACCCCATACTAATGGTTAGTATGATCCATACTAGAGGATCTGATGAGAGCATGTGTTCTCATTCAGGGTGATACATAGAGACAATTCTTAAGATGTGATGTTAACCACCTTAGCCTTTATCGGGATGCAAGAAGTTCTATAGGGAGGTTGTGTCGGTCACCACTTCATTAAGATGATGTTGGTGAAGGAGGCCTCACGAAGGTCAGAAAAGAACCACAGTGTGTGCAGATGAAGTAAGTTGATCATGCAATGGCTGAGAGAGAGCCCAGGGGTGACATTCATCATGAGTTGATGCAAAGCAGACTGACTTGCAATTCACTGTGAGAGAATATGTGATGTGAAAATCCAACCCCTCTAAGCTACAGCTGAGAAAGATGAGTCCCCAATATATGGGTCCATTTGAGATGGATTGGTGGATATGGTTAGGTTTAGCCTTACCCCTCATGATAACGTGATGCATTATGTGTCCCACGAGTCTGATCTAGAGCACTATGTGAGGTACCCAAGCCATGTGCTGAGCCATGAACCTATTCAGCTTTATGAGAGGCTGAAATGTCCTGAGTCACCTATGAGGGTATGATATACCAAGGTGAGAAAGAACTCAGATGGAATAATATGAGATGATGAAGGTTCTTGGGAAGCGCCATTGAAAGGGTGAGGCCACATGGGAGCCATGATGGACATATGAAAGGCTTATCCTGTTTGTTTGTTTGCTTGATGGCATTTTGTGGACAAAATTCCTATAAGAGGGGAAGGATGTTACAACCTCAATTTTTGCATGTGTCTTCATAAGTGAAATGCCATGATTTTGTGAAATTGGGCTTAACTAAAAAGGTCGTAAGCTTTGCTTCAAAAGATGGGTTTCCTTGCAAATATTCCTTTGATAGGAATTTCGTGATTCCCATTACTATATTAATCCAATTATGAATATAAAAGAGAAGAAAAGAAGAAAAGTCCAAATACTAGAAAAGACACAAGATAATGAGTATTAAGCAAAGTATTTATAATAAATACTTGGAATTATCTAGAAAATGGCATTAATGGCCACAATGGAGTAAAATTCGTTTACATATGATTTCTAATAAAAGAAATATGAAAAGAGAAAAAAGGAAGTGAAAGATAAAGAGAAATCATTAAAAAGAATAAGGAAATAAGTAAGATAACAAGAAAATGGATAAAAGATAAGTAAAAGGCTAAGTAATATTCCCAAGATGGGATTTCAAGCCATTAAGGTTCCTTGAGGTTCAAGAAACTCAGAATAATATGATAATGGCAACAGAAAGAGGAAATATTACTTAATTTGGTTTTAATAAAAAAGAAACTTTCTTATAGAGTAAATGCCCTTTTCCTTTGGAATTTGGGACTCAATTTTGGTATGCGAGTAGATAAAGCCAAGAGAAAGTTTCCCTTACAATTTGGTTAAAAAAGGATTAAGGAACGTTGAGTTATGATTTTTAGAAGATTTAATCATCAAATCATAAATCTGGATATTTGGATTAAACTGGGATCATTGATATGGTATCCAACGGACCAGACCCAATCCCAGTTCTACGATAACTCTGGAAAGAAGATGACCGGGAAGTGTGACCTTCCTTTTGGATTTGCTCAAAGTAGAGGCAATGTACAATGAAGGAAACAGTTCCATTGGTTTCAAGAGTATTTTCTGCATCAAACCGGCCTGGGGTTGCAGACATTTCCCGAACTATGCAAGTTTTCCCCAATCCGTAGAGATGTCCTCCTCAGGGTGGATGTCTAGGCTATAAAAGGGGGGTTCGAGGTCTTATTGCGAGGGCATAGACTCAACCACAAGGTGTCGTAGGGTCTATAGTAGTTTCCCCCTTGTGCTAGTTCTTTAAACAGAGCAAGAATGTCTAGATTTGCTCTTTCCCTACCAACGAGGGTGGTTCCACGGGTATCCAAGTTCCACACCATCAGACAGGTGGAGAAGTCCACCATCGAGTTTGCCCTGGCGCAACATAGGTGGTGGCACTTTTGCCCTGGCCTCACACTCCCTATAGCTCTGGGTCAACTCGGAAGTTGACCACAGCCTGGAGTCGCGTCGTCCTGTTCGCGAGATCCGAAGGTAGAAGATGAAAGGAGGAAAGACCTCCTTGCCCCCGACGGCAGCGAAGGAAGGTAAGGGTAAAATAGTTATTCGCAACTTTAAATCTAAAGATGGGTGCACGGATTCTGGGCCATTGGATCCTGTGTGGTTCATGGGACCATGGATCGAGCGGCCCATTAGTTTTCTCGAATTAACGAATAAATAAGGAAAATTCCTTTTCTTTGCAAAATTCATAGAATCTGCTAGGAAGCTCTAATGAGAAAAGTGTATACATGAAAGTTTCTTAGAAAAATATGAGGAACACATTAAAATTAGTTTGAGAACCTGTTTTCGTACCTATTTGCAAAAGTGTGCTAAGTTAATGAAAGTGCTTTGAAATTATGTTAGAAACCCTAATTGAAAATAATGGCTAGGTTCATGATGCTGAATTGGCAAAATTAAGTAATAGTAACCTATTGAAACGTTAATGATGAACTTGAACCTAATGTAGATGATTTATTGCATGATTTAGGGTTTTACACCAATTATGAATGATTAAGCACTTAGAAACCCTAATTTAGGGTAAAAGAAGATAGGATCATATTTAATTCAAAAAATATGATAATATGCTATTAAATTATGGTTCTAAGATATTTTGAATATAAAAGTTCCTAATCATGGATAGATACCCTTAATATGATAATTAGGGTTTTCTAATGGATAAAGTTAGAATTAATGATAAATGGAATTCGTAGGTGAATTAGAGCATAATGAACTATGAGTTGTTAATCAGGAAGGAACATAAGATGATAAAAAGGCTCTAATGTGAATATGTGAGTAATTAGGGTTTTTGCACTTAGAACTGCTGTTCTAGGGTATAAATGAGGAAAGTTGTAAGAAGATCAAAAAGGACCCTAATAAAACCCCAATTTGGATTTGAAACCCTAGAAAGTGAATCCAAGTCAATTAAATAGATATATTCCTGGTCAAGTGTAGTAAATAGGTTACGTATGCTTTTCAGGAATTTTGTGATTGTTGAACTGCTTCTTGGATTACTTGCTTGCTTGGAATTGTTGTTAGCTTGTTGAATATGCAAATCAGGTATGTGGTTAATTATGGTTAATCACATTAGTTTCCCGAGGGTTTTCCGAATGTTTCCTCACATTGAATGCAACCTAAACTGTTGGATGTTCATACTTGCAAAATTATAAAGTCACTATGGTTATCACAATTATAAAGAAGTGTGTATTCTCACACCTACATGCCACCCAGTTGGATGTTGCTAAAGGTCAGGCCCAGGAGGATTGACCAATGGGCACCATGAGTGGTGACCCCAGGCACCAAGATCGGGATTGAGAAGGTGGCCTTAAGTCATTGGCAAAAGAAACCCTAAGGTGGGTATGCCAGGGTTAGGACAAAAGTGGTGGAGAATGTCATACTGAAAAGTGTAAATTGGCTTGTTAATTATCTTGATTGTGATAATTAGATTGTTATCCATATTTGCAAAATTTTGGTTGTCCCCACAAACCAGTATATTTTGATATATTGACCGACGTTTTGTTTGTCGGTGTTTTAGGTACAAGTTTGAAAAGAACAAACAGTAAAGTGGCATATGTGGAAATAAATGAGAATTAAAGTACAAAGGAGGATTAGTTAGAATAGACTCCTGATGCGGATAGAAGTAGTTATCCCGGTTTTTAAAAGGTATGCAAAAGTTTTATTTTATACCAATTTTTAGTTTAGTTGGTAGAATTTAATAATTGTTATTGATTATTTGTCGAACATTTGATCCTATTAATTGTTAATAACAGCTCTGATCTCTTGGTCTCCCTTAAGTGGGGGTTACCGGGAGATGGGGTCGTTATAGATTCAAACATCAACCACTAAATACTCTCCACCCCTTAAAGGGTTCAACATAACAAGTCAAACTAAACAACTTTTTGGAGCTACCCACACCTCTAAGTTGTGAAAGTTTTAAAGATTTTTATGTTCCTCATGTATCCAACTAAAGTCACGCCATCTGGGGTTAAGTTTTAGGTCCTTGTATCTCTAACCTATCAACCCTACATGAACATCCAAAAGTCATATGGTAGGTCAACTACACCATGATATCATTCCTAGTCATAAAACTAGGGTTAGATTCTACTCAAACTAGAGTTTCTCTTCATTGTGACTTAGTTCAAGAAACATCGATAAATCTGAGAAAATTTTTATACGTATAGTAGTATAATGAAAATAATATTTGGAGGTAGGAAACATTGTGAGGTGAGAACAAATAGTTGGCCAAAATTCAATGCCAAACCAAGTCACAATATTTCAATATTAATATCTCCTAACATATTCTCATCCTCAAAACAAACCTTATTGCTCAAAAGATCATCATTGATCAAATCTAGGGTCAACATCTCACTTAGATCTAACTAGCAAAGTCAAGGGTTCTATAGGGAGACAAAATTGAAATAGTCAGATTCCGACTACCATGGGTTCTGATACCATGTTGTAAAGAAGTGAAAACACCTCTCTACTAAAAATTTGAACAATAAAACCTCCATTCCAAACACACTCAGAAGGTATGATGGAGTGGGTGTAAAATTTTCAAATATTTCTATAATGGTAACAAAAGACCAAAGTATAGCAGCGTAATAAAAACTTGACTATATTCAATTATAAAACAAAGGGTTACAAACTTACATCACAAGGATCCATGTAGAGGAAATCTAAACCACCTCAAGATTGTCTCCAACCTTCAACATCACAATCTAAGTCCAGGTCCACGTGTCAAGCCATCCATGTCCACCACCTAGGGTTGGAAGCATACCCCAGTAAAAGAGAAGAAATAGGATACATCAACAAAGGCTGGTATGTGCATACTAAAAAGAAAATTGAGCCATTTATAAAGAATAATGGACAACAAAATAAAAGGCTTCCCATGCAAGAGATAAGGACTACCCACACGGGCATAAAAAAAAGAATCATCATAACATGATAAAAAATGGATACTTGCCATAAACAAAATAATAGAATTTGTGCTACAAAAGCACATAGATAAGTAGTAGGGCACACACCCCACAAACATCATCAAACCTGCATGCATGTGAGATAAACATAGCCCTAGAACAATATAAAGACAATGGCAGCCAACCCCCATAAAGATGAAGCCTGATAGAGAATGGCACATAACCAAACTCCCAATATATATGAAATTAGGCCAACCCCCATAAAGTTGAAACCCGGGTATGGGGCCCATAACCTCCATCCCAAAAGCATAAAGGGCACATAACCCCAAAACCAATGCAATTACACTACTCTAGTGCTACTGAATCACATATCATGTTTAATGTACAGGAAAGTACAAAAGTATAGTCAGAATAAAAAATGTTGCCATCACACAATGGTCAACAAAACATATAACAATCCACTTCAAAGTGGGCATATATCACTAAGTAAACTTCCACATCACAGTGGGCATATATCAACAAGTAAACTTCCACATCACAGTGGGCATATAATATCAAAAGTCCAACATGCACGAAGGCATATGAAACAAAGTCAAGAGAATATCTATGATCATAAGATTACTAACAAGTAAGATAGTTCACAAGAACAATGATAACAAGAGATAAGAGCAATGTGTATAGGATATTGTCCATAGGACCAAGAGAAAGGCAAAATATAGGATAATTGCTCAAGAAGAATAATTGGGGATGCATACATACCTCAACTTTAGAGTCAAATGATCCAAAGTCACATCTATGTCCAAGCCTAGGCATCCAAAGCACCTATTAGCATATATATAGGATTAGGGTTAGGTTTCCATTAATTATACAAAACCCTAAAAACTACCCTTTTATTATATGTGAATTAGGTTACCAAAACTATTCCACATTTTATTTTATGTTATTAGGATTCTAAAACATATTTTATTATATTTTTCTGACTTTTATATATTTAGTTATGAATTATACAACTTAATATCCAATTAGATTAATTCCAAGAAAATCACATATTTTTATCATATGCTTTAGGTTATCAAACTTATACCATTTTCTGATTCCAACGCATATTTTACTTTATTTTTATGAGTTATGGATTAATTAGTACGAATTTTACAAAAGTGAACCAATAAGAGAATAGGAATAATACAAGTCATCGAAAAGTCCCAGTCATAGGTGACCAACTAGTTGGGGACCAACGCCAATAGGGCACAAGAGCATAATGTGAGAAAAGAACTCGGTAAGATGTGAAAAGACCATTTTACTCCTGAGGGGAAATAAAAAGCGTGATAGAAAACGAAGGGCACACTTGACTATGGTTCATCAATCCTTCGATACGAACACAAGAGAGCCACGAGAACGAAGAACAATAGAGAGATGAACACCAGATCAAATCTTGTTACTTACACATCTTTATCCCAAGAGTCCATGCCCAGCAATCTCAGGGAAGCAAACCGAAGTCATATGAGGAGGCGACGAACCAAACCGAGAAAATGACCAAAATGACAGGTTCATATGATCGAAAGGGTGAAAATGAGAACTACCATGAATGGGGTCAAATTGGGACAAGGAGAAGCTTCATCGGTCCACATAGAACCTGCTTGCATTGAATACTTGTCTGGCGATGACTCGAATCATCAGCTCAGCCTCACAACCTTCTCCAAAGGCAGTCGGAGTATGGGAGCCATGCCCAAAGCTTGATGGGGCCAAACCGAGGCAAGAAAGATGGATCTGGGACCCCAACGGAGGTGAGGGAACTTTTCCTTCATTTTCTGATGGTCCAAGGCGACGAGGAGATGAGAAGAAGCAGGAAACCGGGGGGAAATAGAGCACCAGTATGGCGCTAGTAGTTGTGGGGAAAGGGGGTGACAAACCCTACTTTTATACGGTCATCAGGTGCGGAGGAGAGAGAGGATGATGAGGGCAAAGAAACCAGGAAGGAAGGTGAAGAGGGAAGAGAGGAATTTGAGAAGGAAACCGGGGAGAGAAACCCCCCATCGATGTGTGCGAAATCGGAAAGGGGAAAGGAAGAAGAGAATCCAGTTGCCGCTGGATCTAAATCTAAGGGTCAGGATTGAACCCGAGAAAACTAAAATAGGAAAGCAAGTGTGACATATCAAATACGATTAAAACTAAAGTGAGATTAATTTAATGTACATATTTTCTCTTTCCTCTTTTAAGGGTTCTATTCTTATTCAAATTATACCAAACTTGACACACAAGTTAATTTAAACATGTAGATTCTACCATATTTATTTCAACAAATGATTTAGTAAGTTGTAATGGCTACCAAGTTTTTTCTTGCACAAGAGGGGCGAGATGAATAAATCCCTCTTTTCTTTAAAAAAAACATGTAGATTCTGAATCTATAATTAGATTTCACTTTTGGAAACTTTAGATGTATTATTTAGCATATTCTTTGTTTCTCTTTCCTGATGCATTAATGACACATGGATTATCCAAATTAGGTGAAATTTCATCCACAAGTTAACTTAAGATGTATTGAATACAAATTTGCCTTTAATTCCAACTTTTGGTGTCATAAATTATATTATTGAGCATTAATGCATTTTATCAACTTTCTCTCTCCTAAACATACCATGTTATTACAAAGTTGTCCAAATTAGATGAAAATTGACATGTAGGCTTATTTTGATGTGTAGATTAGGAATCTAAGATTATTTTCCTCTTTTGAAGTCATTTATTATTTTATTTGATATTTTGGGAAAAACACTCATCTTCTTTTCCAATTTGAATTAAATGAATTATTATTATGTGAATAAAGTGAAACTTGACTCCCAAGGTAATTGGGACCCAAGGAACACGATTTTAAACTTATATTTCACTTTTGGGATTTCTTTTTATGAGATATGTCATATGTCCCATTAGTGGCCCACTAACCTATATAGTTATTCAATTAAGTTATTTATCATCTTATTATCACCAAACGAATTATGTGGCATATTAGATTACATTATTCATGCATTAGATTGTTAGGATCATCCTAACCTTAACCTTGTTTGGTCAAACCCAAGGTCAAACTACTAGGGCAGGGTCTAAGATCTGGTATGATACATTATTTCTCCCCCTTAATTGGATAATTTAATACTTAGTGAAAACTACTTATTTTATGTCAAATTTAGCCACAATTTATTTCTCAATCATTTGCAAAGGATGTTAAGCCTTGAAATGATATGAGATCCTTTTAGATTCATGGCATATTTGTTTTGATTTCTCATCCATTTTACAAGGATGTTAAGCCCTGAAAATGATATGAGATCCATTTAGGCTCATGATGGATACATATATTGATTTCTCATCCATTTTACAATGGATGTTAAGCCCTGAAAATGAAATGAGAATCCTTTAACCTCATGAATATATTTAATAGTTTCTCAACCATTAACAAGGGATGTTAAGCCCTAAAATGATATGAGATTCTTTTAAGATTATAGTAGAGTCAATGAATGTATCTCTAACCAAATGCATGGGATGTTAAGCCCTAATTTGTTTAGAGAATTACATTAAGGACAAGATATACATTATATTCATAAATATTGTTGACTCCTTTATTTTTATAACCAAGATTACTTTTAAAGATACTAAGGTCATAACTAGTTTCAAATTTTCTTTATGATGTTTACAAAGTTTTGTGAACTCCTTCTTAATCTTATAATCAAGATAAATTAAGAATTCTAAGGTCATAATAAGCATTTGAGTTAAAATCTTATGAGAACTTTGCACAAAAAACTTGTTTTCAATATGATGAACGAGTTTCAGATCAATATTCTAAGATTGAGTCCAAAGAAATGATTTACAATTAAGCATTTTGTCAAGCTTATTTTAGGTCGACCTTGACTTCGACTTGGGCGCCCCTCGGTCGAACTTTATTTCGACCGAGAGGCATTTTTTGCAGATTTACAGTTTAAGCACTCTCAATAATCCACTTGATTGAATATAAAGCCTTTAGGTGGATATCAGTTTGAAAGAATTTATATCAATTTGAAAGATTATTGCTTAGGATCAAAGTTTGTCTAGAACTTAATTCATGTAGGCAATATTTGATTTTGAAATGGTGTCTTGCTCTTGATTTTCTTAGAATAGGCTTTAGATAGAATAATGAAATAATTTTATTCTAAGAAAGACCTCTTATTCCACTAATGCAAGAAATATATGAATTTTTCTCAAGGCAACATGGTTCATAATTTTTAGATTGGCCAAGAAATACTTTTAGGCAAACCATGTATAAGATCACAACAATTGAAAATGAACTTGCAATCTATGCTATATTTTTATTGAAGCATGTCCAAATGCAGTAAGAGTATAGACTTCCAATCATGCATCTCAAAGATAATATCCTTTTCCATAAGCTAAGCACGAGATAATTATTAACTTAATATGTCAAGATGCATTTGTGCAAAATGGCAACATCATCTTGATATGTAAAGAGCTAAATCACAATGATCATTTTGAAAACAATATCCATTCATGGTTTGTATATATAGATCAAAGATTATTTTAGGAAAACCAAGTAAAAGATGAAGCACAATGATCATAATGAAACTATAAAGGCATATACATAACACAATGATCATGATCATTTAAAAGCAAATTTCAAGACACATGGTTTCTATATAGATAGACCAAGGAATACTTAGGACAAACCATGTGGATTATGATAAAATAGTAGTTTTCTTGATTAAATCAACATGGTTCATAATTTTCAGTTTTAAGCCAAACCATGTAGGAGATGAACCAAAATAATCTCATGAGAAGAAAATCCATGACTTGAGTAAAATAAATCTTTTCTTCTTAGATACAATTTAATAATGAAAAGTATAAAGTTTTGATGCTCATATGTTCTTCCTTTTAATTATGATTATTCAAATATGTAGTATATAAAGTTCATTACATACTTAAGTTAATTGTAATTGAAGTATCTTTATTTTTACTTAATAATTCTGTCAAAGTTTCCCTCAGTCAACAAATTTCTCGACCGAGTGAGGTTCGGTCGAAATATTTGTCAATCGGCTATTTATTAGGTTTTCGCAGGCTTAAGACAGTAACTCTATCGGTCGACTAATTTCTCGACCGACATTGTCTCGGTTGACAACTTTCTCGACTGAGATTGTTTTTGTATTGTTTTCAGTAGTTGTTTTCAAGTAAAAGCATAGATAAGTTTTACAAAATTATGCAAGTTAATGCTCAATTTAGTTGAGATAAGACATTTGAATATCAAAGTAACATTTTAGGTCAAATCTCAACTAATCAAATTAAAATCTCTAAGTTTTAGGAACCCAAACTAGATCAACATCCTTTTTCTTATATGGGCAAGATAATGAATAATGTCCAAGACGTAAACAGTAATGACAACATATAGAATTAATTTCATTTCTCTTCTTAGCTGGATTGGCTTTAGGCACATACATAACTTTGGTCTTGGGCACTTGTGTCCTTCTCATTCTAGGTTTTTGAAAAGATTTACCTTTGGGCATATAACCTAGTCCTCTTCTTCCAATCTGACTAGAAGAATCTTGTAGAATTTTATCAAGAATATCATTGTTTCTCAAGCTACTAATTTCTCTTTGTAATTTAGCATTCTCATCCATTTTCTTTTTTATATCTAACTTTTCTTGATTTAGATTAGATTATAAAGCATCTCTGTCCTTAACAATAGCATCATAATCTAGATGATTACATAGGATAGGTTGAGTCTAAAAATTATGCAGTTTTGCAAGCAAATCAACCTTTTCTTGAGAAAGAAGATCATGATTTGTTTCTAAAGTAAGCAACTTCATATTGCAATCATTTAAAGATGATTTCAAGATAAAGTTTTTAGAAACAATATTGTCCTTTTCAAAAGAAAGATTATTTAATTTAGCATACAAATCCTCATTAGTTTTAGTGGCTTTCTTTAGTTTCTTTTTGCAATCAACATATTTCTCATGTGTATCTTGAAGACCAGCAATTAGATCTTCTTTTGGCAAATAAAAAAGGCTTACCTCTTCTTCTTCATTTATTGTAGCAATAAGGCACTCTACTTCTTTTTCTCCATCTTCACTGTCATCACTTGAATCATCCCATTCATCTTTGTATGCTTTTTCTTTCTTCTTGTGAGATGATTTCTTCCCCTTCTTAAGTTTGGGACAATCACCTTTTAAGTGCCCCTTTTTGCCACATTCAAAGCACCTGGAAGAAGAAACACTAGAAGTTTTGTTAGTTTTTAAACTTCTATACTACTTACCATTTACAATGAAAGTTTCTTCTTTACTATCATCTTCACTTGTGTCATGACTAATCTTGGTTGATTCTTTGAATGCAATATCCTTCTTTCTCCCTTGTTGAAGTTCACACTCTCATCTTTCTTCCTCCTCCAAGGTTGCCTCATGTGCATCTAAGTTGCCAATGAGTTGTTCCATCCTTAGTCAGGTGAGGTCATTGGATTCTTCAATTGCTGTCACTTTAGGCTTGTACTTGGGAGGAAGAGACCTAAGAATTTTTGACACTTGATCCTCTTCACTAATTGTTTTACCTAAGGCATTCAAACCATTAACAATAGAAGAAAACTTTTCATACATTTCACTAATAGACTCATATGGTTCCATATGAAACTGTTCAAACTTTTGTTTAAGCATACCAATTTTAGAATTCTTCACTTGAACAGTTCCTTTATAAGTAATAGAGAGTCTATGCCATATTTCATATGCAGTTTCACAATTTGATATTCTATTAAACTCACCTACGAAATTGAACAATAAAGGATACTTACGGCTCTTGCATTCAATTGAGCTAGCTTTACTGTATTAGCATCCCATGTAGAATACTTTGTTTGAGGAAGAGTGTAAGCATTTGAAACCATTCTCCATAGATCCCAGCTTATCCCTTGAAAGTAGAATTGCATCCTCCTCTTCCAATAGGTGTAGTCGGTTCCATCAAATGGTAGAGGCCGAGCCACAAGTGTTCCTTCCAAGTTGAGGTTGTTTAGTACCCCATCACCCATTTTCTTCAAGACTTGATTAGAGTTCCTTGACATGATTTTACCGTGCGTATAACGCAAGTGCACGCGTCAGAGTAATATAGGCCTTTGTGAGGCCCGAGTTGAACACAGGGAAACGTAATTGTTGGTAGACTACAACTAACTACTCACAATCAGCTAGACCGATTAAAATGATTTAAGAGTTGATTGAAAAAGAAAAGAAAATAAAAGAAAACAAAGCAATCGATTAAATGTTTAGTTTAATCAATTTAAATGGGAATCTTTAGGATTGCAGTTTCACCACAGGTTCTCGTTGTATGAATTCCTACACAGTTAACCTAATTTGTCTCTCATTCTGGGTAGTGGCCTGTAGTCAGAATTGCTCACTGTCGTGATACAATTCACTACCTAAATCTAGGTCGGTTACACGGTAGTAGTAACCTATACCCTAAGCTAAGTGCATGAAGACCTTACTCTGGGTTTCCACCATTAACTGTACATCGCCTTGTTTAAGGGATTTATTAGTTAATGTGATATTTGTCTCTTTTCAACCGTTAATTCTTCTTTCAAAGGAATTAAAGGTGTTATATTATCATTAGGGTGATCAATAATAATGATATAATGGAGATAACTAAATCATACCATGGATTTAAGAGACAAATTATGATAAACTATACAAAAAGTATCATACAATGATCACCCAGGCTACTCCCGGTCCTAAAGATAGAGGGGATTAGCCCTGCATGGTTGACAATGGAGAACACATAGGAGTAGAGAAGTAAAATGTGGGAAACATGGAGAAAACTCATGTAACCCCTGATACGAAGGTGCTCCTATAGATCCTCATCAAGAAACATGCGTTTTGTAGTCTTCTGGCAGCAAAATCACCCGTCGGAGGTGCCCGGATCGCCCGGTTGACGACCTTTGTCTCTCGTCTCCTCTCTCCCTCCTTCTTGGATGTCATGCAACACGATACTGGATCTCCCCCAGGGCCGGCCGTGCTCTCCTTAGGTCATAGGACCACTTTACGACACCGAAAAAGCTCAACCGTCGGATTAAAACACTCAATTTTAGTGCAGAAAATTATCAGATCCCGACGCTGTCGATACCATCGACACCCAGGTCGATGGTATCGACCATGATGTTGATATTTCTTTCCAAAATCACGTTTCGGGGTTGATTCCTGATGAAATGTCGATACTATCGACACTAGGGTCGATGGTATCGACTCAGAGCAGTGCAAAAGTACCTGAAAAAGTGCCGAAACATGTGCATAAGTCCAGAGATTATATAAAATCATATAAATATGATAAAATGAGTATAATTTGATGCAAATAGAGTTCAAAGGCCAACTATAGTGAATTATGCAAATATAATCAAGAAAATGACAAATACATGCATAAAACAGATATAAAATAAGCCTATAAAAGTGACTCAAAACCCATACATCAAACTCCCCTAAGCTTAAACCTTGCTCGTCCTCGAGCAACAAAACTTTGGATCTAGTTGATATAAGTCAGCAATAGGACATAAATACATGAAATGCATCTGAATCATCCCCACTTTCTTTCCACAAACTGGCCCTCATTGACCACTGAACACTAACTGTCATTCAGGTGACCAAAGACCTATGTAAAAGATGTTCATCCCCCAATCAGTGAAACACTATCAATTAAAGCAGTTAATATGATAAACTCATTTGGTCCATACTTGATGCATCTTGTGATCTCCTATCTACGTTGCTCATTTCCTAACTACCATCTAAATGGAAGCAGATCTCCGGATATTAATGAATGAGGAGAATATCATGGGTGGCCTACCGGTTAGAGAAACGGGTGGATGGGATAGGTGGTTGTGGAAGAGATGGAAGCACATAACAGACAATCATGCAATACAAAAATTAATGACCTATCATGATGCAAAATGCAAATGAACATGTCCTAATGCTACATTTTTGGTGGAATGATGCATGCACTTTCATTCCATCTCAAGGTGAGATGGAATATCTAAAAAAACTACACCATGTGCTTATTCATCTTAATTCTTAGGTGAGATCATGTTCCTTTCTCCCTCTTCTTCTTTATTACTTCTCAATTCTTTTTTTTCAATCTTTTTTTTTCAATTTTTTTTTCAAGTCCTTATTTTCATAGATGACAATGAATTATTTGTCGGGCTCACTTATTATTACATAATTGTGCATTTGAAGCATTCTATTTGGAGGGTATGGATCAAGCTCACCACCTTTAATGTTTCAGAAGACATAAGATGCATGATGTAATATATACTCAATAATAAAATTGTGAATGGATCTACAAAATGACAGTTATGCAATTAAATGACACGCACCTAAGGATAATGTGCATGTATAACTACTCTATCCTTTTTTTTCATTTTCATGCAAAAAATATGTGAAAATAGATGTAATGCAATACCTATCTACATGAGATGCAATCAAAAAGTGAAAGACAGTAATGTGCTCCCATTTCTTATGGTGGAGTGTGAATGAAATTGCGGTGGATCAGATCACAAGACTAATTGACAGAACCTTCTGAAAATATCATATGTCCCTCTCCAAAGACCTGTGTATAGGGTAACTGAAGGATTTCTCTCTTAAACATTAGTCTAAGGTCACGTTAGCGTTTGGTCAGTTTGGGCTCAAACATCCTTGTCAATCACTTTTCCTTGGACAATAAAGATGGTCATTCATGTCCCCATGTCCTGAAGCTGACTCACCCAAACACTTCCTTAGTTATGAAATTCAATTAATAACAAGAATAAGCTCAAAAAGTTCTCAATATGCTCATTTTTATGTGCACACAACCCAAGAGTAAAACTCCCAATTGAACCATGCATTTATTGCTCCACAGATTACACTAGATAGATGTGGATCCTACAAAAGCGGTAAACCTAAAAATAAAAACAACTAATATTTCAAAAATAAAAGCAACATGAATAAGTAAGTAAAAACTAAGATAGAGGGCTGTTACAACACCCCCCCTAAGGTTGAATATGACTATGGCCTCATAGTCAACATTCTCACTTAAGAGGTGGAACAACAGTACCATTCGCTTTGAAGTGTGGTGAAGAAGGATGGTTTGATGCTCAAGTGGACCAAGTGATGCTTGCTATCTCCCTCTTTTTGGTAGCCCATTTTTGTGTCTTAGTGGTTCTAAGACGTGACTTGCTTCATCCTTCTTTGCTCTGCAAAAAATGGTTTGAAAAAATCTCGTTTCGACACCTTTTACGGCATGTTTTATGTAGCTGTCCTGCAGGTGTCGATACCATCGACACCAAGGTCGATGGTATCGACTCAGGCTCAAAAAGTTTGGTGTATCGACGCATCTAAAAGGCTGGGAAATCAAAAGTATTGATACTATCGACACTAGGGTCGATGGTATCGACTTTATTGTCACCAATTTTTCTAAAAATCTTCAGGAATCTCGATACTATCGACACTAGGGTCGATGGTATCGACTTTTCTTCAATGTTTACTGATCCAAACTTGATACTATCGACAGGGGTGTCGATAGTATCGACCTTAAAATTCTGCACACTTCAAAACACGAGTTAGGGTACCATTTTTACAAAAATTATCAAAACCTAAGCAAAAACTTAGTATATAAACATAAAAGAACATAACCAAACATAAAATGAACCTAAAGTTGGGTTTCCTCCCAACAAGCGCCCTTGTTTAATGTCCTAGGCTTGACATTAAGATACCTTTAACCTGGGTTATCAAGGGATGTCTCCAATGATTCATTTGGCAGTTTGAATTTAACTTTATCATCACCAATCCCAAGTGTCAAGTAACCTCGCCCAATGGCAGCGATTACATCAGTCATAGCTTGGAACGGCCATACCAATAGCATCTCACCTCCTTCTAGCTCATGCATGTCCATGACTACAAAGTCAACAGGGAAGATGAATTTGTCGACCTTGACTAGCACGTCCTTGCATATACCTTGCGGCTTCATAATGGATCCATCCGCCAACTCAATAGTCATGGCAGATTTTTTTAGTATCTTCAATCCAAGCTTTTGGAACGTGGATAACGACATAAGATTTATGCTAGCGCCTGAATCACACTGTGCATACGGAAAGTGATGGCCGCCAAATGAGCACGGTATGTATAAACTCCCAGGATCTTTCTTCTTCTCTGGTACACTTCCAGTGATTATCGAGCTCACCGTCTCATTCACAAAGAAAATGTCAGTGTCTTTTATCCGCCTTTTCTTGGTGATGATGTCCTTGATAAATTTTCCATATGTAGGAATCTTTTCTATCATTTCCACTAACGGAATATTAATATGGAGCTTCCTAAACATCTCCAAAAACTTCTTGTAGTGTCTATGCTCCTTCTTTGACTTTCGAATATCCTAAAATGGCACGCTAGGCTCTTTTATCCGCTTGTGCGGTGGCACATATGGGATATTTGGGGTCTCCTTCCCTAAGCTTGCTTCAATGTCACCCTCTAGCGTAGGCTTTAACGCATCAGTCATGGTTGGTGTGGCTCGTGGCTGCTCCTCCTTCTCAGCGGTAGTAGTTCCACTGTGAAGTATGGCCTTCACTTGCTCCTCTTACCTAGGTGTGGGCACAGCTATTATGGGTTCTTGGTAGGCTTTGATGAATGGGCGAAATCCCCCTAGTAGTCCATATAAGCTACGGAGGTATGGCACACTGGGTTTAGCCTCCGTTGCAAAATGCATTTTGCCCTTTTCATGGACCTCCCCCACTGGTGGCTCTGTCTGTTTAATCGCAGATATGTACTTCACTTTATGATGTATTTAAGCAGCCTCTGCATTCCCAGCCGGTCCTTGTTGATTTTGATGTTTCATAGTTGCCACTTCATTAGCAATTTGGGCCACAGTCATCTCCAGTGCCCTCATCTACGCTCCATGATTTTGCAGCGTCTGCCCAAATTTATTCAAAATCTCACCCTGAGATTGTAACTGCTTGGCAAACGTACTCATCATCTCTTGATTTTGTTGCACCACTTGACTAAGCAACTCGCTGCTTTTATCCTCCGCCTTTGATTTTGGTTTTGAATCTGGATCTTACAGGAAGTTGTTTGGATCCTTCCATGAGAATTTTCTGTCCTTCCTCCAAGTGTAATCATTGTTCCTATAGCCCTGTTGTTGCATAAATCTGACTTGGGCCTCCTCATCGGATTCTTCCTCTTTCTCCACAAACTTCTTGGCTATGAGATCAAATTTGTCATTCAATTCTTTGATGGCTTTGGCATCCCCTGTAACTTTAACTTGTTCTGGTGCATCTCTATCACCCCAGGACTGCTTTTTGGCCATGTTCTTCAAAATCTCCCAACACCTTGTATCTGTGTTGTTTAAGAAGAACCCCAAACCTGCTGAATCTAGGTTGCTTCTATCATGCTCAGAAAGAGAAAAATAGAAAATCTTGACATGTTTCTCCTTGTCTAGCCCATGATGTGGGCACCTCCTCAACATTATCTGAAAGCGCTCCCAAGTCTCAGAATATGTTTCACCGACTTTCTGGATGAAGTTTTAGACCTTTCTTACAAGATCATTAGTCTTCTCAGGCGGAAAGAATCTCTCAAAGAACACTTCGACCATATGATCCCACGATTCCACATACTCGTCGTCCAAGTTATGCAGCCATTCTCGGGCATTTCCCGCTAGAGAGCTGGGAAATAATTTCAAATAGAGTGCCTCCTGCAGAAACTTATCTATCTTGACCATGTCACACTTCTCCACAAACTGGCTTATGTGGGCCACCGGGTCTTCATTCTTCAGCCCGTGAAATGCATTGGACTTGACCAAATTGATTAGGCCTGGGTCAATTTTGTAGTTGGGAATATTGATGGCTTGCTTCTTAATTGGCCCCTTTGATGCAGACGAGGACGACGCCTTGATTTTCTCCCAAATTGTCTGTTCCTCGGCCATTGCTTCCGGTTCAGATTCAAAATCTGCATTCTCAAGTTGATTTTGAATGTTTATTTCCTCATCGTCTAATCCCAAGAACGGGACCTCTGGTGATGACTGTTCGTAGTCTGCGCTACACGTACTCACCATGCACTAGTACCTACAAAATAATAAGTGTAATTAAGCACAGTGCTAGAAAATTGCAGGTTATGAAAGATAAATGATTAATTGCAAGAATTAAAATTTAAAAAAAATAAAAAAAATGTGGTCTAGAGTGGCCGCTTGCAGCCCTCGTAGTGCCAACAATTGTCATTTCCCTGGCAACGGTGCCAAAAACTTGACATGATTTTACTGTGCATATAATGCAAGTGCATGCGTCAGAGTAATATAGGCCTTTGTGAGGCCCGAGTCGAACACAGGGAAACATAATTGTTGGTAGACTACTACTAACTACTCACAATTAGCTAGACCGATTAAAATGATTTAAGAGTTGATTGAAAAAAAAACAAAGCAATCGATTAAATGTTTAGTTTAATCAATTTAAATGGGAATCTTTAGGATTGCGATTTCACCACAGGTTCTCGTTGTATGAATTCCTACACAGTTAACCTAATTCGTCTCTCATTCCGGGTAGTGGCATGTAGTCAGAATTGCTCACTGTTGTCATACAATTCACTACCTAAATCTAGGTCGGTTCCACGGTAGTAGTAACCTATACTCTAAACTAGGTGCATGAAGAACTTACTATGGGTTTCCACCATTAACTGTACATCGCTTTTTTTAAGGGATTTATTAGTTAATGTGATATTCGTCTCTTTTCAACCATTAATTCTTCTTTCAAAGTAATTAAAGGCGTTAGATTATCATTAGGGTGATCAATCATAATGATATAATGGAGATAACTAAATCATACCACAGATTTAAGAGACAAATTATGATAAACTATGCAAAAAGTATCATACAACGATCACTCGGGCTACTCCCGGTCCTAAAGATAGAGGGGATTTGCCCTGCATGGTTGACAATGGAGAACACATAGGAGTAGAGAAGAAAAACGTGGGAAACATGGAGAAAACTCGTGTAACCCTTGATACAAAGGTGCTCCTGGAGATCCTCCTCGAGAAACGTGCGTTTGGTTGTCTTCCGGCAGCAAAATCACCCGTCGGAGGTGCCTGGATCACCCGGTTGACGGCCTTCGTCTCTCGTCTCCTCTCTCCCTCCTTCTTGGATGTCATGCAACACGATATTGGATCTCCCCCAGGGCCGGCCGTGCTCCCCTTAGGTCATAGGACCACTTTACGGTACCGAAAAAGCTCAACCGTCGGATTAAAACACTCAGTTTTAGTGTAGAAAATTGCCAGATCTCGACGTTGTCGATACCATCGACCCCAGGTCGATGGTATCGACCATGATGTTGATATTTCTTTCCAAAATCACGTTTCGGGGTTGATTCCTGATGAAATGTCGATATTATCGACACTAGGGTCGATGGTATCGACTCTGGGCAGTGCAAAAGTACCTGAAAAAGTGACGAAACATGTGCATAAGTCCGGGGATTATATAAAATCATATAAATATGATAAAATGAGTATAATTTGATACAAATAGAGTTCAAAGGCCAACTATAGTGAATTATGCAAATATAATCAAGAAAATGACAAATACATGCATAAAACAGATATAAAATAAGCCTGTAAAAGTGACTCAAAACCCATGCATCACTCCTTGATGCCTGCTCTGATACTAATTGAAAAAAAAACACTAGAGGGTGTGAATAGGGTTTTATGATTATTTTAAAATTAATTCAACCAAGCAATCACAATTGAAATTTGGAGAAGGAGACACGACGTTTGGAGTGGTTCCACCCTTAGCAAAAACTAAGGGAGTCAGTCCACTACCCAATTGTTTCCAATTGGGATTTTGAAAGTACTTGTATTTTATTACCTCACAAGGATGTTACATAAGATGCAAATACCTTCACCCTTAGGATAACCTTCACCTAGAAGTAGTTTCACCAACCTTGAAGTAGCCTTCCTTGAAGTAACTCCAAGCTCCCCCTTGAAGTAGCCTTCCTCTTGAAGTAGCTTCACGTTGAGACAACCTTCTTGAAGTAATCCTAAGTCTTCCGAGCTACCTTTACCACTGAAGAAGCTCCAACAACCTCCTTTCTGCAGCCTCCAACCTCTGAGTAGCAAAGGAGAACAAAATACAATAGAAGGAACCAGATTGGAAGAAGTAAACAACGTTACCAATTGAGTACATCGCTTTGATCCTATATCAAGTGTTTGATCTCCTAACCAAAGTGAATGGGCGTGGATGTATAGTGAATAGGAGATATCAGCCTATAGGACACTAGTGTAGAGTTCAAAGAAAACAAATTGTAAGTGTAGCTTAGCTTGTTTTCTAATAAGGATTGAATCTCAAGTGTAATTGTGTATGCAAGTGTGTCTTGAGGTGTCCTATGGCTGTTTTATTTATAGGAGTTGTTTGCTAATACTTGGGGACATTCTAGACACCTTCTAGGGTGTTCTTGGTGCTCAACTAGCCGTTAGATATCTGCTAATTGCATTTGTAATGACTAGTTAATTAATTATGAAAAGTGCAGATAGAAACCTTCTCGGTCGAGAAGTTTGTCGACCGAGTTCTTCTCGGTCAAGGAATTTGTCGACCGAGAGTAATTCTAGAGTAAGTGTATTGCAACGTTCAACTTAACTCCCAACTACTTTTCTAACTCAGTCTAACGACTAGGAGGGTCTGTTCTCGGTTAAGGAGTTTGTCGACCGAGAGTGTCTCGGTCGAAGTTTTTGTCGACTGAGAATATCTCTTATTCAATGTATTAATTTACTGAGTGTGTGTATCAATGTGCAAATGTGACGCTAACTTAGGAGATGACCTATCTAAGTGTTGTGTGTGGATAGGAAAGATCTAAACGCTTGATTTACATGATATCTAAGTACTTGTACATTATAAACTTGTACAAGTTTTTACATTGATTACAATCATGAAAATAAAGCAATTTTAGCAGATTTATCTTCCAAGTCTTCGCTACCCACCACCTTATATGCTTGTCCCTGAAAAACTCAAATAGTAAGTTAAAACCACAAGAAATAAATGTTTGTCATCATCAAAACAAAAGGATTATAATAATGTCCAATTTAGCCAACACTAGAGGGTGGTTGATGATTAATGTTGGCACATCAACAACACCAAGACAATATCAACAAAGCATGATCTTCGTCTTATGCAACTCTCATGAGAAATCAGTGATGAAAGGTAGAATGAGGAACCATGGATGTGACCGTCTAGAAGCTCGAGGACTTTCATGGGTTGTTGTCATTAGTCATGTCCAAGACACCAGATGTCAGGTGGTTAGTGGTTCTAGTGGGGTAGTGGCTATACCAATGGATAAGGATGAATGCCTAGCTATATGCAAAGCACTATTGTGAAGAATAAAAGAAGAGAGAAAGAAAGCCTCGGAGATGAACATTTATTGATGGGGAAGAAATGGGAACCAACTCACTAAACATTTTACAAAGATGTACATGACTAACGTCAAAAGGACCCATCTACTAGTAGGACGTTATGAGGAATCCACCGACGTATATGAGATAGAGCTTGTAGCGGTCAAATGTAGTAGGAAGAGATTTTGGTGTAATCACGGGGTGGGAATTATGGAAGGATGGTGGGTCTAATAGACCGACTTCATAAGGTTTCCAGAAACATATTAGGATTGACTTGTAAATAACGAAGAGTTACATAGAACCCTTCTCACACTCTTTCCTATATAGTGTAGATGTCGTTTATACTCAAATATGATTTACTAGTGCATGGTTTGCCAAGACTTGATTAACATTTACGACTTTGCTTATAAACAATCTAAGTTATTTGTTTTTAAAACGTGAAGATTTGTTGCGTTACCCAATCGGACTTAAATTGTGAAATTCATTCCAATGAGAGCCTCTTATTTTAATAAAAATGCTATATACTAGCTGGGCGGACCTTAGCCTACCATTAATTCAACGTTGCCTCTGTATGGTTTTTTAGTTCGTTTGTCATTTTATTAAGTTCCCTTATGGGGTTATTTCCCCGAAAAAGTACCACAGTGGTTTTGAGAAAAACCAGATCGCAAATTAGCGATTCAGCTCAGTTCAGATTTTGAATTGGTTCAGTTGTTTGAGAATTTACAAACTAAGAGGAAGTGAAACAAAGCACCCTACATCCCTAGACTCCATCCTCTCCCCTAATGAATTATGTGAGCGACGCAATGGACGTATTGAGGAGCTCGGCCCCACTTTCCCATTCATGTCATCAGTCAGTATGGAGACAACAACTTTTTGCCGGCAATTTTCTATCTGCCACCCAATCTGAACGTATCAAGAAAGATGATTATATTATTGATCAGATACTTGCAGAATTAGAATAGGCACAGTACACAGATCAGCGTATCCCGATCAAATTATTTAATCGGATACTAAGGGAACAACCCCAGTTTAACGAAACGGCGCCCTTGCTTTCCCCTATCTTTTTCCCTTTCAATTCCTGCTTTTGGCGGGAGACCCACCACCAGAAAACGACCAAGAGCCACGACAGGAGAGTGGACCTCGTCTTTCACTTTTACGTCACTGTCGTGGGTCCACCTTGTCCACGTCGAGCCCTATCTAGACCGTTTGAATCAGGTCGATGTTTTTCTCCCCCTTTTGCCACTTGCCGATCTATCTATCGGACTGGTAAATGTGGAGTGACTGCAAGTGGCATCCACTGTTTCAGGTACTCAGTAGAACTGTAATAAAAAAGTTATGTGATTTGTTTAAACAGATATTTACTTTTTTCATTGCATTTATTATAGGCAAATTTTGCAAAGCCAAGTGATAAACATTGTGACGGGATGGCATAAAAGCTGGCGATGAGGATGTTATTTAACAGATTTCATTTGTACAACTAGGCATAAACCTGTGCAATGCACGGGTGCCTTATCGACTAAAATACATAATTTACAGATCAAAAATTTAGCAACTTATAAAAAAGATGCAATAAATATGTACAATGTATATATTAATCGGTCTGCTCATATACACCTGAGCATGCTTGTAATTATGAAAATAATGGAAAAGTTACAATCAACATCTTCTATGAATTATATAGTATATATGACTCTCTTTCTATAACACATAATTTTAAAAAAGAAAAGATCGATTTGTAATTTCAAAAAATAATGGAGAAAATGATATCCATCCCCCTCCGAGAACTTTCTTATATAGTATCAATGAGTCTCCTTATACCGTATATAATTTTAAAAAGAAAAGATAAAAGTTTAATGTACACACACATGGGCTGATTTGTAATTTTAAAAAATAATTAAGAAAATTACATTCAGCCCCCTCTATCGGTTATCTTATATAGTATATATGAGTCACGTTATATCATATATAGTTTTAGATAGAAAAGATAAAAGTTTAGTGTACACACATAGTGACCATTTTGTAATTTTAAAAATAATAGATAAAATTACATTTTATCCCTTACTCTGGCTTTCTTTATAGTATAGATGAGTCTCCTTATACCATATACAATTTTAGAAAGAAAAGGCAGAAGTTTCAGAGTACATACACAGGGACTTGTTTGTAATCTCAAAAAATAATGGAGAAAATTACATTCAGCCTCTTCCTTGGGCTTTCTTATATAGTATATATGAGATTCCTTATACCATATATAATCTCAAAATAAAAAAAACAAAAGTTTAGTGTACAAACAGGGACCGGTTTGTAATTTTATATAATAATAGAGAAAATTACATTTAGTCCCCTTATAACGACCCCTCCCCTTGTTATCCCCTATTCAGGCAGACTAAAAGGGCAAGGGTGATTATCACATTTATAGGATTCAGATTTAGCAATTAACCAATAATAGTTATATATTTTATTGAATGAAAAAGAGAGTGATAACAATATGAAGTTAGATTCTCCTCTAGGGAGTTACATGAAAAAGGAAAATTAATGTTTGTAACATAAAGTAAATCTAACTATCTAAAGTCCTCTGGGATAACTTTAAGTGTCTTTTCTTTTAGTGTCTTCTTCCTAGATGTCCATCTTTCTTATTATTTGTAGTTTAACCTAAAACGGTGTGAATAAAAAAGTGGTCAATATATTGATATATACTGAGTATGTGGGGGAAACAAAATATATGCAAGTAGGTGTAACAACATAATCATCCATAATAACAATTATCACTACAAAATTGAACATGCATTCTCTTTTCTAACTTCTCGACCCTTATCCTTTCACTCTTTGTGGTGTTCCTCTCTTTAGGGGAGCTTTCTTATGGGGAACTCTCACTTTAGTGTTTGGTCCCTATAGTGGACTCTGTAAACCTTCTTTTCCGGGATTAATTTTGTATCAGGCTTCTTTCTGGGGTTGACCTATGGTGACCTTCCTTTTCAGACTTGACCACCAATCATTCCCATAATGACATCTTTCACCCCATGCTCTTCAGCTCAACGGAGATATTTATTTAGGATTTGAGCAAGTTAGATTTATATATGATGATACACATAGGGACCTTATAGATTGCATGAAGTAAATAAACAATCAAATAGTTTAATTGCAATCCATTTGGAAAACATCAGAAAACATGGAAGTTGATAAGGTGAGTATTCTTAAATGTAACCACGTGTCTTTCCTCATAGATGACTTGACTTCCAAGAAATCAAGAGCAGATGCAACCAATTAAAAAATCACCCCATAATTAATGTATAACACCCAACAATCACTATTGTGTTCAAAAAATATTCATTAAGACCGACTTGGGTTCTAAGTTACGGTTCTGGGGTCAAATTAGGGTTTTATTTGGGTTAGGCTTCCCATACCCTAATTATCACATTTTTTTGTTCTTCATCTTAGGAAATCCTAATTTTGGAAACATATGAACTTTTAACCTGTATTAGATCTGAGATGGTCTTTTTATCAAATTAAATCAGACTTTATACATTAAGACCAATTAATCAAGTTATGACATCCATGAAATTAGGGTTTTCATATGCTAAACATGATTAAAGTTTGCATCTTTAGGTACTTTTGGAATTTGAGTGGCAAAAACACCATGGAACCAATTTTATTGGATTCCTATTTTTTTCTGATTAAAATTAGATGTATATATATATATGTATATAATTGTATATATATATATATATTCCATATTTGGATCTACCATTTAATTACTAAAATTTTTGCAAAAGAAATCAATATGGACCTGCCACCTAGGCAACTAACCAAATTTTGACTGTGCCATTGAGGCTGGGGCCGAGCCAATAGGCTCACACCATGGAAACACCCATATGGCAGGGTGAAAAAAAGAGGGGAAAGTCAGAATTGCCCTTACCTTAATACAGAGGCTCAAGGGCCAGGTCATCTTTTTGCCTGGTCTCTGTCTTCAACCTCAGCGCACCTCATCCTTTATGACCAACATTCTTGGGTGAGTCAACCGAGTGTTGACTTTGTGTGTTTGTGCTTCTGAGCAGTAGGAAAGTGTGTGGTTCTCTTTGCCTTGCCTTGTTGCACTTGATTGTGGCCTCCAATTGGCCAGATGAGGCAAGGACAGGGAGGAAAATCTCAACCTATGGTGGAGCACAGGGAGGAGAAATGTAGAGAGAATTAGAGTCTTGCTATAGAATTGGAGGCGAGGGGAGTTCCTTACAAGGCCAAGGGGTCTGACGTAGAAGTTCGGAGAGAACTCATCGCCTTATATAGGCTTATCTACATGGAACTTTCCGACTCATGGGTCTGTCTTCCCAGTGAATAAGGGAAGTGTCAATTCTTCTCAAACCAGGGCATCTAGGGGTGGTTGCACTCAAAATTGCCTCCCCAACTCAATGAGCAAGAAATAGAGAGAAGAGGTGGCTAGGAGAGAGAGAATCAGGCATGAGAAGGTTGGATTTCTTATTCACAGACTTTCTGAGTCCATCTCAAGCTAGAGGATGACGAATCATCGTCAGATCCACGATCTGACGACTAGGATCCCATGCTATATTTTTAAAATCCACCCCTTTATTCCTAATCCAAATTAATTATGACATTTAATGCATTGATCTATTTTTTTTTTAAGATAAGCACTGCCATTATATTAAGAAGTGCCAAAAGGCTTTTATAAAGATCAGAGATCCATACAAACTTGGTAACTCAGTGATAAGAGGTACAATGTTGAAACACAAAATAGATCAGATAAAGGTAAGACACTTCAGCCTAAATTCCTCCCCGACATGCTAGATCAAACAAAATTTAAACAGAATCACTCTAGGATCAAGGGTGGCTCTTGAATCAACAAAACCCCAAAGACAGAGACCCAATCTCATAGAAGACAAAACATGGTAAGCACCTTTAGCCATCGCGTAATAGACAGGCAGAAAAAGATCACAACCCACATACCAGAAGGCACTAAGGTTAGATATGACCACAAGAAATGACAACATGAAAGGAGAAACACTACAACCTCCACAAGAACACAACAGAGGAAAAAAACATACATGTAAACAACATCATGGGCACAGAAAAGAGAAACCCAAGAATCTCTACTAATGTCGTCCGCCCAGAGCAAAGAAAGGTTGCTGATGAGAAGAGGAAGGGACAAAACAAGGTAAACCCACCACCTTGACCTAACCACTACCTCTTTCCCTCTTCTCACGACAAAGGCTGAAAAGTCTAAGGGACAAGCAGCATAGATGGAGGCCTCCATCACCCAAACTAGGGCCCTCGGGTCCTCCCGCACCAGTAGACCAACAAGGATGGCTAACAAGGTCACTGCCCAGCCAAGGGAAGCCGAGACAACAAACAAAGAAAAAGATCGCAAGAAAGAAAAAAAACATGAACACATCACCAAACAAACCAAGAACAACCAAACCAGAGAAGTAAGAAAAAGAAAGGAAAGACACGACATGACTAGGAAAAGCAAGAAAGAAAGAGAGTAAACTTGCCTCTACCAGATCCGACAACCAGAGATCTCCAAATAGCTACCAGCTCATCCCTTAGGCAGATCTGAGAAGTAAATGCCGAAGAGAAGAGCGCTACAACCCCCCAAGAGCCACATGCTGACGCAAAATACCCGACCATGACCAGGTCGCATGGCAACTGCCAAGGGAGGATGAGAGGAGAAATGATCCAGACTTGGGGTAATTAATCCCTTTCACTTTAAGAAAATGTAATAAATTCATCTCTCTCATCCTTTATATAAATGATCCCAAATTTTAAAGAATGCATTTAATAATTAAAAACATAGTTTAGGTATGGTTTGGGGCCAAGATATGAAAGTTAATTACCTTTTTCTTTGTATCTAATTATTGCCTTTATTAAAATTATTTAAGGCATCAATTAACTTCTTTTCTGATCTAGACTTGGCAAGAATTCTAATTTCAAAATATATTCTTATTGAGTGTCATATAGGGGCGAATAACACTTATTAGTTGCCTTCAACTTATTTTTCCAAAGATTACTAAAAAACTATATAATTACCAATTATCCATTACTTGTAGAAATTCATTAATTATTGGATTTTCCACTATTTATTTAGCTAATAATTATTAATGGATTATTGAGAACAATAAAAGACATGAAATTCCTCTCTTATGGAGAATTTGCATTCTCAAACCAAATATTGCAAACAAGACATAGAAAATAAATAAACTTAATATGTCCTTAACAATTCATTATTTGCATTCAAATATATGAATGAATACCCACAAAAACCCATGTTATAACATCCAATCCATCTTATAAGATTTTTTTCCTTAAAATTTGACTATTCATCCAAAACTTTGGGAATGAGACTTTTCTATGTTCATGTTTAGCTCCCATGTGGCTTCATCCTCACCATGGTGCTTCTAAAGAACCTTTACCATCTCAACCTTTTTATTCATGTGCTCCTTCACCTTGGAATCCAATATCCTTACAGATGACTCAGGGTATGACAACCTCCTTTGGTGTTCTATAGGTTCAATATTCAACACATGGGTAGGATCCTTCACATAGCACTTCGAATTGGACACATGGAATATGTCATCCATCATGCTATATTGTGATGGTAAAGCTCGACGATAGGCAACCTCGGCAATCCATTCTAGAACATCAAATGAACCCACATATTGGGGATTCAACTTTCCTCTATTTTTACCTATATCTTGGAACAGTCAAATTTTAGAAACACACAATCTCCTATAGTGAAGTGGAGATCCATCCGCTTTGCATCAACATACAACTTTTTTCGATCATGGGATTTCTTTAGCATCTGCTTGATCGAAGAAAATTTATCAGCATATAATCGTAGTTTCGATAACCTGAGCAACATCCTCTCACCGACATCATCCCAGGAAGTGATAACTGACATGGCCTCCCATAAAGAGCTTCATATAGAGGAATCTCAATATTGACTTGGTAACTATTGTTACAGGAGAAATCAACTAAGGGTAGGTATTGTTACCATGATCCACCCCAATCTAGCACACATGCTCTGAACAAATCTTCTAGGGTTTGGATTGTATGTTCTGATTAACCATCATACTAGGGATGGTAGGTTGTGCTAGACTTCAACCTTATACTGAGTTCCTCTTGCACTTGTTTACACAACTTTGAGCTAAATTAGGGTCAAGGTCAAAGGTAACTGAACTCGGAACACCATGCAACATGGACTATCTCTCTAATATAACACTCGGCTAAGTGTAAACTTTGGCAGTAATTTTAGGGAAAGGAAGTGTGTTGAGTTGGATAGGTGACCCATTGCGACCCATATAGCATCTATACCTATAAATGGATATCTGAAATCTGCACATTCGATCCAGATTCGAGTCTAATATTTTAAAAAAAATCCGCTGAATTTGGATCAAATTTTAGATATCGAATTTCAGATCGGGTATTGTCATATCCACTATAAAAAATCCAAATTCAACAAATATACATACACATTATCAAATATATATTATTTATACATAAAAATATAAAATATAGTCAATTTAGTATATATATTCAATGTTATACCAATATTTCATGTACATAATTGTTGGTATGTATGCCCTGAGAGCCAATCATGGGATGATTGGTGGGATACATTAAGATTGATTTGATAAACATCAAAGGCAAGCTTCCAATTCATTCTGGTTCAGTCATATGAGATAGTGATAGAACAGATTGAATGTCTAGAGAATGATAGTACTCAATGACGTATGCCTTCAGGTTCATGACCTGAACGATGAGATCATACGGATGCTAAGAGTTTGTACATTCTTGTTATGTCCCTAGTCAGATGTCATTGTGGAAGGTAGATAGACAGCAATGACACACAAGACTGGATTGTGGTGTTGGTTGATGACAGAATCTCATTAGTCATGATATAGAGATATCAAACCGAACACATAGGTACTTGTTAGAGAACAAGTGTACCAGACAGACCCATCGTGAGTTTGACACATGGAACCATTAGATGGTAGTCACAGTCAGTACTCACAGTGATGGTGGTGAGTGTGATTCTTAAACTTGAAATCACTGCACTCAACACATGTCGTTGGGCACACTTTGACATCATCAAACGCAGTCCTGAAACATGGGTTGTTATAAAGGTGATGATTGGGTGGCTTTGACACATGGGGCTTTGTCCCTCCTGAGGGAGTTTGATATCCAAGGCCACTTGATGAGTAGGATTGAGATAGGCGTGCGCACGCATGTGTGAATCAGTATGTGATATTGATGTCATACATATCTCGTTCAATCTGCTCTGAGATCAAGAAAGTGAATGAACGTTGACAGGATGACTATTCCATGCCTTGAGTTCATTCGGGATATCAGTGACAAAGGAATTATACATTCACTGTAACACCATTCACGGATTGTAGGATGAAAGTTGTTCTCCAACTTTCTACTTTCACTTGGGTAGCAATGATGTGTGACTAGGCACCGCTCTTTGCTTGTGAAGTCATAAGTGTTATGGACTTTCAGTGCCAACGTGAAATGGACCTGCAGGGTCACACACATAGGATTTAACCTGGAAGAGGAGTTTTGTCCACATGTAATGTTTAGATTGATTACTAAAGGAGTTTAGTAGTTCAATTAAACACTCAATCAGTCGATGGATCAATATCGTATGGTTCAAGGTGTTAGACGCATTGATTGGAGTATCAGATTGATTGAAATCACAATTGACTGATTTTGCCCAACCTGTGCTCCCAACCGATCGGCTCATGTGATGAACCGGTCGGCTGAGGTTGCTGAACCGGTCGGATGGAGTGTCCAGGACGATCGGCTCATACCCAGGTTGAAATGACCAGTTCAAGAGTTGAACCTATCGGCTCAACTGGTGCAACCGACCAGTTGGGAAAGTCATGTTGGCAAGAATTTTCCTTTGGTTTCAAATTGCCCAATTCGATTGGGAATAACATTGGTATTCGATACCAATTGAGAACGAAACAAGGAAAGTCTTTTTGAGCCGGATTAGGACCATGAATCGATCGGTTCAGGGCACCAACCGATCGGTTGGAGTGCCCCAAACGATCGGCTCAGGTCCAACCGATCGGCTCAATGGCCGAACTGATTGGTTCAGTTGTGAACCGATCATTTCAAGTTGCGAACCGGTTGCTTTTTGTGGAAAATTCTCGAACCCTTCTACTCCTGCTTTAGTCCCATATTTCCGGGCACAGAGAACCCTATCCCATGACCCGCCTATATATATAGGGGTATTGGGGGCTTCTCAGAGAACAACTCAATGCAAGCCGGTTGCTTTGCGAAGTTGTCGTTCTCTCTGGTTTTGGTAACCGTGAGAGATCCCGAGCAAGTGCTTCCCGCAAAAGGGAGGTGCAACAAGGGAAGGACAACTGCAGTTGCAACTGGTAGCAGGAGAGTGTGTTGGCGACTAGTACGTCAATAGGAGGGTGCGACTCCTTCCACTTCCTTGTGGGACAAGGAGAGTGGAGTTCCAGGTGGTCCGTGTGGACTACTACAGAGGCGGGAGGACACTGCCGCTCAGGAGGACAACTGTCATCCGACAGTCCGGTAGGAGGAGGAGTCGTCAGTCCCGGTGCGACCAGGAGCTGCACAGACACCGTCCAAGACCGGAGTTGAAGACCGCGCATTGCACGAGGTATTGTCGCCGAGCAAGCCTCGGGACAAGGTATGATTCCACAAACCATCCTTTCCTATTATATAGACGTTGACGCGTTTCCTCGGTATGGGTTTGGGAAGAAATTTTTTTTGTTTCCGCTGCCTTCTCTTTCTCCCCTAAAACCCAACAGTGGTATCAGAGCCACGTCAGCTGTTCTATATTTTAGGAATATCGATATGATCGATTTTGGTTTGTCGCCTTTATTTATTGCATACGATGCGAATAATATTGGCTTTATGCATGTCCAATCCTAAATCCACAAATCCCTAATTACATATATGATATGTATTATTAATGCACTCGATACGCGTCGCCCTTAAACGAGTTTTGTGGTGGATGTGTGTAGCGTGATTATGGCCTATAAACCCCTATCTGTGTGTGGTTGTTTGTGGTTGCTTGCATCTCGGTCTGCGCACCGATCTTCCCTCTCTTATTCCTGATGTAACTCGAAATAATTCGAGATTCTTTCCTACCTTTGCTCCCCCCGAATGTAACTCGGGGTTTCCCTTTTTAAAGCAATGTAATAAATAGGATAGATTTTATTTCCTGTTATGTCGAAGACCGGCGAACATCAAGACGACTGCTCAGACGGTCGGTTCAAGGAGTGAACCGATCGGTTGACCTTCCAAACGGTCGGTTCAAGGAGTGAACCGATCGGTTGATGACTGGTTCGAGGAGCGAGACAAGCGGATGGCGGACATGATGAGATGCACTATGACCAAGCGAACCGATCGGTTGGAGGAGCCAACCGATCGGCTGGTGGCACCCAGACGACCGACTGGAGAGTACAGATCATTCATGTGATGAATTGATCAACTCGGATGGCAAGGCACAGAAGTTCATCTTGTACAAGTTGCATGTGATGTAGACCTAGATGACCGTGATTCCTCTTGGCTCGAGGAATCACATTAGGATGGCCATAATCATCGCTTTTATCATTTTGTGCATGTTTTCTGTGGGATATAGCATGTATATGATACGTACTATGTATTGTGGTGATTGGATATGTATATGTATATAAAACCAAATCCCTCATTAAAATATTAAGTCTTACATGCCTTCCATTAGCGGCACACATGAAAAGCTCGATCGACCAAGCATAGGTTATGCCAAAGCGTGGTGCGCCGTCTATCTTGTGGAAGTGTGAAGGGTAGACATGTAGGTTCTGCCAAAGCAGGGTGCATGTTTACCGTGTCGGCTTTTGGGTTAGACTTAACTGGTGATTCTTAGAGCGTCTAAGCCCAGAGGCAAGGAATGTTCATGGCAAGGAGTTGTGCATGTTCATTCAACAAGAGTTGCATATGATGCAATTGGCAAAAGTTGCCTACCTGAGAGATCTAAGTTGTGGGCGATCAGCCAAAGCTGACTCATGACTTAGAGGATTTCAGGATCTTGCCCACTAGAAGGTTGTACGCTGCAATCTTCCGAATTGATGGTGAGGGCTATCAATTTGAACTAAAATAGTGGGAGCGATAATTAATTAAAGGCCAAATTATATCGTCAACTTTTCAAATCAATCAAATAAGTCAAAAATGAGTTTTTGGACTAAAATTGCATATATTTCCTTTTGTTAAAATAAATGGTTAATCAAAAAATCACTTTATATGCGATCGGTCTTTGAGACCAACATATTAAATGGGAATAATTCCACGATTGGTTAGGACGATGAGAAGTGTTCTCAATCAAAGAGTGAAAGCTCTAAATCCTAGTTATACCAGAACCAGATGAACTCGATCCCACCACATCAATGGCTGAAAGTATGCTTATGGAAGCATACCAAGGATGACATTGATGAGGAGTGCTTGATGTTGTGTTCTCTGAACTGTGAGTTGCAGAGAAAACATGAGACATATGATGTCTCCAAGATACTGTCCTAGTATGTCATGATAGAAGGAGATCCAGTAAGGTATTCACACACTCAATGTGATTGGGTATGTAGAAAACCTGATTAAGAAGGATTCCCTCTGAGCCAAGAGTTGACTATTAGTATGATACTGCAAATGTTGTGAGAATCATACAATTCATGATAAGCTACAACATGAACAACTTTGACAAGCATTGACAGAGTTGTTGGACATGTTGAGGATAGTAGAGGCAAAGATGAAGAAAGACAAACCACAGTCTTTGATATGATCAAAGAAAAGGTAATCTTAAGGGCAAGGACAAGGGCAAAGCTAAGAAGTGTTCTAATGCTAGCCAGAAATCCAAGCTGTCTTCAGCCTCAAGGCACATGGGGAAAGGGTGTATGAGGGATTGCCCTCTATATCTGGAAGAACAAAAGAAGATGAAGGAGGGGATGGAGATCTCCACCTAAGGTATAATGAAATGAACCGCTTCTTTATCAGAGGTATATGATACCAAGATATGGATATGTCATATATGATATGCAATATCCACAAAGAAGTGATGGCCTTTGTGAAAGGACCAAGAAAGAAATACCCATCATTGGAGCAAGTGTTGCTGCCATAGATAGGAGTATCTTTCAGTTTATTTCAGCCTAAAGGGCACGAAATAGAGTTGAGAACTGCTATTTCATATATTGCCAATAGATAGAAACACTTTATTTTTTGCATATTGTATGACAATGATGGCAATTAATAAAGTTGATGTTTCAATCTTAAAGATATGATCTTTGTGGCAATGCCTTGTTTATCTTGTAATACATGGTATGTATAAGATAAAATGATACCTAAAGTTATTGATAACTCAAACAATTAAATTAGCATATATCATAAGAAATTCATTTCTAGTTTCCATATGATGGATAAATCTAGACTCTTTTGGTTAGAGAACCAGTAAGAGACATGAATCTCTTGTACATGATTAATCAATCTTCACTAATGGTAGTGAGAGAATGATTATCCTATTAGGTATAATACATGTGATGTATTTACATACCTATTGCAATGAATGCTAATACTTCAAATGGTGTTTAGAGAAATACCAATATGAATATCTTGAAGTGTTCAAGATTATCATAGATGAAGTACAAATTTGGTAAAGTATTAATTCTTGATGAGATCAAAGAATGAAATACTTGGACCAAATGTTTGAGATCCTTATGAGTGATTATGATAGTGTATCATAGTGAACTCATGATTAAGGCATGGTGATGTCTAAATCAAGAAGGAATCATACTCTAAAAGAGTTAGAAAATGATTATCGAATAACTGAATTCTTCTTAATAAAAGAATACCCCACACTAATAAAGGACATTAAGAACCACAAGGGTTGTGAGTTCATATATCCTTGACAGATACACCTAAATCATCTATGTGATGAGTTGTTCATATGATGAGTCAACTATCTAGATGAATATGAGGAATTAGATTTTGAGTTATGGTATAGAACCATTACATCCTAAATGACTTCCATGTGAGCCATAAGGTATGACCTTGATGGTAGCACTCATTGGATCGTATCCATAAGTACAAATAAGTCTTAAGTGTTAAGACACATGGATAACATTTTGACAAGGATGATGCTTGTTGATTGCAACTTAATGACTAAGACTTTTGGCATATGGATACTAAAACTGCATTCCTATGAGGAATAAAACCAGGATGTGTACGTGACACAGCCTATAAGGTTTATGAATCCACTAATGCAAATGAAGTCTATAAGTTACAATGGACTAATCAATGTGATTGATTGAGTACAAGCAACTCAAAATTGGATCTTTACTTTGATAATATAGTCAAAGGGTTTGACTGATATGTCAAAGATAAAGGAGGATCTGTGATTTAGTGGGGGTGTGTTCACATTCCACATGTTGATGTGAAATGGAAATGTTCTAAAATGGAAATCCAAAAGTGGAAATTATCTTTAAGGAAGATAGAGATGTTTCCTATATGATAGGAATAGAGATCTATAGAGATAGTTCTCGAAAATCTATTGACCTGGAAAGAGAAAGCATACATTGGCAATCTGTACTGAAGGGTTCAGTATGCACAGATTCAGTGGGAGAAAACTTGTCCATGTTATATGGATATTAGTATCCCAAGGCCAAGTGTCCAATTCTTATGAAGAATGGGAACACTAAGAATAGATATGGATCTATCATGTATGTAATCATCCCATTGTCTTGCATGTATGACATGGCAAGAATAAAATGCATTCATCATTTTGTATGTATGACATGACAATATGATGTGCTCATCCTGATAACTCGTATGTGGGACATGACGAGTGGATGTCTGTCTACTTCCAGTAAGGGTTACTGGAATACCATGAGAACTTGATAAATACTTGTGAAGTACTAGTTCTATGGAGATAAGGAAGAGTTTGATGTAAAGAGTTACATTGATGCGAACTTCCGAAAAGACAGAAAATTAATCGCAAAATATACATAGGATGTATAAAAGTGAAAGTTTGTTGATAATTGGAAGTGTTCCAATAAAACCATTTAAAAGGGAAATGCCGAGTATCTGTGTGTTAGAGAACAACAGTGGATACTATATGGATCTAAAAGTTCATGAGATGAACTTATATTCCACTCATTGATGACAAGTCTAGAATCCTTGATCATGCAATGTGGCTAAAGGTTAGCAAAGGAATACTAGATCGCATATTACGGAAACTCCATCTCATACGTGCGACGTACAATGAAGAGATGAGAGACATGTAGTTTATACTGACTTTGGCAAGGTGTTGCCATTACTCACTATGTTGGCACTAGAGCACAGTGACATGTTGTTTGAAGATCACTATGAATATGATTCAAGAGTGATTGGCTCGCAGTGCAAGTGGGAGTCTGTTGGTATGTATGCCCTGAGAGCCAATCATGGGATGATTGGTGGGATACATTAAGATTGATTTGATAAACATCAAAGGCAAGCTTCCAATTCATTCTGGTTCAGTCATATGAGATAGTGATAGAACAGATTGAATGTCTAGAGAATGACATTACTCAATGACGTATGCCTTCAGGTTCATGACCTGAACGATGAGATCATACGGATGCTAAGAGTTTGTACATTCTTGTTATGTCCCTAGTCGGATGTCATTGTGGAAGGTAGATAGATAGCAATGACACACAACACTGGATTGTGGTGTTGGTTGATGACAGAATCTCATTAGTCATGATATAGAGATATCAAACCAAACACATAGGTACTTGTTAGAGAACAAGTGTACCGGACAGACCCACCGTGAGTTTGACACATGGAACCATGAGATGGTAGTCACACTCAGTACTCACAGTGATGGTGGTGAGTGTGATTCTTAGACCTGAAATCACTGCACTCAACACATGTCGTTGGGCACACTTTGACATCATCAAACGCAGTCCTGAAACATGGGTTGTTATAAAGGTGATGATTGGGTGGCTTTGACACATGGGGCTTTTGAGGGGTGAGTGATAGATATGGGATTTGTCCCTCCTGAGGGAGTTTGATATCCAAGGCCACTTGATGAGTAGGATTGAGATAGGTGTGCGCACGCATGTGTGACTCAGTATGTGATATTGATGTCATACATATCTCGTTCAATCTACTCTGAGATCAAGAAAGTGAATGAACGTTGACAGGATGACTGTTCCATGCCTCGAGTTCATTCGGGATATCAGTGACAAAGGAATTATACATTCACTGTAACACCATTCACGGATTGTAGGATGAAAGTTGTTATCCAACTTTCTACTTTCACTTGGGTAGCAATGATGTGTGACTAGGCACCGCTCTTTGCTTATGAAGTCATAAGTGTTATGGACTTTCACTGCCAACGTGAAATGGACCTGCAGGGTCACACACATAGGATTTAACCTGGAAGAGGAATTTTGTCCACATGCAATGTTTAGATTGATTACTAAAGGAGTTTAGTAGTTCAATTAAACACTCAATAAGTTGATGGCTCAATATCATATGGTTCAAGGTGTTGGACACATTGATTGGAGTATCGGATTGATTGAAATCGCAATTGACTGATTTTGCCCAACCTGTGCTCCCAACCGATCGACTCATGTGCTGAACCGGTCGGCTGAGGTTGCTGAACCGGTCGGCTGGAGTGTCCAGGCCGATCGGCTCATACCCAGGTTGAAATGACCGGTTCAAGAGTTGAACCGATCGGCTCAACTGGTGCAACCGACCAGTTGGGAAAGTCATGTCGCCAAGAATTTTCCTTTGGTTTCAAATTGCCCAATTCGATTGGGAATAACATTGGTATTCGATACCAATTGAGAACAAAACAAGGAAAGTCTTTTTGAGCCAGATTAGGACCATGAACCGATCGGTTCAGGGCACCAACCGATCGGTTGGAGTGCCCCAAACAATCGGCTCAGGTCCAACCGATCGGCTCAATGGCCGAACCGATCGGTTCAGTTGTGAACCGATCATTTCAAGTTGCGAACCGGTTGCTTTTTGTGGAAAATTCTCGAACCCTTCTACTCTTTCTTTAGTCCCATATTGCTGGGCACAGAGAACCCTGTCCCATGACCCGCCTATATATATAGGGGTATTGGGGGCTTCTCAGAGAACAACTCAATGCAAGCTGGTTGCTTTGCGAAGTTGTCGTTCTCTCTGGTTTTGGTAACCGTGAGAGATCCCGAGCAAGTGCTTCCCTCAAAAGGGAGGTGCAACAAGGGAAGGACAACTGCAGTTGCAACTGGTAGCAGGAGAGTGTGTTGGCGACTAGTACGTCAATAGGAGGGTGCGACTCCTTCCACTTCCTTGTGGGACAAGGAGAGTGGAGTTCCAGGTGGTCCGTGTGGACTACTACAGAGGCGGGAGGACACTGCCGCTCAGGAGGACAACTGTCATCCGACAGTCCGGTAGGAGGAGGAGTCGTCAGTCCCGGTGCGACCAGGAGATGCACAGACACCGTCCAAGACCGGAGTTGAAGACCGCGCATTGCGCGAGGTATTGTCGCCGAGCAAGCCTCGGGACAAGGTATGATTCCACAAACCATCCTTTCCTATTATATAGACGTTGACGCGTTTCCTCAGTATGTGTTTGGGGAGAATTTTTTTTTTGTTTCCACTGCCTTCTCTGTCTCCCCTAAAACCCAACAATAATATATTAATTAACATTAAAATTATGATTTTTGGTTCAGATCGAATATTTATCTAAATTCAGATATTATTCGTTTGGGTCACATTCATATGTTTCATATAATATCCATCGGATATCACATCAAACTTTTTTCAGATTCAGATATCAAATATAACAGTATCGGCCCCGTATTCAATTCATTTACAAGTCTAATAACATCATGTCATTTTATTGTCTTGGGAAGACCCACCACAAAATCCATCGTGACCTGGTCTCCTTTCCACTCATAATTCTCAATTGATTGCACTAACCCACCCGGTCACTGGTGCTCAGCCTTCACCATCTACATGTAAGACAACTATCCAAATACGAGATTGTGTCTCGCTTCATTCCTGCCCACCAAAAGAATTTATGTAGGTCTTTGATCATCTTAGTAGTGTCGGGGTGTATAGTATACTTTGATCCATGAGCTTCTTACGAGATGTGAGTTGTTACAACCCCAATTTTTGGGTTCTTTGGGTGAGAAATGTAATTTCTCATATTAAAGATATTAGAACAAATAATGATATAATCTATTTTGAATAAAATAATTTCGTTTACAATAGCCTTGATGATTACTTTGTGGGCTTTATTGGCTATTGGGCCCAATAATTAGGAAAAGACAAACGAAACTCTATTATTAAGTAAATAAGAAAATAGAGAAAAGAAAAAATGTGGAAACCTCTAGAAGGAAAATCCAAAGAGGAATTTCATGCCTCTTGGGTTCCTTGGGTCCCAAGGAGTCAAAGTTGCAAGGAAAGTAAAATTAAATATATCTTTCTTTTTAAGGAAGGAAAATTGTAAAAGAAGTCTATGGAAGGGAATATATAGGCAAGTTAATGAGAATAGGAATGTTTTCCATTAGTAAAACATGATCCACAGTTATCTTACGTATGAGAGAAAGGGAAACGTTGACCTCCCTCTCCCTTCCTTTCATGATACATGGGAAGCCTTTAGGGTTTTAAGTAATGTGCCTATATAAAGAGATCATATGTAGCCCTCTTGCCACCAGGAACACCCTACCCCTATTCGTCCATCATGGATGTGGATTTTCCACCTTTCCTCATTATGCTACGCCCTTCCTCATCCAAGACATCCTAGGGTTCTCTTTGAGGCAAGATGCATGTCAACCCAATGAGCTAAAGGAACCGATGGATGATCTGCTTCAAGTTGCTCTGTTGTGACCTTTCCATGGGAAACAAACACAACCTCCCGCGTGAACCAAACCAACGACACTCAAACTAGAACCATACTAGCAATGCCATGGACTCCACCCCTTTGTCCTTATGACTGCAACCCTCAAGGGCAGAACCCTGACGGCTGAGAAGCGGTAGCGTCAAAGATTGTGCAGGTGGCGTGAAGGAGGAGACCGAGGCAGCGGCAGGCATCGCTGCAGGTCCAAGCGTGGCCTTGGGCTTGGCATGCACAAGCCGGAAGAAGAGGACAAGGAAGAATAGAGGTGCCTATGGCGGCGGTACTCTGGCTTCCATGCCGCACGAACCCGGGCAGGCGCCGCACCCTGCGCGAGGGAAAGAGGGTGGGCGGAACCGGTAGAATGACTGGCACACAGAGAACGTCAGTACGAGAGAGGAAGAGAGACCTTGGCTATGGGGTCTCGATGACGGTGATGGCCGTAGGAGCTGGGGATGTGGCGGTGAAGGCGGAGGAAACCGGTAGATCTGAGGAGTTAGCAGCGTGCGATGAGGAGCTGGCTGGCGATGCAAGTCACGGCTAGGACGGGGGCGACACAACCTATGCGTCTGGGTTCCCAATCATGAGAAAGAAGGGACAGAGTCAAAAGACTCTTATGCCCCTACCTGCTAGTTCAAGATGCAAGGGTACGCTCGCCTTCTACTTTTTTTAAGCAGCTACTGACTTAGGTAATTTTAATGATGTTGCTTCCTACAATTGGTTGATTAATGCATATTTTGGAATAATGATAGTAAATCATTGGTAACTCAGATTGCAACACATAATATATGGAACTTGCTCAGAAAAATGAGAGGAACACAAAGAAATTATATTTGAAGCCTAATTGTGCTTTCTATTCAAAAAGTATGTAAAGATGCTATCTTTAATGGTTTAATCAATGAAAAACCCTAATTTGAGATGATTAAAGTATTTAGTAGGGTTTAATGGATCATTAAAGTTGATAATAACGTGTTAATTATAAAAAGGTACTTTAAGATCGAAAAGGATGATTTTTGCATGTAATTAGTTTAATTTAGAGATTATGTGCATAAATATGCTTGAAATTTGAAAAGTACATAAAGCTATCATCTTTAATGATTTAATTAATGAAAAACCCTTAGATTTGATGATAGATGGATTTAATGTTGTTCAATGGATAATTGAAGCCAATATTAACCTGTTATTGATAAATGTGAAGATAGAATCTAAAAAGATGATCTTTTTATATAATTGTCTTAATTTAGGGTTTCGTGCATGAATATGCATTAATGAGCTTGAAAACCCTAATTTAGGTGAATATGTCTTTTAATTGTTTTAATTGTTCAAATCCATAAATAAATAGGGATATAATGATCCTAAGTCAATTTGGGTATAAAAGACTATTAAAATGGATAGTTGAGCAATTAAGGTTCATATAAGTAGAAAAGAGTATTTTAGGGTTTGTTGACCTAAAAGGGATAAAGTTTGAGAAATTGATCTTAGAAACCCTAATGAATATTAATGAAACCTTAATGAGGATTAGAAACCCTAGAAAGTGAATCCAAGTCAATAAAGTAGATTCTTTTTTTTTGTTGAACCCAGCGTGCCTCCTTTTCATATTAACTCCTAAAAAATACAAAGTATCAACCTGTTACAGAGTGTAACATGAGAAAGAATGAAAGGAACAAAAAAAGGAAAAAGTAAAGGCTGTACAGAACTATACAGTCGTGAGGTCAGCTATAATGGTATAGAAGATCTCGTCCGGGGTTTTCTTTGTCCCCAGAAAGATCCTTCTATTTCTTTCTGTCCAAATGTGATATATGATCCTTGCAGCTGCATTTTTTTCCTTTTTCTTCAAGTGGTTCAAGTTATCTATGAATATTGGGACAACATTAAGCTCGAACCTATTTTTGAGATATTTCCAGATTATCACAGTGAATTTGCAAGTAAAAAGGATGTGTTCCATGTTCTCTTCTTCCTCTTCACATAAAGGACACCTTGATACCAGATATAAACCGAACTTTCTTAGGACATCAGTTGTAGGCAAACGGTTTAAAAGGCTTTCCATAGCACAGTAGAGAACCTTCTTGGTATTTTGTCATTCCAAATCCATTTTCTACACAGAACTACAGGTGCTGGTTTCCTCATTATATTCCCCCCGTCCTTGAGCCAAAGTGATCTTTTGCCTCCTACAGAGATGAAGTCGTTGCAACCTGCTGGTCTCTGTAATTGTGAAATGATTTTCTGAAGTTCATCCTTCCCGCACACAGCTGGGCAGTACCAATTCCCATCTTTGATGAGAACCTTCACAGGACATGTTATTCCACCACCTAATCGGTGAACGAATTGTTTACCAATCAATTCCAGTAGTTTTTTACCTCTAGGTAACCACCGGTCTTGCCACAATTTGAAGAAGTTGCCGTCACCCACGTTAAACTCCAGCTTGCTCAACAGTGCATTTCTTTTCTTCAACAATTGTTTCTAAAGCTAGGATGTATTAGGTCGTTCTACTACTGACCATATCGACTCGCTTTTCAAGTACTTGTCGTGCATCCATTTTACCCATAGAGACTTTTTGTCACTAGATAGATCCCAAAGGTTTTTAATGATGCCAGCGTCAGACCAGTCTCTGACACGTCTAATGCCAAGGCCGCCTTCTTCTTTGGGTCTGCAGATCATCTCCCAGGAGATTGTGTGCAAGTGTTTCTTCTCCTTGTCATCATTCCAGATGAAATTTCGCATAAGTTTTTCAATGTCATTAACTACTGATTGGGGAAGAGGGAAAGTAGCCGACCAGAAGATATGATAAGATGATAATGTGGAAATCACAAGTTCAACCCTGCCCGCAAGGGATAGTAGCCTTCCTTTCCAAGAATCAAGTTTTTGTTTGATTTTATCTATGATGGGTGCACACATACTTTTTGTCAGTCTCCCGGTAAACAGGGGTAAGCTCAGGTAGCGGACAGGCAGATTAGTTTCAGAAATATATAGAATATTGCTTATGTTGCTGTTGCAGCAAGCTTTCTATAGGAAAAGCTGGCTCTTCTCGTTATTTAGCTTCAGCCTGGAGATGTGTTGGAAAGTGTCAAGGGCTCTCTTAATCCCAGTAGCATTCTTATCATCAGCCTTGGCGAACACCAGAAGGTCGTCTGCAAAGATAATATGAGATGCTTGAGTGTGACCATCAACTTTGATTGGGTCAATCATTTTCTTTGCAATCAGGTGATGTAGAATGGAGGAGAAGCCATGTATAGCAAGCAAGAATAAATACGGTGCGAGGGGATCACCCTGCCTGACACCGTTGTTAGCCGCAAAAGGAGTAGAAGCTGTGCCATTGATAAGGACCTGGAAGGAGGCAGAGTAGAAGATCTCATTAATCCATGCGAGCCAGCAATTGGGGGAAGCCCATCTTCTTCATGATGAAGAGAATGTAGTCTCTTCTTACAGTGTCGTAAGCCTTGGATAAGTCTGCTTTAACGCACAAGTGCTTGATTCCTTGTGCATTGGAGAAGTTACTTAGAATCTCGTTGGCTAGCAGGATTGCATCCCCAATGGACCTCCCTTTAATGAACGCCACTTGGTTGACACCGATGAGATCATCCATGATGGGTTTGAGTATGTTGGCTAACACCTTGGTTATAATTTTATAGACAATATTGCACAGAGAGATGGGTCGAAAGTCTTTGACAACAGCTGCATTTTGAAATTTGGGTATCAGCGTTATAAAAGTTTTATTGCATTCTCTAAGCATCTTTCCATTCTCAAAGAAGTTTAAGATAGCTTTGGTCACGTCTCAGTCGATGATATCCCAACAGCCTTTAAAGAAATGTGGGTTGAATCCGTCGGGACCTGGTGCTTTGTCACCATTTAGTCCTTTTATGACATTCTCGATCTCGTCTCCAGTAACCCAACTCTTGAGTTTCTGTCGGTTTTCTTCATTGATACGGGGGAGGCACCAGCAGCCAGGGGCGGAACCAAGGGGGGGCGGGCAGGGGCCATGGCCCCCCCCAAAAAAATAAAAAAATAAACATACATATACATATCTATACATATATTTGTAACTTATATTTATAATATATATCATGTATGACGCATATAGGACACGAATGTGAAAGTAGTGTATTGGTTTGTTGTTGCACTCATGTACCAAAGGTCATGAGTTCGATTCTTGGTGTGGGCATTATACGTTTTTTGGCAATAAATGCAGAATACAGTTACTATTAATATAATGTTTCACATATAAAGACACAAAATTGAACATGGTGTAGTGGTTGATATGTTATTTGATGTACCAAAGGTCATGAGTTCAAACCTTATAATGAATATTTAATTTTTGGCCCCCCCAACCTATAGGTTCTGGTTCCGCCACTGCCAGCAACTGTCCCATTCCACCATTGCTGAACTGGTTGAATTGAAAAGGTTATTATAGTAGCCTACTATCTCATCATGAATCTGCTTACTGCCATACGTGATGTGGCCGTTTACTTCAAGAGAATTGATGCTATTCCTGATTCTCCTTGTCTTCAGCGATGCGTAGAAGAATGCAGTGTTTTTATCCCCATCTTTAAGCCATTGAATTCTAGATTTTTGCCTGATGAAATTTTCTTCCTCCTCCTTTGCTTTAGTGGCTTTCTTTCTGGTGGAACAGAGCTGTAGTTGAAGGGATTCATTTATGGGGTCCTGATCCACTTTGCGTTGTAGGGAAAAAGCTTCAACTTCGAGTTCCATGGCAATTGTCAGGTAATTTTTAACTTTATTTCTGTTCCACTCACACAGTTTCAGACGTAGATTATTTAGTTTGCAATATAACCTGAACATGGGAGGTCCTCCATACTCCTTCTCATTCCATGTGCGGCTCACAAGATCATGAAAATTATCTTCTTTGACCCAGTTGTTTATGAATCTGAAAGGAGTTGCTTTTCTACTCCCTTTGATGAGGTGGACATTGATCATGCGATGATCACTGACAATAGTATCTAATACCTCTACCCAGATACTAGGAAAGTCATCTAGAAGTGTCATATTAGCTAGCACATGATCAATTTTGGTGAATGTACCTTTTCCTTTCTTACTCCTACTGTCCCATGTGAAATACTGACCTTTGGTGGTAATCTCAACCAACCAAGTGTCGTAAATAGAGTTGTTGAAATCACACATGCTCTTTGACGACGGAGGCTGCTTCCCAATTTTTTCGTAGTTGAATCTAACTGCGTTGAAATCCCCCATTATGCACCAAGCTTTGCTCATGTTACTGCTGATTGAGTTCAAGCTGTCCCACAAGATCATCCTGTCATTATCCCCGTTCGCCCCATAAACAGCTGATAAATAGAAACTTTGCACACCATTATCAACGTGACAATGTAACACCTGATCGTTGGCGTAAATTTTGTTAATGCTGAGCCTCTGATCAGTCCATACCACAATTATGTGTGTGTATGTATAGAGCTCACTGTTGGAGGTAAAACTGGCATCTGTCTAAATTTGCTTAATAGTATCTTTTATGTCTTTGTCTTGTAATCTCGATTCTAGAATAATATAAATTTCAGCTTTGTTTCTATCACATTATTCTCTAACACGTGAGATTTTATTTAGGATACCTCTCACGTTCCAAGAAATAATAGACAACGGGTTATCCATTTGATTTCTTGTGGGATGGATCTGCCCCAAGGTTTGAGCTGCTGTTGCCTTCACTTTCCTTGTCCAGTATCAGAAATTTATTTGTGAGCTCAACAGTTCTTGCCGCGCTTACGCTCTTGTTGGTGATTCTCTATCTTGGGGGTGATATGGATTTCTTTCCTTGGGTCTGCCATTGACCTTCTGAAGCCGGGATTGGAGTGGACGGATTAGAGCGTGGTTCTTCTTCTTCAGTTGATTGATGAGTTCCTGTTAGTTCTAGCGTGTTGTTTTCTTGAGAATTTTTGTCCTGGGTGTCTTCTCTACTGACGGCATCAATGACTTCAACCTCCTCTTCATTTTCATTTTGTTGTCTGGGGATCCAGACCTTTTTCTTTGGAACAACACTTTTCCTTGGCACTTGGTCAGAGCATAGGTTTGATTCATGTCCAAAATTCCCACAGTGTTTGCATTTCATTGGTTTCTAGTCGTATTCAAATCGGATCCTGTCTGCTTCACCGTCCTCGTTAGCTATTTCAATGTGGTCTGGAAATTCAAAATTCGCCGATATTAGCACCTGGATCCTTGCATACTCCAGTCTAGTGTATTCAATCGTCGTGCGATCGAGGCAGATAGGTTTGCCAAGGTAGGAACCCAAGTAGTTGAACATTTCCCGGTCCCAGAGTTCTAGTGGGAGGTCAAACACCTTAACCCATATAGGGATCTCATCTAGTTTGAGTTTTTCCATCAGCTCTCCTCTTTGCCATCGTTTCAGTATCAGACATTGTCCCACCACGAACCAAGGGCCTCCCTCTACAACATTGTTCAGATCGTCATCATTCGAGAACAAGATCAAGAAGTACCCGTTGCCTCTGGATCTGATGTCGATAGAGCCTTTGACATTCTATATGTTTTCCAGATGGGTCACCAGCGTCTGCCAATGATGCTGCAGTCTGACGATGTAACCCGCAGCCACTCGGCTCCACCTCGACGCGTTTCTCTCCGCGATGGCCTTGCGATAGATCAGTTTTCCGTCCTTCATGGCGATCTCCGTCTTTGAGAGGGGGGTAGGATTGGCCGAATGTTTGGCTGTGACCTTTTCTGACCAGTGGCTTATTTCCTTGGCTACTGTCACTCCTGGTCTAGATCCGCTCCTTGATCACAAGACACTGGCGTAGGAGGTTGGATTTTCCATCCCCCCATTGCCGGCTTGGTAGGCATCGCCGGTCGCCCTAGGGGTCACCCTCTCAGCCGCCGCCGCCATCTCCCTAATATCAAGTATCTTTGTTTATAATGTTTCGTAAAAGCATTTAACAGATTTCAAGTCTGTCTCCTTAACCACTCGAACATATCGACATTATACTTCTTGATAAAGTGTGTAATAAATAGAGTACATATTATTTTCAGGAATTATGTGATTGTTGAATTTCTTGCTTGGATTGCATTCTTGGTTGGATTTGCTTAATGCTTGTGAAATCATCAAATCAAGTATGTGGTTACGCTTATGAATATCCCGACTAGTTTTTTGAGGATTTTATCGACGTTTCCCTCATGGCTTGAAATAACTGTTGGATGCTTCTATTGCATGCAACTATAGAGTGACTATGACTATCACTATGAATATACATGTATAACTGGCAAGATTCTTGTCCACCTCTGTGGCTTGTAAAGGCTAAAAAAGGGAAACCTAGAGTAAGGTCTAAGTTATTGTGGGTTAGAAATTGGGCTACCAAGTGTAGTGCCATGAGACCCATTAACATGCCATGAGTTAAGGAGTGGGCTTCTTACGAGTAGTGCCATGTGACTCAACCCTAGAAACTGGTTCACCTATAGGTGGGACCATGAGGGGTTTAATGGGGATCAACCATAAGGAAGGTAGTATCCAGGTCCACTGCAGGGATAGTACAGAGGATAGGGCACTCATGGATCACGGAGTTATAATTAAAATGTAATCTTGGTTGTTAAATGATTAATTGAATGATTATGTTGTTATCATAGTTGCACATTTATTGTTTCCCCCACATACTAGCTTCGGCTGACCAATGTTTTGTTTGTCGGTGTTTTAGGTACAAGCCAAAAGGTGTTGGTATGTATGCCCTGAGAGCCAATCATGGGATGATTGGTGGGATACATTAAGATTGATTTGATAAACATCAAAGGCGAGCTTCCAATTCTTTCTGGTTCAGTCATATGAGATAGTGATAGAACAGATTGAATGTCTAGAGAATGACAGTACTCAATGACGTATGCTTTCAGGTTAAGGACCTGAACGATGAGATCATACGAATGCTAAGAGTTTGTACATTCTTGTTATGTCCCTAGTCGGATGTCATTGTGGAAGGTAGATAGACAGCAATGACACATAAGACTAGATTGTGGTGTTGGTTGATGACAGAATCTCATTAGTCATGATATAGAGATATCAAACCAAACACATAGGTACTTGTTAGAGAACAAGTGTACCGGACAGACCCACCGTGAGTTTGACACATGGAACCATAAGATGGTAGTCACAGTTAGTACTCACAGTGATGGTGGTGAGTGTGATTCTTAGACCTGAAATCACTGCACTCAACACATGTCGTTGGGCACACTTTGACATCATCAAACGCAGTCCTGAAACATGGGTTGTTATAAAGGTGATGATTGGGTGGCTTTGACACATGGGGCTTTTGAGGGGTGAGTGATAGATATGGGATTTTTCCCTCCTGAGGGAGTTTGATATCCAAGGCCACTTGATGAGTAGGATTGAGATAGGCGTGCGCACGCATGTGTGAATCAGTATGTGATATTGATGTCATACATATCTCGTTCAATCTGCTCTGAGATCAAGAAAGTGAATGAACGTTGACAGGATGACTGTTCCATGCCTTGAGTTCATTTGGGATATCAGTGACAAAGGAATTATACATTCACTGTAACACCATTCACGAATTGTAGGATGAAAGTTGTTCTCCAACTTTCTACTTTCACTTGGGTGGCACTGATGTGTGACTAGGCACCGCTCTTTGCTTGTGAAGTCATAAGTGTTATGGACTTTCACTGCCAACGTGAAATGGACCTGCAGGGTCACACACATAGGATTTAACCTGGAAGAGGAGTTTTGTCCACAAAGCAATGTTTAGATTGATTACTAAAGGAGTTTAGTAGTTCAATTAAACACTCAATCAGTCGATGGCTCAATATCGTATGGTTCAAGGTGTTGGACGCATTGATTGGAGTATCAGATTGATTGAAATCACAATTGACTGATTTTGCCCAACCTGTGCTCTCAACCGATCGGCTCATGTGATGAACCGGTCGGCTGGAGTGTCCAGGCCGATCGGCTCATACCCAGGTTGAAATGACCGGTTCAAGAGTTGAACCGATCGGCTCAACTGGTGCAACCGACCAGTTGGGAAAGTCATGTCGGCAAGAATTTTTGTTTGGTTTCAAATTGCCCAATTCGATTGGGAAAAACATTGGTATTCGATACCAATTGAGAACGAAACAAGGAAAGTCTTTTTGAGCCGGATTAGGACCATGAACCGATCGGTTCAGGGAACCAACCAATCGGTTGGAGTGCCCCAAACGATCGGCTCAGGTCCAACCGATCGGCTCAATGGCCGAACCGATCGGTTCAGTTGTGAACCGATCATTTCAAGTTGCGAACCAGTTGCTTTTTGTGGAAAATTCTCGAACCCTTCTACTCCTGCTTTAGTCCCATATTTCCGAACACAGAGAACCCTGTCCCATGACCCGCCTATATATATAGGGGTATTGGGGGCTTCTCAAAACACAACTCAATGCAAGCCGGTTGCTTTGCGAAGTTGTCGTTCTCTCTGGTTTTGGTAACCGTGAGAGATCCCGAGCAAGTGCTTCCCACAAAAGGGAGATGCAGCAAGGGAAGGACAACTTCAGTTGCAACTGGCAGCAGGAGAGTGTGTTAACGACTAGTACGTCAACAGGAGGGTGCGACTCCTTCCACTTCCTTGTGGGACAAGGAGTGTGGAGTTCCCGGTGGTCTGTGTGGACTACTACAGAGGCTGGAGGACACTGCCGCTCAGGAGGACAACTGTCATACGACAGTCCGGTAGGAGGAGGAGTCGTCAGTCCTGGTGCAACCAGGAGCTGCACAGATGCCATCCAAGACCAGAGTTGAAGACCGCGCAAGGCGCGAGGTATTGTCTCCGAGCAAGCCTCGGGACAAGGTATGATTCCAAAAACCATCCTTTCCTATTATATAGACGTTGACGCGTTTCCTCGGTATGGGTTGGGGGAGAATTTTTTTTTGTTTCCGCTGCCTTCTCTGTCTCCCCTAAAACCCAACAGTGGTATCAGAGCCACGTCAACTACTCTATATTTTAGGAATATTGATATGATCGATTTTGGTTTGTCGCCTTTATTTATTGCATGCGATGCGAATAATATTGGCTTTATGCATGTCCAATCCTAAATCCACAAATCCCAAATTACATATATGATATGTATTATTAATGCACTTGATACACGTCGCCCTTAAATGGGTTTTGTGGTGGATGTGTGTAGCATTATTATGGCCTATAAACCCCTATCTGTGTGTGGTTGTTTGTGGTTGCTTGCATTTCAGTCTGCGCACCGATCTTCCCTCTCTTATTCCTGATGTAACTCGAAATAATTCGAGATTCTTTCCTACCTTTGCTCCCCCCGAATGTAACTCGGGGTTTCCCTTTTTAAAGCAATGTAATAATAGGATATATTTTTATTTCCTATTATGTCGAAGACCGGCGGACATCAAGACGACAGCTGAAACGATCGGTTCAAGGCGTGAACCGATCAGTTGACGTTCCAGACAGTCGGTTCAAGGAGTGAACCGATCGGTTGATGACCGGTTCGAGGAGCGAGACGAGCGGGTGGTGGACATGACGAGATGCACGATGACCAAGCGAACCGATCGGTTGGAGGAGCCAACCGATCGGCTGGTGGCACCCAGACGACCGGCTGGAGAGTACAGATCATTCATGAGATGAGTTGATCAACTCGGAAGGCAAGGCACAGAAGTTCATCTTGTACATGTTGCATATGATGTAGACCTAGATGACCGTGATTCCTCTTGGCTCGAGGAATCACATTAGGATGGCCATAATCATCGCTTTTTATCGTTTGTGCATGTTTTCTGTGGAATATAGCATGTATATGATACGTACTATGTATTGTGGTGATTGGATATGTATATGTATATAAAAAACAAATCCCTCATTAAAATATTAAGTCTTATATGCCTTCCATTAGCGACACACATGAAAAGCTCGATCGACCAAGTGTAGGTTACGCCAAAGCGTGGTGCGCCGTCTATCTTGTGGAAGTGTGAAGGGTAGACATGTAGGTTCTGCCAAAGCAGGGTGCATGTTTACCGTGTCGGCTTTTGGGTTAGACTTAACTGGTGATTCTTAGAGCGTCTAGGCCCAGAGGCAAGGAATGTTCATGGCAAGGTGTTGTGCATGTTCATTCAACAAGAGTTGCATATGATGCAATTGGCAAGAGTTGCCTACCTGAGAGATCTAAGTTGTGGTAGATCAGCCAAAGCTGACTCATGACTTAGAGGATTTCAGGATCTTGCCCACTAGAAGGTTGTACGCTGCAATCTTCTGAATTGATGGTGAGGGCTATCAATTTGAAGTAAAATAGTGGGAGCGATAATTAATTAAAGGCCTAATTTTATCGTCAACTTTTCAAATCAATCAAATAAGTCAAAAATGAGTTTTTGGACTAAAATTGCATATATTTCCTTTTTGTTAATATAAATGGTTAATCAAAAAATCACTTTATTTGCGATCGGTCTTTGAGACCAACAAATTAAATGGGAATAATTCCACGATTGGTTAGGATGATGCCAAGTGTTCTCAGTCAAAGAGTGAAAGATCTAAGTCCTAATTATACCAGAACCAGATGAACTCGATCCCACCACATCAATGGCTGAAAGTATGTTTATGAAAGCATACCGAGGATGACATTGATGAAGAGTGCTTGATGTTGTGTTCTCTGAACTATGAGTTGCAGAGATAACATGAGACATATGATGTCTCCAAGATACTGTCCTAGTATGTCATGACAGAAGGAGATCCAGTAAGGTATTCACACACTCAATGTGATTGGGTATGTGGAAAACCTGACTAAGAAGGATTCCCTCTGAGCCAAGAGTTGGCTATTGGTATGTTATTGCAAGTGTTGCAAAATCATACAATTCATGATAAGCTACAACATGAACAACTTTGACAAGCGTTGACAGAGTTGTTGGACATGTTTATGATAGTAGAGGCAAAGATGAAGAAAGACAAACCATAGTCTTTGATGTGATCAAAGAAAAGGTAATTCTTAAGGGCAAGGACAAGGGAAAAGCTAAGAAGTGTTCTGATGCTAGCCAGAAATCCAAGCCGTCTTCAGCCTCAAAGCACATGGGGAAAGGGTGTATGAGGGATTGCCCTCTATATCTGGAAGAACAAAAGAAGTTGAAGGAGGGGATGGAGATCTCCACCTAAGGTATCATGAAATGAACCGCTTCTTTATCTAAGGTATATGATACCAAGATATGGATATGTCATATATGATATGCAATATCCGCAAAGAAGTGATGGCCTTTGTGAAAGGACCAAGAAAGAAGTACCCATCATTGGAGCAAGTGTTGCTGCCATAGATAGGAGTACCTTTCAGTTTATTTCAGCCTAAAGGGCACGGAATAGAGTTGAGAACTGCTATTTCATATATTGCCAATAGATAGAAACACTTTATTATTGCATATTGTATGACAATGATGGCAATTAATAAGGTTGATTTTTCAATCTTAAAGATATGATCTTTGTGGCAATGCCTTGTTTATCTTGTAATACATGGTATGTATAAGATAAAATGATACCTAAAGTTGTTGATAACTCAAACAATTAAATTAGCATATATCATAAGAAATTCATTTCTAGTTTCCACATGATGGACAAATCTAGACTCTTTTGGTTAGAGAACCAGTAAGAGACATGAATATCTTGGACATGATTAATCAATCTTCACTAATGTAGTGGGAGAATGATTATCCTATTAGGTATAATACATGTGATGTATTTACATACCTATTGGAATAAATGCTAATACTTCAAATGGTGTTTAGAGAAATACCAATATGAATGTCTTGAAGTGTTCAAGATTATCATAAATGAAGTACAAATTTGGTAAAGTATTAATTCTTGATGAGATCAATGAATAAAATACTTGGACCAAATGTTTGAGATCCTTATGAGTGATTATGATAGTATATCATAGTGAACTCATGATTAAGGCATGGTGATGTCTAAATAAAGAAGGAATCATACTCTAAGGAGTTAGAGAATGATTATCAAATAACTGAATTCTTCTTAATAAAAGAATACCCCACACTAATAAAGGACATTAAGAATCACAAGGGTTGTGAATTCTTATATTCTTGACAGATACACCTCAATTATCTATGCGATGAGTTGTTCATGTGATGAGTCAACTATCTAGATGAATATGAGGAACCTAATTTTGAGTTATGATTTATGATCATTACATCCTAAATGATTTCCATGTGAACCATAAGGTATGACCTTGATGATAGCACTCATTGGATCATATCCATAAGTGCAAATGAGTCTTAAGTGTTAAGACACATGGATAACATTTTGAGAAGGATGATGCTTGTTGATTGCAACTTAATGACTGAGACATTTGGCATATGGATACTAAAACCGCATTCCTATGAGGAATAAAACAAGGATGTGTACGTGACACAACCTATAAGGTTTATGAATCCACTAGTGCAAATGAAGTCTATAAGTTACAATGGACTAATCAATGTGATTGATTGAGTACAAGCAACTCAAAATTGGATCTTTACTTTGATGATATAGTCAAAGGGTTTGACTGATATGTCAAAGATAAATATGTGATTTAGTGGGAGCATGTTCACATTCCACATATTGATGTAAAATGGAAATGTTCTTGAATGGAAATCCAAAAGTGGAAATTATCTTTAAGGAAGATAGAGATGTTTCCTATGTGATAGGAATAGAGATCTATAGAGATAGTTCTTGAAAAACTCTTGACCTAAAGAGAGAAAACATACATTGGCAATCTGTACTGAAGGGTTCAGTATGCACAGATTCAGTGGGAGAAAACTTGTCCATGTTATATGGATATTAGTATCCCAAGGCCAAGTCTCCAATTCTTATGAAGAATGGGAACACTAAGAATAGATATGGATCTATCATGTATGTAATCATCCCATTGTCTTGCATGTATGACATGGAAAGAATAAAATGCATTCATCATCTTGTATGTAGGACATGGCAATATGATGTGCTCATCCTGATAACTCATATGTGGGACTTGACGAGTGGATGTCTGTCTGCTTCCAGTAAGGGTTACTGGAATACCATGAGAACTTGATAAGTGCTTGTGAAGTGCTAGTTCTATGGAGATAAGGAAGAGTTCGATGTAAAGAGTTACATTGATGCGAACTTCCGAAAAGACAGAAAATTAATCGCAAAATATACATAAGATGTATAAAAGTGAAAGTTTGTTGATAATTGGAAGTGTTCCAATAAAGTCATTTAAAAGGGAAATGCTGAGTATCCGTGTGTTAGAGAACAACAGTGGATACTATATGGATCTGAAGGTTCATGAGATGAACTTATATTCCACTCATTGATGACAAGTCTGGAATCCTTGATCATACAATGTGGCTAAAGGTTAGCAAAGGAATACTAGATCACATATTACGGCAACTCCATCTCATACGTGTGACGTACAGCGAAGAGATGAGAGACATGCAATTTATACTGACTTTGGCAAGGTGTTGTCATTACTCACTATGTTCGCACTAAGAGCAAAATAACATGTGGGACATGTTTGAAGATCACTATGAATATGATTCAAGAGTGATTGGCTCGCAGTGCAAATGGGAGTCTGTTGGTATGTATGCCCTGAGAGCTAATCATGGGATGATTGGTGGGATACATTAAGATTGATTTGATAAACATCAAAGGCGAGCTTCCAATTCTTTCTGGTTCAGTCATATGAGATAGTGATAGAACAGATTGAATGTCTAGAGAATGACAGTACTCAATGACGTATGCTTTCAGGTTAAGGACCTGAACGATGAGATCATACGGATGCTAAGAGTTTGTACATTCTTGTTATGTCCCTAGTCGGATGTCATTGTGGAAGGTAGATAGACAGCAATGACACATAAGACTAGATTGTGGTGTTGGTTGATGACAGAATCTCATTAGTCATGATATAGAGATATCAAACCAAACACATAGGTACTTGTTAGAGAACAAGTGTACCGGACAGACCCGCTGTGAGTTTGACACATGGAACCATAAGATGGTAGTCACAGTCAGTACTCACAATGATGGTGGTGAGTGTGATTCTTAGACCTGAAATCACTGCACTCAACACATGTCGTTGGGCACACTTTGACATCATCAAACGCAGTCCTGAAACATGGGTTGTTATAAAGGTGATGACTGGGTGGCTTTGACACATGGGGCTTTTGAGGGGTGAGTGATAGATATGGGATTTGTCCCTCCTGAGGGAGTTTGATATCCAAGGCCACTTGATGAGTAGCATTGAGATAGGCATGCGCACGCATGTGTGAATCAGTATGTGATATTGATGTCATACATATCTCGTTCAATCTGCTCTGAGATCAAGAAAGTGAATGAACGTTGACAGGATGACTGTTCCATGCCTTGAGTTCTTTCGGGATATCAGTGACAAAGGAATTATACCTTCACTGTAACACCATTCATGGATTGTAGGATGAAAGTTGTTCTCCAACTTTCTACTTTCACTTGGGTAGCACTGATGTGTGACTAGGCACCGCTCTTTGCTTGTGAAGTCATAAGTGTTATGGACTTTCACTGCCAACGTGAAATGGACCTGCAGGGTCACACACATAGGATTTAACCTGGAAGAGGAGTTTTGTCCACAAAGCAATGTTTAGATTGATTACTAAAGGAGTTTAGTAGTTCAATTAAACACTCAATCAGTCGATGGCTCAATATCGTATGGTTCAAGGTGTTGGACGCATTGATTGGAGTATCAGATTGATTGAAATCACAATTGACTGATTTTGCCCAACCTGTGCTCTCAACCGATCGGCTCATGTGATGAACCGGTCGGCTGAGGTTGCTGAACCGGTCGGATGGAGTGTCCAGGCCGATCGTCTCATACCCAGGTTGAAATGACCGGTTCAAGAGTTGAACCGGTCGGCTCAACTGGTGCAACCGACCAGTTGGGAAAGTCATGTCGGCAAGAATTTTCCTTTGGTTTCAAATTGCCCAATTCGATTGGGAATAACATTGGTATTCGATACCAATTGAGAACGAAACAAGGAAAGTCTTTTTGAGCCGGATTAGGACCATGAACCGATCATTTCAGGGAACCAACCGATCGGTTGGAGTGCCCCAAACGATCGGCTCCGGTCCAACCGATCGGCTCAATGGCCGAACCGATCGGTTCATTTGTGAACCGATCATTTCAAGTTGCGAACCGGTTGCTTTTTGTGGAAAATTCTCGAACCCTTCTACTCCTCCTTTAGTCCCATATTGCCGGACACAGAGAACCCTGTCCCATGACCCGCCTATATATAGGGGTATTGGGGGCTTCTCAAAACACAACTCAATGCAAGCCGGTTTCTTTGCGAAGTTGTCGTTCTCTCTGGTTTTGGTAACCGTGAGAGATCCCGAGCAAGTGTTTCCCGCAAAAGGGAGGTGCAGCAAGGGAAGGACAACTGCAGTTGCAACTGGAAGCAGGAGAGTGTGTTGGTGACTAGTACGTCAACAGGAGGGTGCGACTCCTTCCACTTCCTTGTGGGACAAGGAGTGTGGAGTTCCAGGTGGTCCGTGTGGACTACTACAGAGGCGGGAGGACACTGCCGCTCAGGAGGACAAGTGTCATCCGACAGTCCGGTAGGAGGAGGAGTCGTCAGTCCCAGTGCGACCAGGAGCTGCACAGACGCCGTCCAAGACCAGAGTTGAAGACCGCGCAAGGCGCGAGGTATTGTCGCCGAGCAAGCCTCAGGACAAGGTATGATTCCACAAACCATCCTTTCCTATTATATAGACGTTGACGTGTTTCCTCGGTATGGGTTGGGGGAGAAATTTTTTTTTGTTTCCGCTGCCTTCTCTGTCTCCCCTAAAACCCAACAAAAGGACAAACAGTAAATCATCATATTGTAAAATACATGAAGTAAAATACAAGGAGGATTAGTTAGAATAGAATCCATAAGTGGATAGAAGTTTAGAGATCCAAGTTTTCAAAAAGGTATGAAAAAGTTTATTTTCTTACAGTTATCCCGTTTAGTCTGTTAAAATTTGATAATTATTCTTGGATAATTGCCGAACCTTTAATCTGGAAGTTATGGGTGCAGCTTCGACCTCTCGGTCTCCCTTAATTGGGGGTTATCGGGAGACGTGGGGTCATAACATTTGGTATCAGAGCATAGGTTCCTCACTTAACCATTAATAATTATTAAATTTTACAAACTCCATAGAACCCAAGGGAGTTATTAGTGGATTATCCGAAAGACAGAGGTGTCTAGAAAAGGATCACGACTGGGGGCTGGCAATATTTTCCTCTGCACCGCTAGTCAGAATACGAGGACTCCCGGATTCGTGTGACTGCCTGGCCAAAGTCTTAGGGTATGAATCTAAATAAGATACCTTTAGGACTTTCTCATCTTATTCATCCCTTCTCATCACAAATTCTATTAAGGACCTTAAGGATTAGGGTTTTCTTCTCCTCACCCTCTTGAAGTATGGGTAAGATTAATAAGGTCTAAGGAATCCTCCATGAAATTAATGAAAAACATGTAAATAAGATGTCATGGACATAAGCTTAATAGAGTAAGCATAAACTAAAGGATAGATACATGCTTAGGTTGTATGACATAAGTTGTCATGCCCTCAGAAGAGACCTGAGGCTAGGCCTTCTTGTCAGGAGGATAAAAAAGGAGAGTTATTCTTGGAGATAGAAATCTCCATTGCAAGTAGAGACCTGGCACATCCTCTGAGGATGATGTTAACCCTAATCCTAAGTGAAGGTTAGAGAGAGAGACAACATGATGAGTTGGATGTCATGATAGACCAGGTGTTTGGATAGACATGCCTTGGATGACGTATGTGCCATGAGAGGTTGGATGACCTAGTACCTCTGGCAATCCAACACTAGGAAGGGTCATCCATGTTAGAGTGAAGGATAGCTCCTTCATTGATGAGGTTAGAGAAGAACCTATGGAAACCCCACGAGCTTATATGGGCATAATAGGCACCCAGAATGTATCAGTAGTGCGAGCAATAGGTTGAAACCCTGACCGGGAGAGTTTGATGGATAGATTATGTGACAAGCATAAGGGGCTATGGATAACCTTGAGCGAACATAAGTTGAACATAGGCTTCATCATGTAGGGGTATGCTTGTGAGCTTGATCCCTCTTAGAGAGAGATCCTCTTGTAGTAAGGTTGTTTGTGGGGTTGCATATAAAGAGAGAGAGAAGGACCCATGCAAGAAGGTTGGAAGCCTAGACTCTGAGATTTGAGGAACAATGGGGAGTTGAGGATGATGCGACCTAAGTGGATGATAGGGGTTGCCTCATGCTCGATCTCTAGAGGATGATGATATCTTGGTTGCCTTTAAGAGGAACCAAACCCTAGAGAGAGGAAGAGGATCCTGGCACCTATGTGCCTGTGGTATAAGTGTTTACCTTCTGAGAAAGGAAGAAGAAGTTTTGTATACCCTAGAGAGGTTTTGTGACAGGTTGTGGGGCCTTATGCATGGTTGGTTGTCCTTAAGGAGGAATCGACTCTGAAGTGTTACTCGAGTAGAAGGATGACGGGAAGTGCGTGTTATGCTTTATACATTCCTGATTCATGGTTAATAGATTGAGCATGTAGTTGGTCATCAGAAAGTGAACCTAGGGTTCCTAGGCCTATGAGGGGAAGCAGTGTATCTGATGCTCATGATGAGATTTGAGTCTCTATTGTTTCGAGCACAGTACTCCTCATGTGTAGAGGAAAAAGGAAACCCCTTAAGTTAAAGGTATGTTTGATGAACCCCTCACGGCTAAGTGGATGACATGGGAAGGTATGATCGTGATCTAATGTTGAGGAATGAGAACCTAGATGACCTAGCCTGGTTTAGTGGTCTGCTTATGCCTTAATAGCTTGCTAGGGTTAAGCATATGGATGTAAACCCTAGACCTAAGGGTGTTTGTGACCTTGTTGTCAAGAGATAGTTTCCTCCCATCTTGGGAGAGGGACCCTTTTGAAGGGGGTACACCAATTTTCATGAAAACCTAAAGAGGTCTCATAGGATCTTGAGAAGCTAAGTGAAGAGTACATGATAATAGAATGAACCTATAGACCCATAGATAACCATCTCTAAGTGCATGAGGATGTATTACCATGAAGGTAACCAATATGGGGCCTGACCAAGGTAGACAAGTCACCATGACCCCTATGATAGGATGGAAGTCATCCCTTGAATGCAGAAAGAGAGATGATGAAGGCTTGGGTAAGGTTCTAAGTTGAAAGAGGGAGTTACCCAATTCCCTAGTGCATATGACCATAGGGTCGGGAGGTAACAACTATCATTGTCTGAGGGCCATGGGTTAGTAGATTGACCACCTTCATGAACTCATGGGACCCAAAGGGCAGATCAGTAGGGCACTCTCTGGAATGCATAAGGAAAGAGGGATGACCCCAAAAGAGCCGGCACCCTATAGACCTAGAGGAGATGACCAAGGATTGTGTGGTGACCCAAGTAGGTTCAAGCCCAGTTTTCCATGGAAGTAACTTTGATATCGAGATGATTGTGATGAAGCGGCATATGAGGCACATTTCAACTTAGATTTAAAGGTGTACTGGCAAGGTGGGATGTACCATCTCTACTCTTGGAACAGGAAGAACTCTGTATTTGGACTGCAGCCAAATGCTTATTTCCTCTTATTATGGGAGTGAGAGATAGGACAGTACGCATGCCTTACACTAAGGATAAAGATGATGTGGGTTGGGACGTTGCCACGAGATATGGGGACAGAGAAGATAACATACCCTGGTAAAGTGAATTATCCATGGATGGTTTGCAAACACTAAGAGGAATGAGGTAGTCACCTTATAAGGATGTTTTAGCATGATCTATGAGTTATACAAGGTTGAGTTCGAAAACCAAAGGAATGAGCTCAAAGTTTTCTTGATGAAGATAGACTTAGAGTTCGAGCTTGAGATGATAAGTGAAATACATGGAAGTGTATCATTTCAATGCTACCTAATACATAAGAAGGTGAAGTGGTAATGGATGCTCTGGTTGAGATATAGCTGCCTAGTTTGGCTAGAAGAGGTTGGTAGGCTAACCCTAAGTTTGGAAAGGAGATGTGTTTGGCTAACACTTAGATGTAACAAGATCTGTTGAACAAGTTACTAGTTGTTTGGTTAGCCAGCCTAGGCCTTGATACAATGAAGGGATGGCTGTAGAACCTCAAATGAACTTATTTGGAAAGGAAGGTGATGAATCCCCGACTAGAGTGGTTTAGGGTTTCTGAGGAATTGATCTTGAGGAATAATGACATATAGGAGATCATGATTTTAAAGATCACCATACACCGTACTACGAAGATAATAAGTGATAGTAGTACTTTAGATACCTAAGATTATGTTGCATGTGGTATATGGCCATGCAAGCTGAGGGTGAAGGATGAACACTAGTAACCCAGTGTGTGGATATAAAGGATAAAGAGTCCCCGAAAGAGAAAGGGAGTTCATCACTATGGATGTTGTAAGTCTCCTCTAGACCAAGGAAGGTCAAGATGCAATATGGGTTATGGTAGATCACCTTACGTAGATGTCATGAGAGGGAAAGAGTTCTGTCAAGGGACATATCGGGTTGAACTACATATGAGAGATATGGTTCAACTACACCATGATGTGAGTTCAAAAGTTCATGAGTATGACCTAAAGATTCACTTCCGTGAGGTGGAAGTAGAAACATGAAGAACTCAATGTTAGTACAGTTTATCACCCCTAACTAATGGTTAGTATGACCCAGACTAGAGGGTCTAATGATAGCATGTGTGCTCGTTCAGGGTGATATCTAGAGACAGTTCTTGTCCCCCGTAAAGATGTGATGATAACCACCATAGCCAGTGTCGGGATGTAAAAAAGCTCTGTAAGGAAGGTTGTGTCGGTCACCACTTCATCAAGAAGATGCTGGTGAATGAACCTCGCGAAGGTCAGAAAAGGGCCACAGTGTATTTAGATGAAGTCACTTTGATCATGCAATGGCTAAAAGAAGCTTAGAGATGACATGAGTCGTGAGTTGATGCAAAGTAGACTGACATGCAGTTCACTGTGGGAGAATATGTGACATGAAAATCCGACCCCTCTGAGCTATAGCTAAGAAAGCTGAGTTCCCGATACATGGGTCCATTTGAGATGGATTGATGGAGAAGTTTATGTTTGACCTTACCCCTCATGATGAAATAATGTGTGATGAGTTTCATGTGTCCAATTTAGAGCACAATGTGAGGTACCCATGCCATGTGCGAAACAATGAACCTAGTGACCCCCAAGGGAGGCTGACATGACCTAAGTCACCTGTGAGGTTTATAGATGACAAGGTGAAATAACTCAGAGAAAAGAATATGTGATGATATAGGTTCTTTGGAAGTGCCATGGATAAGGTAAAGCCACATAGGGGCCAATGATGGACATGGAAAAGTCTTATCCTAAATTGTTTGTTTGCTTGATTGAATTTTGAGGACAAAATTCTTATAAGAGGGGAATGATGTTACAACCCCAATTTTTGGGTTCTTTGGGTGAGAAATGTAATTTCTCATATTAAAGATATTAGAATGAATAATGATATAATCTACTTTGAATAAATGAGTTTCATTTACAATAGCCGTGATGATTACTTTGTGGGCTTTATTGGCTATTGGGCCCAATAATAAGGAAAAGACAAAAGAAACTCTATTATTATGTAAATAAGAAAATAGAGAAAAGAAAAATGTGGAAACCTATAGAAGGAAAATCCAAAGAGGGATTTCATTCCACTTGGGTTCCTTGGGTCCCAAGGAGTCAAAGTTGCAAGTAAAGTAAAATTAAATATATTGTTTTTTTTAAGGAAGGAAAATTGTAAAAGAAGTCTATGGAAGGGAATATATAGGCAAGTTAACGAGAATAGGAATGTTTTCCATCAGTAAAACATGATCCAAAATTATCTTACGTATGAGAGAAAGGGAAACATTGACCTCCCTCTCCCTTCCTTTCATGATACATGGGAAACCTTTAGGGTTTTAAGTAATGTGCCTATATAAAGAGATCATAAGTAGCCCTCTTTCCACCAGGAACACCCTACCCCTAGCCATCCATCCTGGATGTGGCTTTTCCACCGTTCCTCATTGTGCTACGCCCTTCCTCATCCAAGACATCCTAGGGTTCTCTTTGAGGCAAGATGCATGTCAACCTAATGAGCTAAAGGAAACAATGGATGATATGCTTCAAGTTGCTATGTTGTGACCTTTCCATGGGAATCAAACACAACCTCCCGCATGACCCAAACTAGCGACGCTCAAACTAGAACCATACTAGCAACACCATGGACTCCAGCCCTTTGTCCTTGTGATTGCAACCCTCAAGGGCAGAAACCTGACTACTGAGAAGCAATAGTGTCAAAGATCGTGCAGGTGGCGCGAAGGAGGAGACCGAGGCAGCGGCAGGCATCACTGCAGGTCCTAGCATGGTCTCGGGCTTGGCATGCACAAGCCGGAGGAAGAGGACAAGGAAGAATAGAGGTGCCTATGGTGGCGGTACTCGAGCTACTGTGCCGCATGAACCCGGGCAGGCGCCACACCCTACACGAGGGAAAGAGGGTGGGCGGAACCGGTAGACTGACTAACGCACAGAGAACATCAGTGCGAGAGAGGAAGAGAGACCTAGGATATGGGGTCTCGATGATGGTGACAGCCATAGGAGATGGGGCTGTGGCGGTGAAGGCGGAGGAAACTGACGGATCTGAGGAGTTAACATTGTGCGATGAGGAGCTGGCTGGCGATGCAAGTCACGGCTGGGACGGGGGCGATGCAACCTGTGCGTCTGGGTTCCCGATCGCGAGAAAGAAGGGACAGAGTCAAAAGACTCTTATGACCCTGCCTACTAGTTCAAGCTGCAAGGGTACGCTCGTCTTCTACATTTTTTTAAGCGACTGCTGACTTAGGTAATTTTAATGATGTTGCTTCCTACAATTGGCCGATTAATGCATATTTTGGAATAATGATTGTAAATCATTAGTAACTAGGATTGTAACACATAATATATGGAACTTGCTCAGAAAAATGAGTGGAACACAAAGAAATTATATTTGAAGCCTAATTATGCTTTCTATTCAAAAAGTATGTAAAGATGCTATCTTTAATGGTTTAATCAATGAAAAACCCTAATTTGAGATGATTAAAGTATTTAGTAGGGTTTAATGGATCATTAAAGTTGATAATAACCTGTTAATTGTAAAAAGGTACTTTCAGATCAAAAAGGATGATCTTTGCATGTAATTAGTTTAATTTTGAGATTATGTGCATAAATATGCATGAAATTTGAGTACATAAAGCTATCATATTTAATGATTTAATTAATGAAAAACCCTTAGATTTGGTGATAGATGGATTTAATGTTGTTCAATTGATAATTCAAGCCAATATTAATCTGTTGTTGATAAATGTGAAGATAGAATCTAAAAAGATGATGTTTTTATATAATTGGCTTAATTTAGGGTTTCGTGCATGAATATGCATTAATGAGCTTGAAAACCCTAATTTAGGTGAATATATCTTTTAATTGTTTTAATTGTTCAAATCCATAAATAAATAGGGATATAATGATCCTAAGTCAATTTGGGTATAAAAGACTATTAAAATGGATAGTTGAGCAATTAAGGTTCATATAAGTAGAAAAGAGTATTTTAGGGTTTGTTGACCTAAAAGGGATAAAGTTTGAGAAATTGATCTAAGAAACCCTAATGAATATTAATGAAACCTTAATGCGGATTAGAAACCCTAGAAAGTGAATCCAAGTCAATAAAGTAGATTATTGATAAAGTGTGTAATAAATAGAGTACATATTATTTTCAGGAATTATGTGATTGTTGAATTGCGTGCTTGGATTGCATTCTTGGTTGGATTTGCTTAATGCTTGTGAAATCATCAAATCAGGTATGTGGTTACGCTTATGAATATCCTGACTAGTTTTCCGAGGATTTTATCGACGTTTCCCTCATGGCTTGAAATAACTGTTGGATGCTTCTATTTCATGCAACTATAGAGTGACTATGACTATCACTATGAATATACATGTATAATTGGCTAGATCCGGGTCCTCCTTTGTGGCTTGTAAAGCTAAAAAGGGGTAAAGTCTAGGTTATCGTGCGTTAGAAACTGGGCTACCAAGTGTAGTTCCATGAGACTCATTAGCATGCCATGAGTTAAGGAGTGGGCTACTTACGAGTAGTGCCATGTGACTCAACCCTAGAAACTGGTTCACCTATAGGTGGGACCATGAGGGGTTTAATGGGTATCTACCATAAGGAAGGTAGTATCCAGGTCCACTGTAGGGATAGAACAGAGGATAGGGCACTCATGGATCGCAGAGTTATAATTAAAATGTAATCTTGGTTGTTAAATGATTAATTGAATGATTATGTTGTTATCATAGTTGCACGTTTATTGTTTCCCCCACATACCAGCTTCGGCTGACCGACGTTTTGTTTGTCGGCGTTTTAGGTACAAGCCAAAAGGAAAAATAGTAAATCATCATATTGTGAAATACATGAAGTAAAATACAAGGAGGCTTAGTTAGAATAGAATCCATAAGTGGATAGAAGTTTAGAGATCCAAGTTTTCAAAAAGGTATGAAAAAGTTTATTTTCTTACAGTTTTCCCATTTAGTCTGTTAAAATTTGATAATTATTCTTGGTTAATTGTTGAACCTTTGATCCGGAAGTTATGGGTGCGGCTTCGACCTCTCGATCTCCCTTAATTGGGCGTTATCAGGAGGTGGGGTCATAACATGAGCCTTCAAAGGTGAATCCTTGGGAAACCAAATATGATGCTTATATCGGCTTCCACCATCCACACACACGGAAATGTATGTTTGATGCTTTGAAAACAAACCCTTCATATTATCTAGCTCTGGGCTGCTACACGCTCAGTCAACATATCAGGTATGATTTGCATATTGGCTAGATGGATCCTATATGCCAAAGGTTGTGGAGTATGTAACGACAGTTGAACAAATCATTACTAATCAAGCGGAATAAACATAAACAGCAGATTAACAAAAATCACTAAAAAAATAAAACCATTTTGCAAAGAGATCCATTTCTAGGAAAACTCTTTAAGACAGAACCAAAACTTTATATACATCATTGTTCACATTATACATACATTGTTCCATCTCTTCTCGAGGATAACATGTGACAATTGCTTTGTCAAAACATATAATGAAGCAACATAAAACCTCGAGGCTTACAAGACAAAACCTTAGATCGTTCATGAAACCACAACGAACCAACTCCAAGGACCTGAGAGTACAGAGATGACACATAGGACTTCTATCTACAAGACACAATAGATAGTACACTCAACCTGAGTTGTCACTGCTTTCCCTGCTATTGATGTACCTCTGCAGAAAGATCTATGCCACCTCGTGCACGTCTACCTAAAAAAAATATGGATCCCACGGGGTGAGACAATTGTCCTAGCGAGAGATATAACTCTCCTTCAACCATATTATTATCACAAATTAAGCATTTATAAATTGAGCAGAGGTTCTTTTTATATTAACCGGTAGGATAAATCACTATATGAATAAAATGAAGTACTCTCCTTTCTTAAGGAGAACATTGTATCTACCCATGGTAGAGTTATAAATTATCTATCTGCTTTGCAAGGAATGTAAAGAGCATAAATAACATCTATCAACTAAGATGTATAACTGAAGTACACATCAATCAAAGTTTTCCATATTTGATCCTTAAGCAGATATGCTACTCGGCTGATTACATTTTACAATCACACTTAGGCCCTGAGGAGATGAGGTATACCACTCATACTCCAACCTTCAGTTGTGAAACCCAAAGTTGGTGTCATACATAGGTCATCTAACAGAGCCGGCTGCTATGACCTCCCACATCTCGATCAGTGCGAGACCACAAGCAGGACTATGTCAACTGCTTATCGTAGCTTACGAGGGTATATTGGCAACTGCTACAGAGTTACAACATCAACTGCCTCTCTTTGGAATCAAGAGATTTTTAGTTTAGCTCCACATCATCCGACATTCATCATCATCATCGGGAGATTCATGATACATCCATCCCGACCTTTATAATGAAGGATTGAGAGATCTCATGTTTATCTCATGTCAATCCCACATTAGGGCGTAAGGTATTCACGCCCATCACCCCACATATTCAACAATATGCGTTCATCAGGAGATCCCATAGGAAAACCTATTTCACCATCACCAGCTATTGACGATGATGGATCTATGTCTAGAGCACTACATGATAAGATTCCACTTGATTAATTAAGTGTGTTACCATATTCTTTTAGCATTAGTCAAGTTTCAAACAAGAATTATTATAACATATGCTACAAAGAAAGGAGTAATACATTTATCAAGTACTGTCAAAATCTTTAAAACACATGATACTTGGGATCTCAGTCCCTTATCAAATTACTGGGAATTCTTATCCCTTCACATCATCATTATCATGATTACTAGATCTGGGTATTCAAACCCTTAGATCATCACATAACATTATTACCTCTGTAACAGGTAACCATTACCTCTAGGTCCTTAGACCAAGGTATTCATTTCACTTATTGTGCAAGTATTCACATGGCTCACCAGGCCATTACACATCTTGTCACCTCTCACTAGGCAACAACTTATTCACATGGCTCACAAGGCCATTACACATCTTGTCACCTCTCACTAGGCAACAACTTATTCACATGGCTCACAAGGCCATTGCACATCTTGTCACCTCTCACTAGGAAACATATTATTCACATGGCTCACAAGGCCATTGATCGTTATACTTTTTATACAAATATTTAACATGCCTTACAAGGCTTATGCAGTAAGAGAATTACAACCTTCCCATCATTGGGGTTAGGGTTTCCCCTTTATAATCGATTAGGGTTTAATGTTCATTTTATTGATCCAAACCCTAATTCATTGCTCCACACATCTAGGAGCATATATTGATATCATAAGTATTCAATCATACTTATTTGTTCTCATCATTTATCATTAAATGATCATCAACACAAGGTATGAGTTTCTCTCTCATCCTTACCAGAATATTGTTTACATCATAATTATTAACCTGGCTTAACCCTTTCTCAAGGTATGTTATCCTACACTTATCAAAGTGTATTAATCACATTACATGTCATCATAACAATTGACATGACACCCTTCATGTGTTACTCATCCAAGTATATTGGATTTAAGGTGCATCAACCTTGAAGTGCTTGATGTGATATCTATCATGTCTTGATGTATCACTTCCCTGGTCACTTTTAACATACTTAAGTTCATCAACTTATCTTGTATTAGGGTATTTCCCATCCTAATACTTTATGCACTAACCTATCACATTTATCATGTAGTGTACATTTGAATTGTCCAACCATCATCAATTGATATGGACTCATTTGAAGATGAGGCATTATTGATGTAAAGTTGTCCATTATCAATTACTTTAGATGTTTCACCTATCAAGGTATTATCCACACCATTACTTGGTATTATACTCATCACTCCTAAGAATGTTTTGCCTTCACCTTTACAAGGTGTCTCGGGTTGGAGGTGTGCATATATTCACCATATCGAATGGTAGGTGTATAAGCACCATCATATCGGGTTGGAGGTGTATGAGCACTCACCATATCGGGCTAGAGGTATATGACCATCATCCATATTGGGCTAGAGGTATTTGTATGTGTTACCCATGTCGTGCATGAGGTACTAAGCCATCACCATTTTGGGCTAGAGGTGCATTCAATCACCATATCATGCAGCTCACCATCTAGGGTTGGCCGTGACATATTAGGGTTTGCCATATCGGGTTCAACCCAATATATAAGTCAATTGGAGTGTAGGGCACCAAACCATATTGGGATACACCATCAAACATTATTTTGCAACACCCATGATGGGTTAGGGTTGATTGTGACGGGCACATGGTACATATATGTGTCGCCCATGATGCTTAATAGGTATCAACTCATTACCATATTGTCTAGGGTTGTGTATCGTGCAACCCTATCATGCAAGGTCATGTGTCATGAAACCATGTCATGAAAGGTCATGTAGGCCTAATGATACTAAGTACCAATGATGTATCTTATGATCATATCGTGCATTAGCACTTGTTACTCTTCACTTATATCGGGTTACCCAAATTAGGGTTTCTTGTCATCTTACAAGTATACAATTGACCTTGTATCATGCATGGAGTCTATAATAGACTTCTTATCGTGCAAGAAGTGTATACTAGACCCCCATATCGTTCCAGAAGGTATACAATCATATCCATAACGTTTTAGTGAAGTAGGTGCATCATCATATCGGGTTAGAGGTGCTTGCTTGTATACTTGCACCCGATATCACTTTTATAAAGTGCTACCATCATCTTCAAGCTCTAGGCCTTGGTTCTAACTGTTATAGTTCATGTCAACAGGTCTAATAAACTACTAGAACTCATAATCTCATCAACTATTTCAGGAAATTTCGGAATTAAAAGTAATTCATTAAGTATAGCAATTTAGGTGTTGAATAATAACATGGTTGAGTTCAAGTTATATAACAAGCCTTAAGAACAAATTCAAAGCTCTAAGATCCAAAGATACACGTTCCTAAGGATGAAGATGAACTTCAAAACTCCTATATATACAAAGAATCACCATGGATAAACAATTGGTGAAGAAGAAAAGAAAGGAAGTTCATAATCCTAAAATCATGCTTCAATCCAAGGTTGAAGATGATCATTGGCTCACCTTAGGGTTAAGTATGAGCTCCTTCTTGCTCCATGGCACCTTTTCACGATACACTAGTGTCCTTTCATGATATGCCACCCCTCTTGCATGATATGGCACTCACTTGCATGATATGCCACTCAACTCTTCACTCTATGGCCGATATCACTCTATATGGCCAATATCACCTACTTGGGTAATATGATCTTCCCATGGGCGATACCCAAGGGCCCATGCATGATACCACAGCACTCCTGCACGATAAAAGGAGTCTATGCACGATACCATAAGGTAGGAGGGTGGTAAGGGTCGAAAAATTCCACTAAGGGGTGAAATTAGGGGTATATATACTTGTTGCTCATGAAGGAAGGTGAAAATGAGGTGTCATCATTTTGAGCTAGTAGGTGCCACGTGTCCATGCATGGTGACAAGTGTACATGCATGCATCAACATTTATCTTGTATTGCAAAATGGTTTATGATCATCTAGGGATAAAGATTCGTCCATTACATATCCCTTTGATTAAAATATATCAACAAAATCACCACTTTATTCACAACTCATCACAACTTTGCTAAGGAAGTTGTAACCCGACACTCCTCACCTCCTTGAGGTGCTTTGCAAGATATGGAATTTTACAAGAGTCCAAAAAACTATATGGGACACCTCCTTCGGATCCTTGGCCGATAGGCACTCATATATAAGCTTTTCAACTTGATACAACTCAAGTTAAGCTTTCATATTCAACACTTTTCTTGGTCATTTCATCACCAAGATTACCATCATTCATAATGGAATCAAACATGGTTTATAATTCATTATATCTCCTCTAAATGATAAATATAGGAATTAGGAACACTCTAGAGGTGGTAATTTGTATATCAATCCCACATTTTGGGTAAATTACAATTTGTTCCAAAATTGGTGCACAAGGTACCAACATTGTTCAAACAAGTTCAAACTTGGAATTTAGGCTTTCCACAAGCTACCACCTTGAATAATTCTCTATCTTATGATGCTAAAACATATAAGGCACGTTCAACATGTGAAATTTTGCAATATAACCCCTCAACTTGGGTAAATTGCACTTTGGTCCAAAACAAAGGAACATTGCGCAAACATCATTCAATCGGGACCAAACTTGAAACATAAGTGTGTAACATGATAACAAAACACCTTAGAGGATTATATTATATTTATAAGAAACTTACTTATCCCAAATAAATAGGGTTATCTCATAACTCAGGTCAGGGTCGTTACAAGTTATAAACCCCTAACAAGGATTTCGTCCCCGAAATCCCAGGTAAAGAAAGATAGATATTATTTATTCATCATATCATCAAGTCTCCACATAACATATTAATGTTATGGAGATGCCATAGAACTTTGATCAACACAAAGTTCTTCCACACATAATTATCATAGAATATGTCACACAGGACACATACTCCATTATCCTTTCATTATTGACTGTAGAGTCAACTCTATGTCAGGTAACACTTTTCTTAGTCAGAAAAAAATTATACATACCTTATTTAACTCAGGTGTCAAACCTCACTGATTTGCCATCTTTCTCAACTTACAACTTTATGTGACAAAATTTTTGATTCTGGGGAGTCTTCCATACTTCTCGTTCAATTTAGTATTTGACTTTCAAGGAAAGACCAGAGTTATGTTCTGTCACCCACTTGAGACTATAAGTCTTATCATATATATGTTGTGCCATCTAATCTGCTGACACAACATTAAACTTTCTTACTATGAGTACCAACTATCTCATTAGTTGTACATACTCTTTTCATAAGGGGAGGTTACTTTTCAATTAAGAACTTATCTTATAGGTATCTCTAGATGTTATGTATAAGTTACCTTAACAGATCTAGATAGGGGTATTCCAAGGAATTATTTTTAGCTTGATAAGCTTTTCCCACAATGATTTTACAATTGTTCCTTCAATTAGCACATCCTTATCGATGTTATGTTTATGCAGAGCATAAACCCCTAAAATGTGATGTCCATACTATTATATGTAACTAGACTGATTTCATAGTTGGCCATTCTAGGTAACCAACATTAATCAACTGATTAGGAGTTATGTTTTTACTTTGCCATATCACCTGATACTTCTTAGATACCAGAATTCCTTTCCTTGGTATCTGTCACATGTGTCCAAAATGCATCACATCCTCATCATTTCCATCTCTCTGTTGTTTTTACCAAAGCCACACATATAATAGGATCTTCCTTTCATCTTTGGGACATTATTTATTACACATATCTTTATCTCAGAACCAAGGTCCAAGACAAACTAATACTTTTCTAAGTATCCATCAATTGAATATTTTTAAGTCATGCACATCAAGTGTCATAAGACCCACTTGATTGCCATGTCCCTGAAGGAAAGAACACAAAGAAACATATTCCTCTTATTACCCTATCATCAACCAGGGTTGTTTATCAAAGAGAAGAGATTATCATCTCCTCTGATTATTGCATGAACTTTCAACTATTCATGAGTCATTTACTCATGTCTCATGCTAGGTTCCTTGCCATCAACATATAAATTATAAGGATGATTACATATCATTATTTCTTTCTTTGTTATTGTATAACATGTTCATGAGCATTTTGTGATTTTATCACATTTCCCATTTCCACATCTTGGGAAAAGATCATTACTATTCACACATGCTTTATCAAATAGGGATCATCTCCCTTGTTCTCATTCTCATTTCATGAGGATCATATTCTTTTACTTCCTCAAACACACAGATTGATCTGAGATCATCTCAGATTCCATTTAATGCACTTAGTATGTGATATACATGTCCATACCATATTTCCAGTTTAGTTATACTCACTAGATTGTCTCAGAATGACTACTTGATCAGAGTAATAAGAAAGATAACAATCTAAGAGTTCCATACTTGCCCTGTCTCCAATAATTATATACCTGGCCAGGGTATACAATTACTGAGATTAGGTAGTATGCACTTTATGTACTATCATATTCCTTACTTTTCATACCATCAAGAACATAGGATTTAACATTCCTGTATTTTATCCAGGAATCTCTTCTATACCTCATCCTCTTTCACACAGATAAGAGCAATTATAAAGCATTTAAAAGAGTAGTGAACAGAATATAAATTCTAGTTTTCATCATTTCTTCCCTATGTCCCCATAGGGCAATCAATAGGAAATTCAATAACAACAATCTTTCTCATGATTATCAGATAACATCAAAATAAAGCATATCAAAATAAAAAGCTCTATCTGACTGTTACCCCTCGCGATCATATACTGCTTTAGGTTGACTCAACACATAGAGTCTAGCTATTTCATGTTGTTGCTTTTGCCTTTTTACGTTATTGGGTTGTAACTTTCGTAAGCCATGTCAAGTCTACCTCGGTTGTTAGGTCATTTCCTCCCTTCTTGTTAAACAACAGAGTTTAGTATGCTCAACATGTTCATATCTATAACATGTCTTGTCCTTGTACCATAGTTTTATCAGTCTTATTACCGATGTAAAAGCTAAGCCATGGGTTCTCACAGGTGGAAAGTTAGGACTTTTTCCTTTACTTAGTGACTACTGCTCTGGTACACTAGGCATTTATTGCACTGGTGGCACCAAAAACTTTGTCTTTTTATAACAACTAGGCAAATGTCTCTAGAATTGTAGTGACATTTCCTTAATTCTCAGCTTATTGCCCCTTCTTGGGCATTACCATCACAGATGTACTAGCTGTCTATACTTATGGCAGAGTCTATTTTCTTGCCATATGCTAATACTTCCCGCATTTTCCACTATTCCAACATGAGTTTGTCATTCATGAACCCTTTCATAACCCCAAGTTTCTACATTGAGGACTGGTAATCTAGGTTGTAATGCTAGTATCCAGTCTACTATATGCATCATTGTTGTTATAACCTGCCCATCAAGAGCATAAACATAGGATTTTCTATCCTAATCAGGTCAAGATGGGAATTCTCAAGCACTTGTTCTTCTCTTGCTTGATCCCTTGCACCCTCTCTAGTGCAACAACATTGCTTTCAGCAATGTGTTCCTCATGTTCCCCAGTCATTTATAAACTTCACCCTTTCTTCTGCACAAGCATAAGTCACTATAGGGTATACGGAGGACACTAACACAGACTCAACACCTTAGTCCTATGTCTCTGTAGACTCAACGAACCTTAAGCTCTGATACCAAAATTGTAACGACAGTCGAACAAAGTGTTACTAATCAAGCAGAATAAATATAAACAACTGATTAACAAAAATAACTAAAAAATTAAAACCATTTTGCAAAGAGATCCATTTCCAGGAAAACTCTTTAAGGCAGAACCAAAACTTTATATACATCATTGTTCACATTGTACATACATTGTACCATCTCTTCTTGAGGATAACATATAACAATAGCTTTGTCAAAACATATAATGAAGCAACATAAAACCTCGAGGCTTACAAGCCAAAACCTAAGATCGTTCATTAAACCATAATGAACCAACTCCAAGGACCTGAGAGTACATAGACGACACATAGGACTTCTATCTACAAGACACAATAGACAGTACACTCAACCTGAGTTGTCCCTACTGTCCGTGCTGCTGTTGATGTACCTCTGTAGAAAGATCTACGCCACCTCGTGCACATCCACCTAAAAAAAATGTGGATCCCATGGGGTGAGACAATTGTCCCAGCGAGAGATATAACTCTCCACCCACCATATTATTATCACCGATTAAGCATTTATAAATTGAGCAGAGGTTCATTTTATATTAACTGACATGATAAATCACTATATGAACAAAATGAAGTACTCTCCTTTCTTAAGGAGAACATTGTATCTACCCATGGTAGAGTTATAAACCATCTATCTACTTTGCAAGGAATGTAAAGAGCATAAATAACATCTATCAACTAAGATGTATAACTGAAGTACACATCAATCAAAATTTTCCATATTTGATCCTTAAGCAGATATGCTACTCGGCTGATTACATTTTACAATCACACTTATACCCTGAGGAGATGAGGTATACCGCTCATACTCCAACCTTCGATTGCAAAATCCAAAGCCGGTGCCATACATAGGTCATCTACTAGAGTTGGCTGCTATGACCTCGCATGTCTCGGTCAGTGCGAGACCACAAGAAGGACTATGTCAACTGCTTATCGTAGCTTACTAGGGTATACTGGCAACTACTACAGAGTTACAACGTCAGCTGCCTCTCTTCAGAATCAAGAGATTTTATGTTTATCTCCACATCATCCGACATTAATCATCATCATCGGAAGATTCATGATACATCCATCTAGGCCTTTATAATGAAGGATTAAGAGATCTCATGTTTATCTCACGTCAATCCCACATTAGGGCATAAGGTATTCACACCCATCACCCCCACATATTCAACAATATGCGTTCATCAGGAGATTCTGTAGGAAAACTTGTTTCACCATCACCAACTACTGACGATGATGGATCTATGGCCAGGGGACTACATGACAATATTCCACTTGATTAATTAAGTGTGTTACCATATTCTTTTAGCATCAGTCAAGTTTCATACAAGAATTATTATAAAAGATGTTACAAAGAAAGGCGTAATACATTTATTAAGTACTTTCAAAATCATTAAAACACATGATACTTGGGATCTCAATCCCTTATCATATTATTGGGAATTCTTATCCCTTCACATCATCATTATCATGATTACAGGATCTGGGTATTCAAACCCTTAGATCATCACATAACATTGTTACCTCAATAACAGGTAACCATTACCTCTAGGTCCTTAGACCAAGGTATTCATTTCACTTGTTTTGCAAGTATTCACATGGCTCACCAAGCCATTACATATCTTGTCACCTCTCACTAGGCAAAAACTTATTCACATGGCTCACAAGGCCATTACACATCTTGTCACCTCTCACTAAGCAACAACTTATTCACATGGATCACAAGGCCATTGCACATCTTGTCACCTCTCACTAGGAAACATATTATTCACATGGCTCACAAGGCCATTGATCGTTATACTTTTTATACAAATATTTAACATGCCTTACAAGGCTTATGCAGTAAGAGAATTACAACCTTCCCATCATTGGGGTTAGGGTTTCCCCTTTATAACCGATTAGGGTTTCATGTTCATTTTATTGATCCAAACCCTAATTCATTGCTCCACACATCTAGGAGCATATATTGATATCATAAGTATTCAATCATACTTATTTATTCTCATCATTTATCATTAAATGATCATCAACACAAGGTATGCGTTTCTCTCTCATCCTTACCAGAATATTGTTTACATCATACTTATTAACTTGGATTAACCCTTTCTCAAGGTATGTTAGCCTACACTTATCAAAGTGCATTAATCTCATTACATCTCATCGTAAAAATTGACATGACACCCTTCATGTGTTACTCAATCAAGTATATTGGATTTAAGGTGCATCAACCTTGAAGTGTTGGATGTGATATCTATCATGTCTTGATGTATCACTTCCCTCGTCACTTTTAACATACTTAAGTTCATCAACTTATCTTGTATTAGGGTATTTCTCATCCTAATACTTTATTCACTAACCTATCACATTTATCATGTAGTGTACATTTGAATTGTCCAACCATCATCAATTGATATGGACTCATTTCAAGATGAGTCCTTATTGATGTAAAGTTGTCCATTATCAATTACTTTAGATGTTTCACCTATCAAGGTATTAGCCACACCATTACTTGGTATTATACTCATCACTCCTATGAATGTTTTCCCTTCACCTTTACAATATGTCTCAGGTTGGAGGTGTGCATATATTCACCATATCGATTGGTATGTGTATAAGCACCACCATATCAGGTTGGAGGTGTATGAGCACTCACCATATCGGGCTAGAGGTATATGACCATCATCCATATTGGGCTAGAGGTATTTGTATGTGTTACCCATGTCATGCATGAGGTACAAAGCGATCACCATTTTGGGCTAGAGGTGCATTCAATCGCCATATCGGGCGGCTCGCCATCTAGGGTTGGTCATGACGGATTAGGGTTTGCCATATCGGGCTCAACCCAATATACAAGTCAATTGGAGTGTAGGGCACCAAACCATATTGGAATACACCATCAAACATTAGGTTGCAACACCCATGTCGGGTTAGGGTTGATTGTGACAGGCACATGGTACATATATGTGTAGCCCATGATGCTTAAGAGGTATCAACTCATTACCATGTCGGGCTACCATGTTGTCTAGGGTTGTGTATCGTGCAACCCTATCATGCAAGGTCATGTGTCGTTCAACCATGTCGTGAAAGGTCATGTAGGCCTCATGATACTAAGTACCAATGATGTATCATATGATCATACCGTGCATTAGCACTTGTTACTCTTCACTTATATCAGGTTACCCAAATTAGGGTTTCTTGTCATCTTACAAGTATACAATTGACCTTGTATAGTGCATGGAGTCTATAATAGACTTCCTATCATGCAAGAAGTGTATACTACACCCCCATATCGTTCAAGAACGTATAAAATCATATCCATAACATTTTAGTGAAGTAGGTGCATCATCATATCGGGTTAGAGGTGCTTGGTTGTATACTTGCACCCGATATCACTTTTCTAAAGTGATACCATCATCTTCAAGCTCTAGACCTTGGTTATAACTATTATAGTTCATGTAAACAGGTCTAAGAAACTACTATAACTCATAATCTCATCAACTATTTCAGGAAATTTCAGAATTAAAAGTAATTCATTAAGTATAGCAATTTAGGTGTTGAATAATAACATGGTTGAGTTCAAGTTATATAACCTGCCTTAAGAACAAATTCAAATCTCCAAGATCCAAATCTCCACATTCCTAAGGTTGAAGATGAACTTCAAAACTCCTCTATATACAAAGAATCACCATGGATAAGCAATTGGTGAAGAAGAAAAGAAAGGAAGATCATAGCCCTAAAAGCATGCTTCAATCCAAGGTTGAAGATGATCATTGCCTTACCATAGGGTTAAGAATGAGATACTTCTTGCTCCTTGGCACCTTTGCATGATACAATAGTGTTGTTTCACGATATTCCACCCCTCATGCATGATATGGCATTCACTTTCATGATATGCCACTCAACTCTTCACTCTATGGCCGATATCACTCTATATGGCCAATATCACCTACTTGGACGATATGATCTTGCCATGGGTGATACACAAGGGACCATGCACGATACCACAACACTCATGCACGATACAAGGAGTCTATGCACGATAACATAAGGTAGGAGGGTGGTAAGGGTCGAAAAAGTCCACTAAGGGGTGAAACTAGGGGTATATATACTTGTTGCTCATGAAGGAAGGTGAAAATGAGGTGTCATCATTTTGAGCTAGTAGGTTCCACGTGTCCATGCATGGTGACAAGTGTACATGAATTCATCAAAATTTATCTTTTCTTGAAAAATGGTTGAGGATCATCTAGCGATAATTATTCATCCATTACATATCCCTTTGATTAAGATATATCAACAAAATCACCACTTTATTCACAACTCATCACCACTTTGCTAAGGAAGTTGTAACCCGACACTCCTCACCTACTTGATGTGCTTTACATGATATGTACTTTTTCAAGAGTCCACAAAACGATATGGGACACCTCCTTTGGATCCTTGGCCGATAGCAACTCATATATAAGCTTTTCAACTTGATACAACTCAAGTTAAGCTTTCATATTCAACCCTTTTCTTGGTCATTTCATCACCTAGATTACCATCATTCATATGGAATCAAAAATGGCGTATCATTAATTATATCTACTCTAAATGATAAATATAGGAAGTAGGAACACTCTAGAGGTGGTAATTTGCATATCAACCCCACATTTTGGGTAAATTACAATTTGTACCAAAATTGGTGCACAAGGTACCAACATTGTTCAAACAATTTCAAACTTGGAATTTAGGCTTTCCAAAAGCCACCACCTTGAATAATTCTATCTCTTATGATACTAAAACATATAAGGCACGTTCAACATGTGAAATTTGCAATATAACCCCTCAACTTGGGTAAATTGCACTTTGGTCCAAAACAAAGGAACATTGCTCAAACAACATTCAATCGGGACCAAACTTGAAACATAAGTTCGTCACATGATAAAAAAACACCTTAGAGGATTATATTATAGTTCTAAGCAACTTACTTAGCCCAAACAAATAGGGTTACCTCATAACTCAGGTCAGGGTCGTTACAGAGTCCATCTAGTAAAGTCATCTAGTCTCTTGCACTGGGTGACCAAACCAGCCGCACAACTAAGATGTTTCTGACTGAGGGAATTTGTTACCACATTATCCTTATTGGGATGGTAGGCTATGGTAAAATTTAAATCCTTCATGTATTCCATACAATGTCATTGTCGTAAGTTCAATTCCTTCTAAATCAATAAGTACGTTAGGATCTTATGGTCAATGAAGATGTCAAAGGTATCCCTATATAGATAATGTTGCCAAATTTTCAAGGAACAGACAATTGCTGCAAGTTCCAGATCATGGGTAGATTAATTCAACTCATTGGGCTTGAGCTATCTGGAACCAAAGGACAACACATGGTTGTTTTTCTCTAACATGCATCCTAAGCACATTTTTGATGTGTCGGTGTAGATGACAATACCATCATTACCTAAGGGTATGGTCAAAATAGGGGCTGAGGTAAGCTTTTAACTGATGGAATCATTCTTCACATAGGTTAGACCAAATGAACTTCTCATCCTTTCGAGTGATATTGGTGAGGGGGAAAATAGTCTTTGGGAAATACTTGTTGAATTGCTCATAATAATTGGCCAATCCAGGAAGCTACAAATCTCAGATGGGGTATTTGGTGTTGGCCATTCCAGAATGGATGCTACCTTGACAAGGTCCACATATATAGTTCCTCCCGATCTAATGTGCCTGAGGAACATAACTTGTTCTATCCAAAACTCAAGAGTTTCTCGTAGAACTTTTGCTTTCTCATGATTTTAAGGACCTTAGATAGGTGGAGATAGTGTTTCTCTATGTCATAGGAGTAGACTAGGATGTTGTATATGAACAATACGACAAAGGTGTCAAGAAACGACTAGAACATAGTATTCATGAGGTTCATGAACACAATGGAGCATTGGACAACCCAAAAGGCATAACCAAAAACCCATAGTGACCATAGCAGGTTCGAAAAGGGGGATTTTAGGATATCTTCATTCTTAACTCGAATCTGGCGATACCTCAATCTGAGATCAATTTTTGAGAAAACTCAAGCCGTTTTGAGCTGGTCAAATAGGTCATCTATGCGGGGTAGGGGATACTTATTCTTAAGGATAGTCTAATCTATCATTTTGTAGTCTGTGCACATGTGAAGAAATCCATCCTTCTTCTTTACAAAGAGGACCAGTGCTCCCCAAAGGGATGTGTTGGGTCAGATGAAGCCCTTATCTTGGAGTTCCTATAGTTGCTTCTCAATTCAAGTAACTTTACGGGATCCATCATGTAGGGTGCCCTAGAAATTGGATTTGTCCTAGGAGCTATCTCTATTGATAAATCTACTTCTCTCTCTAGAGGTATGTCTCTAAAATCATCTGAGAACACATTAGCATAGTCCCTGCCTACCTCTATTTCCTATAAGGGCCGTACCTTAGACTTTGGCTCAATCACTACAATAAGAAATGCTAAACAACCATTAGCTACCATCCATTCCACTTTCACAGCTAACACATACAGGTTGGTGGTGGCATCTTTCCTACCTCTAACGGTAAAGGGTGGGTGAACGGGCATCTCAACCCTTATTTTCTTTTCCCTATATTCTATCTTTGCATTATAGTTATAAATCCAATCCATTCCCATAATGATATCAAAACCATCCATATCAAGAAGGATAAAATTGGTAGGGAGTTCATTATCCATATACTTAACAAGGATGACCAGTGTTTTAAGGCGGGATGAGAAGATCTAACCACGAGGGGTAGTGACTTCTAAAAGATATCCTAAGTCCTTAAAATCTAAACAAAACATAGTTGTGAGATTTCATGAGATGATAGAATTAGTAGAACTAGAGTCGAATAAAGCATTAATGGTATGACCTGTGATATCAAGAAATCCTACATTTTATTTGTGACATTAAAAAATATTATGCATCTCATGCTAAAGGATAGGAAATAGATTTGTAGGGATGTTTACCTTCTATGAGTTAGTTAGCATTGGCTTGAGCATCCTCATTATCAATGGAAAGGACTTGGGCCTGTCGACGCTCTCCAATAACTTTGTCTACTCTGTGGGGTGCTACAACCATTAGTTGGGCCACATTGGGCTTGTACCTCGAAGGTCAGGGACAACACAATTGGCCCATATGTGTCCCACTTGCTAACAGTGATAACCACCTTCTTTTAATGGTGGAATATGCTAGGGTGCTTCTTCCCACAGGTGCGAGATTCAAGGTGTTGGTTCTCATGACAAGGCTTTCTCTTTCCTCCATTTATACATGTTACATTGTTTCGACCATGTGGCCTTATATTATCATTTCTTGGAGCAGAAATGCCTTCAGTGAAACCTAGATACCCCTTGGGTGGGTTCTGAGAAGACATGCCAACCTTCTCCATGTCTAAGGTGAAGTTCAGGGCCTCAGTGAAGTTAGGGGGTTTACAAGCAATCACATGGGGTTTCAACTGGCGATGTGGGTGCAACAACAAAGTGGTCAAATCATTATTCCTCCGTCATCATAGAAGAAAAGCACTCTACGAGACAGAATTTCCATGCATAATCCACCATCGACATGTTGCCCTGGTAGAGGAGCATGAACTACTTCTCCTTTATCTTCTTGGTAGAGTTGGGAATAAACCTTGCAATTAATATGGTGTAGAAATCTACCGAGGCCATAGGATCCTTAGTCAGATCTCGATCTGCAATGTAGTTTCCCCACTAGAGCTTTGTTGCGCCTTCAAGAAGGTGAGCGGTGATGAGGACCTTCTTGTCAACCTTCCCCCCAAAACTTCTTTGATGAAGTTGAGGATAGTGTCTTTGAGATGAGGGAAGACATGTAGCGGTTCACCATTCTCATATCTAGCGATCTCTTTGAGAGCCAAGACACTAATGGCCTTAGTGAGATTCTTCTATTGTTCTAGCCAGAGAACCTTAGGGGTCTGGATCACCACCTGCCCAATAGAGTCAGGGTCACCAGATCTGGGTTTACCTTCACCCTTGGGTTCATCTTCTGACCTAGGCTCATTCTCGAGATCTGGACTGTCTTTTGGTTTTGGGATTCCAAAGGGGATGACATCAGGTTCGGGACCTTTCTTAGTGGAGGCCTCCTTTGGCCTCTTCTATTTTTTGGAAGAATCACCTTCCATGGACCTCCTCCTCTTCTTGAAGGACATCCTCTTCCCAAAGCGAGCTTTAGCCTCATGCCCCTAAGTTTAGCTCAAAGGTTGGGACTGATCGACATGGTCAAGACAAACATGAGGATTGAGCAGGCGGATCACACATTCAAGAGACCCGTTGGTATTGTAGAAGATGTCCCTATCTGTGTGGGATGATTCTTCATCCCTTACGACATCATTGTGATAGATGCTGTCGAGGACCCAAAATGTCCCATGAAATTCATACGGCCATTTTTGGCTACTGGAAGAGCTTTGATAGATGTCTCCGAAGGCATCATAACTCTTCGGGTTGGAAAAAATCACATAGAGTTCAAGGTGAAGGAAGCCATGAAGGGACCGCCTCTTTTTCAATCAGTCTACTTCATGGACATCTACAACCAATACTATGAGGAGGTTCAAGAGGAAAAGGTTATAGTAGACCCCCTGATGAGGGCCTTGAACAACCTAGATCCTCTAGAAGAAGACCCAAAAGTGGTTGAAATTCTGGATTATCTTAACCAAGGCGAAGAAGAACTCAGTGAAGACGAAGAAGTAATTGAGACTGTAAAATATGCTTCTTTAGAATAGTCAAGCGAAGAACAAGAGGTCCCCAAGCTGAAGCCAGAACTGAAGCCACTCCCTGAAGGACAAAATAACTAATTCCTAGACAATGAAGGAAGGTATCCCGTAATCATCAACGCAAACCTAACAGAAGAACAGAGGGAAAAACTCCTGAAAAAGTAAGTAAGCACAAGAAGGTGATCAGATACTTTGTCAAAGACATCAAGAGACTTAACCCAACCTTTTGCATGCACAAAATAAATTTAGAAGAATCTATGAATCCACTGGTTCAACCTCAAACAAAATTGAACCAAATGCTTAAAGAAGTAGTCAAGAAAGAAATATTGAAACTATGGGATGTAGGGATTATATACCCGATAAGCGATAGCAACTAGGTAAGCCCCATTAATGTAGTGTCGAAGAAAGGGGGGATGACTGTAGTGAAAGGAGATAATGGTGATGAAGTAGCCACAAGAACTATTACGGGCTGGAGGATGTGCATAGATTACAGAAAATTGAAGACCATTTTCCCCTACCATTCATTGACCAAGTCTTGGAAAGACTTGCTCACCATGACTATTTCCGTTTCTTGGATGGATATTATGGATTTTATCAAGTCCCAATACACCTTAATGATCAAGAGAAAACAATGTTTACATGCATCTATGGCACATACGCCTTTAGAAGAATGCGTTTTGGCTTGTGCAATGCTCCTACAACTTTTCAATGTTGCATGATCTCTATATTCTCTAACTTCTTAGAAGATATAGTTTAGGTGTTTATGGATGACTTCTCAATTTACGACACCAACTTTAACTCTTACCTAAAGAACTTATCCTTAGTACTATAAAGATGTGAGGAGAAACACTTGGTCCTAAACTGGGAAAAGTGCCACTTTATGGTCCATAGTGATATTGTCTTAGGACATAAAATTTCCAAGAAGAGTATCGAAGTGGATCTGAGCAAAATTGAAGCTATCTATAAACTCCTACCACTAAAGTCTATGACTGGGGTAAGAAGATTTATACGCCATGCTGGATATTATTGAAGATTCATCAAGGATTTCTTAAAAATCTCAAAACCCCTGTCGAATTTGCTAGTCAAGAATGCAGTTTTTGAATTCAATAATGAATTCTTAGAAGCCTTCGAAACCCTAAAGAAGGCTTTGAATTATGCACCTATCCTACAAGCCCCAGATTGGGAGATGCCATTTGAGATAATGTGCGACGCTAGTGATTATGCCACAGGCGTAGTCCTAGGACAAAAGAAAGACAAAAAAAACCATGTCATCTGTTACGCCAGTCGCACATTGGATGAAGCCCAACTGAACTATACCCCCACTGAGAAGGAGATGTTGGCGATCATTTTTGCATTTGATAAATTCTAATCATACCTTATAGGGGACAAGGTGAAAGTGTATACTAACTACGACACTATACATTATCTCATGCACCAAGCCAAGACTTCTGAGATGGGCTATGCTGTTGTAGGAATTTGATCATGAAATAATAGACTAGAAAGGAAAGGAGAATGTGGTAGCTGACCACTTATCCAAAATCATTTTCGATGAGGAAAACCAATTTTCAGTTAATGATAACTATGATGATGACGCCCTCCTGATGGCTCAATCGGAGGAACAAAGACTACCATGGTCCACATATATTTGTAACTATCTGGCTTGTGGCCAGCTTCCACCTGACATAACATACAACCAAAAGAAAAAGCATTTCTATGATGTCAAGAACTATTACTGGGATGATCCATTGTTGTTTAAAAGGTGTTATGATAATTTGTAACGAAGATGTATACCTGAGGAAGAAGTTCCATCAATCCTAAAAGAATGTCACTCTTTGCCATATGGAGGGCACCACAGTGGAGAAAGGACTGTTGTGAAAGTACTCCAATTTGGGTTCTACTGGCCCACCCTATTCAAGGATGCGACATCTTTTGTCAAGGCATGTAAGAAATGCCAACTCACTAGAAATATCAGTAAAAGAAGTGAATTGCCTATGGCTGAATGGGTAGAAGTAGAGATCTTTGATGTTTGGGGAATTGACTATTTGGGTCCTTTCTCATCATCAAAAGGGTACCAGTACATCCTAGTAGCAGTGGACTATGTGTCTAAGTTGGTAGAGGCAGTAGCAACTCAGACTTGCAATTCAAAATCAGTGATCAAGCTATTTGAAAAAAATATTTTTCCACGCTTTGGAGTGCCACGCACTGTCATAAGCGACGGAGGCTCACATTTCAGATAAAAACAATTTGAGGTTCTATTAAAGAAATATGGGGTAAAGAACATGGTTTCTACACCCTATCATCCTCAGACCTAAGGAAAAGTGGAAGCAACCAACATGCAGATAAAAGAAATATTGGAAAAGACAGTTAGTCATACCAGGAAGGACTGGTCTATGAAGCTCGATGATGCACTCTGGGCTTATAGGACTGCTTATAAGACACCTATAGGAACAACACCATACAGATTGATCTATGGTAAATCCTGCCATCTGCCACTTGAACTCGCGCATAAAGCCCTTTGGGCAATCAAATTCTCAAACATGGATCTGGAGAAAGCATGCCAGAAAAGATTCTTAATTACAAATGCAAGAAATCGAAGAGCCGAGGTTGCACACTTACGAGAATGAAAATTTTTATAAACAAAGGACTAAGGTGTGGCATGATGCCCACCTAAAGAAAAAAAATGTCTGAGAAGGTGATAAAGTACTTCTGTTTAATTCAAGCATCATGCTTTTTCCTGGAAAACTCAAAACAAGATGGTCGGGCCCCTTTTCTGTGGTGAAGATATACTCATCAGGAATGGAGATTCAACGGGAGAAAATAGGAACTTTCAAGGTTAATGGCTACAGAGTAAAAGGATTTTACGAAGATGAAGCTTTTGTCCGAAGATCTAAAATTAGTTTGGAGGAACCAAATCAGTCACCCGAGGAAAGAAATGAGAAGTTTCCTCATCCAGTTGAGAAACCCAAGGAATGAATGATTATGAAGTCAAGCTAGAGACTTTAAAATAAGCACTTCTTGGGAGCAACCCAAGTTTTTGTTGTTTCTTTAAGCTTTTGTTTTCTCTACCTTTTCGTTTGGTTAAGTTTCCTTCCCTTTTAAAGATTTTTACATATTTTTTCCCCTTTTAAAATGATGAATGGAATGAAGAAAACAAGTTTGTTTTGGTCAAGTAATCTGACCATGGTTTAGACCGCGGTCGTAGTGATTCACCTTACTTTAGGCAGACCACGACCTGCAATGCTGACATTTAGTGACCTCGACTGTGACCTGTTGTATCCCTTGGAAGAAGAGACTATGATGACGGTCATTTTTTGAGTACACCATGGTCGTGGTCACTCCTCTGATGGATGGGTCACGATCTCTCTATTGTATATATTCTAAAACCCCAATTTTGCAGATTTTTTTTATAAGGACCCTAACCCAAGTTTTGGGCTAACCCTCTTTTCTTTTCTTATGAAAGGTGCTTAGAACCCTAATCTAATCTCTCTAGATGTTTTGTTATCATGTGAGAAGCTCATGTTTCCGGTTTGGTCTCGTTTGGATGCTGTTTGAGCAATGTTTACTTGTTTTGGACCAAAGTGCAATTTACCCAAAGTAAGGGGTTATATTGAAAAATGTCACATCTAAAACATGTCTTTAGTTCTCTTTCATCATTAGAAAGAGAATGATGCTGTGGGAAACCTTGTGGAGGACCTATGTTTCAAGTTTGACCTTGGTTGGTTGATGTTTATGGTTTTTGTGCTAGTTTTGGTGTAAATTGCAAATTACCCAAAGTGAAGGGTCAATATGCTATTTATCAGCTCTATAGTCACCTCCCTTATAATTTTCATCATCTAGAACATTTATGGAGGTAGGGGCACCTTGTTTGGTTGATAGATGAGGAGTGACATCACTATATGGTCTTTATATCACATATGTGTCACATAGGCCACCTTGTCCTTTAGTGTATCGGCTAAGGCTTGAAGGTGTGTCACCCAAGAGAGGTGTGTCGGCCATGGCAGTTGCCCATCTGCACGATACACATCCTAGAGTGTATCACCAGGCCATGCATGAGCTGCTAGGGTGACAACAAGTGGTGTTATGAGCTAGAGCAAGTGGCACCTTGGTTTATGTGGTTATGACACCTTTCCCTTGCTACCTCTCTCTTCCTTCGTGTATATAACCCCCTTCCTCCTTAGCTAAGGAATCCTTTCGGCCACCTTCCTTCCCCTACCTGTATGGGATGAGCATGGGAGCTTTGGGAGCTAAGGAAGACTCCCATGGAGAATGGAGGGGCAAGCTCCTTGGCCATGGAAACTCCTTGCTCAAGATCTGACCTTCGTGAGTCATGCTTCTTTGCTAGTTTTTCCTTGTGCTATCTTCTTCACCTTCCTCTTCCCCTCTCGGCCATGGATAGGACCTTGATAAGAGTAAGCAAGGCCGTGGTTATCTCCCCTCCTTTCTTCTTCTTGAGCTATACATAACCATGGTTTCTTCTTCTTCTTCTTCCTTTGTTTCTTAAGGTGATGATGATGGTGCCGAAGGCATGTTTGGAGCTTTGGATGGGTGCTATTCTTGGTGAAGAACGTGAGTTTGCTGCTTGGACAAAGAAGCTTGATGTCTTTCTTGGAGATCCTCTTAAGGCGGGTTACATAACTCTCAACCATCTCTATTGTATATACTCCCCATATGCTCATATATTGATCTTGTTCCTTAATTTGGTATCCATCTTTTACGATGTTTATGCATGTAGATCTTGAGATCTATTTGGATAGAGATGGCCACGTTTTACTACTGTCCATATGTTGTTCTTATACTTAATACTTTGAATAGCTAGAGGTTGAAGATGACTTACACGATATGAGTCTTTGGCCGATACAACTAGGTTTCCCGATATGGGTCTTTACCTGATACAGTACCTTATTCTATAGCCTATGCTTTGGTTGATGGTTATGGCAACACCCCTTTCTCTCCTTTGGACTTGAAAGGTGAGCCTATGATCTAGACATATGGACGATATGATGAGTTGGTAATAGTTGTACCTTGATGCCCAATATCCCCTATCCACCCTAGAGACAAGCTTTGGACGACATGGTTGCTAGACCCTTGGATGGGCTCTTGGCCGATATATGTTTCCATGATAACTCTTTGAGTGTGTTGCCCGATACCCTTATTAGGGTTAAGTCTTGGACGATATGAGAGGTTAGCTTCTTGTTGATCTTGTGGCCGTTATGCCCTCCCTATGATGAGTGGCTACCTGATACACCTTGTATAGGTGGTTGCCCGATACACCATGTAGAGTGGATGTATGATATACTCCCTTGTCTTGAGATGATCTTGGCCGTTATATGGTGCTAGCTTGATGCCCGACGTGGACTTGGCTGATAGAATTTGATAGCTTGATGCCCAACATGGCCTTGGCCGATAGACTTTGATAGCTTGATGCCTGACTTGGCCTTGGCCGATAGACTTTGATAGCTTGGTGCCCGACACAAGCTTTGGACGACACCACCTTATCTTAGTAAGCTTGGCATATATGAGGGGATGGACGATATGGCATGATGTCTGGCATGCTAACCCTAGATGCTAGCCGTTATGCTGCTACATGGCTATGCACGACATGGTTCTTGGTGCCCTGGCTGATAGAAATGGTCCATGGATGATACAAATGTGATTGTGTAGTAGGGGCACCTTGGGGCGACACCCCTTTGACCGATAGGGCTGCTGTGGTGGTAGCTGATATCCATGCTGGTAGTACACCTTAATGAGTATCTTAGTGGTACTGTTCCTTTGATCGATATGCTTAGTTACTCTTGGCCGTTACCCTTTTGTGGAGTTTGGGGCTTGGGCATTACATCTTGATGTGTGCTCTGCACGACACACCATGTAATAGGTCTTGGCGATATGAAGTGATCTGTGGTTCCGAGATGATGGTGGTTTAGAGAACCTTAGTAGTGTTGGCCGATATGTTGTTTAAGTAGCCAGCACGTCCATGACCAATATGGTATAATGGACGACATGGGTGCCCTGGCCGATAAGGATGACCCTTGAATGACATGGAGATGTTTGCACAATAGAGGCACCTTGGGCATTGTGCTTTGGCTATTATGGTCAAGGTTGAGGGTTAGCCGATAGAGTAACCCTAACCCTGATCCTTGTGCACGATTGGCCCTTGGACCGATAACATCTGATGATAGACGGTACACCTTGTCTGACACCATGTGAACTAGTGGGTTCTAGTTGCATGATAGGTGAAGTGATGGGTTGGCCGATATGGTGGTAAGCTTGCTTAGGGTTGGGAAACCCTAGCCGATGCATCCTTTGGTGAGAGTACGACCATACCCTATATACCTTTTGGTGAGGGATGGCACTGCCGTCAGATCTTTTGTGAGGGTTGCAGGAGCCTTGGTAAGGGTTCTGATGATCCGAAATGCATATACCTAATGTATGTGGTCACATATCTGTTAATAAAAATGATATATGTGATATTGTTTAATCACCTTGAACCCTGCACCTATGTTAATAAATGAAATAAGATGATAGGTTGTGAACCCGGTATGTTGATATGATGTTACTACACATGATAATGTGGTGCAGGTATATGACCACATATATGGGCCTTGATGTGTGCTCATGTTTAATAATAAAAGTATGATGAGCCAAGATGAAGTGGATTGTGGATCTTTGTGCAGTGGTTATTTATGGGTAATGATAGATGAACCTTTGATAAGGTTGGATGGTGGGTTATTGATGTGCTTGATAGCTGTGGTGTATTGATGAATACACCAGTCATGACATTAATATACATATGTTCATAATGATGAAAGAATATACCAATATATAAACCTTAATCTTGATGATATGATAATCCAAGATATGCTCATGAGATATGGGGCATGGCAGGTGCTCACAGTTTGGTAATGATAATGTAATTGCATTGCTTGCATTTACAACCTTGAATCTCATGTATATATGAACATGGATGATGTTCCAATTCTGTACACCTGAATTCCTGATGGCATGATAATCCCAATATGTTCTATGCTTGGTAATCCGGTCATCTCTTTTTTATGCAAGCTAACTATGCAGGTATATTGAATTCATAGCCAGGTAAGAGCTATGGTGATTATATAATTATGTTCTTTATGTAGCACTTGATGAATGTGCAATGATTGAATAATAATGATGATAACTCTGTTGAAAAGATAACATGTAACATCAAGTATAAGTGAAAGGTCTGAGGACCTGATTAAGGATGAGTGCCTAGTTGAGGTGTTATCCTCTGATGTTGAGATAAGGGATTTCTATCCCATGGTGATGATGTAAGCCTTGAGAGGAAGTGACATTATGTGATGAGGGATTGAGATCCCATGGTATTGTGATGACCCTTAAGATGGATCTAGATGATTGGAAAGAGGCCAAGTGGCAACATGTAATGTTGGATCCTAGTGATGGATCAGGATGATGTTAATGACAATAAAAGCATGATATTGAGTTTCATGTTGTTTATTCTTGTTATAGTTTGCATGTTATGCAACTTGGATGAATCTTGCAATACACTTAAAATATGTTAACTAAATTATAGATGAACCTTCATGTAGTTGCCCTGGCCATAGATCCATCATCGTCAGGAGCTGTTGATGGTGAAACTGGTTCTCCTACGGGTTAATCCAGAGCGCATATTGTTGAATATGCGAGGTTTCTCCTAGCCTAAAATCGAGAGGATTCGAGTGCAGCTGTGGTTGCAGACTCGGGATAGATGGAGCATGGTGAATAGGCCCATGGCTGAGTGTGATAGAGCATGAATGCATGCATGGTGCAGGGAGCATGGTGAACTGGCCTGTGGCTCAGATATACTAGCGTCGAGGCCTGTACCGAGGCGGGCTAGAGAAAGTGTAGCCTATGGGAGCTGATCCTGTGGCTGAGGCCACTACAACATGAGACTGTGGTCCTACTTTGGTTCTCGTACACTGACCATGAGGTGGTGATGTCATCGAGTCCGACTCTTCCATTGACCTTGTATGGAACCGTCTCCGAGTTTCGCAGCCGTCGGTTGGATTTGAGTGGTACAACTCACTTTCTCAGGGCATAATAATGCGTAATCCAGCCGACTAGTATTTATTGCTTAAGGCAAAACACAGAACATTGGTTGAGGCCTTGCTTGTGTAGTTGATCTTGTTGTAACTTGTAGTTACTTATAGGTTCCTTATGTTATGTGGTAAGATCTTATAAAGCTTATCTTGTCAATCATGTTCCATAAAGAGTACCTGGTTATAGGCCTCATAAATATCTTGGTAAGATTGGTGGTAAGATTAGCCCTGCTCAGTATACTACTCTTATAATCTGCTTATATCAGTTATCTATGATCATAATAAAGCTGGTAGAGGGTTATGTTTCTCGTTGGGACTGTGTGTCTCACCCCACTGGTTAATAACCCTTTTTAGGTGGACGTGCCTGACGAGATGAAGATCATGTACCTACGGATGTTATGCAGAGGTATCATATCCGGTGGGATAGATAGTGTCTAGCAGTAGAGTCCTATGTGTCATCCCTATACACTCAGGTCTTCGGGAGAGCTTTTCGATGTTTCTTGTATAATGATCCATGTATGATTTTTGGTATGTATCTTGATGTAAAGCATCATGGCAAACAATTATTTCATGTAACACAATGATGGGAAATTATGTTGTAGCTCCTTGGAAATACGCTATGAAGTGAAAAGTGTTGGCTCAAATGTTATGTTTCATCTTGTGGTGCTTGTTGTGAATCAATTTTAATTTCCCGTGTTTTTTGGTAATCCGCTGGTTAGCATGTAATCATGTTTTGTTGTGGATGGGGTGTTACAATGTTTGGTATCAGAGCTCTAGGTTCGCTGAGTCTACAGGGACACTAGGACTAGGATTAGGATGGTATCTAAGGTTGGACTGTGACATAATATATGGTGCATACTACCTAATCTCAGTACTTGATGCCCTGGCCAGGTATTCAAATATTGAAGACAAAGGTAAGTATGGAGCATTAGATTGTTTTCTCCTTGATTACTCTGATCAAGTAGTCATTTTGGAGCAATCTAAAGAGCATACCAAAATTAAAGAATATGATGAGATAAGTTCTTGAAACTATAATATCAAGAGATATATATGATAAAAGACAGATTAACTTGTGATAACAATGTAAGTTAAAGCATAGAACTTACACAAGATGAAGAAAGTACCTGAAAGTAAAGATAAAGTTAGAAGAAAGAGAAGAATAAGTGATGAGTAAACAAGATGGAACCTGAGATAATCTCAGACCAACCAATGAACGTAAGCAAAAATGTGAAAGAATAAAGTGCAAATTTGTGATAAGAAAAAGAGAACAAGAGAGATGATCCTTGTTCAATAAATAATATGTGAAGAATAACGATCTTTTTCACAAAGAGAAAACAAAAATCTGATATAATCAGGAACTAATCATGATTATGATGAAATGCTAACAAGAGAAGAAGAATAATGACATGTAATGGTCTTGATGCTTCCTATGCTGAGTGCAAGGGACTCAAGAAGATACAAGATAAAAACCAGATGGAACAAGGTTTAATGATGCATAAACGGTTGAAAACTCATGTAAGGGTCAAGGAAAGTGATAATATCCTCCCCTTTGATATGAAACCATAGATGTTGATGGGTTGATGGGAGGAGTTTTTTCTTTTGCATCCCTTCCTTTTGAGGGAGTGGCAGTCAAGTGGACCTTGTGTCACTTGATATGTGTGCCTTTAAAGTGATCGTTGTTTGGATACTTCGAAAAGTATCAGCTGATCTCGAACTTTGGTTTCCAAGATGGGGATGTCTGTGATGGATGATGATGGTAGGATCCTCTTAGCATGCCTTTTGAGAAGGGGTTGAGAATCAAGATGCCTAGATCATGGAGGTATGAAGGTGAACTGTCCTGACTGATCATCCTTGACCTTGAACCTACCAGCTGGAAGCTTGTTTTGGAAGTATGGATCTATGTGGTGACCCTTGAAGTAGCAGTTCGACATCACAGAGGAACACTAATAAGGTTAAGCAAGTGAGGACTGGATGGTTTGATCAGGCAACAGATGATAACAGGCAACAATTAGATCTTGTGGCATAAGCTGGCCAGAAATGGTAGAATGACCAGTGTGTGCTGACAGGTCGAATGGAGTCACTCCATTCTGCTTTGTCTTCTTCTTGCCTCTTATCTTCTCTAGTTGATCCAGTTCAGGATGTACCCTCCTTTGAGTGCTTGTTGTACGTTTGGTAGATGTTTCCTTCCTGTTAGTTAGAAGAGAGATAGCCTGCTGTCGAGCACCTTATTGATGACTTGGTTGTAAACGATGAAGTATACTCTTCTCCATATCCTTTCCTTTCTTGGATGTGATAGTTGGGTGAATCCCTTTCTGTGTGACATGTCAAGGAATCATTATAACCCTGGGAATGGATATCCTTGGAAAGGTGTGAAGTTGTATCAGATGGAAAGGTTGGCTTTGGTTTGATCCGGCTATGTGCGTGTAGTGAAACTACCATATGTTAGGGGTTTATGCTCCGCATAAACATGACACCGAAAGATATCCACCCAAGGGAAGGAAGTGTTGTAAGTTCATCTTGGGAAAATTCATGTAGTTGAGCCTGATTCCTTGGAACACTCCTAGCTAAGTTTCAGGTAACGAAAAGATCCAAGAGGGATGTTCAGCGGTTAGAGATGGACGAGCAAGGGTTGCACATCCTATCCTAATCAGTTGAGATAATGATACAAGCTATGCAAAGCTTAAGTGGCAAGTCTGTGAGATCAGAGTAGTGCAGCGGAAATGTAACGAGGTATATGATACATCAGTAGAAGGAACTGATACTTGAATAATACGAGTTGCATTTGATGTTCCAGTATCTATGAGTGTTACCAGACAAAGAATGATGAGACCAAGGGTTGAGTCTATGACCAGTACAAGGAAACCCTGAGTTGGCTCTAAAGGAAGAAGCAAGTATGTTGGTTTTGGATCTGTGACACTTAAGAGCTTTGCGGAGATGTATGATGCGACATGAAAGTAACACCTGTCTTCTTTCCGCTCGGGATTTTGAGGACAAAATCCTTGTTAGGGGTTTATGACTTGTAAGGACCCTGACCCAGGTTTTGGGCTAACCCTCTTTTCTTTCCTTATGAAAGGTGCTTAGAACCCAAATCTAATCTCTCTAGATGTTTTGTTATCATGTGACAATCTCATGTTTCCAGTTTGGTCCCGTTTGGATGCTGTTTGAGCAATGTTTGTTTGTTTTGGATCAAAGTGCAATTTACCCAAAGTAAGGGGTTATATTGCAATATATCACATGTAAAGAATGCCTTTAGTTCTCTTGCATCATTAGAAAGATAATGATGCTGTGGGACACCTTGTGGAGGACCTATGTTTCAAGTTTGAGCTTGGTTGGTTGACGTTTATGCTTTTTGTGCTAGTTTTGGTGTAAATTGCAAATTACCCAAAGTGAAGGGTCAATATGCAATTTATCAGATCTAGAGTCACCTCCCTTATGTTTTGCATCATCTAGAACATGTATGGAGGTACGGGCGCCTTTTTTGGTTGATAGATGAGGAGTGACATCTCTATATGGTCTTTGAATCACATATGTGTCACATAGGCCACCTTGTCCTTTAGTGTATCGGCTAAGGCTTGAAGGTGTGTCACCCAAGAGAGGTGTGTCGGCCATGGTAGTTGCTTAGCTGCATGATACACATCCTAGAGTGTATCACCAGGCCATGCATGAGCTGCTAGGGTGACAACAAGTGGTGTTATGAGCTAGAGCAAGTGGCACCTTGGTTTATGTGGTTATGACACCTTTCCCTTGCTACCTCTCTCTTCCTTGGTGTTTATAACCCCCTTCCTCCTTAGCCAAGCAATCCTTTCAGCCACCTTCCTTCCCCTACCTGTATGGGACGAGCATGGGAGCTTTGGGAGCTAAGGAAGACTCCCATGGAGCATGGAGGGGCAAGCTCCTTGGCCATGGAAACTCCTTGCTCAAGATCCGACCTTGGCGAGTCATGCTTCTTTGCTAGTTTTTCCTTGTGCTATCTTCTTCACCTTCCTCTTCTCCTCTTGGCCATGGATAGGCCCTTGATAATTGTAAGCAAGGCCGTGGTTATCTCCCCTCCTTTCTTCTTCTTGAGCTATACATAATCATGGTTTCTTCTTCTTCTTCTTCCTTTGTTTCTTGAGGTGATGATGATGGTGTTGAAGGCATGTTTGGAGCTTTGGATGGGTGTTGTTCTTGGAGAAGAACGTGAGTTTGCTGCTTGGACCAAGAAGCTTGATGTCTTTCTTGGATATCCTCTTAAGGCGAGTTACATAACTCTCAACCATCTCTATTGTATATACTCTCCATATGCTCATATATTGATCTTGTTCCTTAATTTGGTATCCATCGTTTACGATGTTTATGCATGTGGAGCTTGAGATCTGTTTGGATAGAGATGGCCACATTTTACTACTGTCCATATGTTGTTCTTATACTTAATGCTTTGAATGGCTAGAGGTTGAAGATGACTTACACCATATGAGTCTTTGGCCGATACAACTAGGTTGCCCGATATGGGTCTTTACCCGATACAATACCTTGTTCTATAGCCTATGCTTTGGGTGATGGTTATGGCAACACCCCTTTCTCTCCTTTGGGCTTGAAAGGTGAGCCTATGATCTAGACATATGGACGATATGATGAATTGGTAATAGTTGCACCTTGATGCCCGATATCCCCTATCTACCCTAGAGACAAGCTTTGGATGACATGGTTGCTAGACCCTTGGATGGGCTCTTGGCCGATATATGTTTCCATGATGACTCTTTGAGTGAGTTGCCCGATATCCTCATTAGGGTTAAGTCTTGGACTATATGAGAGGTTAGATTCTTGTTGATCTTGTAGCCGTTATGCCCTCCCTATGATGAGTGGCTGCCCGATACACCTTGTATAGGTGGTTTCCCGATACACCATGTAGAGTGGATGTCTGATATACTCCCTTGTCTTGAGATGATCTTGGCCGTTATATGGTGCTAGCTTGATGCCCAACATGGCCTTGTCTGATAGACTTTGATAGATTGATGCCCGACATGGCCTTGGCCGATAGACTTTGATAGCTCGATGCCCGACATGGCCTTGGATGATAGACATTGATAGCTTGGTGCCCGACACAAGCTTTGGACGACACCACCTTGTCTTAGTAAGATTGGCCGATATGAGGGGATGGACGATATGGCATGATGTCTGACATGCTAACCCTAGATGCTAGCCGTTATGCTGCTACATGGCTATGCACAACATGGTTCTTGGTGCCCTGGACGATAGAAATGGTCCATGGAATATACAAAGATGATTGTGTAGTAGGGGCACCTCGGGGCAACACCCCTTTGACCGATAGGGTTGCTGTGGTGGTTAGCCGATAGCCGTGCTGGTAGTACACCTTAGTGAGTATCTTAGTGGTACTGTTCCTTTGATCGATATGCTTAGTTGGGCTTGGCCGTTACCCTTTTGTTGAGTTTGGGGCTTGGGCATTACATCTTGATGTGTGCTCTGCATGACACACCATGTAATAGGTCTTGGCGATATGAAGTGGTCTGTGGTGCTGAGATGATGGTGGTTTACAAAACCTTAGTAGTGTTGGCCGATATGTTATTTAAGTAGCCAGCACGTCCATGACCAATATGGTATAATGGACGACATGGGTGCCCTGTCTGATATGGATGACCCTTGAATGACATGGAGATGTTTGCACAATAGAGGCGCCTTGGGCATTGTGATTTGGCCATTATGGTCAAGGTTGAGGGTTAGCCGATAGAATAACCCTAAACCTGATCCTTGTGCACGATAGGCCCTTGGACCGATAACATCTGATGATACACGGTACACCTTTCTCGACACCATGTGAACTGGTGGGTTCTAGTTGCATGATAGGTGAAGTGATGGGTTGGCCGATATGGTGGTAAGCTTGCTTAGGGTTGGGAAACCCTAGCCGATGCATCCTTTGGTGAGAGTATGACCATACCCGATATACCTTTTGGTGAGGGATGGCACTGCTGTTAGATCTTTGGTGAGGGTTGCAGGAGCCTTGGTAAGGGTTCTGATGATCCAAAATGCATATAGCTAATGTATGTGGTCACATCTCTATTAATAATAATGATAAATGTGATATGGTTTAATCACCTTGAACCATGCACCTATTTTAATAAATGAAATAAGATGATAGGTTGTAAACCCGATATGTTGATATGATGTTGCTACACATGATAATGTGGCGTAGGTATATGACCACAGATATGGGCCTTGATGTGTTCTCATGTTTAATAATAAAAGTATGATGAGCCAAGATGAAGTGGATTGTGGATCTTTGTGCAGTGGTTATTTATGGGTAATGATAGATGAACCTTTGACAAGGTTGGATGGTGGGTTATGGTGTATGATCCTTAAGATAATCCTTAGGGATGATGTGCTTGATAGCTGTGGTGTATTGATGAATACACCAGTCATGACATTAATCTACATATGTTCATAATGATGAAAGAATATACCAATATATAAACCTTAATCTTGATGATATGATAATCAAAGATATGCTGATGATATATGGGGCATGGTGGGTGCTCACAGTTTGGTAATGATAATGTAATTGCATTGCTTGCATTTACAACCTTGAATCTCATGTATATATGAACATGGATGATTTTCCAATTCTTTACACCTGAATTCCTGATGGCATGATAATCCCAATATGCTCTATGCTTGGTAATCTGGTTATCTCTTTTTTATGAGAGCTAACTATGCAGGTATATTGAATTCATAGCCAGGTAAGAGCTATGGTGATTATATAATTATGTGCTTTATGTAGCACTTGATCAATGTGCAATGATTGAATAATAATGATGATAACTCTGTTGAAAAGATAACATGTAACATCAAGTATATGTGAAAGGTCTGAGGACCTGATTAAGGCTGAGTGCCTAGTTGAGGTGTTATCCTCTGATGTTGAGATAAGGGATTGCTATCCCATGGTGATGATGTAAGCCTTGAGAGGTAGTGGCATTATGTGATGATGGATTAAGATCCCATGGTAATGTGATGACCCTTGAGATGGATCTAGATGATTGGCAAGAGGGCAAGTGGTAACATGTAATGCTGGATCCTTGTGATGGATCAGGATGATGTTAATGACAGTAAAAGCATGATATTGAGTTTCATGTTGTTTATTCTTGTTATAGTTTTCATGTTATACAACTTGGTAGAATCTTGCAATCCACTTAAAATATGTTAACTAAATTATAGATGAACCTTCATGTAGTTGCCCTGGCCATAGATCCATCATTGTCAGGAGCTGGTGATGGTGAAACGGGTTCTCCTACGGGTTAATCCGGAGCGCATATTGTTGAATATGCGAGGTTTCTCCTAGCCTAAAATAGAGAGGATTCGAGTGCAGCTGTGGTTGAAGTCTTGGGATAGATGGAGCATGGTGAACATGCCCATGGCTGAGTGTGATAGAGAATGAATGCATTCATGGTGCAGGGAGCACGGTGAACTGGCCCGTGGCTCAGATATACTATCGTCGAGACCTGTACCGAGGTGGGCTAGAGAAATGGTAGCCTGTGGGAGCTGACCCTGTGGTTGAGGCCACTACAACATGAGACTGCGGTCCTGATTTGGTTCTCGTGCACTGACCATGAGGTGGTGAGGTCATGGAGTCCGATTCTTCCATTGACCTTGTATGGCATCGAATCCGGGTTTAGCAGCCGTCAGTTGGATTTGAGCGGTACATCTCACTTCCTCAGGGCATAATAATACATAATTCAGCCGACTAGTATTTATTGCTTAAGGCAAAACGCAGAACATTGGTTGAGGCCTTGCTTGTGTAGTTGATCTTGTTGTACCTTACAGTTACTTATACGTTCCTTATGTTATGTGGTAAGATCTTATAAATCTTATCTTGTCAATCATGTTTCATAAAGAGTACCTGGTTATAGGCCTCATAAATATCTTTGTAAGATTGATGGTAAGATTATCCCTGCTCAGTATACTGCTCTTATAATCTTTTTATATCAGTTATCTGTGATCATAATAAAGTTGGTAGAGGGTTATGCTTCTCATTGGGACTATGTGTCTCACCCCGCTAGTTAATAACCCTTTTTAGGTGGACGTGGCTGGCGAGATGAAGATCATGTGGCTACGGATGTTATGTAGATGTATCATATCTGGTGGGATAGATAGTGTCTAGCAGTAGAGTCCTATGTGTCATCCCTGTACACTCAGGTCTTCGGGAGAGCTTTTCGATGTTTCTTGTAAAATGATCCATGTACGGTTTTCGGTATGTATCTTGATGTAAAACATCATGGCAAACAATTATTTCATGTAACACAATGATGGGAAATTATGTTGTAGCACCTTGGAAATACGCTATGAAATGAAAAGTGTTGGCTCAGATGTTATGTTTCATCTTGTGGTGCTTGTCGTGAATCGATTTTAATTTCACGTGTTTTTCGGTAATCCGCTGGTAAGCATGTAATCATGTTTTGTTGTGTATGGGGTGTTACATCTTTTATCTTCCTGCTTTCTTAAGCAAGAGTTAAACCCTACGTCTCTGAAGAATCACTCAACCGTGACCGAAAATCCGCTGCCACTGCTGACTCGATACCAATGCCGCGCCAACCTTCTCCATTTTTCCGTCTCATCCAACAACCCAAGTAATAGGCAAACCCTATTTTTGCCCTTCTTACCATCGTTTCCTTGACTCTCCATCACCTTCGTTTCAATACAAGTTTCACCTCTTTCCTTATCCATTTTCCGATTCATCTGTATTTCCCGCCACCCAACGTGCCACTGATGGTTGTTCTCTCTTGCCAAACATCCAACCCATCCTAAGGCGATGTTCACAAATAGTAATTAAAAACCTAAAAATCCAATAATTGGCACAACCTCCCACTGACGTGCACGTCTACAACCAAGAACAATCAACTTTTATCCCCAATCGACAGTCAAAGAAAGGATATGGCACCGTTGGACCAGGTAGACCGCGAGTCGCGGTCTGCTTCAACTACAACCGCGACCACAATGTGTTCATCGATCTTAACCCGGTCGTGGTGCTCACTCAACACATTAAGTCTCAGGTCACAGTGCTAGAGATCATTGCTTGAAGTCATGGTTCCCTTGACCTTGACCTGCCCAATACATAGAATAATACCATGACCACAATCACAATCACGACCGTGATCTCCTTGTCAATTCATCGTGACTGCAACCTCCTATAGAGACTGCGATTGCAGTGTATCTTGAATCACTATGAAGACCGTGGGTCATGGTCCCTTTATACATACTTGAACTTAATAAGTTCCCCTACATAATTGCAAGAAGATTCACCACTATCAAATCAATCTTAAACTAATTCATTTTAAAAACTTTTTAGAATGTACTCTCCAGCAACCATCGACCCCATCTACAGGTAGGCAACATCCTTAAAGGAGGCAGAGAAGATAGTGGAGAGCCTGACTGCAACAATAAAGAAGAACACCTCTCTGCCAGTGGCCAAACGGGTCAAGTTCCAGCTGAAACTTGAATAGTATCAAAGAATCCTGGGTAACCCAATACTGCAGGACTCTCCACAAGAAACAAAACAACCTGAGCAAATAGAGACCTCTGAGTACCAACCAGGAAAATTAGTGTTACACCTCCATCTCACAATTTCCACTAATCATGAGATTAGGGCATAAATTGAGGATTTAACGTAATACAAAGATCACCCTTAACTTTTTCTTCTCTTTCAAAACTCTTTGTTTTCTTGCATTGAACCACATAAACCAACTTTACAAGGGAATCTAAACATTGATTTCTCTAATCTGATTTCAACAGTAAAAATGCATGTATGAACATTCATTATGTTCCTCATACTTTTAAGCACATAACACTTGCTGATTCACACATATTGCTAAAAGAGGAATAATGTTATACATCATCATTTACAACTCTCTCTTATTTCTTTACAAGGACCTAGAGTGACAAGGACTGACTGAACTTAACTATACTCAGACTTAACTCTTATGGCAGATCTACTGTGATGAAATGATATCTTCTTCAAGTCCATGTGATTTCCCTAAAAATTGTGATTAGAGGGGTGAGCCTACTCGCTTAGTGAATGAGTACTTCAAAGAAACAGTCTAAAGCACTGATATAATTACAGATATACTTTTGAGAAATTGATATCAATTATAACAATAGTAAGCTTTAAAGAGTCTAATAATTGACAATCATAAATATGACATGATTCTCTAAATATCTATAAGAGTGAATCAATATATGAAATGCTTGATTGATCATAAAGAGAACTAATAATTCAGAAACATACAAAGAATAATTGAAAAACTGTGCACAATTGTTTGACCTCTCATTCATTTTATTATGCCCAGATCATATGTAGTGTACTCTACATATGAAGACTCATAGTGCACTACGATCACACCGTACAAGACTTAGCGGACACACTCGGAAAATGCTAAGTCTGACTACTCTCCTGGTCTGCAATAGGGAAATGGCTCTCTGGCCTAAACTGGACTCCTCTAACCTGAGCACACAGGTGGAGAGTCAAGACACCTCTTGGCTTTTCTATACTCTAGTGCCACTAGGACATCTGATTGATGTTGGACAATACAAACTATAATTAAAGGAGACTTCCACTAGGGCTTCGTCCCCCATTCCACCTGATAGCATGTCAGACCCCCGTAAACTGGATGCTTCTAGGGTTAGGTCATTTCACCCCTAAGGCGCAGACCTCACATAGGGTTATACGGTGTTTAGGGCTCCTAAGTCTATTATTTTATTATTCCTAGAAAACTCTTTCTACATTGTACCCTTATCTTACTTATATTTGACTCTGGTATCTCTATGGTGTCGCGTCTACTTATTTGAAGTTATAATACAACATGTGTATCATTCTAAACTTGGTAGAGTAGTATATTCAAAACACTGTAATATACTGAGTAATCAACATACTATACATGCAGGCAGACTAAAATTCTTAAATAAATAGATTACATGTCCACTTGGCACATACACACTAGAATCATGCAATTTATCATCTTATTATAGTGATAAGAGTTAATTACTTGACATATGAGTAATCGTCAATAGCACCTGCAACTTATCTGTAATTTCTCAAAGAACGTGCATATCAACCCAAATCTTGAGTTGTGCATCTCATAACTCAATTAAGAGTTAATTACTTATCATGACAAGAATTATTAATAATTACTCAGAACATTGATATCTAAATACTTGATTCATTGAACACCTTACCCTTAGGGTTTCATTTAATCACAACAAATGCTACAAAGAAAGGTGTAATACATCTATCACGTACTTTTCAAATCTTTACAACACATGATACCTGGGATCTCATTCCCTTATCACATTACTGGGAATTCTCATCCCTTCATATCATTATCATAATTACTGGATGTGGGTCTTCAAACCCTTAGATCATCACATAGCATTGTACCTCTATAACAGGTAACCATTACCTCTAGGTCCTTAGACCAAGGTATTAATTTCACTGGTTGTACAAGTATTCTCATGGCACACAAGGCCATCAAACATCTTATCACCTCTCACTAGGCGACAACCTATTCCCATGGCTCCCATAAAGATTTCATGCGACATAAACATTCACTGAATAAAGACTACTATCAACAAATCATATAAAATCAATATATGTATGAAGCTTTGGAACTGAGCTGAATTTTGGTTTCCATGCCATTCACTTGGATATCATGTATCAATAATAACATTTAATAAATAAAGTCTATCATTTCAAGAAAATCCCTTCAAATGGATTTCACGATATCTATGCGCAAATATCCAACTTTCCTCGCATCTAGGGTTTCACCCTCTTCACTGAGATATCAAACAAACACTACTCACTTTAAATGAAATCCAAGATAGTATCTAACATATATGTACTATGAATTTAGATAAACAATCATTCAAAACCAAGGGGATCTAGATAAGCAACTTTCTCTATTTACTTATACAACAAATTTCAGTCATAGACAAATTCCCTCTATTTCAGTTTACTCTTATAACCTCTGTGAATACTTTGGGAATTCTCATTAGAATTCATTGTATACATTTATAATATGGTTTTATCATCTAAAATTCATTCAAACAAAGAAAGAATCCATTTCATATCATTTTGCAACAACTTAGAAGAAAGAGACAATTCACGGTTTGTAGTCGCATACTAACCAATTAAAGATTTTGGTTGATTTAACCAATTATCATGCAATATACCATTTAAAGGAAGTTCCCACTCACCCTAAGGTGTGAAAACACCTTAAAAACGTATCCCATATCTGAAAATCTCGAATCCATATCAAATCCCTAGCAATTCACCCAATTCTTCTTCCTTTCAACTCGGAAACCCTAAAAATGAGGGATTAGGAATAAAGAGTGAGAAAAGGGGAAGTTTTGATACCATTTTGGATCAAATCATAGGAGGGACGAAATTTTAACATGTGAGAGAAGATTCACCATGAAACTATATCCAAAGAAGCTACACTTACATGATTTCATCATTCCTCGGACCGCAAAACCCTAGGTCAGCATCTCCATCAATTTCTCTTCTCAAATCCTAACTCTCTCTCTCTCTCTCTAGGATTTCGTTTCTCTGGATTGAATCATGAATTATGAGAGCTCCTTGTGTGTTAGTTTGACCATATAGAGCAATTGAGCTACTTGGGTTAATTTCACATTGACCCCTCACTAAACTTTTTCTTATTTCAGTAGATTTTTCCTATCATAAAAATGTTTATGTGAATTCGTGTATTTTAGAGATCAAATCTTCTCCAAAAATTATGAGAATTTAGCATGTTCTGGATAATTGAGCTACAAAGCTTAACGTGAAATTTTAGATCATTCCAAACTTCCATTAAATAAGTAAAAATCGAATAGTTCACTGATATCCAGAATTCTACAGAAATGTCAATTACTATAATTCATCTACTGATAAGGTCTAAATGCATCAAAAAATTATGAAAATTTTACATGTTGTTTAAGATTGAGATTCAGATCTCCATTTAAAATTTCAAATCATTTTGAGTTACCAATAAATAATTAAAATTAAACACTACACTACTAAAAAGTACTCTATCAGCATTTTGGTCGAAGTATAGTTCGACTGAGAACCACATTCAGAGAACACTCAAATATTTTGAAATTTTTATCCAATATTCATGATTGAGTTTTACATATGATATCCAAAATTAAATAAAATACAAAATTTGTATAAAATATGAAAAATCATTTACCACACTATTATCCTTATCAAATTCCATACTCATGTACCATCAAAATCCTAATTTCAGCCAACTGGGTTTATATTTCTCAAACCCTAATTTCTCAAACAATAGAACACTTAACATTCTTATTAGGTTTAAAACATCATAATTGAATTATCATCATTAATTAGATTTAAGCAATGATCAATCCCATTAAGCATATAATCATCCAGATAAACACTAGTTTACCAATTAAGCTCAGATGTGGTCATAACAAATCCCCCCCAAAAAGGTTTCATCCCCGAAACATAAATATGCAAGTAAAGTACATTCAATGTTTATTTTAATCTTTTGAAATCTTACGTGTCATTATATTCTTGTATTTCATACTTGAATGTAGTTTTTAACAATAAGTCCTTTATTCCTTTACTAAATTACAACATGTTTGAAATAGTTCTCAATGATAACAAACAAATTTTCTATGCCACAATCAATCATAGGATAGAGAGAGAAACAACCATTTCAATATTTTTATACTCTTGAGGTATTACCTCAACATCGATAATCTGATCCAACTATCTCAATTCCTACTGCTAAATATGTACTATTGTTATGTATTACATCTAAATCAAGAAAGAAAGTTCACCATGTTCTTTTGAATTTTACTATTGTGCTACTCAAATAGTAAAACTGTCTTGAGTTAAAAGACTAGATTCAACAACAATTGTACATTACTATTCACGACATCCCCATTGGATCATGGATGCATAAGGTGAAGCATTACCATAACATTCCATACTATTCTCAAGTATGAACCCACACATAATTCAAGGTGTAACCATTGGGTTATAGCATACTAGGGTTTCAACAACAGTAATAGAGTACTCAATAATTGTATTAGTCATTCAAGGACTATTCATACCCAATTACCATCACTTAGTTATATTAAAGCTAGGTATAACAAGCTATACCTCATCATGGTTACATATCAATACCATATGGTTATCATCCCTTCTATTCATATGAGTGAATAGGTAAGACTACCTTATTCAGGGTAACCCTCCATTTGTTCCATCATCATTCAACCCATATAACCATACCACAATTGTACAATACTAACATGGATTACTGGTATGAATGACTTAAACTATCAGACACCTTTAAGTAACATATTGCTTGCACATGTACACTGAAATCATATGTAGAACCAATTTACATCCCTTAATATACCTTCAACAAATTATACTTCTAAAAACAAATTCACATATTACTAAAAGCCATTGTTTTCTCTTATCTCTCTCCTCATTCATTACTACTTGCTTTTTGCTACTTATCCTTCTCATTATAATTATGTAGATTAAACATCCCTAAAATTGAAACATACAAGGTATGAATAGATTATTCATCATTCTTGCTATTACTGTAAGAATTTATTTCATATCACACTTCACTTATATTGTATTTCTCTTTTTGTTCAAAACACACCTCTTATATTTCAAATCTCTTTCTTATCCTTTGCTCTAAATCATTTCCATATTGTTTATCTACGTTTCAGATTAGCTAGGATTACTATCAGTGCTAGTTTACTTCTCATAGTGCAAATTTCATGATCTTGTTTTATAGAGATACTAGTATTCAAGGTCAAATCACTAGTGACAACCCTTGAACTACTACAACTATAAACATTCTAGGGTTTGGCCTTTATCAGTAGCATGACGTTATTGTGGTGTGACTTTGGTCCCTTAATTTGAACTTCAAACTTTAGATCTCACAATTTTTTACTAAAGTCTTCCTTATCTTATCAATTGAATTTCTTTCATCTTAATTGGCCATTCAGATAGACTACATTCTCGATTTACCCTTCTAGGGTTTCATCATCATATTGTGTGTCATTATTACATTCACTAGATGCCTCTAGCATGGTGATTATACATCAGATATGATTCATTTTCTTATCACTTCATTCCCACATTTCTCTCATTAAGTAATATATGGAAGAGAAGACAGTTCTAAGACTTAGAATTCTAATCTTCAAACATCCCATTAATACATTTGTTGTATGTAGGTTTAATTAGTTATCAACAAGGATACTTGACTAACTAGCACTTGATTGAATCTCCTAACCTCTTTATTTTATAATCTATATTACTCCACCATATTTCAAACCCTTCCTTACTTTCCATTATCCTCTTACCGTATACTACTTTTCCACATGTTATCTTAAACTTCTACTTTTCTCTTATGATCATGTTGCTTATTCATGTGTATGATCATGTATACCATGTTGCACATATTTCTTTTTATCCTTCTACTAATGTGAAGTTGAAATTATAAATCAATAACCTCTCTACTAGTTTCAACTCATGTTTAATACACTACATATCCTTCATTTTAAATCAAATGGATCATGCATGGGTGAAACATACTTTCTCTTATATCAAGTTTTTCCTTCCGGAGTATAGTCTACCTTTATATAACTTATTCATTTTGTTAAGCTACACTTTTATTCTTTTTTTTAGAAACTAGTTTGTTGTTCTATAAAGACTTGGAATCCAAAGGTAGTAAGGATGAATGTATTAAACTTATTAATAAAGGTCTACATTCCATCCTCTCAATTATATCATAACCCTCATTCCTTAATTAAGCTCATCATTTCCAACATTTATCTTTGTTTTAACTTAGTTACTTATCCTAGTCTTATGATTTAAATATTTATCTAATTCTCTTTGCTTTAACTCTTCTGAAGACTCTTCACTTATATTTACTTATCGTATACTTAAATCTTTTCTTCTATTTTTCCTTTGCTTTGGAGTACATAAAAACATTATACTTGGTTATATAATCCATTCCTCATGATTGATTCTTACTACCTTGGCCCTTACATACTTTTCTCATATCTTTTCCATATTTCATATATAGAGTTCATATAATATTAATCATTTAACTTAATCTAAACCTTACATCATGTTCCTTTATTCCCAATTAAGGATTTCTCATATGAGGCCCCAAAGTTGGGTCTCAGATATCAATTCCAACTGATTCTTAGCTATTCTAATCTTTCCCATATGTTTCAACATCTTAGTGTATGTACATTCTCACTATGATGTGGGTCTAATTTATCCAGAGTCTACTCTTATCATATTGTTAATAGGAGTCATTAGATCCCGGTAATGCATCCTGCCAGCTGGACCAGGCCAAACCTACAGTCCTGAAGCCAAGAGCTACTTATGATTAACCAACTCCTATTAATCTCAAACATGTGGAAAGAATATCCACTTAGGAAAGTTCATTCAAAGATCATTTCTAGTCTACTTCATACAAATAATGTAATCAATAAATGCTACAACTACATAGTGTACAAAAAATCTTAAAGACCCATATATATTTCAAAATACTGAACATCTGAATTCATACATATAAGAGCATTTCTATTCATCTCCAATAAAACAACAATATAAAATGAAAGTTCTATCTCATTTTATATTTATGCTCTTAATTCATGTTACTAATCTTGTTTCTAACCCTAATATTTCTAGGGTTCCTATCTAGCCCATCCTTCCACTATATACCTAGACAGGGTATACATGAAAGAATAGATAGAGTAGCTTGATACTGGTTGATCCAAGTACTCAGATACCGGGCCAGGATATCCAAATACTCAAATCCCAGAGCTAACATCATAACATCTCCTAACTACCACACTTATGACTCTAACTTACTAACTTAATGGTCCCTGACAACTCAACCTAAGCTCTGATACCAAGTTGTTACACCCCGATCTCACAATTTCCACTAATCATGAGATTAGGGCATAAATTGAGGATTTAACAAAATACAAAGATCACCCTTAACTTTTTCTTCTCTTTCAAAACTCTTTGTTTTCTCGCATAAACCACATAAACCAACTTTACAAGGGAATCTAAACATTGATTTCTCTAACCTGATTTCAACAATAAAAATCCATGTATGAACATTAATTATGTTCCTCATACTTTTAAGCACATAAGAATTGCTAATTCACACATATTGCTAAAAGAGGAATAATGTTATACATCATCATTTACAACTCTCTCTTATTTCTTTACAAGGACCTAGAGTGACAAGGACCGACTGAACTTAACTATACTCAGACTTAACTCTTGTGGTAGATCTACTCTGATGCAATGATATCTTCTTCAAGTCCATGTGATTTCCCTAAAAATTGTGAGTAGAGGGGTGAGCCTACTCGCTCAGTGAATGAGTACTTCAAAGAAATAGTCTAAAGCACTGATATAATTATAGATATACTTTTTAGCAATTGATATCAATTATAACAACAACAAGCTTTAAAGAATCTAATAATTGACAATCATAAATATGGCATGATACTCTAAATATATATAAGAGTGAATCAATACATGAAATGCTTGATTAATAATAAAGAGAACTAATAATTTAGAAACATACAAAGAATATTTGAATAATTATACACACTTGTTTGACCTCTCATTCATTTTATTATGCCCTGATCATATGCAGTGTACTCTACATATGAAGACTTGTAGTGCACTACGATCACACTATACAAGACATAGCGGACACACCAGGGAAATGCTAAGTCTGACTACTCTCCTGGTCTGCAATAGGGAAATGGCTCTCTAGCCTAAACTGGACTCCTCTAACCTAAGCACACAGGCGGAGAGTCAAGCCACCTCTTGGCTTTTCTATACTCTAGTGCCACCAAGACTTCCGGTTGATGTTAGACACTGCAAACGATAATTTAAGGAGACTTCCACTAAGGCTTCGTCCCCTGTACCACATGATAGCATGTTCAGACTCCGGTATATTGGACACTGCCTGGGTTAGGTCGTTTCGCCCCTAAGGCACAAACCTCACATAGGGGTTCTACGATGTTTAGGGCTCCTAAGTCTATTATTTTATTATTCCTAGAAAGCTCTTTCTACATTGTACCCTTCTCTTACTTATACTTGACTCTGGTATCTCTATGGTGTCGCATCTACTTATTTGAAGTTATAATACAACATGTATATCATTCTAAAGTTGGAAGAGCAGTATATTAAAAACCTTGTAATATATTGAGTAATCAACATACTATACATGCAGGCAAACTAAAATTCTGAATTAAACAGATTACGTGTCCACTTGGCACATACACACTATAATCGTGTAATTTATCATCTTATTACACTGATAAGAGATAATTACTTGACATATGAGTAATCGTCAATAGCACCTACAGCTTATCTGTAATTTCTCAAAGAACGTGCATATCAACCCAAATATTGAGTTGTGCATCTCATAACTCAATTAAGAGTTAATTACTTATCATGACAAGAATTATTAATAATTACTGAGAACATTGATATCAAAATACTTGATTCATTGAACACCCTACCCTTAGGGTTTCATTTAATCACAACAAATGCTACAAAGAAAGGTGTAATACATCTATCACGTACTTTTAAAATCTTTACAACACATGATACCTGGGATCTCAATCCCTTATCACATTATTGGGAATTCTCATCCCTTCACATCATTATCATAATTACTGCATCTGGGTATTCGAACGCTTAGATCATCACATAGCATTGTTACCTCTGTAATAGGTAAGCATTACCTCTAGGTCCTTAGTACAAGGTATTCATTTCACTAGTTGTACAAGTATTCTCATGGATCACAAGTCTATAACACATCTTGTCACCTCTCACTAGGCAACAACTTATTCCCATGGCTCCCATAAAGATTTCATGAGACATAAACATTCACTGAATAAAGACTACTATCAACAAATCATATAAAATCAATATATGTATGAAACCTTAGAACTAAGATGAATTTGGGTTTCCATGACATTCACTGGGATATCATGCATCAATAATAACATTGAATAAATAAAGTCTATCATGTCAAGAAAATCCCTTCAAATGGATTTCACAATATCTATTCGCAAATATCCAACTTTCCTCGCATCTAGGGTTTCACCCTCTTCACTAAGACACCAAACAAACACTAGTCACTTTAAATGAAATCCAAGATAGTATATGACATATATGTACTACAAATTTAGATAAACAATCATTCAAAACCAAGGGGTTCTAGATAAGCATTTTTCTCTATTTACTTATACAACAAATTTCAGTCATAGACAAATTCCCTATATTTTAGTTTACTCTTATAACCTCTGTGAATACTTTGGGAATTCTCATTAGAATGCATTGTTTACATTTCTGATATGATTTTATCATCTGAAATTCATTCAAACAAAGGAAGAATCCATTTCATATCATTTTGCAACAACTTAGAAGAAATAGACAATTCAGGGTTTGTAGTCACATACTAAGCAATTAAAGATTTTGGTTGATTTAACCAATTTTCATGCAATATACTATTTAAAGGAAGCTCCCACTCACCCTAAGGTATGAAAACACCTTAAAAACGTATCCCATATCTGAAAATCTCGAATCCATATCAAATCCCTAGCAATTCACCCAATTCTTCTTCCTTTCAACTCGGAAACCCTAAAAATGAGGGATTATGAAGAAAGAGTGAGAAAAGGGGATATTTTGGTACCATTTTGGATCAAATCAAAGTAGGGACAGAATTTTGACATGTGAGAGAAGATTCACCGTGAAACTATATCAAAAGAAGCTAAACTTACATGATTTCATCATTTCTCGGACCGCAAAACCCTAGTTCAACATCTCCATCAATTTCTCCTCTCAAACCCTAACTCTCTCTCTCTCTAGGATTTAATTCCTCTGGATTGAATCATGAATTATGAGATCTCCTTGTGTGTTAGGTTGACCATATAGAGAAATTGAGATGCTTGGGTTAATTGCACATTGACCCCTCACTAAACATTTTCTTATTTCAGCAAATGTTTCTCTCATAAAAAGGTTTCTGTGAATTCGTGTATTTCAGAGATCAAACCCTATCCAAAAATTATTACAATTTAGCATGTTGTTTATAATTTAGGTCAAATGATTAAGTTAAAATTTGAGATCATTCTAAGCTTACATTAAATAATTAAAAATCTAATAATGCACTGATATCTAGAATTCTATAGAAATGTCAATTACTGTAATTCATCTACTGATAAGGTCTAAACGCATCCAAAAATTACGAAAATTTTACATGTTATTTATTATTGAGTTTCAGATCACCAGTTAAAATTTAAGATCATTTTATGTTACCAATAAATAATTAAAAATAAAACACTACACTGTTGAAAGCACTCTGTCAGCATTTTGGTCGAAGTATAATTTGACCAAAAACCACATTCAAAGAACACTCAAAAATTCTAAATTTGTTCTCCAATATGCATGATAGAGTTTCCATATCATATCCAAAATTCAATTAAAGAATTTTTTTTATAAAATATAAAAAATCATTTACCACACTGCTATCCTGATCAAATTCCATACTCATGTACCATAAAAACCCTAATTTCCGCCAACTAGGGTATATATTTCTCAAACCTTAATTTCTCAAACAATAGAACACTTAACTTCTTATTAGGTTTAAAACATCATAATTGAATTGTCATAATTTATTAGATTTAAGCAATGATCAATATAATTAAGCAAATAATCATGCAGGTAAACCATAGTTTACCAATTAAGCTCAGATGTTGTCATAACAATTAGAGACCCGAGTACAAGGGAAGAAATGGAAAACTGCACCCAAGGAAACCAAGGGCAGCAAGAAGGCAAAACAAGTAGTTGCTGAGAAACCAAGGGAGCAAGAGGTAGACAAGGCCAACTAGGAGAAAGAAGTCATAGGAGAGACATCAACAGAGTTCGGTGAACCCCCATTCATGCCAAAAAACCCCATACACAGTTTACCTACGACTGGATGTACCAAAACAAGGATTTCTTCTTGACTCGGTACCTAGACGTAGAAGATTTCAAGAAGATGGAAATCTATGACAGGGTAATCAAATTCTCAGAAGGTGCAAATTTATACACCTTGTGCACATCCGATGCCAAGTCCTACAAGAGGTTGACTACAAAGTTCTTGTCCTCGCTAAATAAAGTCCCCACAAGTAGCAAGACAAGGAAGGCGGGCGACGAAGATTATAAATTGTAGGTAAGGCTAGAAGGTGAGTCTTACATGATCACAGAGGCAATTATGAATAAGATATTAATAAAGACAGAGGAAGAAGCAAAAGCTTGCTCCGCCGCCCCAAGTGAGAAGGAGTCAGTCACCTAAGATAGACACCAACTGTGGGAAGAACTGGCTGGATAAGAACACATCTCAAAGAAGTCAAAGGCCTCCCTGATCACATTGTGCTTCATTCGCACGATCCAGAAAATTATAGCTTACACAATTTACATAAAGTCAGAGACAGGAATAGTAAGCAAGGGGGATCTATTTCTAATTTGGTCGATGATAAATAGAAAGCCAATAAATATCAGAAAGATATTAATTGAATGTTTATCAACAGTAGTAGGAGGGGAAGGAAAAAGGAACTCTACATACTGCATGGGCGGTCACATAACAAAGATTGCTCCAGAAGTATAACGAGATGGAGGGACAACTGAGAATAGATATCAAGTTCCTCATCAACATGAGAATTCTGGCACAGAAGGGGGAGAAACTGTACTTCAAGCAGAGCAGCTCCAAGAGTCTCCTCCCCTTTCCAGAGATGGCATTTTATGATGCCCACAAATTGCGGCCGACCTAAGACTACATTGAGAAGAAGTGCTCAGGGGCACTGTGAGCCAAAACTAAACCACAACTATAGTTGGGGAGAGCAGTGCCCAAGCTGAAATAAAAAGAAGAAGGGCACAAAGCAGCAAAAGAAATTGGCGGTTCAAAAGAAGAAGCAAATATCAGATACGCCAGCCTCGCCAACCGCAAGGATAAAAGCTGCAGAACCACATACCCCCACGACTCCCCATCCAGAAGAAATAGTGGAAATTAAAGAACCCACCTGTAGAGCCACATGAGGAAGCAACTACAGTGGAGCAAGAGGTGGACAAAGTTTAAGGAACAACAACCAACCTGTAGCCCCATGTAGAACTAGAGGCTGAGCCAGAACCACAAGGCAACCAAGCCATACCAAAACCAGAAGTCTGTGGAGCCGACAAGGACCCACAAGACAAGCAGAAGGAGAAAGAACAAGGTCCACTGCCACCACCTCCGCAACCAACCATTGCAAGCACGTCAACGACACACAGGGAGCACCAACTGCACACCAACACCAGCTACACCAACTGCAACAGCATACACCCTCCTTCAGGGGTGTATTAGGTACAAGGTTTGATGCCATGTGGGAACACATGCATCAAACCACTACAATAAATACAAACATTATTTCTTCTTTATCTGTGCTAACAACGCAGGTTCAAATACTCGACGAAAGAACACGAGCACTCCTTGACCTCATCCAAGAAGCTTTAAGCAACCAATGGATAATGATGGGTGTGATAAAGGAAATGAAAGACAAAATGGAGGACTTGAAGAAGGAGAACCACGCCATCCGAGTTGACAATGAGCATATATGTCGTGTCTATGACACAATGATGGCCAGCCTCGAGGAAGAATGCTAGCACCTTGAAGAGGACCATCAGAAGCTTGAAAAGGAATGCGAAGAAATCGAGGGCCAGTAGAAGAAAAAGAAGGCAAGGCACTCAGCAAGCCCGACACACTCCTCATCGAGCCCCTCCATTCGCTACGACAAAGATGACAACAATGTAGGAGGGACTGGAATGGAGGCAGAAGCATCAAAAGAAGAGAGTGCCAATGTGAAGACAACATCAACAACCGAGCAAAAAAAGATGAGCCCCCACAATGATCAAGCTCCCCAACGACAAACACCTAATGAAAACCACAATGCTGTCAAGGGAGCTCAATCTCAATATCAACCCCGAAGAAGGGAAAGATGGAACTAATTAAGGCAGTGGTAGACAAGAAGAATAGCAATCAACCCTGCCTAAAAATAAGCTGATGTAAGAAGAACAGCTTGCTATAGCTCATCAAGAAGAAGTCACCATAGGTTTTAGTGTGACAGGGGCCGTAGAGCTCAATAAGATGCTAGCTGAGTTGGATACCAGTCTCGAAGAGAGACACGAGTTCCTCCTATTCCAAAGACACCATGAGCATAATGACTACCTCTACAATGGAAAAATGGATGCAACTCTAGAAAAGCTGGCGGCCGCCAAGCTGGGCCAAAATTATTAGGAAAGCAATATAAGAGACAACGTAGCTGCAGAAGCTTCCTCAGAAGTAGCAGTATAGGTGGCCACAACACAACTGTCAACCAAAAAAGCTGAACAAGTGGCCAAAGCTATGCTGACTATAGACAAAACTCCAGCACCTCCTACAAACGAAGGAACATCTGACAATGAGGATAGCGGGCTATCAACCTTCTTTGCGAATGAGCCTGCCAGGGAGCGGAGTGCACCCGCTAGAATAGAAACACTTAGAGTAGCTCCTCCCCTGCCATGCAAAATGAAAGAGATGGACATATCTGTAGTATCACAGATTATGTGCAGAGACATCCACATCTTGGCAAACATCCTCAACAACGATCTACCTGAGTCAGGCATACTATATAATAGCAAGGGTAGACATCTAACTAGAGATCACTTCTGGGGGATCTTCTTGAAAAAGGCACGAGTACATAAAAGGTTGTTCAAGGTACTCTGTGCTACCCTCCTGGAAGAATTTTTGCATGCAGACAAGATGTAGCCAGTCTTCAATGGAATGACACATCTAGCTAGCCTCCTCTACAAAGAAGACTACAAGGCAACAGATGTTGCCAAAATAAAGGCAGAAGTTTAAAGAAAAGAAACAAGATATGTAGTGCTTCCTATAAGGAATGTAAATCATTGGGCACTAGTCATCATGGACCTATATGAGAGGAAGATGACGATGCTCAATTATTGTGAAGCTAAACTGGACACTTCACTAATCTACAAAAGGAGAGACGTCAGAGATGCCCAAAAGATACCACTGTGTCTGCAACGAGCAATCAAAGATGCAGATGAAAAATTTTAGGGATTCTAGAAGTTCTTCTCCATCAATAAGAAAGTCCCTCAAGAAGAGGTTGGTTTGGGGGATTGTGCCTTCATAGTGCTAAGAATGATGGAAGCCATCAACAAGCGTATCCCCCTGAAAGATCTAGACAACGAGGACCTACATGGACTATGGGTTGTGTATGATATGGAGATCATCTACAATCGTCGATTCTTCTGTGACCCGACGATGCCTTCAGAAGCTGTACCCCATAGGCTTCACAAGGATATCCCTCTACCTAAAAATGTAACCTAGAGGGAACAACTGAAGACCATATGGGTGGATCCGACAAAGCCATCTAGGGTTGCGACTTGGAAAGAATGCTGGAATCAAAGCACTCAAGAAGTTGTAAAACACGCGTCAGATGACGAACCAAAGAAACCTCTAGTAGCGCAAATTCCAGAAGAGTAACCTTCAAAGGAAAAACCTGAGGAGGGAGAGGTTGAAGAAGAAGATCCAGTCGATGTAAAGCCAGACGGACCGACATGAGAAGTTACACCTTCTTTCAAGGACTTCGATAGATGGAGCTGCCTTAGCTTGTCTTTAGAAGAACTGAATATAATTATGAGGTCCTTGAAGGAAGATGATTCGCCCAAAGATGTCATCTTCCAGAGAGATGGCATTTTTGTGCTAAGAGATCACATTCGAGAAACACTAAAAATAGGAGGATATCTTTCAGTAAGCATGATGTCAGCTCACCACGCACTACTAGGCGACAAAATGCCGAATTATCACATGGCATACTTCCTACTGGTAGATGACATCTTGAAAGATAAACAATCAGGCAAAAAGGAGCACATGCAATAACACCTGGCGACATCCCTACCAAAATACATCTTCCTGCCAATTCTTCATGACAATGACTAGACTCTACTGGTTGTCAATATCGTTAAAAGGACTGCAATCCTCTACAACAGCTGAGATGCAGCCTTTGGACTTAATAAAAAGACTAACATGATGACCGCAAAGACTCAGACAGAAGAAAAAGCCAACACATGCACCGAGGCGATTGTTGACATGATAAAAATCCATGACAAAAGGTACAAGCACATGACAGGCAAAGACTTCAAAAAGACATAGTTCTGCCACAAGATCCCCCAACAGGTGCCCCTATCAAATGACCGCGGCTTCTTCTGTCTAGCCTGGATGGTGTCCCTAGACAATATTGATGTCAAAGTGCAGGGCATGTAGTACGAACAATACTGCACACTATGAGGGGTATACACAAGCATGCTTCTCGAGTCCGAGTGGGCCTCCACCAACAACAAGAACGAATAAAGAAAGCCCATTTATAGATCTCACTCAAATTTTGACACCCTAAGACGTGCTGTAGGATAAATTTGGGGGAGGGGTCATAAATGGGCTAGAGAGGTACATTTACCATCTTTTTACCTCTCTAAATTTCTCAACCTTTCGAATTCATAATCTAGCCCCTTCTCTTGCTAAATTTCCAAATTATAGTACTTTTGCCCTCCTAGTGAGAAATAAATGAACAACCTATATATATATATATGAGTAAAACAAGAAACATAGCAGTACTACTCTATCTCATTCTTGCAATAAGACATTGTATGTATGAAAACCTTAGCTCATGAAACCCTCAGAGAATGGAGAAATTCACCTAGCCATACTCCAGACCAACCACCCTCACCTAAAGCTTTTGACCAGAAAATCCTTATCTCCGTAGAGAGGGAAACATCTACCCTTTTCAAAGCATATCTAAAAAGAGGCTTGGCCGCTCGGAAAACCACTTAAAAATCCCTCCCACCCAAGTGTGAAAGGAAATGAAAAAAGCCAAAAAGAAAGAAAAAAATAATGAGAGTTGTGCCCAAAAGATGCCAAAAGTTTCCACATAGTCGGTGTATTGCAGCACTAATGAATGGAGATATGTCGTGCCCGTAAGTGGAATCTTGAAGACAAGCTTACACACCTCTAATCCTGAATGAAACTCACAAAACCACTTGATTTAAAGTCAAAAGCCCCAAAAGAGCAACACTATCCTTACGAAAGTTGTGGGTGAGGAATTCTGAGGGAAGAGGAAAAAACTTGAAGCCTTAAGCCTACCTAAACACATTAGCACAGGGACAACTGAAAATAAAGAAATGGTGCAAAATCTACCCCTCGAAAAAGATATTGTATTAGTATGGTTATTTCCTAAGGGGAAGGGGTGATAAGTTGAGAAGGAGGAACCTTTTACAATTGAAGGCAATGGCAAGAAAATGAAGTTATGAAACTCTAGTTTAGAGGGAGGAATGAGACCTAAAGGTTAGAAAACACACCACAACAATCTTGACGCACGAATAAGATATTTTAGTAATGTTATTTTCTATAATTTTGTCAGATAAGTTTTTTTTTCTTTCTCTAAGTTCTCAAACCTACACTTAGCCTTAGGACAAGATTGATTCTAAGTTTGGGGGAGTTGATAACACTTTATTTTACGTACTTCTTTTATATACTTTATACCTCTTTTAGTATATATTTTGTTAGCTTTCCCCAAAATTTACCATCTTTTTGACTAAAACCTCACTTACATGATTTTAAGTACATTTACAGCCAAAGTCGCGGTCGTTACCTCGACCGTGACCCACTCATTCAACAACCACAGTAAGGGTACTCTGAGCTGCTTTAAGATCGAGGTCATCGTACATTGAAGTCAGACCGCGGTCATACTAAAGTTGCAATCACTACTAAACCACAACCACAAATGAGGTCACAATCAGTACAAAGGCACCAATCAAACCAGGGACTGTGGTGTATTTGGAGACCACGGATGCCAAGTCTGACCACGTCTCAAAGAAGGTTGTAATCCATATGGGGTCGTGATCCCTACAGACCAAGATCAAGCCAGACCGCGATGAGCTTAGAGGCCGCGGTCATTCTAAGCCCGCGATTCTTGCAGGCCTCAACCAAGTGAGAAGAACACAACCTTGACCTTTCCAATGCGATGCATGAGTTGACCTCGACCGCGATCATAATTGGTAGACCGCGACCGAGTTCGACATTGATGAAAGAAGGAATAAAGTGCAGACCGCAACTGCGGTCTCACACCTCCCCCAACCCAGACTACGACTATGGTCTAGGCTTAAGTCGGTAGAATGTGCCTATAAATAGGGCACCCACCCGTCTTATCAAATAATTAGATCATAGATCGGATCTCGAAGACCATGAAGTGTTGCTGCATCCCAGATTCATTCCATTTTATCCCATCCACCAGTCTTAGATCTCTAAAGGCAGAAGCTGAGGATAGAGAAGACTGAACACTCCTTCTTCGAGAGAAGAAGATCGTACGCACCATCGACGTGCTAGATCCATATCTGAAGACCATATGCTAGATCCATATTGTATCACATCTCTTCTATCCAGATCTATCATTTTCTTTCCACTGTACTTCCCTCCTCACTTCGTGGATCTTCATGTATCTATCTTTCTATAACACCATTATGCTAAATACTCTCCTAGTCTGCAACAGGGAAATGGCTCTCTGGCCTAAACTGGACTCCTCCTCTAACCTAAGCACACAGGCGGAGAGTCAAACCACCTCTTGGATTTTCTGTACTCTAGTGCCACCAAGACTTCTAGTTGATGTTAGAAACTGCAAACTATAATTTAAGGAGACTTCTACTAGGGCTTCTTCCCCCATGCCACCTGATAGCACGTTCCGACCCCTGTATACTGGACGCTGCCTGGGTTAGGTCGTTTCACCCCTAAGGTTCAAACCTCACATAGGGGTTGTACGGTGTTCAGGTCTCCTAAGTCTATTATTTTATTATTCCTAGAAAGCTCTTTCTACATTGTACCCTTCTCTTACTTATACTTGACTCTAGTATCTCTATGGTGTTGCATCTACATATTTGAAGTTTTAATATGACATGTATATCATTCTAAACTTGGTAGAGCAGTATATTCAAAACCTTGTAATATACTGATTAATCAACATACTTTACATGTAGGTAGACTAAAATTCTTAAATAAACAGATTACATGTCCACTTGGCACATACACACTATAATCGTGCAATTTATCATCTTATTACACTGATAAGAGTTAATTACTTGACATATGAGTAATCATCAATAGCACCTGCAACTTATCTGTAATTTCTCAAAGAACGTGCATTTCAACCCAAATCTTGAGTTGTGCATCTCGTAACTCAATTAAGAGTTAATTACTTATCATGACAAGAATTATTAATAATTACTGAGAACATTGATATAAAAATACTTGATTCATTGAACACCCTACCCTTAGGGTTTCATTTAATCACAACAAATGCTACAAAGAAAGGTGTAATACATCTATCACATACATTTCAAATCTTTACAACACATGATACCTGGGATCTCAATCCCTTATCACATTACTGCGAATTCTCATCCCTTCACATCATTATCATAATTACTGCATCTGGGTATTCAAACCCTTAGATCATCACATAGCATTGTTACCTCTATAACATGTAACCATTACCTCTCGGTCCTTAGACCAAGGTATTCATTTCACTGGTTATACAAGTATTCTCATGGCTCACAAGGCTATCACACATCTTGTCACCTCTCACTAGGAAACAACTTATTCCCATGGCTCCCATAAAGATTTCATGCGACATAAACATTCAATGAATAAAGACTACTATCAACAAATCATATAAAATCAATATATGTATGAAACCTTATAACTAATATGAATTTGGGTTTCCATGCCATTCACTGGGATATCATGCATCAATAATAACATTGAATAAATAAAGTCTATTATGTTAAGAAAATCCCTTCAAATGGATTTCACAATATCTATTCGCAAATATCCAACTTTCCTCACATCTAGGGTTTCACCCTCTTCACTAAGACACCAAACAAACACTACTCACTTTAAATGAAATCCAAGATAGTATCTGACATATATGTACTACGAATTTAGGTAAACAATCATTCAAAACCAAGGGGTTCAAGATAAGCAAATTTCTCTATTTACTTATACAAAAAATTTTAGTCATAGACAAATTCCCTATATTTCAGTTTACTCTTATAATTGAGTTGAAAAGCTTAAGTTAAAATTTGAGATCAGTCCAAGATTCCATTAAATAATTAAAAATCTAATAGTGCACTGATATCCAGAATTCTACAAAAATGTCAATTACTATAATTCATCTACTGATAAGGTCTAAACGCATCCAAATATTATGAAAATTTTACATGTAATTTATTATTCAGATTTAGATCTCTAGTTAAAATTTCAGATCATTTTGAGTTACCAATAAATAACTAAAAATAAAACACTACACTACTAAAAAGCACTCTTTCAGCATTTTGGTCGAAGTATAGTTCGACCGAGAACCACATTCAAAGAACACTCAAATATTCTAAAATATCTCTCCAATATGCATGATAGAGTACTCCATATCATATCCAAAATTCAATTAAATATAAAAAGATTGTTAAAAATATGAAAAATCATTTACCACACTGCTATCCTGATCAAATTCCATACTCATGTACCAATAAAATCCTAATTTCAGCCAACTAGGGTTTATATTTCTCAAACCCTAATTTGTAAAACAATAGAAAACTTAATGTTCTTATTAGGTTTAAAACATCATAATTGAATTATCATAATTAATTAAATTTTAGCAATGATCAATCCAATTAAGCATATAATCATCCAAGTAAACCCTAGTTTACCAATTAAGCTCAGATGATGTCATAAAAATTAGAGACCTGAGTAAAGGGGAAGAAATGGAAAGCTGCACCCAAGGAAACTAAGGGCAGAAAGAAGGGAAAACAAGTAGTTTCTAAGAAACCAAGGGAGCAAGAGGTAGACAAGGCCAACCAGGAGAAAGAAGTCATAGGAGAGACATCAACAGAGTTCGGTGAACCCCCATTCATGCCGAAAAACCCCATACACAGTCCTACGACTGGATGTACCAAAACAAGGATTTTAGCTCAACTCGATACCTAGACGTAGAGGATTTCAATAAGATGGAAATATATGACATGGTAATCAAATTCTTAGAAGGTGCAAATTTATACACCTTGTGCACATCCAATGCGAAGTCCTACAAGAGGTTGACTACAGAGTTCTTGTCCTCACTAAATAAAGTCCCCACAAGTAGCGATATAAGGAAGGCGGGCGACAGAGATTATAAATTATAGGTAAGGCTAGAAGGTGAGTCTTACATGATCATGGAGGCAATTCTGAATAAGATATTTACAAAGACATAGGAAGAAGCAAAATCTTGCTCCGCCTCCCCAAGTGAGAAGGAGTTAGTCACCTAAGATAGTCACCAGCTGTGGGAAGAACTGACCGAATAAGAAGAGCACATCTCAAAGAAGTCGAAGGCCTCCCTGATCACCTCATGCTTCATTCGCATGATCCTGAAAATTATAGCTTACACAATTTACACAAGGTCGGAGACAGGAACAGTAAGCAAGGGGGATCTGTTCCTAATTTGGTCGATGATAAATAGAAATCCAATAAATATCAGAAAGATATTAATTGAACGTTTATCGATAGTAGTAGGAGGGGAAGCAATAAGGAACTCTACATACTGCATGGGCGGTCAGATAACAAAGATCGTTGAATACTTAATAGATGCAGGAGGGGTCCAAAGGTATAAGGAGATGGAGGGACAACTGAGAATAGATATCAAGTCCCTTGTCAACATGGGAATTATGGTGTAGAAGGGGGAGAAACTGTACTTCAAGAAGATCATCTCCAAGAGTCTCCTCCCCTGTCCAGAGATGGCATTTTATGATGCCGACAAACTGTGGCTGACCCAAGACTACATTGAGAAGAAGTGCTCAGGGGCACTGCGAGCCAAAACTGAACCGTAACTACAGTCGGGGAGAGCAGTGCCCAAGCTGAAATAAAAAGAAAAAGGGCACAAAGCAGTGAAAGAAATTGGCAGTTCAAAAGAAGAAGCAAATATCACATACGCTATCCTCGCCAACCGCAAGGATAAAAGCTGCAGAACCACATACCCCCATGACTCCCCTTCCAGAAAAAATAGTGGCAATTAAAGAACCCACACCTGTAGAGCCACACGAGGAAGCAAATACAATGGAGAAAGAGGTGCACAAAGAGTAAGGAACAACAACCAACATGTAGCCTGATGTAGAACAAGAGGCTGAGCCAGAAGCACAAGGCTCCCAAGCTGTACCAGAACCAGAAGTTTGTGGAGCCGACAAGGACCCACATCAAAAGTAGAAGGAGAAAGAACAAGGTCCACTGCCACCACCTCCGCAACCAACCATTCCAAGCATGCCAACGATAGGCATGGAGCACCAACTGCACACCAACACCAACTACACCAACAACAATAGCATACACCCTCCTTTGGGGGTGTATTAGGTACAAGGTTTGATGCCATGTGGGAACACATGCATCAAACCACTGCAATAAACACAAACATTATTTCTTCTTTATCTGTGCTAACAATGCTAGTTCAGGTCCTCAATGAAAGAACACGAGCACTCCCTGACCTCATCCAAGAAGCTTAAGCAACCAATGGATAATGATGGGAGTGATGAAGGAAATGAAAGACAAAATGGAGGACTTGAAGAAGGAGAACCACTCCATTTGAGATGACAATGAGCATATGCATCGTGGCTATGACACAACGATGGCCAGCCTCGAGGAAGAATGCTAGCGCCTTGAAGAGGACCATCGTAAGCTTGAAAAGGAATGCGAAGAAATCGAGAGCCAGTAGAAGAAAAAGAAGGCAAGGCACTCAGCAAGCCTGACACACTCCTCATCGAGCCCCTTCATCCACCATGACAAAGATGATGACTGTGGTGACACATCCCACTTTCACACAGACAATGAGGTGCCACATGAAAATGTGCGGAAAACACTATAAACCACTTATTACCAAAAACACGGATTAATTAAAACCAATTTCGGAAAGCAGATAAACCAAGAAACTATTACATTCAGATCCTCATCATCAGAGGATAACACCTCCACTAGGCACTTTAGCCAATATCCGGTCCTCATACCTAAACACATCATACATGTGATGCATGTTATCTCATCAACAAGAGTGACCATCACAATGCAATGTTGTTCAAACATATTTACATTATAGACCTCACATGTCTATGAATCTGCATGAAACACCTGCATAGTCAGTATACACATTCATAGAGATAACTAAATCCATTAAGGAATTAATGGAATGATCGTGCCATTGATGATTATAAGATTTAACATTCGTGGTATGAGCATATATTATGCCTCATACCTATAGACATGGGTCACATCGTCATGTGAAGAAACTCATATGCTTCCAAGCTCATCATATTAATTCATCATCATATATACATGATTCAAGGAGATCATAACACGTATAATATCATTATTAACATGGAACTATCATCTATATACTTCTCGGGTTAACAGAACCCTTACCAAAACTTCCACATCCCTCACTAAAGGGGGTGGCGGGTAGCGTGTCCCTCACCACAACTTGTAACAGGTAGGGTGGCATACCTTACAAAAGCATACCGGCGTAACCATATGTATAAACACATATCAGCCAACCCTAGAGGGTATCGACCACCACCCAAGGGTGTCGCGCAACTAGAGATCAAAACATATCATGCAACTCTGACGCACATACCAGATGCACAAGGCACTAACGTGCATCTAGGCTAAGAGAGTGTATCGTGCAAGAGGCTAAGTAGGAAACATCTATCTATTAGCATCGACTGAGCCCTATCGCCCATCTAGGGTTAAGGTACCTATCGGGCAGCCACACCACTCAAACGCCCAAGGCTCGCACTGTCAAAACATACTGCCCCCAGCACAGCATGATATCGCCCAACAAGGTGACACAAAAACACTCCAAAGAAGCCTATCGGTCAAGGGCAACACTCCATATTGGCCTCCAACTAAGTAGCATCAAGGGTTTCTATATGTCACCATATCGAGCATCACCACCACCAACCATGACACCCAACACAAGGATAGCCCACTAAGCTCTATAACGTCCAAGGTACATCGGGCACCAAGCCAACTATCTTAGCTAGGTGTAACGTGCAGGGCACCCAACAAGGCATATCGCCCAACACACAAGGATAACGGCAACCAACTAAACTCCAACTAGGCACTCAAGGCTAAACAAACGGGCAGCACAACTCCAAGGTCATCTTCAAACTCAAGCACAAGGAAACTAAACCCTAATTGATTAAGAAGGTCGGCTCACCTCTCAACAACCAAGAGAGAGGGGTTTTGCACAACCTCTATCACAAGTCGGGCAACCACAAGGATCCACCTAAACATAGGTCATCAACCATACAAAAACTTACCTCTCAAGTCCACGGTGAGAGGAGGGTTTTGCCTAAGCAACTAGGATGTAGACTCACCTCTCAACTTAGATGAGAGAGGGGTATTTCCCACATCACTAGAGTTCAAACTCACTTCTCATAACCAAGGAGAGAAAAGGGGTATTTCTCAAGCATGGTTCGGCCAACTAGGTAAAAAGGTACAAAACCTCAACCATAACAACAAGATCACTATAACTGCAAGATTAAAGGTGCAACAAGCAAGAAACTTATCTATTAACATACACGGCCGATCATGATCATATGAAAACATACAAGAATATAGAAGAAGATAGTATGGTTAGGGTTAGGAGTTATATAACCCGCCTTAAGCAAGCTCCAAGCTCCTAGCACCAAGCTTCCAAGCTCAAGAACCACCACACTAAGAAGAACAAGGCACTCTAGGGTTCGGCCACCACTAGAGGAAGAATAAGACTCCAAGGAGAAGGAGGAGGATCGGCCACTAGCTTGCAAAGGAGAGGTGTCGCGTACCAAGGGAGAGGGAAAACTAAGGAACTAAATGGATCCTTAGAAAGAGAAAGAGAATACATATGTAGAAGAGGATGGAGGAGAAACCAAGGTAAAGAAAGGCATAGTGTTGCCCACTTAGGGACACTTGTCCATGGGCAATGCCACCCTCTCAACTTGCCCCATACACATGTCCAAGGCAATTGCCACATGCAAGCATCATGCACCAAGTGTCCACTAGAGTGGTGACACAAATGAGGCTAGGAGTCAAAGGTGGTCCATGGCCGATACACCCACTCCATGCCTGATACAACACCATGGGCGACACACCCATGGCTGCCACAACCAAGGCCGACACACCTATGGCCGACACAACGTACAACAAGGTTAAGCAAGGCTCAAGTAAGGCATAACAAGGCCCAACAAGGATCATCCGAGCCCAAAGCAACTTAAGCAACGAGCCCAACTCTTCCTCTCAACACTAGAGGAAGCAAGGAGAGAGAAGAACACTTCTCAAGGTGACAAACTTGCCCATCAACCCTAGACTTATGTAAATTGCAAGTAACACCCCAACAGTCAACTAGCACAAACAAACCCTAATCACCACTAAAGGTGATTAACAAGCAACTAAACACCGGGGTTAGGCAAAGCAAATAGAATAAGCCCAAAATGGGGGTCAGGGTCCTTACAAGCTATAAACATCTACAAAGGGATTTTGTCCTCGAAATCCAAAGAGAAAAGTGAGTGATACTTCCTCCTCATCTCTTCCTCAAGCTCCCACGTGGCTTCCTCAATGCCACAATGATGCCAAAGAACCTTTACCAGAACCAGTTCTTTACTCTTCAGCTTCTTCACTCTTTTGTCAAGGATCATCACAGGACCTTCCTTGTAGGTCACATCTTCATCAAGCTCAACCTCAATTGGATGTATCATTGTCCCTGAATATGGATGACTTTTCTTCAGCATGCTGACGTGGAACACTGGATGCAACTTGTACAACTCTGGCGGCAACTCTAACTTGTAAGCTATCTTTCCCATACGTGGTATGACCGGGTATGGCCCCATATACCTGGGTGCTAGCTAACCTTTCCAGCCAAACCTTAGCACGCCTTTCCATGGCGACACTCTAAGATACACCTTGTCTCCTACCTGGAACTCTATTGGTTTTCGGCAATTGTCTGCATAAGACTTTTGTCTTTCCTGTGCCGCTTTCAACTATTGCTGTGTTACTTTGATCTTTTCTGTTGTCTGCTGTACTAACTCAAGACCCAAAAGCTGACACTCACCAGACTCATACCAACATAAAGGAGATCTACACTTCCTGCCATATAAGGCCTCATAAGGAGCCATGTCAATGCCCCACTGGTAACTATTGTTATAGGCGAACTCTATCAAACTGAGATGTACATCCCAAATTCCTAGGAACTACAAAACATAAGCTCGGAGAAGATCCTCCAAGGTCTAAATAGTCCTTTCAGACTATCCATCTGTCTGCGGGTGGAAAGCGGTGTTGAACCTTAACTGCGTTCCCAAAGCTGTGTGCAATTGTTCCCAGAAACGACTCATGAACTGAGGACCTCTGTCGGAAATTATCATTGCTGGTATGCCGTGCAATCATACTATCTCATCTACATATACCTGAGCGAGCTTCTCGTCTATATACATTGTCTTCAAAGGTATGAAATGGGTAGACTTCGTCAATCTGTCCACTATCACCCAAATGGAATCATAATTCTTAGTTGTCCTTGGCAGACCAACCACGAAATCCATAATTATATGATCCCATTTCCACTGCGGTATTGGCAGGGGTTGCAATGTACCTACCGTCTTCTGATGCTCAGCCTTAACTTGTTAGCATACCGCACATCTAGCCACAAATTCGGCCACATCCCTCTTCAAGCCAGGCCACCAATACAGGTCCTTCAGATTGTGATACATCTTGGTGACTCCTGGATGCATAGCATACATCGATGTGTGTGCTTCCTCGAGCACTAGCTTCCTTAGATTATCAACATCGGGGACCACCATCCTACCATGATAGCAAACTAATCCATCCTCAGACACATGGAACCCATCACGCCTTTCGCTGCTTAGCTCTAACTTGATCAACTGCACTGTATCATCTGTTTGCTGTGCGTCTTTGATTTGCTGTCTCAGCGTGGGCTTAACTTGCATCTATGCCAAAAGTCCTGCTAACAAGGAAAATTCCATCTACACATTCATCTGCCGTAAGGAGACAAACATATCCCGTCTATGGCATACCAAGGAACTCAACTGTGCCTTCTTCATAGGAAGACTTTTGGCTAAGCGCGTCAGCTACCACGTTTGCCTTACCAGGGTGATACTCAATGGTGCAATCATAATCATTGATTAGCTCCATCCAGCGATGTTGTCGCATGTTCAGCTCATTCTATGAGAAGATGTACTTCAGATTCTTATGATCTGTAAAGATTTGACACACTTCCCCATAAAGATAGTGTCTCCAAATCTTTAACGCATGAACCACCGCTGCCAACTCCAAATCATGAGTCAGATAGTTCTCCTCATGTTTCTTAAGCTGTCACGAAGCAAAAGCTGCATCAGCACACATCCTAAGCCCTTCTTGGAAGCATCGCAGAAAACAACATAGCCCTTCCCAGGCTCTGGCAGTACTAACACTGGAGCACTAGTCATCTTCTCCTTCAAAATTTGGAAATCTTGCTGGCAACGATCATCCCAGACAAAAGGTACATCCTTTCTAGTCAACTTTGTCATCGGCAACACGGTCACACTGAAGTCCTCTATAAATCTCCGGTAGTATCCTGCTAAACCCAGGAAACTATGAACTTCAGTCAGCGTCTTCGGCTGCTCCCATTCTGCAACTGACTCCACCTTCTTGGGGTCTACTTTGGCTCCTTCTGCAGATATCACATGACCCAAGAAAGTTACTTCTTTCAACTAGAACTCACACTTACTAAACTTGGCATACAACTGGTGCTGGAGAAGGAGAGTCAATGCTTGTCAGAGATTCTATTCATGCTTTTGACTGTCCTGACTGTAGATAAAGATGGCATCTATAAAGACTACAACAAACTGATCTAGAAACAAATGGAACACCTTGTTCATTAGATCCATGAAAGCAGCAGGTGCATTGGTTAGCCCAAACGGCATAACCACAAACTCGAAGTGACCATACCTCTTCCTAAAAGTTGACTTTGGTATGTCATCCACCTTAATCCTCAACTGATGATATCCAAACCGTAGATCGATCTTTGAAAACACTGTAGCACCATGCAAATGATCGAACAGATCATCTATCCTCGACAACAGGTACATGTTCTTGATCGTAACTTGATTCAATTGCCGATAGTCTATGCATAGCCGCATCGATCTATCCTTCTTCTTAACGAACAACACTGGAGCACCCTAAGGTGACGTGCTCGGTCGGATGAAACCTTTCTCCAACAACTCTTGTAACTACTTCTTGAGCTCTGCCATCTCTGCTGGAGCCATCCTATACGATGTTTGTGGAACTAGTTGTGTTCTTGGAACCAGATTAATCTAGAAATCAATCTCCCAAGATGGGGGAATACCAGGAAACTCATCAGGAAACACATCTACAAACTCTCAAACAACCGTCACCTCCTCAAGGCTAGGACCCTTTGCCTTGGTATCCACAACGTGAGCTAAGAACGCCTTACATCCTTTCCATAACAACTTTTCTACCACCATAGATGACACTAGACACGTCAGGAGAATATTCCTATCTCCTTGGAAGATCCACTTCTCTCCACCATCATCAAACACTACCTTCTTGGAACCACAGTCCAATACAACCTTATAATTTTCTAAGTTATCCATCCCAAGGATCACATCGAATCCATGTATATCAAGTGGTATAAGATCCACTTGTATCTTGTGTCCCGAAAAAGATAGAACACACGATGAACACACTTCTCGAAGCATCGACGAACCATCAAGAGGGGTTTCTAACAACAAGCTATCTTTCTTACAACTAATAGGTAAAAGACAATTTTCAATCATACTAGGGGTGATAAAAGAGTGTGTAGCACCCAGGTCAACTAGGACAAATATAAAGCAAGAAGAAGACAAATCAGAATGAAATAACTCCATCTGACCTGCCACCACTCGCGGGTTGACTATTGCCTCTGGCTGACTCATAACGTAGAATCGAGCCGTTGCTTGATGTCCACGTCCTCTGCTTCCTTGAGAAGATGATCCTGCTTGTGACACTTGACCGTGTCCTCGACCTATGCTACTACTGGGTTTCTATCTATCTGACCCTTGCTGAGTCTGCCTCAGTTGCTAGATTACTTCAACATCTTTCCTTGGGCAGTTTGACTTCCAATGCCCGACCTGACCACAAAGATGGCATGATTGGTCTTGCTGTTGTGGCCTAAATGGCCCTATCACTGCCACTGAAGCTATACTATGTGCCTTAGATGGTGAAGAACCATATCCTCTTCCCTTACTCGGAGACCACTGTCATGGTGCACTGGAACCTCTTAACCCATAAGGTGCTGAAAACCTTGGCTTCTTAAAGCCATCAAACCCTTGTCTCTGGAACTGAGCAGGCCTCTTCTTAGACATGGACTCTCTCTTCTCCCTAACTGACCGTTCAATCCTCCAGACAGACTCCACAAACATGGCAAATTGCTCTCGGTTCTCCAATGCATCATCAGGTGTTGTCAGCTCAGCACTCAGGCCTTTCTCAAAATGTCTAATTCACTCGTCATCTATCGCTACCATGTGAGGACAAAACCTTAACAGGTCCATGAACTTGGCTTCATACTCAATGATGTTCATCGTTCCTTGGCACAAGCGCTCAAACTAGTTGATCTTCTCATCCAGATACGTCTTCGAAAAGTATCTACTGGCGAACTCTTGCCGGAAAACCTCCCTACCGATCACCTCACTAGGTCACTTTTCCTCCTCGATGGCCCACTAGTGGCCAACACTACCCTTCATAAGGTAGATAGCATGCTTGACTTTGTCTGCTTCGGGGATGTCGAGGATCCGGAAGGCCTTCTCGAGACCTATCAGCCACAGATCTGCATCCGCTGGATCAGTCGTCCCAGCATAGTCTGAAGCTCTGACTCGACAAAGCTGCTCAAAGGTCTTCCCAATACCAAGTGTTTCACCATGGGGAGCCTACGCTCTTGGCGGAGGCACTGGAAATCTCTCTAGCATGAGATTCATCATAGCCATCATCTGCCCCATAAGCTGCTGGTAGGTAGGGTTTTTGAGAATGGCCGGGTCAAGTTGGGTGACCTCAGGCACCCGATCTCCATGTACCTGCCCTCCTACTCCATCAACTGATGCAACATCGCTGCTCTCAGCAACATGTTCTTCATGGTTTCCAGACATATTGGCTTTTTCTTCTGCTGAGGGAAGAAGATAATTGTAAGAAAATCTGGAAAACTCACAGGAATAAACACAACCTAGTCCTAGATCCCTGTAGACTCAGCGAACCTAGGGCTTTGATACCAAGCTTGTGGCGACACATCCCGCTATCACACAGACAACGAGGTGCCACGCGAAAACATGTAGAAAGCACCATAAACCACCTATTACCAAAAACACAGATTAATTAAAACCAATTTTGGAAAGCAGATAAACCAATAAACTATTACATTCAGATCCTCATCATTAGAGGATAACACCTCCACTAGGCACTTTAGCCAATATCCGGTCCTCAGACCTAAACACATCATACAGGTGATGTAGGTTATCTCATCAACAAGAGTGACCATCACAATGTAGTTTTGTCCAAACATATTTACCTTATAGCCCTCACCTGGCTATGAATCCGCATGAAACACCTGCATGGTTAGTATACACATTCATAGAGATAACTAAATCCATTAAGGAATTAATGGAACGATCGTGCTATTGATGATTATAAGCTTTAACATTCATGGTATTATAGTCATGAGCATATATTATGCCTCATACCTATAGACATGGGTCACATCGTCATGTGAAGCAACTCATATGCTTCCAAGCTCATCATATTAATTCATCATCATATATACAGGATTCAAGGAGATCATAACACATATAATATCATTATTAACATGGAACTATCATCTATGTACTTCCCGGGTTAACAAAACCCTTACTGAAACTTCCACATCCCTCACTAAAGGGGGTGGCGGGAGGCGTGTCCCTCACCACATCTTGTAACGGGTAGGGTGGCATCCCTTACTAAAGCATACCGGCCTAACCATATGTATCAACACAATTTGTCCAACCCTAGAGGGTATCGACCAGCACCCAAGGGTGTCGCGCAACTAGAGATCAAAACATATCATGCAACTCTGATGCACATACCAGATGCACAATGCACAAATGTGTAGCTAGGCTAAGAGAGTATATTGTGCAAGAGGCTAAGCAGGAAACAACTATCTATCAGCATCGAATGAGCCCTATCGCCCATCTAGGGTTAAGGTACCTATCGGGCAGCCACACCACTCAGACGCCCAAGGCTCGCACTGATAAAACATAGTGCCCCCATCACAACATGATATTTCCCAACAAGGCGACACCAAAACACTCCAAAGAAGCCTATCGGTCAAGGGCAACACTCCATATCGGCCTCCAACAAAGCAGCATCAAGGGTTTCTATATGTCACCATATCGGGCATCACCACCACCAACCATGATGCCCAACATAAGGATAGCCCATTGAGCTCTATAACGTCGAAGGTACATCATGCACCAAGCCAACTATCTTAGCTAGGTGTAATGTGCAGGGCACCCAACAAGGCATATCGCCCAACACACAAGGATAACGACCACCAACCAAACTCTAACTAGGCACTACGGCCAAGTGTACGACTTAAGGCTAAACAAACGGGAAGCACAACTCCAAGGTCATCTTCAACCTCCAGCACAAGTATACTAAACCCTAATTGATCAAGAAGGTCAGCTCACCTCTCAACAACCAAGAGAGAGGGGTTTTGCACAACCTCTATCACAAGTCAGGAAACCACAAGGATCCACCTAAACATAGGTCATCAACTGTAAAAAAGCTCACCTCTCAAGTCCATGGTGAGAGGAGGGTTTTGCCCAAGCAACTAGGATGTAGACTCACCTCTCAACTTAAATGAGAGAGGGGTATTGCCCACATCACTAGAGCTCAAACTCACTTCTCATAACCAAGGAGAGAAAAGGGGTATTGCTCAACCATGGTTCGGCCAACTAGGTACAAAGGTACAAAACCTCAACCATAACAACAAGATCACTATAACCGCTAGATTAAAGGTGCAACAAGCAAGAAACTTATCTAGTAACATACACTGCCGATCATGATCATATGAAAACATACAAGAATATTGAAGAAGGTAGTATGGTTAGGGTTAGGAGTTATGTAACCCGCCTTAAGCAAGCTCCAAGCTACTAGCACCAAGATTCCAAGATCAAGAACCACAACACTAAGAAGAACAAGGCACTCTAGGGTTCGGCCACCACTAGAGGAAGAATAAGACTCCAAGGAGAAGGAGGAGGATCGTCCACTAGCTTGTAAAGGAGAGGTGTCGCACACCAAGGGAGAGGGAAAACTAAGGAACTAAAGGGATCCTTAGTAAGAGAAAGGGAATACATATATAGAAGAGGATGGAGGAGAAACCAAGGTAAAGCAAGGCAAAGTGTCGCCCACCTAGGGACACTTGTCCTTGGGCAACGCCACCCTCTCAACTTGCCCCATACACATGTCCAAGGCAATTGCCACATGTAAGCATCATGCACCAAGTGTCCACTAGAGTGGTGACACAAACGAGGCTAGTTGTCAAAGGTGGTCCATGGCCGATACTCCCACTCCATTGCCAATACAACACCATGGGCGACACACCCATGGCTGCCACAACCAAGGTCGGCACACCTATGGCCGACACAATGTCCAACAAGGTTAAGCAAGGCTCAAGCAAGGCATAACAAGGCCCAACAAGGCTCATCCAAGCCCAAAGCAGCTTAAGAAACGAGCCCAATCCTTCCTCTCAACACTAGAGGAAGCAAGGAGAGAGAAGAACACTTCTCAAGGTGACAAACTTTCCCATCAACCCTAGACTTGGGTAAATTGCAAGTAACACCCCAACACACAACAAGCACAAACAAACCCTAATCACCACTAAAGGTGATTAGAAAGTAACTAAACACCAGGGTTAGGGAAAGAAAACAAGAAAAACCCAAAATGGGGGTCAGGGTCCTTACAATGACAATGCAGGAGGGACTAGAATGGGGGTAGAAGCATCAAAAGAAGAGAGTGCCAATGTGAAGACAGCACTGGAAACCGAGCAAAAAAATATTAGCCCCCACAATGATCAAGCTCCCCCAATGACAAACACGTAATGAAAACCACATAGTTGTTAAGGGAGATCGATCTCAATAGCAACCCCAAAGAAGGGCAAGATGAAACTAATGAAGGCAGTGGTAGACAAGTAGAATAGCAATCAACCCTGCCTAACAATAAGTTGATGTAAGAAGAATAGCTTGCTATAGCTCATCAAGAAGAAGTCACCGTAGGTTATAGTACGACAGGGGACACAAAGCTCAATAAGATGCTAGCTGAGTTGGGCACCAGTCTCGAAGAGAGCCACAAGTTCCTCCTATTCAAAAGACACCATGAGCGCAATGCCTACCTCTGTGATGGAAAGATGGATGCAACTCGAGCAATGCTGGCAGCTGCCAAGCTGGGCCAAATTCTTAGGAAAGCAATGTAAGAGACAACGTAGCTGTAGAAGCTTCCTCAGAAGTAGCTGTATTGGTGGCCACAACACAACCGTCAACCAAAGAAGTTGAACAAGTGGCAAAAGCTATGCCGAATATAGACAAAACTCCAACACCTTCTACAAATGAAGGAACATATGACAATGAGGATAGCGGGCTATCAACCTTCTTTGCAAATGAGCCTGCCAGGGAGCGGAGTGCGCCAGCTAGAATAGAAACACTTAGAGTAGATCCTCCCCTTCCAAGCAAAATGAAAGAGATGGACATGTCTACAGTATCACAGATTATGTGCAGAGACGTCCACATCTTGGTAGACATCCTCAGCGATGATCTACCTGAGTCAGACATACTATATAAAAACAAGGGTAGGCATCTAAATAGAGACCACCTCTGGGGGATCTTCTTGAAAAAGGCACAAGTACATAAAAGGTTTTTCAAGGTACTCTGCGCTACCCTCCTGGAAGAATTTTTGCATGCAGACAAGTTGTGGCCAGTCTTCAATGGAATGACACATCTAGCTAGCCTCCTCTACAAAGAAGACTACAAGGCAACATATGTCGCCAAACTAAAGGCAGCAGTTCGAAGAAAGGAAACAAGATATGTAGTGCTTCCCATAAGGAATGTAAATCATTGGGCACTAATCGTCATGGACCTGTATGAGCGGAAGATGACGGTGCTCAATTGCTGTGAAGCTGAACTGGACAACACTTCACTAATCTACAAAAGGAGGGACGTCAGAGATGCCCTAAAGATACCACTGTGTCTGCAACGAGCAATCAAAGATGCAGATGAAAAATTTTAGGGATTCTGGAAGTTCTTCTCCATCAATAAGAAAGTCCCTCAAGAAGCGGTTGGTGTGGGGGATTGTGCCTTCATAGTGCTAAGAATGATGGAAGCCATCAACAAGCGTATCCCCCTGAAAGATCTAGACAACGAGGACCTACATGGACTATGGGTTGTGTATTCTATGGAGATCATCTACAATCATTGATTCTTCTGCGACCCGGCAATGCCTTCAGAAGCTGTACCCCAGAGGCTTCATAGGGATATCCCTCTACCTGAAAAGGTGACCTAGAGGGAACAACTGAAGACCATATGGGTGGATCCGATAGAGCCAACCAGGGTTGCAACTTGGAAAGAAGGCTGGAATCAAAGCACTAGATAAGTTGTAAAACACGTGTCAGATGACGAACCAAAGCAACCTCTGGTAGCAGAAATTCCAGAAGAGCAACCTTCAAAGGAAAAACCTGAGGAGGGAGAGGTTGAAGAAGAAGACCCAGTCGATGTAAAGCCATATGGACTGACAGGAGAAGTTACACCTTCTTTCAAGGACTTTGACAGAGGGAGCTGCCTTAGCTTGTCTTTAGAAGAACTGAATATATTATGAGGTCCTTGAAGGAAGATGATTCACCCGAAGATGTCATCTTCAAGAGAGATGGCATTTGTGTGCTAAGAGATGACCTCCAAGAGACACTGAAAATAGGAGGATATCTTTCAGTAAGCATGATGTCAGCTCACCAGGCGCTACTAGGTGACAGAATGCCGAATGATCACATGGCATACTTCCTACTGGTAGATGACATCTTGAAAGATAAACAATCAGGCGAAAAGGAGCGCCTGCAATAACACCTGGTGACATCCCTACCAAACTACATCTTCCTGCCAATTCTTCACGACAATGACTGGACTCAGCTGGTCGGCAATATCATTAAAAGGACTGCAACCCTCTACAACAGCTGAGATGCAACCTTTGGACTTAATAAAAAGACTAACATGACGACCGCAAAGACTCAGACAGAAGAAAAGGCCAACACATGCACCGAGGCAATTGTTGACATGATAAAAATCCATGACAAAGTGTACAAGCACACGACAGACAAAGACTTCAAAAAGACGCAGTTCTACCACAGGAGCCCCCAACAGGTGCCCCTATCAAATGACTATGGCTTCTTCTGTCTAGCCTGGATGGTGTCCCTAGCCAATATTGATGTCAAAGTGTAGGGCATGTAGTACGAACAGTACTGCACACTACGAGGAGTATACGCAAGCATGCTTCTCGAGTCTGAGTGGGCCTCCACCAACAACAAGAACGAATAAAGAAAGCCCATTTATAGATCTCACTCAAATTTGACACCCTGAGACGTGCTGTAGGATAAGTTTGGGGGAGGGGTCATAAATGGGATAGAGAGGTACATTTACCATCTTTTTACCTCTCTAAATTTCTCAACCTTTCGAATTCAGAATCTAGCCCCCTCTCCTGCTAAATTTCCAAATTATAGTACTTTTTCCCTCCTAGAGATAAATAAATGAGCAACCTATATGTATATATATATATATATATACGAGTAAAATAAGAAACATATCAATACTACTCTATCTCATTCTTGGAATAAGACGTTGTATGTATGACAACCTTAACTCATGAAACCCTTAGAGACTTGAGAACTTCACCTAGCCATACTCCAGACCAACCACCATCACCTAAAGCTTTTGACCAGAATATCCTTATCTTCGTAGAGAGGGAAACATCTACCCTTTTCAAAGCATATCTAAAAAGAGGCTTGGCTGCCCAGAAAACCACTTAAAAATCCCTCCCACCCAAGAGTGAAAGGAAATGAAAAAATCCAAAAAGAAAGGAAAAATAATGAGAGTTGTGCCCAAAAGATGCCAAAAGTTTCCACACAGTCGGTGTATTGCAACACTCATGAATGCAGATATGTCATGCCCGTAAGTGGAATCTTGAAGACAAGCTTACACACCTCTAATCCTGAATGAAACTCACAAAACCACCTGATTTAAAGTCAGAAGCCCAAAAAGGGCAACATTGTCCTTATGAAAGTTGTGGGTGAGGAGTTCTGAGGGAAGTGGAAAAAACTTAAAGCCTTAAGCCTACCCGAACACATCAGCAAAGGGCCAACTGAAAATAAAGAAATGGTGAAAAGTCTACCCCTCAAAAAAGATATTGTATTAGTATGGTTATTTCCTAAGGAGAAGGGGTGATAAGTTGAGAAGGAGGAACCTTTTACAATTGAAGGCAATGGTGAGAAAATGAAGTTATGAAACTCTAGTTTAGAGGGAGGAATGAGACCTAAAGGTTAGAAAACATACCACAACAGTCTTGATGCAAGAATAAGATATTTTAATAATGTTATTTTCTATAATTTTGTCACATAGTTTTTTTTTCTCTCTCTAAGTTATCAAACCTACACTTAGCCTGAGGACAAGCTTGATTCTAAGTTTGGGGGAGTTGATAACACTTTATTTTATGTACTTTTTGTATATATTTCATACCTCTTTTAGTATATATTTTGTTAGATTTCCCCAAAATGTTACCATCTTTTTCACTAAAACCTCACTTACATGATTTTAGGTACATTTACAGCTGAAGTCACGGTCGTTACCTCGACCGTAACCCACTCATTCAACAACCACAGTCAGAGTACTCTAAGCCACTTTAAGATCGAGGTTGTCGTACATTGAAGTCAGACTGCGGTCATACTGAAGCCGGAATCACTACTAAACTGCAACCACAAAGGAGGTCGCAATCAGTACAAAGGCATGAATCAAGCCAGGGATCGTGGTGTATTTGGAGACCACAGACGCCAAGTCCGACCGCGACACAAAGAAGGTTGTAATCCATATGGGGTCATGATCCCTACAGACTGCGATCAAGCCAGACTATGATGAGCTTAGAGGCCACAGTCATTCTAAGCCCGCGATCCTTGCAGGCCTCGACCTAGTGAGAAGGCATCAACCTCGACCTCTCCAATGCGATGCACGAGTTGACCTCAACCGCGATCACTGGTAGACCGCGACCGAGTTCAACATCGATGAAAGAAGGAATAAAGTGCAGACCGCGACCACAGTTACACACCTCCCCCGACCCAGACCGCGACCGTGGTCTAGGATTAAGTTGGTGGAATGTTCCTATAAATAGGCCACCCACCCATCTTATCAAATCATTAAATTGTAGATCGGATCTCGAGGACCACAAAGTGTTGCTGCATCCCAGATTTATTCCATTTTGTCCCATCCACCAGTCTTAGATCTCTAAAGGTAGAAGATGAGGAGAGAGAAGACTTAAGACTCCTTCATTGAGAGAAGAAGATCATCCATGCCATCGACGTGCTAGATCCATATCTGAAGAAGTATCATGTTGTATCACATCTCTTCTATCCAGATCTATCATTTCTTTCCACTGTACTTCCCTCGTCACTTTGTGGATATTCATGTATCTATCTTTCTGTAACACCATTATGTTGTCTGCAAGCATGAGTGGCTAAATACCTTAACTTGGGTTGGGAGTAGCCACTAAGGCTCTCCCAATATGTATATTGTCTCTCTTTGCTGAATATATATATACTCTTATCAAGATTATCTTTGTATGCTTGTTTTAATGCTTCACTTGTATGCTTAGATACCATCTTGTGATGTTTGATAGTTGATATCTCAAGAGAGTAATATCACTTTTATCATGTGTTATGGAGTAGTATGAATGCGTGAGAGTGCTGGAATGCTAAAGCTTTAACCATATGTTATGCTATGCGGTTTATGTGTGGTCATCTCCAGAGAGAGGCTACCCTTGGACTTAGATCTATCCTCATCTTGAGAGATATAGAGTGGAAAAGATATTTTTTTTGGGTTGCTTGTAATCTTGGTGAGAGTATACTGTTGGGTTTTAGGGAGGCAGAGAAGGCAGCGGAAACAAAAAATTTCTTCTCCCCGAATCCAGTATAAAGGAATTGTGTCAACGTCTATACAATAGTAAGGATGGTTTGTAGAGACATACCTTGTCCCGAGGCTTGCTTGGTGACGTTACCTCACGGCTTGCACGGTCTTCACCTCCAGTCTTGGACGATGTCTGTGCAGCTCTTGGTCTCACCAGGACTGTCGGGATTGACAGCTGTCCTCTGAGTGGTAAAAATCTCCCGCCTCTGTACTAGTCCACACAGACCACCTGGAACTCTGATCGCCTTGTCGCACAAGGCACTGGAAGGAGTCATACCCTCTTGTCAGTGTACTAGTCACTGACACACTCTCCTACCACCAGTTACCTTTATGCAGTTGTCTTTCCCTTGCTATGCCTCCCTTATCAGGTAGCACCTGCTCGGGCTCTCCTGGTTACCACAACCAGAGAGAACGACAACTTTGTAGAGTAACTGGTGTTCTGAGTTGTTGTACTTGAGAAGCCCCCAATACCCCTATATATACAGGAGGGTCATGGGACAAGGTTCTCTACCACGGGCAATGCGAGACTAAAGTAGGAGTCAAAGGGTCCATAATTTCCACAAAACAACCAACTGCGTCAGCTGAACTGATCGTTTCAAGCATGAACAAATCGGTTGGGGACCTGAGTCGATCAGTTCACACCTGAACTGGTCAGTTGGGGCAGTTGAGACGATCAGTTCAAGTCTGAACCGGTCGGTTCACTCCCCAGATCAGTTCTCGATTGACTTTTTCTCTTTTGTTTCGAATTTATCCAAATACCAATCCTTGTTCCAATCAAATTGGACAAGTGAAACAAAGAGAAATTTCTCATCAATCTGACTTTCCCAACTTGCTCGTTTGGACCAGTTGAGTTGATCGGTTCACCCCTTGAACCAGTCATCTCAACTTGTCCTGAGCCGATCGGTTCATCACATGAGCCGATCGGTTCACCAACCTGAGCCGATCGGTTCATCATATGAGCCAATCAGTTGGGAGTGCAGACTGTGCAAAATCAGTCAATTGCAGTTTCAATCAATCCGATACTCTAATCAATCGGTCCAACACCTTGAAAACTATGATACAAAGCTATCAATTAATTGACTGTTTAATTGAACTACTAAATTCCTTTAGCAATCAATCTAAACATCATTTGTGGATAAACTCCTCTTCTAGATTAAATCCTATGTGTGTGACCCTATAGGCCCATTTCACGTTGGTAGTGAAAGTCCATAACACTTATGACTTCACAAGCAAAGAGCGGTGCCTAGTCACACACCAGTGCTACCCAAGTGAAAAGGAAAGTTGGAGAACAACTTTCAATCCTACAATCCGTGAATGGTGTTACAGCGAATGTATAATTCCTTTGTCACTGATATCATGAATGATCTCAAGGCATGGAACAGTCAACCTGTCAACGTTCATTCACTTTCTTGATCTCAGAGTAGATTGGAGGAGATATGTATGACACGAATATCACATACTGATTCACACATGTGTGCGCATGCCTATCTCAATCCTACTCATCAAGTGGACATGGATATCAAACTCCCTCAGAAGGATCAAATCCCATATCTATCACTCACCCCTCAAAAGCCCCATGTGTCAAAGCCACCCAATCATCACCTTTATAACAACCCTTGTTTCAAGACTATGTTTGATGATGTCAAAGTGTACCCAACGACATGTGTTGAGTGTAGTGATTTCAGGTCAAAGAATCACACTCACCACCATCACTGTGAGAACTGACTGTGACTACCATGTCATGGTTCCATGTGTCAAACTCATAGTGGGTCTGTACGGTACACTTGTTCTCTAACAAGTACCTATGTGTTTGGTTTGATATCTCCATATCATGATTAATGAGATTCTGTCATCAACCAACACCACAATCTAGTCTTGTGTGTCATTGTTGTCTATCTACCTTCCACAATGACATCTGACTAGGGACATAACAAGAATGTACAAACTCTTAGCATCCATATGATCTCATCGTTCAGGTCCTCAACCTGAAAGCATATGTCATTGAGTATTGTCATTCTCTAGACATTCAATCTGTTCTATCATTATCTCATATGACTGAACTAGCAAAATTGGAAGCTTGCCTTTGATGCTTATCAAATCAATCTTAATGTATCCCACCAATCATCCCATGATTGGGTCTCAGGGAATACATACCAATAGACTCCCACCTGCACTGTGAGCCAATCACCCTTGAATCATATTCATAGTGATCTTCAAACATGTCCCACATATTACTATGCTCTAGTTCTTACGTAGTGAGTTATGGCAACACCTTGCCAAAGTTGGTATTAACTACATGTCTCTCATCTCTTCGTTGTACGTAACACGTACGAGATGGAGTTGTCATAATATGTGATCTAGTATTCCTTTGCTAACCTTTAGACAGATTGCATGACCAAGCAATCCTAACTTGTCATCAATGACCGGAATAACTGTAAGTTCATCTCATGAACTTCCAGATCCATATAGTATCCACTAATGTTATCTAACACATGGATACTCGACTTTTCCTTTTAAATGACTTTATTGGAACATTTCCATTTATCCACAATCATTCACTTTTATATATCCTATATATATTTTGCGATTAATTTTCTGTCCTTTTCGGAAGTTCACATCAGTGTAACTCTTTACAGTGAACCCTTCCTTATTTCCATAGAACTAGTACTTCTCAAGTACTTATCAAGTTCTTATGGTATTCCAGTAACCCTTACTGGAACTAGACAGACATCCACTTGTCATGTCCCACATACAAGTTATCAGGATGAGCACATCATATTGTCATGTCCTACATACAAGATGAATGCCTTTTATTCTTGCCATGTCCATACATGAAAGATAATGGGATGATTACATACATGATAGATCCATATCTATTCTTAGTGTTCCCATTATTCATAAGAATTGGACACTTGGCCTTGGGATACTAACTCCATGTAACATGGACAAGTTTTCTCCCACTGAATCTGTGCATACTGAACCCTTTAGTATAGATTGCCAATGAATGCTTTCTCTTTTTAGGTCAAGAGATTTTCAAAAACTATCTCTATATATCTCTTTTTCCTATCACATAGGAAATGTCTCTATCTTCCTTAAAGATAATTTCCACAAAGGATTCCATTCTAGAACATCCCATTCGTCATCGACATGTGGAATGCAAATATGCTCCCTTAAATCACAGATCCCTTCTTTATCTTTGACATATCAGTCAAACCCTTTGACTATATTATCAAAGTAAAGATCACAATTCTGAGTTGCTTGTACTCAATCAATCACATTTATTAGTCCATTGTAACTTATAGACTTTATTTGCATTAATGGATTCATAAACCTTATAGGTTGTGTCACATACACATCATTGTTTTATTCCTCATAGGAATGCAGTTTTAGTATCCGTATGCCAAATCTCTCAGTCATTAAGTTGCAATCAACAAGCATCATCCTTCTCAAAATGTCATCATGTGTCTTAACGCTTAAGGCTCATTCACACTTATGGATTTCATCCTAATGGGTGCTACCATCAAGGTCATACCTTATGGTTCACATGGAAGTCATTTAGGATGTAATGGTCATAAACCATAACTCAAAATCTGGTTCCTCATATTCATCTAGATAGTTGACTCATCACATGACCAACTCATCACATAGATAATCGAGGTGTATCTGTCAAGGATATAAGAACTCACAACCCTTTGTGATTCTTAATGTCCTTTATTAGTGTAGGGTATTCTTTATTTAAGAAGATATTAGTTATTTGATAATCATCCTCTAACTCCTTAGAGTATGACTCCTTGTTGATTTAGACATCACCATGCCTTAATCATGAGTTTACTATGATACACATTCATAATCACTCATAAGTATCTCAAACAAAAAACATTTGGTCCAAGTATTTCATTCATTGATCTCATCAAGAATTAAAACTTAACCAAATTTGTACTTCATCTATGATATTCTTGAACACTTCAAGATATTCATATTGGTATTTCTCTAAACACTATTTGAATTACTAGCATTAACTCTAATAGGTATGTAAATACATCACATGTATTATACCTAATAGGATAATCATTCTCCCACTACCACTAGTGAAGATTGATTAATCACGTCTAAGAGATTCAAGTCTCTTACTAGTTCTCTAACTAATAGAGTCTAGCTTATCCATCATATGGAAACTAGAAATGAATTTCTCATGATTTATGCTAATATGATTGTTTGAGTTGTTAATTACTTTTAGGTATCATTTTATCTTATGCATAACAAGTACCACAAGATAAACAAGGCATTGCCACAAAGATTGAAACATCAACTTTATTAATTTCCATCTTTGTCATACACTATGCAAAAATCAAGGTGTTTCTATACATTGGAAAATATGAAATAGCAGTTCATAACTCTATTACACGCCTTCAAGTCTGAAAATAAACTAAAGTACTCCTATCTATGGCAACAACACTTGCTCCAATGATGGGTACTCCTTTCTTGGTCCTTTTGTAAAGGCCATCACTTCTTTGTAGATTTTACATATCATATATGTCAGATCTCCATCTTGGTATCATATACCTCATAATCGGTTCATTTCATGATACCTTAGGTGGATATATCCATCCCCTCCTTCTTCTTTTGTTCTTCTAGATATAGAGGGAAATTTCCTCATTCACCCTCCCATGTGGCTTGAGGCTGAAGACGACTTGGGTTATTGGCTTGCATCAGAATCATTCTTAGCTTTGCCCTTGCCCGTGCCCTTGGACCTGCCTTTATTTCTGTTGATCAACATCTCATACTTAGGCTTATCCTTCTTCATTTGTGCCTCGAGGTTGAAGACAGCTTGGATTATTGGCTAGCATCAGAACACTTCTTTGCTTTGCCCTTGTTCTTGCCTTTAAGACTTACCGTTCATTGATCACATCGAAGATTAGGGTTTGCCTTTCTTCATCTTTTCCTCTACTATCCTTAACATGTACAACAACTTTGTCAATGCTTGTCAAAGTTTTTCATGTTGTATTTCATCATGAACTTTATGATTCTCGCAACATTTGCAATATCATACCAATAGCCAACTTTTGACTCAGAGGGAATCCTTCTTAGTCAGGTTTTTCCACATACCCAATCACATTGAGTGTCTAAATACCTTACTGGATCTCCTTCTGTCATGACATACTAGGATAGTGTCTTGGAGACATCATATGTCTCATGTTGTCTCTGCAACTCATAGTTCAGAGAACACAACATTAAGCACTCCACATCAATGGCATCTTTGGTATGCTTCCATAAGCATCATTTAAGCCATTGGTGTGGTGGGATCGAGTTCATCTGGTTCTGGTATAAGTAGGACTTAGAGCTTTCACTCTTTGATTGAGAACACTTCTCAATGTCCTAACCAGTCATGGAATTATTCCCATTTAATTTGTCCATCTTAAGGACCGATCACAAATAAAGTGATTATTGTTGATTAACGATTTATTGTACAAAAGGAAATATATGCAATTTAGTCCAAAAACTCCTTTTTGACTTGATTGATTTGAAAAGGTTTTACGATATAATTAGGACTTTAATAAATTATCGCTTCCACTATTTTTGTTCAAATTGATAGCCCTCACCATCAATTCATATGATTGTTGCGTACAATCTTCTAGTGGGTCAAGATCCTGAAATACTCTGAGTCATGGACTAGCTAGGGCTGTCATTCACAACTTAGATCTTCCAGGTAGGAAACTTTTGCCAATTTCATCATATGCAACTCTTCAAAGATGTCATATGCAACTCCTTGCCATGATCACCTCTACGTGTCAAGGTGTTAGATCCTATCTAGGTCACCTTGTTATGTCCGACCCAAAGCCAACACGATGAATATGCACCTTGCTAGGGCAGACCCACATATCCATCCTTCACGCTTCCATGAGATAAACGGTGCACCACACTAGGGCATGACCACACCTGGCCGATCAAGCTTTTCACGTGTGTCGCATTTGGAAGGCATCTAAAACTTTAATATTTAATGACGAATTTGGTTTTATAGGTACATATACATATATAATCACCACAATATATAGTATGTATCATATACATGCTATATCCCATAGAAAACATGTGAAACGATAAAAGCGATGATTATGGCCATCCTAATGTGATTCCTCGAGCCAAGAGGAATCACAGTCATCTAGGTCCACATCACATGCAACCTGTACAAGATGAACTCTATGCTTTTCCGTTTTAGGTTTGATCAACTCATCTCCATGATTGATCGACTCGCCATCAGGCCAGTCAGTTGGGTGCCACCAGCTGATCGACTGGCGCCTCCAGCCGATCGGTTCACTGGTCATCGTGCATCTCCTCAGGTCACCACCCACTCATCTTGCTCCTCGAACTGGTCATCTAGAATTCCAACCGATTGATTCACACCTTGAACCGATCGTCTTAGTTGTCGTTAGGTTGTCCGCCCTTCTTTGACATAATAGAAAAAGTTCTATCCTATTTACATTTGAATTGGGAAACCTCGAGTTACATTCGGGGGGAACAAAGGTAGGAAAGAAATCTTGAGTTATCTCGAGTTACATCATGAATAAGAGATAGAGAATCGGTGCGCAGACCGAGATGCAAGCAACCACATTCAACCATTTATAGACATAGGGTTTATTGGCCATAATCACGCTATACATCCACCATAAAACTTGTTTAAGGGTAATGTGTATCAAGTGCATTCATATTACATATCATATATGTATATTGGGATTTGTGGATTTAGGATTGGACATGCATAAAGCCAATTTTATTCGCATCGTATGCAATAAATAAAGGCGACAAACCAAAATTGATCACATCGATAATCCTAAAGTATAGAGCAGTTGACGTGGCTCTGATACCACTGTTGGGTTTTAGGGAGGCAGAGAAGGCAACGGAAACAAAAATTTTCTTCTCCCCGAACCCAGTATAAAGGAATCGCGTCAACGTCTATACAATAGGAAGGATGGTTTGTAGAGACATACCTTGTCCTGAGGCTTGCTCGGCGACGTTACCTCGTGGCTTGCACAGTCTTCACCTCCGATCTTGGACGGTGTCTGTGCAGCTCCTAGTCTCACCGGGACAGTCAGGATTGACATATGTCCTCCGAGCGGCAGAAATCTCCCACCTCTATAGTAGTCCACATGGACTACTTGGAACTCTGATTGCCTTGTCGCACAAGGCACTGGAAGGAGTCGTACCCTCCTGTCAGCATACTAGTCACCGACACACTCTCCTACCACTAGTTGCCTTTCTGCATTTGTCTTTCCCTTGTTGTGCCTCCCTTATCGGGTAGCACTTGCTCGGGCTCTCCTGGTTACCACAACCAGAGAGAACGACAACTTTGTAGAGAAACTCGTGTTCTGAGTTGTTGTACTTGAGAAGCCCCCAATACCCCTATATATAGGAGGGTCATGGGATAGGGTTCTCTACCCCGGGCAATGCGGGACTAAAGAAAGAGTAGAAGGGTCCAAAATTTCCACAAAATAACCAATTGTGCCAGCTGAACTGATAGTTTCAAGCATGAACCGATCGATTGGGAACCTGAGCCGATCGGTTCACACCTGAACCGGTCGGTTGGGGTAGTTGAGCTGATCAGTTCAAGTCTGAACCAGTCGGTTCACTTCCCAGATCAGTTCCCGATTGACTTTTCCTCTTTTGTTTTGAATTGATCCAAATACAAATCCTTGTTCCAATCAAATTGGACAAGTGAAACGAAGAGAAATTTTTCATCAATCAGACTTTCCCAACTTGCTCGTTTGGACCAGTTGAGCTGATCAGTTCAACCCTTGAACCGGTCATCTCAACGTGTCCTGAGTCGATCGGTTCATCACATGAGCTGATCGGTTCACCAACCTGAGCCGATCGGTTCATCATATGAGTCGATCGGTTGGGAGTGCAGACTGCACAAAATCAGTCAATATGATACTCTAATCAATAGGTCCAACACCTTGAACACTATGATATTGAGTTATCAATTAATTGAGTGTTTAATTGAACTACTAAACTCCGTTAGCAATCAATCTAAACATCGTTTGTGGATAAAATCCTCTTCCAGATTAAATCCTATGTGTGTGACCCTACAGGTCCATTTCACGTTGGTAGTGAAAGTCCATAACACGTATGACTTCACAAGAAAAGAGCAGTGCCTAGTCACACATCAATGCTACCCAAGTGAAAAGGAAAGTTGGAGAACAACTTTCAATCCTACAATCTGTGAATGGTGTTACAGCGAATGTATAATTCCTTTGTCATTGATATCCCGAATGAACTCAAGGCATGGAACATTCATCCTATCAACGTTCATTCACTTTCTTGATCTCAGAGTAGATTGGAGGAGATATGTATGACATCAATATCACATACTCTTTCACACATGTGTGTGCACACCTACCTCAATCCTACACATCAAGTGGCCATGGATAGCAAACTCCCTCAGGAGGGACAAATCCCATATCTATCACTCACCCCTCAAAATCCCCTTGTGTCAAAGCCACCAAATCATCACCTTCATAACAACCCATGTTTTAGGACTGTGTTTGATGATGTCAAAGTGTACCTAACGACATGTGTTGAGTGTAGTGATTTCATGTCAAAGAATCACACTCACCACCATCACTGTGAGAACTGACTGTGACTACCATGTCATGGTTCCATGTGTCAAACTCACGGTGGGTCTGTCTGGTACACTTGTTTTCTAACAAGTACCTATGTGTTTGGTTTGATATCTCCATATCATGACTAATGAGATTCTATCATCAACCAACACCACAATCTAGTCTTGTGTGTAATTGTTGTCTATCTACCTTCAACAATGACACCCGACAAGGGACATAACAAGAATGTACAAACTCTTAGCATTCGTATGATCTCATCGTTCAGGTCCTCAACCTGAAAGCATACGTCATTGAGTATTGTCATTCTCTAGACATTCAATCTGTTCTATCATTATCTCATATGACTGAACCAGAAAGAATTGGAAGCTTTCCTTTGATGCTTATCAAATCAATCTTAATGTATCCCACCAATCATCGAGATATATTGAGTATGTGGTTCCTTCTTTTCTAGATGTCCATCTTTTCGATTAACTGCATATTTTCTTTTGGTGCCTTCTTTTCTAGATGTCCATCTTTTCGATTAACTGCAATTTAACCTAAAATAGCATGAAACAAAAATGCAGTCAGTATATCGAGATATATTGAGTATGTGGTGGAAATAAAATATACAAAATTCAGTGTACCAACATAATCATTCATAGAAGCAATAATCATTACAAAATTAAACATGCATTTTATTTTCTAACTTCTTGATCCTTATCTTTTCACTCTCTTTGGTGTGCCCTCTATTTAGGGGATCCTCTTTATGAGGAACCCTCTCTTTAGTGTTTAGTCCCCACAGTGGACTCTCAGAACCTTCATTTTTGGGCTTCATTTGTGGTGACCTTCCTTTCTGGGCTTGATCACCAGTCATTCCCATAATGACATCTTTCACCCCGTGCTCTTTAACTCACCAGAGATATTTATTTTGGGTTCAAAGAAGTTATATGTATATATGATAATACACATAGGGGCCTTATATATTGCAAGAAGTAACTAAACAATCAAGCAATTTAATTGTTAACCATTCAAAAAACATGGGATAGCATGGAAGTTGATACGACAAGTATTCTTAGGAATAACCACGTACCTATCCTCAGAGATGACTTCACTTCAAGGAAATCAAGAGTACTGCAACAAATCAAGCAATCTTCCTGTAATTAATGTATAACACCTACGAATTATATTGTGTTCACAAAATATCCATTAAGACTGACTTGGGTTCTAAGTTAGGGTTTTGGGGTCAAATTGGGTTGTAACTCTTCCAAAACCCTAATTATCATATTTTAATAGTTTTCATTTTAGATAACTCTAATTTTGGCAACAAATGAACTTTTAACGTAGATTAGATCCAAGATGCTCTTTTTGTCAAATTAACTCAGACTTTATATAGTAAGACTAATTAATCAAGTTATGACCATCAAATCCATGAAATTAGGGATTTTATATATCAAACATTACAAAAGTTTGCATCTTTAGGTTCTTTTAGAATTTGAGTGGTAGAAAGACTATGGAAGCAATTTTATTGGATTCTTTATATATTTTGGATGAAAATTATATTTTTGTCACAATATTTTGATGTAACATTTGATTACTAGATTTTTTGCAAAATAAATTATTTTGGACCAATAGGGGCTCACCACCTTGGCAACTAACCGGATTTCAATTGCGACATGGGGTCGGGGTTGAGCCAATAGACTCACGCCATGGTGGCACCCACACCCGCATGGCATGGTGAAGAAAAAGGGGGAAAAGTCCAGATTTCCCTTACCTTAATACAGAGGTTTGAGGGTCCAAGTCATCTTTTTTCCTGGTCTCTATCTTCAACCTTTGCACACCTCCTCCTTCACGACCATCATTCTTAGGTGAGTTAATCGGGAGTTGACTTTGTGTGTTTGTGGTTCTGAGTAGTAGGAAAGTGTGTGTTTCTCTTTGCTTCACCTTGATGAACTTGACTGTAGCCTTAAATTGGCCTAAGGAGGCAAGGACAGTGTTACACCCACATCCCACGATTACCACCAATCATTAGATTAGGGAATAAGTTGAGGATTATACTTAATACAAAGTTCACTCCCAACTTTTTCTTTGTTTTCAAACTCTTTGTTTTCTCACATTCAATCACATAAACAAACTTTACAAGAGAATTAAACTTTGATTACTCTAATATGATCTCAACATTAATGATACACATCCATACATTCATTATGTTTCTCACACTTCCTTGTACATACAACATGATAACTATATATATACTCTATTATCAAGGAAACAAAGTTACACATTATCATTTACAATTCTCTGGCAACTGTTTACAAAGACCTAGAGTGACAGGTAATGTCATACTTAACTCATGGGGTAGATCTACTCTGATGCATTGACATCTTCTGTCCACAAGTTATACCTAAAAAGTTTGAGTAGAGGGGTGAGCCTACTCTCTTAGTGAATGAGTACTTCATAGAAACAGTTTAAAGCACTTATATAATTACAGATATATTGTCAAGAAACTAAAATCAATTATAATAGTAGTAATCTTTAAAGAGTCGAATCATTCACAATCATAAGCATGGCCAGATAATCTAGATATCGACAAGAGTGAATCAATATATGAACAAGCTTGATTGATCATAAATAGAACAAATAAAGAGTCTAATCATTCACAATCATAAGCATGGTAGGATAATCTAGATATCTACAAGAGTGAATCAATATATGAACAAGCTAGATTGATCATAAAGAGAACTAATAATTCAGAAACCTACAAAGAATAATTGAATAACTCCACACACTTGTTTAACCTCTCATTCATCGTATTATGCCCTGAACCCACATGAGGTGTACCACAACATGTAAAAGAATAGCAGCAAGCTATGATCTCACTGTACAAGGCTTAGAAGCATGCCCGATTTCCTAAGCCTATCTCTCGAGTAAGACCCCGTCTGTAGTGGGCATCGACACGTCTACCTCTCGGCGGCTAATGGGAGCGACTGAATATCTCAAACTCCACCTCTAAACCTAGGTACTCAGGTTGTGAGTCAAATACCTCATGCTTATTATGCATCAGTGGACCTACTGATCACTACAACATGTAACATAAATACCACCGAGTTGGTTTTGGGTACCACACAACTATAAGGAGTCTTTCCTACTAGTCAAGACCCCCACACCCTACTGGTGCACTCTGACTTACCTCGATTCGGACTACCTCCAGTCAGGAAACTATTTCCTCCCCACATCATAGGCCTCATCCTATGAGGATTCTACATTGTTTAGGGAATCTAAATGTCTAATTCACTCTTTAAATTCACTATTCAATCATCACATCAACATATCTTAGTTTATCTTTGTAAACCGTTCTTTTCATAAACCATATGATAACATTTACCATAACTAAACTGTTAAGCATAACCACATCTCATACTGAGAAACATTGATGTCACAATACTTGATTCATTGAAAACCCTATCCTTATGGTTTCATTTACCTCATTCACTTATCACATGACTCGCATAATGATTTAATGTGTCATATGCATTCACTGAATAAATATTGCTTTCAACAAGTCATATACAATCAACATATGTATTAAATCTTAGAATTGAGCTAAATTAGGTTTTCCATTCCATTCATTGAGATATCATGAATCAATAATTACATTTAATAAATAAACTCTATGATTTCAAGAAAAGTACTTCAAATGGATTTCACAATATATATTCACAAATTTGCAACTTTCCACTCATCTAGGGTTTCACCATCTTTACTGAGATATCAATCAAACACTATTCACATCACATGAAATCCAAGATAGTATCTGACATATATGTACTACGCATTGAGATAAACAATCATTCATAATCAGTGAGATTCAGATAGACAAATTTCTCTATCTAATTATACAACAATTTCAGTCATAACTGAAAACCCTAAATTTTAGTTTACTCTTATAACCTCTGCAAATACTTGAAGAATTCTCATTAAGATGGATTGTATCAATTTATAAAATGATTTTATCATCTGAAATTTTTCAAAATAGAGGAGGAATCCATTTCATATCATTTTGCAAAAGCTAGATCAAAAAGGCAATTTAGGGTTTGTACTCACATACTAAGCAATTGAAGATTTAACTAATTTTCATGCAATCTACTATTTAAAGGAAGTATCCACTCACCCTAAGGTGTGAAAACACCTTTAAAACATAGCCCATCTCTAAAAATCTCAAATTCATATCAAAACCCTAGCAAATCACCATATTCTTCTTCCTTTCAACTCGGAAACCTTAGAAATGAGTGATTATGAAAAAAGAGTGAGAAAATAGGATGATTTGATACAACTTTGAATCAAATAAGAGGAGGGACGAAATCTTGACATGTGAGAGAATATTCACCATGAAAGGCGATGCAAAGAAGCTAAACTTACTTGATTACATCATATCTCAGATAGAGAAACCCTAGATCAGCAATTCCACCTCTTTCTCCTTTCAAATCCTAACTCTTCCTCTCTCTCTAGGATTTTGTATCTTCGGAATGAATCACAAATTATGAGAGGTCCTAGTGTGTTAGGTTTACCATATAGAGCAATTGAGCTTCTTGGGTCAATTTCACATTGACCCCTCACTATACTTTCTCTTATTTTAGCAGATTTTACTGTTATAAAAAAGTTATTGTAATTCATTTATTTTAGAGGTAAAACATCCTCCAAAAATTATGAAATTTATTATGATGTTTGAAATTTAGTTTCATAGCTTCATTATAAATTTTAGATCATTCAAAATTACCAATTAATAATGAGAACGCTATACTTCTAAATAGCATTGTGTCAACATTTCGGTCGAAGTATAGTTCGAATGAGAACCACATTCAAAGAACATCCAAATCTTCTGAAACTTTTCTCCAAAATGCATTATTGAGTTATCCAAAATATATAAAAAATTCAACTAAATACCGAATACGTAGAAAATATGAAAGATCATTTACCACACTTCTATCCTGATCAAATTCCATCTTTATGTACTATCAAAACCTTAATTTTTTGCCAAACCCTAATTCTTCAAACTACATAATTAGAGTTTCTTATTGGGTTTGAAACATCACAATTGAGACACTATCATTAATAAAGTCTTAACAATGCGAAATCTAATCAAGCATGTAATCATTCAGGTAAACCCTAGTTTACCAATTAAGCACTAATGTGATCATAACAGACAGGAGGAAAATCTCGACCTATGATGGAGCATACTGAGGAGAAAGGAAGAGAGAAGTAGAGCATTGCTATATAATTGGAGGCAATGGGATTTCTTTACAAAGCCTAGGGATTTGTAGAGAAGTTTGGACAGAACTTATCACTTTATATAGTTTTATCTACATGGGACTTGCCGACTCATGGGTCTGTCTTCCCAGTGAATTGGGGAAAGACTTGATTCTTTTTTAGACAAGGTCATCTACGGGTGGTTGCACTCAGAATCACCTCCCAAACTTGACAAAGAAGAAATAAAGAGAAGAGGTGATCGGGGGAGAGAGAACCAAACACGACAAGGTTTCATTTCCTATTCATGAACTTTCCCAATCGTCTCAAGCTAGAGTATGACATATCATTTCCAAATTCATGATATGATGGTTAGGAACCCATGCTATATTATTATAGAGATGCCCTTATATTCTTAATCTTTTATAGTCATGACATTTAATACATTGATCAATAATCCATTTCACTTTAGAAAAAGTTAATTAACTCATATCTCTCTCCTTTTTTATCAAAATAATCCCAAATTTGAAAGGAAGGCTATTAATAATTAAAACTTGATTTGGGCAATGTTTGGGGACAAGAGACAAAAGTTAACTACCTTTTTATTTATCTCTAAATATTTCTCTATTTGAATTGTTTAAGACATCAATTAACTTCTTATTCCATCCAAACTTGGCAATAATTCTTATTTCAATATATATTCTCACTGAGTGAAATATAGGGCCGAATAACACTTATTAGTTTCCTTCAACTTGATTTTCATGAGATTTTTAAAACAAGTTTCTTATTTAAATACCAATTTTCCATTACTTTTAGAATTCATTTATTATTGGACTTTTCACTCTTTCTTTAGCCAATAATTACAATGGATTATTGAAAATAGTAAAACACATAAAATTCCTCTCGTATGGAGAATTTGCATTCTCAAACCAAAACTTTGAAACAAGACATAAAAATAACAAGCTTTATAACATGTCCATAAAATTCATTATTTGTATTCAAATATATGTATAAAGACATTAAAAAATATAGGCTACAATAGCCCTCTTCAGGCTTTCTTATATAGTATAGATGAGTCTCCTTATACCATATATAAGTTTAAAAATTAAAAGTCAAAATTTTAGTTTACACCAGAAAAATGGAATTTTAATTTAAAAAGTAATGGATAAAATTACATTTAGCTCCCTCTGTGGGTTTTCTTATATATTATATAGATGAGTCTCCTTATACCATAGATAATTTTAATAAGAACTAATAAAGAAGATGAAATAGATATGTACAATATGTATATTAATTGGTCTTCTCATAAACATAGGAACATGGTTGTAATTCTAAAAAATAATGGAGTAATTACAATCAACCTCCTCTATGCACTTTCTTATATAGTATATATGACTGTCTTTTTGCAACACATAATTTTATGAAAGAAAAGACCCGTTCATAATTTCAAAAAATACTGGAGAAAATTCCATATATATCCCTTCTCGAGCTTTCTTATATAGTATAAATGAGTCTTCTTATGCCATATATAATTTTAAAAAGAAAAGACACAATGCACCAGTTTGTAATTTTATAAAATAATGGAGAAAATTGCATTCAACCCCCTCCATAAACTCTCTTATATAGTATAGATGAGTCTCCTTATACCATATATAGTTTTAAATAGAAAAGACAAAATTTTAGTGTACACACACATGGACTGGTTTGTAATTTCAAAAAAGAATGGAGAAAACTAAATTCAACCCCCTCCTCGAGCTCTCTTAGAATAGATGAGTCTCCTTATACCATATATAATTTTAAAAATAAAAGACAAAAGTGTATTGTACACACACTTGGAATAATTTGTAATCTCAAAAACTAATGGATAAATTACATTCAACCCCCTCTTGGGCTTTCTTATATAGTATATATGAGCCTCCTTATACCGTATATAATTTTAAAAATAAAAGACAAAAGTTTAGTGTACACACATAGGGATTGATTTGTAATTTAAAAATAATGAAGAAAATTGCAGTTAGTCCCCTTCGTGGGCTTTCTTATATAGTATATAGATGAGTCTTCTTATACCATATATAATTTTTAAAATTAAAGACAAAAGTTTGGTGTACACACACATGGACAAGTTTGTAATTTGAGAAAGTAATGGAAAAGATTACATTCAGCCACCTCCACTGGCTTTCTTATATATTATAGATGAGTCTCTAAAAACCATATATAAAAAAGTAAATATAGAAGTTTAATGTATACACACAAGGACTGGCTTGTAATTTTAAAAAATAACTAAGAATATTACATTTGGCCCCCTTTATATATATATATATATATATATATATATATATATATATATATATATATATATATATATATATATATATATATGAACTCCTTATGCCATATATAATTTAATTAGAAACAAAAAAAGTTTATTGTATGCACATAGGGACCAAATATAATTTCAAAATATAATGAGAAAATGACTTTCATTCCCATATGTAGGATTTCTTGTATAGTATAGAGGAGTCTCCTTATACTATATATAAATTTAAAAATAAAAGACAAAAGTTTAGTGTACACACACCGAGGCTAGTTTGTAAATTTAAAAAATATTGTTGAAAATTACATTCATCCCCCTTCACAAGCTTTTCTATATAGTTTAAATGAGTCTCCATATACCATATATAATTTTAAAAAGAAAAAAAAGTTCAACGTACAGACACTAACATATTTGTAATCTCAAAAAATAATGGAGAAAATTACATCCAACCCCCTACGTAGTCTTTCTTATGTAATATAGATGAGTCTCCTAATATCATATATAATTCTTAAAAAGAAGCTGAAGCTTTAGTGTACACACTAGTTTGTAATTTGAAAAAATGATGTAGAAAATTACATTCGCCCCCCTACACATGCTTTCTTATATAGTATAGATTAGTATCCTTATACCATATATAATTTAAAAAAGAGAACATAAAAGTTTAGTGTTCACACAGAGCAATTTGTAATTTCAAAAAGTAATGGAGAAAATTGCATTCAACTCCCTCCTTGGGTTTTCTTATATAGTATAGATGATTCTCCATATACCATATATAACTTTAAAAAGAAAAGATAAAAGTTTAGTGTACGTAAATAGGGACCAATTTGTAATTTCTTAAAATAATGGAAAAAATTGCATTGAGCTCCTTCTTCATGCTTTTATATGTAATATAGATGATTCTCCTTATACAATATATAAATTCAGAAAAAAAGACATAAGTTTAGTGTACACACATAGACTAGTTTCTAATTTCAAATAATAATGTAGAAAATTTTTTTCACCTCCTACATTGGCTTTTTTATATAATATTGATGATTCTTTTTTATCGATGTTATATAGTATATATGATTTTCCTTATGCCATATATAATTTTAAAAAGAAAAGACAAAAGGTAATTGTATATACACAATGTCTAATTTGTCATTTAAAAAAATAATGGAGAAAATTACATTCAACCTATCTGTGGGGTTTATTATATAGTATAGATGAGTATCACTATAACATATATAATTTTAAAAATAAAATAAAAAAGTTTAGTGTATGCACATATGGATTGACTTGTGATTTTAAAAATATTTGAGAATTTTGAATGTATCCCCCTCCGTAAACTTTCTTATAAGTATAGATAAGTGACCATTGTAGCTTCAAAATTTTGATTGTATTCATCGTCATGGGTCATCGCTAATGACTCATCACTAAAATTTCTCTCAATAAGAAATGAGCACTTAGTGGAGTTTGTCCACTGCCCTAGAGAGCATGGGTAGTTGTGCATTTGACAACATGGTTAATAGAAATAGTCCTTGATCGTCTATCTTTTTCCGAAGAATCACCACTGCTTTATCAAACAAAATAGCGCACATACATATTTTTTGTCATAGAAAATCATTTTGGGAAAAAGTAAAAAGTGGTTTTGGTTCATTACGTAAGAAAGTAAATGAAGGGCATGGAAATTTTACACAAGGATCTATTCTCTTGCATAAGAAACTATGTCTATAAAATAAATAAAAATAGTTAGGTACCTCAACAAATAAAAAGATGAACTTAAGAATTAAACTATTTGAAGCTAAGTCAATTCGCAAAAAGATGGGATAGATGTGACTGGAATAGTAGCACATATTCATTGTTCCTTTTGGTAATAATTGATGTTATTTTAAATTGCATATCGAATTATCATAGCATCTAAACCTTGATGTAGAAATTAGATAGAATTATAAAAGCAAATTTATCATTCATTTATCAACACGAAATGCATATTTGAGAAACATACATATTTTAAGATTCCATTCGATAAGAGATTTGAAATGAACGAAACCATGTGAATATTGAACTAAAATCAATAAACAATACATTTATAAGATAATAACTATCAAGTTACATGTGACATTATAAAGACACAAAACATTCACAAATTGATTGATTCTATTTTAGAAATTACACACACATATATAAGGTATATATTTATGGCCACTCATTTAGAATATAATAATAATCTACTTGATGTCCACTATGGGAAAAAAGATGGATGCTTGGATTGCAATTTAAAGATTTGCAATGACAAATAATGTAATAAGGTTGACAATTTAGTTTTTGAATTGTGAATTACAATTCTGGAAGGGTCAAGGTCACTTTCTTTAAGTGTCATCTCCAAAAGACAAATGCAACACCTTGTCACTACATATAGAGATCATTTCCTTGTCATTATTTCCTCTAACAAGTTGGAACCATTATCACTAGATCACTAGAGCATACTTCAGGGTACGAAGTCAATGACTCTTCATTTGAGTTAAAAGTGAAGTTGGATTCATGTACAAATTTCATACAAAACTAGGTAAGAATTTATTTGGTTATGATAGTATGTACAAGAAAATGTTATTTAGTGGTTAGATATAACGAACTACATACATAAAATGTTTTTCACATGGAAATACAATTGATTATATAAAGGGGATATCAAAATATGATTCATATATGATATTTTTTGTAACCGACTCCTGTCTACCAAATATGGAAGTGTTTATGACTAGGAATGTCACCCTATTCTCCAAATCTATGAGAGGTAACTTGCAAAATAGTGGTGTATCACCCTCACCAACTCTTAACCCAATGCAACCACATACTAAAAATAAATAATCACTTTCAAAGGGAATTATTCTATTTGCAATAGGCTTGAACCTTAAATAGGAAGCCTAGCACATGTGTCACATACCAAAACCCCATGGAAACACCATAGAGTTAGTATTTAGGATATCCCCCAAAAGGTGTAATAGGTGTTGTTGAATGAAACTAAGCATTCAAACAACTCCTTAGCTAACTCATTTATGAAAAATTGTAATGGATTCAATAGAATTATGCTCTATGACTCTGATGTGAGCATAGTGAGAAATTTTCTATTCCTATTTCTTTTTAACTAATGGAAATGTTATATTTTTACAAGGATGTCTATTGGATGAACTAACTGATTAGATATACAATTTTGCTTGTTTGGTTAATTTGAAAGGCATGTGTTATGCTTAAGTTCATTAAGTAGTCATTGGTTTTACTTATCCATATTGTCAGATCTATAATAAAATTGTGTTATGAACATTTAGATTCAATTATGTTTTCCATGCCATCCACATGCCCGCTACCATTAGTTCAGCTTCGTGTGTTGGCCTATCCACCAGAGCTGTTGTCAAGGATGAGACAATGTCCTCATCCCTCACGTCATGCGCCCACGTGTGAACTTCCCTCGACGTCTGCTCCCATACCTCCCCCGCACAAAGCATGTGAGGGATCGTCTCCTTCTCCGCCCCACAAAGCATGCACGTACCGTCCTCCATACAGTATCTGTCAAAGAGACGCCCCCTTGTCGCTAGACTCCCCGTGCTTTCCCGCCAAAGAAAATGCACTATCTTTGGGCTCCATTTGTCGTGCCATATATGTTTCCATAGTGTGTCCCCCTGCTGTTGTACAAACCTTCTCGCCTCATCCTTCCCTAGCAGTCCCATCCAGTAAGCAGAACGCACGGTGAACTCCCCGTCCTTTGAAGGCCACCACATCAAAGTATCCTCGGGGTTCCTCATGATGCGGTGTATGGCAAGGATTCTTTTTACGTAGCTCGCTCGAAAACACTCGCTGATTTTCCCTACATCCCATTGAGAGCCATCTTCCGTCATAAGATCCCTGACTGTTGTAATGTCTAGTCCATCCTCCCTTTTGAAATGTGTAAGCGTTTCCCCCTCATTTGGCAGCCATCTATCATCCCAGATATTCACCTGCGCTCCATCTCCCACCCGCCATTGCATTCCTTCTTGTAGCAGTGCCTTTGCTCCTCACAGACTCCTCCACGAAAAACTAGGATTGTGTCCCCTTCTTGCTTCCCATATGGTCGTCCATGGAAAATACCTTGCTTTGAGAACTCAAGCCACAAGAGAGTCCTGTGAATTTGCTAGCCGCCACAATTGCCTTGCCAGGAGAGCTTGGTTAAAGGTATAGAGATCCCTAAAACCAAGACCCCCTTGTCTCTTTGGTCTGCACATGTTCACCCAACTCATCCATGATATTTTCCTTTCTTTGTCTTTTGCTCCCCACTAGAATCTCGTGATCATCCACTGGATCTCTTCTATAGTACCCGCCGGTAACTAGAATATGCTCATGACATACGTGGGGATTTCTTGGGCTACCGCTTTGATGAGGACTTCCTTCCCTATTTTGACAGAAGCTTTTCCAACCACCCGTGGAGCTTCCTGCAAACTTTGTCTTTGATATAGCTGAACACCTACTTTTTTGATCTACCCACCGCTGTCGGGAGGCCCAAGTAACTAGCATGCATGTCTACAACTCTCACCCCAAGGAGATATCTCAATTCCTCCTGCCTGTCTGCCATAATCCCCTTGCTGAAGACAACCTCCGTCTTAGAGAAAATTATCTTTTGACCTGATGCCTGTTCATATTGGCTGACAATTTCAGCTATCTTCAGACATTCGGCGGTGTTGGCTCTAGCAAAGAGTAGGCTATCATCTGTGAAAAAAAGGTGTGAGATAGATGGCGCCCCCCTACTTGGCTTGATGCCATGCAGGAGGTTTTCACGTGTAGCTATAGAAATCAAAGATGAAAATTCTTCCGCACATAAAATGAAAAGGTAGGGTGAAAGAGGGTCTCCCTGGCGAAGTCCGCGTGTAGGCACTGTGCTTTGGGTCTTATCTCCATTGATGGCTAACGCGTGTTTGACGGATGTTATTTATTCTTGAATCTTAATCCTCCATTTCAGCCCAAACCCCAATCTCTCCATAGTGGCATCAAGAAATCACCACTCAACTCTGTCATACGCTTTAGACATGTCCAACTTCAACGCAAGGCTGCCATTTTTCCTTCTCTTATCTCTCTTCATAGAATGAAAAACTTCATAAGAAATGAGGGCATTGTCTGTGATCAGTCTTCCTTGTACAAAGGCACTTTGATTCTCGGACACAATGATGTCCATAAGGGGCTTCAGCCTATTCTCCATTACTTTGGAAGCAATCTTGTATACCACATTGTATAGACTAATCGGGCAGAACTCCCCTATTGACTTCGGCATGTCCATCTTTGGAATAAGCACAATAAGGGTGTCATTTACCTCCCCTATTTCTTTCTCCCCCTTCCACCACCCTTTGATGTAGCTCGCCACATCCTTCGCAACAATCCCCCAATAATTTTGGTAGAACATGGCCTTCATACCATCTGGCCCTGGTGCCTTGTTTGGATGCATTTGTTTTAGAGCTGTCCGTATCTCCTCATCCTCTATATCCCTCTCCAGGACCTCCTTTTGGGCCTCTCCTACCATTTCCCACAGCCCCCTTAGTGCCTCCTCGAAACCCGTAGGATTGTTAGAAAGAAACAGCTGCTCAAAATATTTGATGATGATTGTTTTAATGTCCTCCTCCTGTGTTTTCAGGTCCCCATGATATTCCAAGGCAATGAGGTGGGCAGCGGCTACCTTCTACATGGGGCGTTGACGATGGTGAGGCAGGATGGCAAGGGGAGCAAGAAGAGGAGGGGAGGTGAAGGACGACGGGTGACTTCGCATGGCATCCGACGTAGGGATGACGGAGGGCAGCAGGATGGGGGGGGGCGATGACGGCGTCCAGCAGCCAATGCAGGTTCTGGATTGGCGGGATAGGAGCGGTGAACGTTACCCTGACGATCAGCAGACCGGTGGAGAGTCATGCATCGCGGGTCAGGTGGAAGGCGAGGTGAATAACGGGCAGCTGCCGGCCGTGAGCTGTAGGTGGAGGAAACCTGTGCATGGGAAAATAAAAATTAACGTGGATGGCTTGGTAGGTGAGGACGAAGGAACGGGAACGGGTCTGGCTGCTAGGGATGAAACCGGATGATTGGTGGGTATAGCGGGGAAGAAAGTCACCCGAGGAATGGGAGTAGCCATCACTGAAATGCTAGCAGTGAGAGCAGCACTCGTATGGGCAAAGGAAGCAGGATACGACATCATAGAGGTCGAGACGGACTCAATGGAAGAAGTTCAAGCATGCACATCTATGAAGCAATGACGGGACTACCTAGGAGAAATTACTGAAGACTTCAAAGCGCTGCGAGATCAGTTTTCTTCTTGTAGTTTTGCTTATGTCAATCATAGGTGTAATAGGGTTGCCCATGAGGTAGCCAATCTAGCACGTAGAGGTCTAGTAGCTAGTTTTTCATACACACACTCTTTTCCTTCAAACTTGTTATATCTTGTAAACCTTGATTTATCTAGCTAATGGTTTTTGTGTCGGGGAGCCCACCTTGGGTTTCCCGTCCCACCCTAAAAAAAAAAGATTCAATTATGTTCATTACTAACAAAGCAAGTTATGATGTTTGCTTTCAAAACCCTAATTCATCATATATATGGTTATTCACTTTAGAAACCCTAATTATTCACCATTATTATCATGATATCTTGGATTACTATCATCTTCGACAATATTATATTATTTGATAAAATAATCATTTTCCATATATTCAACCTCTCTATACTAAGATTTAGGGGTTCCTTATTTTAATTGCTTCATATTCATGTATTTACCACACTCTTAGAATTATGATTAGATTATAGCTTTCAAACCATTTTACTTGCACACTACTCATTTTTCTGATCAATTTGGTATATAATTTGTCTATGTTTAGATTATCCCAACATTTTTTATGCACTTACAAGAGTTTACCTTGATTAGATGAATGTGGGACATTGATCAATTAACAAGATACTAAGCTGCTCCTGATCCTTGACTCATTTTCTGGCCCACCACTTCTGGACCTAGCTGCCAAATGGGATCTGGTACAGTCTAGCACGAACTGAAGCAGGCTTAGGGGTATAGGGACCATGTCCCCACTTCCTCGTGCATCCCCATTCTGTGCTTTCTATCCATGGTGTGACACGAGCACGTAGAGGGTGTTATACACCCCACCATCTCACACCACCTCCACTTTAGCTCTACCAACAACCTTCACTATCATAGCGACCCAGACATTATCTCCATTTTTGTTGTAGAGCTGCCATCTTCTGTTCCTCCTGTTGGATCTCCTTCCTCTAGAAGACCATGTGTTGTTTACAAGGGGTGAACGAGGAGGCATCATAGATCATTGGAGGCATTTGTTCTTTTATTACTAGTCTAAGGATGTGTGTGGTAGTCATAGGTATAAGAGTGTCGATGTCTACTTCTCAATGTGCTACTAGCCAACACAAAAGTAGACGGGTGTAAATATGAATGACTTGGTATTATCCATCGTTCTTAAGTAAAATCAATGACTACTTAAAGAACTTAAGCATAACCCATGCCTTCCACACTTAACAAAAATAGTAAAATTGTATATCTTATTAGTTAGTTCATCAAATCCCCATCCTTGTCTAAATATAGTATTTGAATTAGTGAAAAGGAAAGATCAATAGAAAATTTCTCACAATACTAGAAAATGAATAAGATCTTAAGTAGAACCAATGACTACTTAAAGAACTCAATAATAACCCATGTCTTTCACACTTAAGAAAACCTCTAAAATTTTATAATCAATTAGTTCATCAAATCCCCATCCTTTACCAAATTTAATATTTCCATTAGTGAAAAGGAAAGAGCAATAAGAAAATTTATGCAAATATAATATTTCCATTATCCATTGGAACTAGGGTTTTTTCCCTTGTTCCTTATCCAAACCCAAGAAAACCCTAAAACCTTAAATTAGGACTCAGGTAGGGTTTAATCTGAATAATTTGAAGGTGACACTTTAGGATATATATACATATAGATTAAATGATTATTACTTGGATCTATTGATTTGATTTCTTGAACATTCTTGAAGTGGGATTGTATGGTCTTCATGGTTCTACATCGAGGTACGTGTTTATGCCTATGAATACTCACCATATCAACTATTATGGTTTTTTGAAGTTTCCAAAATGGATTGCAATTATTCTTCTTGGTTTTTTATTTACTTCCGACAATCTAGAAGGACCCCTATGAGTATCATATTATATAATCATAACTTGCTCGAACCCCACATTATTGTCTATAGTGAGTTGAATGAGCATGTGGGAGGAAGAAGACATTATGGGAATGACTGATTGTCAAGCCCAGAAAGGAAGATCACTATAGGAAAAACTTGGAAAGGAAGGCCAATATAAAACCAAGCTCGGAAAGGAATATTTTTTGATTCCGCTGTAGGGACTAAACCCTAATGAGAGGGTCCCACATAATGGCTCCCCTAAAGAGAGGGTATACCAATAGAGTGAGTAAATATGGGTTGTGAAGTTAGAGAAGAAAATTCTTGTTTGATTATGTGATGATAATTGTTGCCATGGTTGTTTATGTTGTTACACCTACATGTCTATATTTTGTTTCCCCCACGTAGACAATATAGCAATATAGTAATTTGCATTTTGTTTCATGATGTTTAAGTAAAGTCTATATATGAACATATCAAGACATGATGAATCAAATGAAATCCATTAAAGACATTAAATCTTAGGAGGATCAATTTAGATACTTCTACTCATGTGTAATAGTCCTATATTGGAAATTGATGCATGAGTCAGGTGAAGAATTTTGGATACATATATGAAATGTAGGCAATCAATGGTTACACAAAAATGGGAATATGAAACTACATTTTTGACTTCTAGGGTCGGCATGACAACTTGGGGTGGGTCAACCAAAGAGTGGGATAGGACCTATGGAGGAACTGAAACCCTAAACCCATGAGATTAGGTTGTGGCTACAAAGACTAACCTCCATCTATTTGATGCCTTAAGGAAATGTGCCCCACACATGTATGAGTAGGAAGTATTATTGCACCTAAGTGGAAGTGAGTGACATCAGGTTAGAAAAGGAATAAATGCTAGATCAGAGGCCTAAAGCATTGTTGGTATATGTGATAAATGGAATAGACAAAATCAATTTTGATGATATGATTTAAGTTTTATATAATGAGATAATATGGTTTATGGTGATCATAGTTGAATTTAATAGTTTGATTTTAATATTGAGGATTTGACATAAAGTTTGATGATACAAAAGTGTGTGCTTCTTGAAATAAAGTATGCTATGTTTAGATAAGATGAGGATCAACAAGAGCATCAATCTATTCTATAAAGGGGGACCTCTAGTGTTGGGAAAAGTAATTACATTTACTCTAGATAGAGTGAGACCCAGAGGAAGAAGGTTGGAAACCTAAGCTCCAAAATATGTGAAATTATGAGAAATTTTTGTTTTTATATGTCGAAAATGAGACTATCCTTGAGTGAATGAGTTGATTTTCTATGTGTAAGACCCCTAACCTAGCTTTTTGGTTGATCATGCTTGCTTAGTATAATAAGATTCTTAAAACCTTAATCTAACCTTATGATGTTCTTCGATAACATGTGACATGCTTATGTTTCATGTTTGGTCCAGTTTAAATGCATTTTGAGCCAGTTATGCTTTTATGTGCTTTCTTTGGAACTAATTGCAATTTACCTATTCCTAGGGATTTTTGTGAAATTTGTCATGTGATTGATCTAACTCACATGTTTATATATCATTAAGAAGAGATTGGTCCATTGGTTCACATTGTTACACATTGGTTTGATGTGGTGACATCATGTGTTGATGATTAGGGTTAGCATGGACGCCCTAGTTGATGGTTAACATGGATACATGTCTGACCAATTAGCTTTGGTTTTAGAGGTTTCCAAGGATCTTGTAATCCGTGCTATTGGTAGTTGATGATGTTTTGAGTGTACCCTTTGGTCTTGGTGGTCGTGAGGCTTATAACTCCTCTAGGTCACCAAGAAACCATAGGGATTGGTTTTAGTCATTGCTGAGTTTTTGGTCATGTTTGGTTGTTAAGAATCTCAGTGGTCGTTAGGTTTTATGAGCATCCTGGTTGCCATGGATCCTCATCAGTCAATGGCTTTTTGTGGACTAAGTGGGTCGATTGGTTTTCTTGGTTTTAACACCCTAGATGATTGAGCATGGTGCTTACATGGATGAGATATTGTGGACACATGGCATGTGTTAGCATGACACCTAACCTTCTCTCTCTCCAACCCCATGCTATATAAACCTCTATCTTTGAATTCAACTAATCCCTTTGCACCCTCTTTTTCTATTCTTTTCCTTGGATCTTATCCCTTTGTGTTTGGGGTGAAGGAGGGGCTCAAGCTTGGAGAAGGTGGTTGATCCCTCTTGCATGTAGAGCTAGGGTTTTGGTCTACCTTTCTGGATATTGTTTTTTGCATCATTGCACTTCTCTTTGGTATTGGTAAATGACCTCCCTCTTCATCTTCATTTTCCTTTTTCTACCCTTTATTCTTTTTATTCTTGGTCAAACCATGTTCTCCATGGTAGTGCTTGAGTTAGAGCTCGAAGATATCTCTTTTCTTGCTTTTTTCAACCTAGGGTTTGCTCTTTTTGGAGATGGAGATAGATTGGACGATAGTGGTGCCAAATCTAGGGTTTTCTCTCTCTTTCCTTGGAGCTTCCTTGTTGTTGGAGTTGCTTCATCATCTCTAAGGTGAGTTATATAACTTTGTCCACTATTATTGCTTACTTTCATCTTGCATGTACTTAATCTACCCTAAAAATGCAGTTACAAGTAGGAAGACAATATCTTTCATCTAGGTTTGTGTTTATATGGTGATTCTTGACTAATATTCTTCTTTAGATGATCCCTAATCTTTGTGCACGAATTTTTTCTTGGTGATTGATGTTTTTGGTCCTTACATGATTATCGAAATGTTGGTTTTCTCTCTCATGAACCGTGGTTTTGTTTTCTGGAATGATGATTGTTATTTATGGTTTTGGATTTGATCTTATTCTTTTGATTTACCCCTTGGTGGATTTCAGTTTCTTGATGATGATCAATATTTTTTTGCCTATGTGGTTGATGAGGTTTTGGTCCCATGATGATCGCCTAAGTTCTTTCTCTCTCTTCTCATGAGGTTGCTAAAAATGTTGGTATTAAGTGGTCGCCAAGGTTGACTACATGTTTTGGTCACCAAGGATTTTCCTTCTTATCAACCAATGAGATTGTTCCATGTTGCTTTGATCGCCAGGTTTGGACCTAAATGGTCGTTGAAGTTGTTGAAACTTAGTGGTTGTTGAGGGTGGTTAAACCTAGTTCAACGGTCGCTGAAGGTGGTCATTTTCAGTGGTCAATGAAGGGGTTGAACCCTAATTTTCTTTGATCGCCAACCTTGCTCAATGTTCAATGGTCGATAAAGGTGGTGGACCTTGGTCTCAGCAGTCTCCATCTTTGCTTAACCTTCAATGATCGATGATGTTTCTATTCTATATGGTCATGATATTTTGTTGACTCCATATTGATAATGCTTGACCTGCTTACTTCCATGATTGTTGGAGATGATGGTAATTAGGTTTATCTTAGGTTATTGATTCCAAAACCATATTTGGTTACCTTGTTGAACTTAACCCTAATTTAAGTACATGATGATGCTGCTTATATTTGTTGAGTAATTAGCATGATGATGGAATATTTCCTCGCTGCTAATGTTGTACCCCTAATTTTCTATTAAATAACCATAATAGCTAAAGAATGGTTGTTGTACCACTTATGTATCACATGTATTTTGATGTTGATAAGTCTTGATGAGGCATGGAAAGTAATGATGTTCTTGCAGGGAACAATGTGAATGGTCTTATGAATTTGGATAGGGTTGATTACCCTAATTGAGGTGATATCCTCTGTATGATGTGATGAGCGGTTGGTATCCCATGATGATATGATGATAAGTGTGGACTCATGTATTCCAGTGAAATGGTACCATGTGAAGATGTGACAAGTTTAGATTTTAAACATTTTATGTTTTGTAAAGTTGCAATCTACCCTTATCTTTGTAGATACGTTCTACGTTTTGTATGTTACTTCATTGATGCAGACTTAGATCACCAAATTCGCATTACCTTATCAAGTGAAACCCTATTCATGTAGTTTCCATGTATCATAGATCCATTCTAGTGTTAGGATTTTCTGAATGGTGAAACAAGTACTACTCTTATGGATGATTGGATTCGTATATTGTTGAGTATATGCATGTTCACAAGAGTGGCTTCTATCATACCTTGGCAAGGAAATGACCTAGGATGTATCTCAGATGATGTTCAGTATATATAATGTGATTGAGGACAACTATGGTTGTACCTCATATTTTTGGGTTATAATACCCTAGTTTCACTAGTACCATGAGTTTTTAAGGGTGGACTAGGTTGTTCACTAGTGTCATGACCTATATACCAAGGATGGACTAGACTATTTTGTAGTTGGACTTATATGTCACTGCAGTATACTTATACTGATTGGGGGCGGATGAGTTATGGGGAATCTGGCACTCCTACATATCTTGAATGGCACTAATTTTGACTTAGTAGTGGTTAGTTGGAACTGAGTGGTATAACTCAATTCCCCATGGCATTAATAAAAAATGTAATACAAAAGTTTAGTATATCTTCTTAGGGTTAAACATGCTTCACATTGGATGTTAACCCTTGCCTTATTTCTTATACTGCTTAGTTTTTATATGATGCGGTAAGAGAAAAATTAATTGTTTAGTAGGTGATAGAATTACATGCACTTCATATTCCTTGTAGTCATATATGTTGCTATGCCTATCTGAATAGTTTGTTCTAATATGCATATTATGTTGGAATTATTTAATGAGCTTTAACTACTTAATCTACTTAACATACTTATTTAGCTGAATCTGCTCATCATGTTTAATAATATTTTTTCTGTAAATAATAACCTTTGGTTGAGAGTTATATCTATTGTTGAGACATGGTTCTCACCTCATGGGTCACCACATTTTTTTAGGTGGACATTGGCAATGTGGTCATTGTGCTATTAAGGAAGAGAATCTCGGAGATCAGTAGACATAGAAGGTTGGATAGCTGCTAGTTGTTGTTTGTGGTAGAGTCCTAGTGTCATCCCTATACTCTTAGGTCCGTAAGGGGATGTGTTTTGTAGATGATGTATATCGATACATGGTTTTGGAAATGTGCCTATATTTTGTATATGGCTTGTATAAGTGGAACATCTCACTTTTGCATACATGTTGTGGTTGAAGCCATTAGACATATGTCTAAATGCCCGATATAGTATGTGATGATATACAAGTTGTTGGACCTTTATGTAATGTTTCCACACATAATGAAAGTGTTAGTATCTGTTAGTTTATTCACTTTTCTGATAATGTGGATGTTTAGTTGTTGATCGTGTGGTTTCTTTGAGTAGTCGCGATTAGTGTGAAGGGGTGTCACATGATAGGTTGGTTAGAGCTCTAGGTTCACTTATGTAATCCAACATACTTGATTGTAGCTTATGCTTATGCAAATATGTCTGCAGCACATGAAGAACATGTCAAGAGTAGTTATGTTCTACTAGGAGATGGTACAAGGAGGTAGGCACTTGAGGATAGAGTGTCAGAGATAGGACCAAATCAGCATGTAGTGCCTCAGTTTGACCCAACATCCATGGCCAATCCAGCGTTCCAATCCATGTTAGGCCAGCTTTTGGTGATGATTACTCATATGACGGATAATGCACCCATACCCCAAGCTAGGGTATCCATCCCTAATGCGGAATCCCATGGTTCTGGGAAGACATTTGAGCAGTTGAGATGTGTTAGAGAAATTGAGTATGTAGGTACGAAAGACCTAACTAATGTGGATATGTGGTTTAAGGAGTTGGAGAAGGCAATTCAAGATCCTCAATATCCTGAAAGAGGACAAGGTGAAGCTCGTTGTTTATCTACTGAAGTGCAGTGATGGCTATTGGTGGGCCATATAGGAGGAGAAGAGACCCAAAGTTGTGATCACTTGGGAAGAGTTCTGATGGGATTTTGTGAGTTGATACTTCTCAGAGACGTCTCTGGATGAGAAGATAGCACAATTAGATAAGATATCATAGGGTTCCATGATGATCAACAAGTATGAGGCAAAGTTTATGGATCTATTAAGGTTTTATCCTCACATGATTACAACATATAAGGAGAGGATCTACAGGTTTGAGAAGGGGTTGAGCACGGAGTTGTCGACGATGATGTCTATTTTGGAGAAGAGAGAGAGGTTCTCTACCTTTGTGGACTTTGTGAGGTGGATTGAGAGGTTTTCTATCAACAAGTGTGAAGACAACGCTAGGAAGAGACCATCTTAGTTTTAGGTATAGTCTTTTGGTGGCTATAATAATCCAAGGTTTTCTTCACCGTAGTCACAAAATAGGTCAACTTTCTCTTAGCTCAGATCAGGCGTTCCATCACAGTGGTTCCCAAGCAAGGGTAGAGGTTGTAGTTTTCCACTAGTAGGAGCATGTAGTGTGACATCTTCTTCAGTGGTAGTGTCGTACTGGCCACAATATCACTCAAGGATGTGTCACAAGTGTGGACATGTGGGGCATATTATGTGTTTGTACCCCATGAAGGATGAGGAAGTGACACTACATCCAAGGTAGAGTTAGTGGGTTCTCAATAACAGTAGTTCAGTAGTGGTGGTGGTAGAGGACATGGTTAGGCATCACAGGAAGGGTCTTGTGGGCCAGCTAGAAGTGGACGTGAATGACAACAAGCATGGCTAGATTCTATGTTGAGTCAGCTAGAGGGAGTGTTCAATCCATGGGTCATGAATAGGTAATTGGAACCCTTTCGTTCTGATTTGTCTATTTCTTCTTTTGTATCTATTTTTGTTGGCCCAAGTGTGACACACTATTTTATCACCAGAGAGGTAATAAGTAATTGTTATTTATGTATTTGTAGTAGATCAAATAGTCTTTGTCTATAAACCCTTCTTGTTGGTTTCGCTAAGTCATGGGAGATGTGTCCACCTTGCATTCTTTCTTTCTCAGGATGCAACATTCATGTGGATGTCATGACACTTGACATGTAAGGATTTGGTGTGATCCTTGGAATGGATACCTTGGAGAAGAGCAAGGTTGTTTTGGAGTATGGTTCCAAGGTGGTGACATTTTTATAATGGAGATGTTTTATGGATCTTCCAAGGAGATAGGAAGATTCTTCCTATGTGTTTGGTGCTAGCTATGACAATAGAGAGGTTGATGAGACAGAGGTGTGAGGCATTCTTGGCACATGTTTTAGATACCAAGGTGAGGAGTCCTATTATATAGGAGGTACCAATGGTGTGTGAGTTTGAGGAAGTTTTCCTGAAGAGATTCCTGGTGTTCCCCCTACTTAAGAAATTGATTTTAAGATCAATCTTCTTCCTAGAACATGACCTATAGCACAATCACCATACAAGATGGCACGAACAAAGATGCATCAGTTGAAGAACCAGTTTTAGGAGCTATTAGAGAAGGGTTTTATTAGTCCAATCACTCCCCCTTAGGGTGATCCCATGTTATTTGTGAAGAAAGAAGGGTGGTTCTATGAGGTTGTGCATATACTACCGACAGTTGAATAGGGTTACGATCAAGAATAAGTACCCGTTGTCGGGGATAGATGATCTGTTTGATTATCTAAGTGCTTCCATATTCTGTAATATAGATATGAGGTTAGGATATCACCCACTAAGGATCAAGGTGGATGACATACCCAAGTCATCTTTTAGGTCTAGGTATGGTCACTACGAGTTTGTGGTCATGCTGTTTGCATTGACTAACATGCCAACAACTTTTATGGATCTGATGAATGGGGTTCTTAGGATGTACCTAGATCAGTTCATGGTAGGATTCATAGATGACATCTTGATATACTCCAGAGATAGTTAACAATAGAGCAACATCTACATCGGGTGTTGATGTCGTTGAGGCATCACAGGTTGTATGCTAAGTTCAACAAGTGTGAGTTCTAGTTGTTAGATGTATATTTTTGGGCCCTATCATATCTGCTAAAGGTGTTTACATAGACCCAAATTGTAACGACCCCGCCTCCCGGTAATCCCCAATTAAGGGAGACCCGGAGGTCAGAGCCGTTATTCAATTAACAGGATCAAAGGTTCGGCAAATAATCAATAATAATTATGAAATTCTACTAACTAACTGGAATTTTGTATAAAATTTAAAACTTTACTTACCTTTGAAAACTTTGGAAATCTATCTATCTAGGGCTTGAATTATTCTATCTAATCCTCCTTGTGCTTTATTTCTTATTTCCACAATGTGTCACTTTACTGTTTGTTCTTTCAATTGTTGTTCCTAAAACGCCGACAAACAAAACGTCGGTCAGTATATCGAAATATACTGGTATGTGGGAACAACCAAACATTTGCACATAAGGATACTGATTTAATTATCACAATAAAGTTAATTAACAAGCCAATTTACACTTTTTAGTATGACATTCTCCACCACTTTTGCCCTAACCCTGGCATACCCACCTTAGGGTTTCCTTTGCCAATGACTTAATGTCACCTTCTCAATCCTGAGCTTGGTGCCTGGGGGTCACCACTCGTGGTTCCCACTAGTCATGCAATATCATAGGCCACCTTCTCATTCATGAGCTTGGTGCTTAGGGTCACCACTCAAGGTGTCCATTGGTCTACCCATCTCGGCTTGACCTTTGGCATCATCCATCACGGTGGCATGTAGGTGCAAGAATACATACTTCTATTTTTTTAATGTGATAATCATAGTGACTTTATGATTTGCAAGTATGAACATCCAAATAGATAATTTGCATTGAATGCGATTAACCAGCCAGAAAATCCTCGAGAAACTAAGGCGATTATTCATAATTAACCACATACTTGATCTGACGATTTGAACAGAAATATCCATGCAAATAAGAATCCAAGCAAGCAAGCATTTTCAACAAGATCCTGAAATAATCACGTAATTCCCTTTTTATTATTCATGTCATCAAGATCCATTAAACCTAGCTCGCTTCCTAGGGTTTCTAATTCACTTTTAGGGTTTTTTATTGCAATTAGGGTTTCCCTTCATCTTTTACTATTTCAAACCCTAATTTAACGCAATTGATCACAAACCCTAATTATTTCAACATCTAATCCTCAGCTTTGGATAAAGGCATAATTAACCATTAAATAAGTCCATTAAGCCTCTTTTACATTAAAGCTACTATTTTTATCCTTTTCAATTTATGAACAAGTCATTACACTCATTTATCGTCAATTCATAGTTCATTATGATTGAATTCACATACGAACTCTATTCGTCATTAAATCCACCTTTTATTCATTAGAAAACCATGATTACTATATTAAGGGTATTTACCCATAATTAGGAGCTTAACCATCATTTAACACCTTTAATATCCAATAGGTTGCAATTACTCACTTTCATCAATTAAGTATTATGAACTTAACAATAATTCTTCATTATCTTCAATAAGGATTCTTTAATCCGACTTATGTTCACGAATCATTATATTTCAGTTGTATACTAGAAATTTTCAAATTATAATCACTAAAACTCATGTTACCCCAAATTAGGGTTTTTATCCCATTAAACCATGTACATAATCACAAAAACCCTAAAAGCAACATATTAATCATCCTTTTATGATTTTACCTTTTTCTTTACTCTAAACAGGTTTATTTTGATCAAAACCCAAAATCCATATCCATCATGATTGCTTTTATCTCTTCCTAGGGTTTTTCCATTATTTAATGCATTAAAAAATGAAAAACCCTAAACTTCTTGAACAACATTCACAAACAACCTCAACTATCAATTTTATCATGTTCTACGCATTTTTCTGATTAAAATGCACTACTTACTTGCATTTTTGGACAAAGGATCTATTTTTAATGAATTATGCAAGATTCTTCAATTTCCTTATATTTCGACTAGAGAGGCAACTAACCTGAGATTTTCTAGAAAAATCCCGACCGCCAGATCGTGAGTCGTCGTTGACCGAGCCCGATCGAGTGGCTCTCTGCGCGCGCGCCCACTTAACAGACTTCAAACTTGCAGACACTCTTGGGCCGTCGATTCTCCTCGCGGCCCATGATGGAACTTCATCGTACGGCTGCTGCTAGTCGTCTTCTCCTGATCTAGCAATGTGACCTCGCGGTGGCGCCGCAGCCCAAGCTCGCCGTAGGGATCTTGTCCAGCTAACCTGGGGCACAATGGCGGCAAGGAGCAGACCGGTGGTGATCATGAGGGTCTGCCGCATACTAGTGCGGTCCTATTTATAGGACATAGGGTCCCCTTTAGGGTTTCCCAATCTCCCGCCGCTCCTTGCTCTTGGCCCAATTGGGCACTTCTTCAAGAACGAACGAAACCACCCACTACCTAGGTGTATTGGGTGCGGAATCATCTCACGAAACCAACCAACCACTTTCCATGTTTGCATATGGTCAGATCTATGAGGAAAAATTGAGGGAAAGTCCCTCTGTTGCGCGTCACTTTCCTTCTCTGAATCGAGGAAGGAGAAGCACAACTAGCGTCCGATCTTGATCCGACGGCTGCCGTCATCCCAAGCAAATTTCTTTTAAATCGATAAATGTGTGACATTTATTATAATCACAACACTTTAGGGAAATTTGTAAAAGTCATAACTCCCAAACCGAGTGTCCAATTAATCCCAAAATTTGAGGGAAAGTTTATAATAACTTTATATACCTCTACCAAAATTGGGATCATTATCTAAAAGGGAACATGCCTTTTCTTTAGGTGCAAGATATCACTTAATTATATATATATTTCACATATTTTCTCTTTCCCTTGCTATTAAATTATTATTCTGAGTTCCTTGAACCTCAAGGAACCTTAATGGATCAAAATCCCATATTGGGGATATACCTTAGCTTATTTCTTTATCTTACATCCTTTTTCTCATTATCTTATTTTTTTTTCTTTATTAAAATATCTCTTTTTGAAGATTTCTCTTTATTTCTCTTTTATTTTCCTCATTAGTATTCCTTTTATCATTAGGAATCCTTGGGATACAAAATTCCACCAAGGATAACTCGATTATACCTCTTTTCACTTGTTTTCCACATTTTACCATTATTTTCAATTTCTTTCTTAATAAAGAAATGCTTAATTGATCTTTTCTTTTCTTATTGCATTTTCTTTGCAACTTTGGACTCTTTGGAATCCAAGGAACCCAAGAGGCACGAAATTCATTCTTAGATTACATTCCTTTGCCTTCTAGAGGTTTCTACCTCATCTCTCTTTTCTCAACAACTCAATTATTCATTAATTAATTGAATTTCCTTGTTATTGGGCCCAATAGCCAATAAAGCCCACAAATCAAACAACAAGGCTATTTTAAACGAAATCCATTTATTCACAACAAATTATATCACTATTTGTCCAAATATCTTTAATATGAGAAATTACATTGCTCACCAAAGGAACCCAAAATTTGGGGTTGTAACATCCTTCCCCTCTTATGAGAATTTTGCCCTCAAAATTCCATCAAGCAAGCAAACAAACAGGATAAGTCTTCTTATGTCCATCATGGCTCCCATGTGGCTTCACCCTTTCCATGGTGTTTCCCATGAACCTTCATTATCTCATTTTCGTCCATCTAAGTTCTTTCTTACCTTGGTATATTGTACCCTCATAGGTGGCTCAGGACTTTTCAGCCTTTCAAAAGCTGAATAGGTTTAGGGCACACCACCTGGCTTGGGTACCTCACATAGTGCTCTAGATCAGACTCATACAACACATCATTTTATCCTGAGGGGTAAGGTTAAACACAACCATCTCCACCAATCCATCTCAAATGGACCCATATATCGGGGACTCAACTTTCTCAGATGTATCTTAGAGGGGTCAGATTTTCACATCACATATTCTCCCACAGTGAACTGTATGTCAGTCTGCTTTGCATCAGCTCGTGATTCATGTCACCACTGGGCTCTCTCTCGGCCATTGCACGATCAAAGCGACTTGATCTACACACACTATGGTTCTTTTCTAACCTTCGTGAGGCCTCCTTCACCAACATCATCTTAATGAAGTGGTGACCGACACAACCTCCCTACAGAACTTCTTGCTTCTCGATAAAGGCTATGGTGGTTAACATCACATCTTAAGAACTGTCTCTTTGTATCACCCTGAACAAGCACACTTGCTCTCATCAGACCCTCTACTATGGATCATACTAACCATTAGTTAGGGGTGATAAACCAAACTATCATCGAGTTTTTCATGTATATACATCCACCTCATGGAAGTGATCCTTTAGGTCAAATGTAAGAACTTTTGAACTTGTATCATGGTGTAGTTGAACCATCTCTCTCTCTTATGTAGTTCAATAGAATCTATCTCTTGACAATACTCCTTTCTTTCTCATGTTATCTAGGTAAGGCAATCTACCATAACCCATATTGCATCTTGACCTTCTGGATCAAAGGGGGACTTACCACAACATCCATAGTGATGAACTCCCATCCCCTCTCAGGAACTCTTTTATTCTCTATATCGATACACTGGGTTACTGGTGTTCGTCCTTCACCTCCTAGCTTGCATGGCCACATGCTACATGCAAATTTGTTTTAAGCATCCAAAGTGCTACCATTACTTACTATCTTTGTGGTACCAAGGTATATCATAACCTCCTGTATTGTTATGATTCCTCAAGCTTAATACCTCAAAAACCCTAAACCACTCTCAAAAGGGTTTTATTACCTTCTTATCCAAAGAAGTGTATCTGAGGTTCTATCACCATCCAAACAACCATTAACTTGCTCAAAATATCTTGTTACATCTGTGTGTTAGCCAAAACACATCCTCTTTCCAAACATAGGGTTAGTCGAACAACCTCAACTTCTTCTAGCTTCCAACTAACTAGGCAACTATATCTCAACTAGAGCATTCATTACCACTTCTTATCCTTAGGTGTTAGGTAATGTTGAAGACATACACCTCCATGTATTCTACTTATCATCCCATCTCAAACTCTAAGTTTGTCTTCATCAAGAACTCTGAGCTCATCCTAATGGTGATCAAACTCAATCTTATATCACTTGCAAATTCCACACAGCTCATGCTATAAACATCCTTATAAGATGACTACCTTATTTCTCTTAGTGTTTGTAAACCATCCATGTATTATTACTTCCACAAATGTATGTTATCATCTCTATCCCCATACCTTGTAGCAACATTCCAACTTACATCATCTTTATCCTTGGTGTAAGGCATGCGTACTGTCCTATCTCTCACTCCCATAACAAGAAGAAATAAGCATTTGGCGGCTGTCCAAATACAGAGTTCTTCCCATTCCATGAGTAGAGATGGTACATCCCACCTTGCCAGTACATCTTCAAATCTAAGTTGAAACGTGCAACTCATGTCTCCACATCACAAACATCATGATATCAAAAATTACTTCCATGGAAAACTGGCCTCGAACCTACCGGGGGTTTACACACAATCCTTGGTCATCTCTTCTGGGTCTATAGGGTGCCGGCACTTTTGGGGTCATCCCTCTTCCTTCATGCATCTAGAGAGTGCCCTACTCATCTGCCCTTTGGGTCCCATGAGTTCATGAAGGTGATGAATCTCCTAACCCATGGACCTCAGACAATGATAGTTGTTACCTCCCGACCCTATGGTCATGTGCAACTAGGGAATTAGGCAACTCCTTCTTCCATCGGTCTTATCCCTACGTGATCCTTGGATAGACTTAGGATTCTAACATAGTACATGTTCAACTTAGAACCTTACCCAATCCTTCATCATCTCTCTATGCATTCTCGACTGACTTTCATCCCTTCATAGGGGTCATGGCAACCTGCCTACCTTTGTCAGGCCCCATACCGGTTACCTCCATGGTAACACATCCACATGCACTTAGATATGGTAATCTATGGGTCTACAGGTTCATTCTCATTCCATGTACTTAGCTTCTCAAGATCCTATGAAACTTCTTTAGGTTACCTCAAAACCAGCAAGACCGATATACACCCTGCCAAAGGGTCCCTCTCCCAGGATGGGAGGAAACTAAAACTCTTGACAACAAGGTCACAACCGTCCTTAGGGTTTACATTCACATGAGCATGCTTAACCCAGCAACTACTAGGGCACAAGTAAACCACCTATTAAACCATGCTAGGTCATACTTGTTCTCTTTCCTCAACATTAGATCAACTTAGTCGTGAAGGGTTCATCAAACATACCCTTAACTTAAAGGGTTTCCTTTACCTCTACACATGAGGAGTACCATGCTCGAAACTATAGAGAATCAAATCTCATCATGAGCATCGGATACACTGCTTCCCCTCTTAGGCCTAGGAACCCTAGGTTCTCCTTTGGATATCCAACTGCATGCTCAAACTCTTAACCACGAATCAAACATGTCCAAGGTATGTCATGTACTCCCATGATCCTTTTATATGAGAAATACCTTAGAGTTGAGTCCTCCTCAAGGACATTCAACTAGGTATAAAACTTCACAACAGGTTACTTAAACCTCCTCAGGGTATAAGGCACTCTTTATCTCAACCAGTAGGTAGTTACTTATACCATAGGTACCGGAAGCATCATCCTCAACTCCCCAATGTTCCTCCTATCTCAGGGTTTTAGGCTTCCAACCTCCTTGTTGGGTTCTTGCTTTCTCTCTCTAGAGCTAACTCCACATCCAGCCCTACTACTAGAGGTCCTCTCTCCATGAAGGCTCATGCTCACAAGCATACCCCTATGTGGGTGAATCCTATGCTCAACTCATGTTTGGCTCTAGATTATCCATATGCTTATCTCATAAGCCATCCATCGTGCCCTTCTGGACAGGGTTTCAACCTACTACCGTACCAAAGACATACCCTGGGTGCATGCTATCCCCTACTTGCATAAGACATAGGGTTTCTATAGGTTCCTCTCTAACCTCATCCATTAAGGAGCTATCCTTCGCTCTAACATGCATGACCCTCTCCAGGTTTGGGTCGCCAGAGGTACCAGGTTATCCAACCTCTCATGGCTCGTATGGCATCCAAGGCATGTTTATCCAAACACCTGGTCAACCATGACATCTAACTCATCATGTCATCTCTTTCTCTAACCTTCACTTAGGGTTAGGGTTAACATCATCCTCAAAGGATGTGCTAGGTCTCTACTTTAATGGAGATCTCTACCTCCAAGACTCACTCTCTCTACTTATCCTCCTGACAAGAAGGTCTAACCTCAGGTCTCTCCTGAGGGAAATGACATGTCATACGACCTAAGCATGTATCTATTCTTTTATGCTTACTCTATTAAGCTTATGTCCATGACATCTTATTTACATGCTTTTTATTAAATTGGTGGAGGATTCCTTAATACTTATCAACCTTACCCATACCTCATGAGGCTGGGGAGGAGAGAGAAAACCCTATTCCTTAAGGTCCTTAATAGTATTTGAGTTGAGAAGGGATGAATAAGATGAGATAGTCCTAAAGGTATCTTATTTTGATTCATATCCTAAGACTTTGGCCAGGCAGTCACACAGATCTGGGAGTCCTCGTATTCCGACTAGCGGTGCAGAGGAAAATATTGCCAGCCCCCGGTCATGATCCTTTTCTAGACACCTCTGTCTTTCAGATAATCCTCTAATAACTCCCTTGGGTTCTACGAAACTTTTAAAATTTAATAATTATTAAAGATTAAGTGAGGAACCTACGCTCTGATACCAATTGTAACGACCTCGCCTCCCGGTAACCCCCAATTAAGGGAGACCCGAAGGTTAGAGCCGTTATTCAATTAATAGGATCAAAGGTTCGACAAATAATCAATAATAATTATGAAATTCTACTAACTAACTGGAATTTGGTATAAAATTTAAAACTTTACTTACCTTTGAAAACTTTGGAGATCTATCTATCCAGAGCTTGAATTATTCTATCTAATCCTCCTTGTGCTTTATTTCTTATTTCCACAATGTGTCACTTTACTATTTCTTCTTTCAATTGTTGTTCCTAAAATGCCGACAAACAAAACGTCGGTCAGTATATCGAAATATACTGGTATGTGGGAACACCCAAAAATTTGCACATAAGGATAACAATTTAATTATCACAATCAATTTAATTAACAAGCCAATTTACACTTTTCAGTATGACATTCTCCACCGCTTTTACCCTAACCCTGGCATACCCACCTTAGGGTTTCCTTTTCCAATGACTTAAGGTCACCTTCTCAATCCCGAGCTTGGTGTCTGGGGGTCACCACTCATGGTGCCCACTAGTCATGCAATATCATAGGCCACCTTCTCATTCCCGAGCTTGGTGCCTGGGGTCACCACTCAAGGTGTCCATTGGTCTACCCATCTGGGCTTGACCTTTGGCATCATCCATCAGGGTGGCATGTAGGTGAGAGAATACATACTTCTATTTTTTTAATGTGATAATCATAGTGACTTTATGATTTGCAAGTATGAACATCCAAACAGATAATTTGCATTGAATGTGATTAACCAGCCGGAAAATCCTCGAGAAACTAAGGCGGTTATTCATAATTAACCACATACCTGATCTGACGATTTGAACAGAAATATCCATGCAAATAAGAATCCAAGCAAGCAAGCATTTTCAACAAGATCCTGAAATAATCATGTAATTCCCTTTTTATTATCCATGCCATCAAGATCCACTAAACCTAGCTCGCTTCCTAGGGTTTCTAATTCACTTTTAGGGTTTTTATTGCAATTAGGGTTTCCCTTCATCTTTTACTATTTCAAACCCTAATTTAACGCAATTGATCACAAACCCTAATTATTTCAACATCTAATCCTCAGTTTCGGATTAAATGCATAATTAACCATTAAATAAGTCCATTAAGCCTCTTTTTCATTAAAGCTACTATTTTTATTCTTTTCAATTTATGACCAAGTCATTACACTCATTTATCGTCAATTCAAAGTTCATTATGATTGAATTCACATACGAACTCTATTTATCATTAAATCCACCTTTTATTCATTATAAAACCATGATTACTATATTAAGGGTATTTACCCATAATTAGGAGCTTAACCATCATTTAACACCTTTAATATCCAATAGGTTGCAATTACTCACTTTCACCAATTAAGAATTATGAACTTAACCCTAATTCTTCATTATCTTCAATAAGGATTCTTTAATCTGACTTATGTTCACGAATCATTATATTTCAGTTGTATACTAGAAATTTTCAAATTATAATCACTAAAACTCATGTTTTCCCAAATTAGGGTTTTTATCCCATTAAACCATGTACATAATCACGGAAACCCTAAAAGCAACATATTAATCATCATTTTATGATTTTACCTTTTTCTTTACTCTAAACAGGTTTATTTTGATCAAAACCCAAAATCAATATCCATCATGATTGCTTTTATCTCTTCCTAGGGTTTTTCCATTATTTAATGCATTAAAAGATGAAAAACCCTATACTTCTTGAACAACATTCACAAACAGGCTCAACTATCATTTTTATCATCTTCTACACAATTTTCTGATTAAAAAGCACTACTTACTTGCATTTTTTGGACAAAGGATCTATTTTTAATGAATTATGCAAGATTCTTCAATTTCCTTGTATTTTGACTAGATAGGCAACTAACCTGAGATTTTCTAGAAAAATCCCGACCGCCAGATCGTGAGTCGTCATTGACCGAGCCCGATTGAGTGGCTCTCTGCGCGTGTGCCCACTTAACAGACTTCAGAATTGGAGGCGCTCTTGGGCCGTCGATTCTCCTCGAGGCCCATGATGGAACTTCATCGTACGATTGCTGCTAGTCGTCTTCTCCTGATCTAGCAATGTGACCCCGCGGAGGTGCCGCAGCCCAAGCTCACTGGAGGGATCTTGTCCCGCTAACCTGGGGCACAATGGTGGCAAGGAGCAGACCGGTGGTGATCATGAGGATCTGCCGCATAGGAGTGCGGTCCTATTTATAGGACATAGGGTCCCCTTTCGGGTTTCCCAATCTCCCACCGCTCCTTGCTCTTGGCCCAATTGGGCACTTCTTCTAGAACGAACGAAACCACCCACAACCTAAGTGTATTGGGTGCGGAATCATCTCACGAAACCAACCAACCACTTTCCATGTTTGCATATGGTCAGATCTACGAGGAAAAATCGAGGGAAAGTCCCTCTGTCACGCATCACTTTCCTTCTCTGAATCGAGGAAGGAGACGCACAGCTAGCGTCCGATCTTGATCCTACGGCTGCCGTCATCCCAATCAAATTTCTTTTAAATCGATAAATGTGTGACATTTATTATAATCACAACACTTTAGGGAAATTTGTAATAGTCATAACTCCCAAACCGAGTGTCCATTTAATCCCAAATTTTGAGGAAAAGTTTATAATAACTTTTTCTAACTCTCTACCAAAATTGGGCTCATTATCTAAAAGAAAACGTGCCTTTTTTTAGGTGAAGATATCACTTAATTATATATATATATATATATATTTCACATATTTTCTCTTTCCCTTGCTATTAAATTATTATTCTGAGTTACTTGAACCTCAAGGAACCTTAATGTCTCGAAATCCCATATTGGGGATATACCTTAGCCTCTTTCTTTATCTTACATCCTTTTTCTCATTATCTTGTTTTTTTTCTTTATTAAAATATCTCTTTTTGAAGAGTTCTCTTTATTTCTCTTTTATTTTCCTCATTAGTATTCTTTTTATCATTAGGAATCCTTGGGATACTAAATTCCACCAAGGATAACTCGATTATACCTCTTTTCACTTGTTTTCCACATTTTACCATTATTTTCAATTTCTTTCTTAATAAAGAAATGCTTAATTGATCTTTTCTTTTCTTATTGCATTTTCTTTGCAACTTTGGACTCTTTGGAATCCAAGGAACCCAAGAGGCACGAAATTCATTCTTGGATTACATTCCTTTGCCTTCTAGAGGTTTCTACCTCATCTCTCTTTTCTCAACAACTCAATTATTCATTAATTAATTGAATTTCCTTGTTATTGGGCCCAATAGCCAATAAAGCCCACAAATCAAACAACAAGGCTATTTTAAACGAAATCCATTTATTCACAACAAATTATATCATTATTTGTCCAAATATCTTTAATATGAGAAATTACATTTCTCACCAAAGGAACCCAAAATTTGGGGTTGTAACACAAAAGGTACAACAAGTGCTGGAGTGGGAACAACCTAAGAAACTAAAAGAAGTTCAAAGTTTCTTAGTCTTAGCAGGCTACTATACGAGGTTCATCAAGAACTTTAGTGTTGTGGTGTTACCCCTAACAAAGTTGACAAGGAAAGGTGTTCCTTTCGTATTGAATGACAAGTGTTAGTGTTCTTTCTAGCTATTGAAGAAAACGTTGATTATTGCTCCAGTTATAGTTCTACCAAAGCAAGGGAAGGGTTACATCATCTTCTGTGTTGCTTAGAAGAACGACTTGGGATGCGTAATGATGCAAGACAAACATTTATTTCTTTTTCTTCATGAAAGTTTAAGAAACACGAGGAAAACTACTCAATGCATGATCTAGAGCTTGCAGTAGTGGTCCATGACTTGATGATCTGGAGGCACTATCTATATGGAGAGAAGTGTCAGATCTTCACCGACCATAAGAACCTTTAGTATATCTTCTCAAAGCAGGAGTTGAACATGCGGCAGAGGAGATGGATGGAGTTGATCAAGGACTATGATTGCATGATAGACTACCATATAGGAAACACAAATGTGGTGGTTGATGCATTGATCAAAAAGTCATCTTTGCAATCATTTGCATATAAGGCACAATCACATGCTTTGGTTTGTCATAAGCAAGACATGTTGGTGTCGCTTTGTCAGATGAATGTACAGTTTGAAGTTTATCTATTAGTAAGTTTGTTAGTGCAGTTATAGGTGAAGCCTACCTTGGTGAAGTAGATCAGAGATGCACAAGGGGATGACACCATGAGACATAATATCAGGACAGAGTTTGGAAGTAAGAAATATGATGGCTTTAATGAGACGCATGACATGACAATTTGCTTCCACAATAGGAAACTAGTTCCAAATGCTAATGGTTTGAGGAAGATGATTCTTGAGGAGGCTCATTCCTTGATGTACGTGATGCATCTAGGCAGTACCAATATGTACCATAACTTGTTGTATTGGTGACTTAGTTTGAAGTGTGACATGGCAGAGTTCGTGGCTAGATGTCCAGTTTGTCAGTAGGTCAAGACTGAGCATCAGAAGCCTGTAGGGATGTTACAACCTTTTCCAATACTATAGTGGAAATGGGATCATATTCTGATGAGCTTTGTGGTTGATCTTCCTAGAATAGCCAAATGTCATGATTCCATTTGGGTGATATTTGACAGGTTGACCAATTCAGCTCACTTCTTGCCAGTCAAGAGGACATATACAATGAAAAATTTGGCACAAATATATGTGGATGAGATAGTCTGTTTGCATGCTATTCCAGTAACAATAGTGTCTGACATAGGTCCATAATTTACCAGTCATTTTGAGAACGTCTGCACACAACCATGGGGATACAACTGAGGTTCAATACAACTTTTCACCTATAGACAAATGGACAATCTGAGAGGACCATTCAGATGTTAGAAGATCTGTTGAGAGCTTGTGTCTTATATTTTCTTGGGAGTTGGGATGTGCATCTTAGTTTCATATAGTTTTCCTACAATAACAATTACCATAGGAGTATAGACATGACACTATATGAAGCTTTGTATAAGAGGCATTTTCGGTCACTGCTTTGCTGGTATGAGATGGATGAGTATCAACTTTTGGGTCATGAGCTAGTACAACAGACTATAGAGAAGATTAAAGTGATATAGCAGCAACTGAAGGCATCCCAGGATAGAAAAAAGTCTTTTTCTCATAACCATCATAGGTCTTTGGAGTTCCAAGTGGGAGACAAAGTGTATCTCAAGGTCTCTTCTTGGAAAGGTTTGTTGAGGTTTAGTAAGAAGGGAAGATGGCTCCTAGGTTTATGGGACCTTACCCTCTTTTGGCATGTGTTGGGAAGGTGGTTTACAAGTTGGAATTACTGCCACAGTTGCACAAGTTGCATGATGTCTTCCATGTTTCCATGTTGAGGAAGTGCCACCCCGATATGGAGTTGACGTTGCAACCAGTGGAGGTTGAGTTGGAAGAGTATGTGTCGTATGTTGGGGATCCTTTGGTCATCTTGGATAGTAGAGTGAAGAAGTCAAAGAAGAAGGATATAGTTTTAGTTGAGGTTTTGTTTCACTACCATGGTGTGGAAGAGGCCATGTGGGATCTAGAGGATCATATGCGTAGGAAGTACCCATCTTTGTTCGTGTAGGATTTTGGGGGTGAAATCCTTGTTAAGGGTTTATGGTTGTAAAACCCCTGACCTAGCTTTTTGGTTAATCATGCTTTTTAGCATAATAACATGATTAACACCTTAATCTAACCTTATTATGTTCTTTGATAACATGTGATAGGCTTATGTTTCATGTTTGGTCCAATTTGGATGTTGTCTGAGCTAGTTATGCTTTTATGTGCTTGTTTTGGACCTAATTGCAATTTACCCATTCTTAAGGGTTTTCTTGCAATTTTTCATATGCATGATGTTACTCACATGTTTTTACATCATTTCGGAGAAATTGGTTCTTTGGGGCGCCTTTTTATAGCTTCATTTGATGTGGTGACCTCATGTGTTGAGAATTAGGGTTGGCATGGATGCCATATTTGATGGTTGATCTTGATATGTGTTTGGTTAATGAGCTTTGGTTTCAATAGTTTCCAATTATCTTGTGATCCATTCTCTTAGTGGTCGATGTTGTTTGGAGTGTACCCTATGGTCTTAGCAGTCGATGGGGCTTATAAACCATCTAGGTCTCCAAGAAACCCTAGGGATTGGTTTTAGCGATCGTTGAGTTTTTGGTCATGTTAGGTTGTCGAGAACTTTAGGGAGCATCATGTTCATAAAGTATCCTCATCATTCAATTTCCTTTTGTGGACAAGTGGTTCACTTGGTTTTCCTTGTTTTAACACTCTAGATGCATGTTTGAGCATGGTGTTTGCATGGATAAGATATGGTAGACACATGGGATGTGTTAACATGACACCTAACCTTCTCTCTCTCTCTGAACCCCATGCTATATGAACCTCTCTCTTTTCATGCAACTAAACCCTTTGCACCCTATATATCTTTTCATTTTCTTAGAGCTTGTACCCTTGTGTTTGGGGTGAAGGAGGATCTGAAGCTTCGAGAAGATGGTCAATCCCTCTTACATGTGGAGCTGGGGTTTTGATTTACCTTTCTTGAGATTGTTTGGTGCATCCTTGATCTTTTCTTTGGTATTAGTAAGTGATCTCCCTATTCATCTTCATTTCCCTTTCCCTACCTTCCTTCTTCTTTCTCTTCTTGGCTGAATCCATGGTTCTCCATGGTAGTTCTTGAGTTAGAGCTTTAAGATATCTCCTTTCTTGCCTTTTCGGACCTAGGGTTTGCTCTTTCTTAGAGGTGGAGCTAGCTTGGCTGAGAGTTGTGCCTAAGATAGGGTTTTCTCTCTCTTTATTTGGAACTTCCTTGTTGTTGGAGTTGCTTCATGATCTCTAAGGTGAGTTATGTAACTTTCTTCACTTTTATTGCTTACTTTCATCTTGCATGTACTTAATCTACCCTAAAAATGTGGTTACAAGTAGAATGACAATATCTTTGATCTAGGGTTTTTATTTACATGGTGATTCTTGCGTAATATTCCTCCTTAGATTAATCCTAATCTTTTTGCATGAAATCTTTTTTGGCGATGGAGGTTCTGGTCATTGCATGATTATGGAAATGTTGGTTTTCTCTCTCATGAATCATGGTTTTGTTTTCTCACACGATGGTTGTAATTTGGGTTTTGGAGTTGTTCTTCTTCTTGTGATTTGCCCCTTGGTTGATATTAGTATCTTGATGATGATTAACATATTTTTGCTTATGTGGTTGGTGAAGTTTTGGTCCCATGATGGTCACCTAGATTTTATCTCTCTCTTCTCATGAGGTCGCTAAAAATGTTGATATTAAGAGGTTGCCCAAATTGACTACATGTTTTGGTCATCGAGGATTTTCCTTCTTAGCGGTCGATGACATTTTTCCATGTTCCTTTGGTCTCTAGGTTTGGACCTAAGTGGTCCCTAAAGTTGTTGGACCTTAGTGGTCGTTGAGGGTGGTTAAACCTAGTTCAACAATCGTTGAAGGTAGTCATTTTCAGTGGTCGATGAAGGGATTGAACCCTAATCTTCTTCGGTATATAACCTTTCTCAATGTTTAGAGGTCAATGAAGGTGGTGGATCTTGGTCTCAGCGGTCGCCAACCTTTCTTAACTTTCAGTAGTCGATAATGTTTCTGGTCTAAATGGTCATGATGTTTTTTGACTCCATATTGATAATGCTTGACCTACTTTCTTCCAACATTGTTGGAGATGATGGTAATTAGGGTTTATCTAAGATTGCTGATTTGAAACCCTAATTTGGTTACCTTACTGAAGATAACCCTAATACAAGTACATGATGATGTTTCTTAGCTTTCTTGAGTAATTAGCATGATGATGGAGTATTTTCTCTCTCCTAATATTGTAACCCCAATTTTTATTAAATAAACAATAAGTTAATAAATGTTTGTTGTACCATTTATGTATCACATAGTGATGTTGATTAATTTTTTTGAGGCATGGAAAATAATGATATTCTTATAGGGAACAATGTGAATGATCTTATGAATTTGGATAGGGTTGATTACTGTAATTGTGGTGATATACTATGTATGATGTGACGAGGGATTGGTATCACATGATGATATGATGATGAGTGTGGACTCATGTATGTCAGTGAATCAATACCCTATGATGATGTAAAAAGTTTATATTTTAAACATTTTATATCTTTTGAAGTTTCAATCCATCTTATCTTTGTAGAACCTTTCTAGGGTTTGTATGTAATTTATTGATGCAAACTTAAATCACCCTATTGGCATTAACTATTAAAGTGAAACCATAACCATGTAGTTTCCTTGTGCCATAGATCCATTCTATATTTAGGATTTGTTGGATGGTGAAATGAGTACCCCTCTTATGGATGCTCAGAGTCATATATGGTTTAGTATATGCTTGTTCACAGGGGTGTATGTGGTCATACCTTGGTAGGGGAATGGTCAAGGCCGTATCTCAGAAAATGCTCAATATATATAATGTGATTGTAGACAACTATTGTTGTACCTCAAATGTTTGGGTTATGATACCCTAGTTTCACTAGTGTTGTGACCTTTTAAGGGCATACTAGGTTGTTCGCTAGTGTCATGACCTATATACCAAGAACGAACTAGGTTGTTTTGCAGCTGGAGTTATGTGTCACTGTGGTAGACTCTTACTAACTGAGGGTGGATGATATCTTAGAATTTTGACTCTCTTATAGATATTCTATGGCAATGTTTTGAACTTAGTAGTGTTCAATTGGAATTGAATGGTATAACTTAAGATATAATACAATAGTGTAGTATATCTACTTAGGGATAAACACACTTCAAATTGGATATCAACCCTTTCCTTGATTCTTATATTTCTTAGTTGTTATATGATGTGGTAAGAGAAATTAACTATTTAGTAGGTGATACACTTACATGTTCTTCATATTCCTTCTAGTCATATATGTTGCTATTCCTATATGATTAATTTGTTGAAATTTTCCTAATCTATTGGACTATTTTAATGATCTTGAACTGCTTATTCTACTTAACTTGCTTATTTAGTTGAATCTGCTCATTTTGTTTAATAGTACTTTTTTTGTAAACAATAATCGTCGGTTGGGAGTTACATGTCTCATTGGGACATGGATCTCACCTCATGGGTCCCCATATCTTTTTAGATGGTCACCAGTGACATGGTTAGGATCGTGATGTTAAGGAGGATCAACTTGGAGATTAGTAGACACAGAAGCTTGGGTAGCTGCTAGTTGTTGTTTGTAGTAGAGTCCTAGTATCATCCTTATAATCTTAGGTGTAGGAGGGAATGTGTTTTGTAGATGATGTATATCATTTGTGGTTTTCAAAGTGTGCCTATGTTTTGTATATGGCTTTTATAAGTGGAACATCTCTCTTTAGTATACATGTTGTGTTTGAAGCCACTAGACATTTGTGTAAATGTCTGTTGTAGCATGTGATGATATACAAGTTGTTAGACCTTTATGTAATGTTTCCGCACTTAATGTTAATGTTGAAATCAGTTTTAATTTATTTGCTTTTTAGGTAGTGTGGATGTTTCATTCTTGGTCGCGTGTTTTGTTTGAGTAGTCTCAGTTAGCGTGATGGGGTGTCACATTATGTATGTGCCACATAGTTGTGACAACCTCGATTTTCTCTCTCCTCTATTGTACTCCTCCTCTCTAATCAAGTGTCTTTTACTCATTTCGATATTAATTTCATAATTGGATAGTTGTGATGTTCCAATTTGGCAACTACTATGGTCAATTATGCAATGTGCGACTTTAATTTGTACTTTGAACTAAGTATCTTGCTATATCATGTCACCTTCTTGTATCTAATTTTCAAAGTCACCATATTAATCTTTTGGCTTTGTAATATGTATCATATTGTAGAGGACTCAATTATGAATCCAGCGGAACAAAAATCACCTCATTTGGACCATCAGACTCCAAGTTATGACACCTTGAAATTTGGCTTTTGTTTTACCTTGTTTTATCTCAATTATATGCCTTATCTCTATTGGGCCGCCCACATGGGCCCAATAAAACACTGCAGTCCAATCGTTTTTTTTTCCTTCTCCCCTTCCTCTTCAGGAAACCAACGTATGACAGGGAAACAAGCTTCCCCGCCTCCACCCAGCTTGGGTAACGGAAGGGGGGCATGATCTCAAACCCTAGATTTCCTTACTGCTTTATAAACCCCTCCCATCTGACCCTTGCTCCTCTTCTCATATTTTTCCTTTTCTTTACCATCTGGGAACCTCCTCTCTTCCCCATCAGACATGCTGTCATCGATGGAAGGCAGAAGCACCACCCCTTCGCGGCCCTAGCAGGAGTTCCGCCTCTTCACGACTCCAAGGCACCCTTAGCCTCCAACATCTCTCGCCAAGTGTTTTTCTTCTATCCTCTTGTGTTTTCATGAACCACATCACCTTCTTCACTTCGTCTCTAATCTCCAGCAACCCTAGTGCCGCCTTGGACCCCTTTGGGCGCCACCACACTTCTCATAAGGCATCTTCCACTACTACAGAAACAGCCTTTGGCGTCGGTTGTTTAACCCACTTTGGCATCGGTTTTCAAGCGACGCCTATGTGGGCTCCGCTAAAGGTCAAACTCTTTGGTGTAGGTTTTATAACCGACACCTATATGACATATAGGCGTCAGTTATATATAGTTGGCCGACGTCTATAGGGTTTGCTCCACAAAAAAAGGCACCACCTAGGACACTTTCTGCGTCGGTTAACAACTGAACAACTGACGCCATACGCCCAGACGACACGGTCGTGCTTCGCTGCACGGTCGTGTTTAGTACTATAGGCGTCAGTTTTATACTAATAAGTGATGCCTTTTCCACCACGGCCGTGCTTTCCTGCACGGTCGGGTTGTTTGTCATATTAGGCGTCGGTTTGTATCTAATAACCGACGATGTATGCCTTAGGCGTCGGTGTTCTATAAATAACCGACGCCTATACTTTAATTTTTTTTTTCTTATCAGTTTGCAGGCCTGCTGTGGCTGGTCAGTAGGATGAGAACCTGTAGTTCAGTTTCCTGAACTGCAGGTTTACGACATCCATTGATATCAGCCTACAAACAGGCCACAAACCTACAAAATCAACAAATATTTTTTCACACAAGTAGATACATTCAGACATCAATTCAATTCTCACATTCACACATGTAGAAACATTCAAATACATGTAGAAACATTCAGACTTGTATAAACATTCAGAAAGATTCATTTACAAAATATCATTCAGCATCGCTATCAGCATCTCGATTATATCTTACAATCGCCACTGCTTGTATGGCTTTTGCCCATTCTTCTCTTATTTCATTTAATGCTTCCATCGTATATGGAGCATGTACATTTTTTAAGCATTTACCTATAGTGTTGTCAGTTTTAAACACCTGCAAAGAGAATGATGTATATATATAAGTAATAATATAAAAATACGATTGATATATTTCATACTAACTAATGAGACTATATATAATACCTCATGTATGGTATTAATATCCAATGCGACATGTCGGATAATCATCTGCATAAATCGCATCACATAGTATGCGCATGCCCAGCCGTTGTCTTGTGTAGCGCACTATAAATTGAAACATACAAAATATTAAAAAATACAACTAAGCACAGTTCACATAAATAATATATACATTGGAGTCGGGAACTTACTTTTACGTTTTCCCAAATTATTGGCTGGTTCTTTCTCCTTGGGACATTTCCTCCAGCATTTTTTAATGCATCTAAACCCCTACATGTTAATGTAACACAGTAAATTGCATAATTAAATAGTAATGTAATAACATATGTTAACGGATATAAAAATGAAATATTTCTCACCAGAATAATGGCATTCTCAATATGTGTCCAATTTTAGTGTTCAATGTACTTCCCGCAGGATCTAGATAATAAACAGTGAATGTCCCGGGGAAAATAACTAGTAACTCCCAATGTCTACCGCTAGAGGTAAAAAAGTTAAAAATTAATAACTCAAAATGCACAATAAAAATGGAATTTTCTTAAGTCCAAATTATAAATAAAGTAAACTTACTTGACATTGAATGGAGCTCTTATTATCGTCTTCTTTTGCTGACCGAAATATGTAAAAGCATCTATACATTATTGTTGAACACTATCAGGGTCTTTAGCTACCATACTAATCAATGATGGAATCAAAAATCCCACATGATCAAATGCAAATAGTTTGCATTGATCTTCGACTAAGTAGCTGCAAAACATGTATTACATATTCTTTAATATATAAGAAACCAGATCACCGGATCTTACACAAGATATATGGATGTATAAACAATATCTCACCTTATCCGTGTCTCTATCATTGATGTATTCAGCCAATCATACATAAACAACTCAATAATATCTTGTATAAATAAAGAGCGATCGTATGATTGACCTGCATAATCTACTTCTAAAGAAACAATTATAGGGCAATGTATATTATGTGCACGTAGCCAACATGCCATTCCCCTACAAGCAGGACCTAACAGGTATTTAAGGTCAGTTGGAACCCAACTTGGTAATGCAGGAAGTGGAGGTGGAGGCCTAGGTGCTCTGGGTGTCTTCTTTTTAACCTGTATATATAATTTCAGATCAGTTGACCTCATATATACACATTAACAATCTAAAGTAATGTAAATTTATCTTACAATTTCATTAGTGTAGACGACATCTGCTTTGGTCCACAATATCACCCCGTCTTCTGCCTCACCAAGTGTATCAATATCTGGGTGGGCATATGGCAATGCAGCTTCCCTCCAATCGGGTAATACACATATTGGGCTCACACGAACGTAGCCTTGCGGCATTGGAGTCCCATGAAACGTTGCCCCAGGAAGGGACTGGTAAGCATTCGCCTCTGCAACAACATAGTCTTGCATTCTTAAGCGGCATGTCTTCAATGCCTACAAATTTACGTAAAGAATGTTATACATATATACATATCACCTTTCGAACATATCATCTTGAAAAGACTAGCTACAATGTCATAAACAATACTTACAACAGACATGCTAGGCGATGGGTCTCTAGGATTACTCGCAGTCTGTGCATCAGGAGAAGAGTGGGTCACCATAGGTTGATTGGAAGCCTGAGATGCCTGCCACCGCACTATTTCTTCCTTGACCTTCTCAGCAACTATATCATTGACCTTCTTAGAAACTATATCCTCGACTCTCTTATTCTCCTATACATGGATAAAAGAAACATTAGCTTCTTATTATTGAATTCCCTTTTGCAGTAACATTCTAAAAAAAGAATAGGTTACCTCTTCTTGTGAAAGTCCCGCTCTGGGTTTGCACTGGGATGGCCCAAAGAATGCTTTGATGCCCACACCAGCGCCTGCACCCCTAACACGTCCAGGATGCTCTGGGTTACCCAGAGCAACTGTCCATTCATCCCTTGTGCCCTGAGGGATGAACGTGCCTTGTTTCCTCTTCTCGTGCAACTCCCGCTAATCACCATCAACAGAAATTGGTAAGTTAACACCACAAATAATCAATATTCAAACGATTGCTCTAAGAGTTGTATTTTACCATTTTTGCAGCCGCCTCAGCAGTTACGGGCTTCTTTATTTCACCCTTCTTGTTTTGCCTCCCAGCTATCCAGATATCATGGCGAGGCATGGGTGTGGCAGACTCCTGAGTAGGAGCAGACTCCTGAGTAGCCGCAGAATCCGCCTGTAGTCTTTGGCGAATGCTTGCATAGCCCTTTGGACCCATAGTGTGGTCATGCACATTCAGTGCATGCCTTGCTTTTTGTGCGTCACTGAGGGCCTAGTTAGTATGAACATTAATGATTTGGTTAGTAGCACTAAATGTTAATCTTGAATAGGTGAATACAACATATATTAATTAAATTGGGAGTGATGCCTAATACCTTGAATTCTTCAGATTTTCTTGAAGCAACAAAATTGTCCCAATCTTCTTTGTCCAAGAAGTTCCACTGCTCAAGGGCTGACTTCTTCTTCTTATCACCATCTTTTATGTATTCTCTATTCAGATTTGTCCTATAGTTCCTAAGCATCTTTCCAGCGTGTTGCATCACACTTTTATGATGCAGCTTCTCATCCAATGCAAACAGATTCTGTAAAATAGAATTCTTATTAACTAGTATCCAAAAATAGAATTGCAAATAATATAATTTGTAATCTACAAAACAGAATTGCAAATAATAATAACTCACGCATAAATCCTTCCATATCAAGTCTTTCTTCCCCTGAGGAACTTTATGCCAATTATCATACTTAACACCACAATGGCTTCGAGTGACACACCCAAGATAGTTTACAAAATTATTGCGGTTCACTCCAATTGCATTTCCTCCATTATCAAACTCCACAACCAATTTGGATCCACTACCACTCAGCGCTATTAACTTCTTCAACAGAGTGATGCCCCTTTTCTTGTTAAGTGTTTGGTGATGCGCATCAAGTAGCTCCAGTGCTTCAGTGGGCACATGTCCATCATCAACCTAAAATTTGACAAAAATAAACCCACTGAATTAGCGCAATATAGAAATATTGGATATATGACATAACTAGAAGATAATGAATTTTATAGAAATACATGATATGTTTTTAGAACTTACATTGGTATCCTTGCCATGCTTGTCATGGACAACATGCTCATCATGGACTTCATGCTCATCATGGACATCATGCTCATCATGGTCAGCCATCTGAAAATGTCATTAAAAAGGCAAACATTTAGCATTTGTATTAACTAGAAAAAGGCAAACATTTAGCATTTGTATTAACTAGAAAAAGGCAAACATTTAGAATTTGTATTAACTAGAAAAAGGCAAACATTTAGAATTTGTATTAACCAGAAAAAGGCAAACATTTAGCATTTGTATTAACTAGAAAAAGGCAAACATTTAGAATTTGTATTAACCAGAAAAAGGCAAACATTTAGCATTTGTATTAACTAGCATTTGTAAAAAAATATAAACATAAATGTCTCTAAAATTGTGATCTTTTATCAATTAACAATCCTTCATTGTGATCTCCGTGCACATATAAGTCATCATTAGCTTCAATATTTTGTGGAGTTAGCAACCCAACTGAGAATGGACTGGAGTCATCATACTTAACATAGTACTCTTCTTCATCTATAGGATCTTCAATGAACTGTCTTTTACCATGAAGAACAACTGACCATTTATCATTTGCAGGATCATCGATATAGAATATTTGTTTCGCCTGTGATGCCAATATGAATGGTTCACCCTTCTCGCCAATCTTTTCAAAGTTCACCAAAGTGAAACCCAATTCATCCACTATAACTCCTTTGGTGTTATCAACCCAATTACATTTAAAGAGCAGAATTATGAAATCTATGTAGTCAAACTCCCATATGTCTTCAATGAAACTGTAATATGACATTTTAGCTTCACGTGGACTCTTATCCTTTGCACTTGCAAAATACATAGTCGACGCTTGAAGAGTGACCCCACTGTTTTGGACAACACCCTTATCATCTTGGCGCTTTGTGTAATATGTGAACCCATTAATGTCAAACCCTTCATAAGACATAACATTTGGTTTTAGTTTAAAGGTGAGGCATTTGATAGTTTTTGTAATATCATTTGGTGTTTGAGATAGTTGATGTAAGACTTTATCTTCAAACCACTTAGTAAAAGTCTTATTATGCTCTCTAGCAAGCCACACTGAACTTGCTCGAGGATGTTGTCTCTTGATGAAATTGGTATGTTCCTCGATATAAACACTCACTTCGTCCATGTTGTGTAAAATATACAAGTGAGCTTGTTCCAACTGCTCACGGCTGATTACTTTCACCTGTGATCCCAAAATTCCTTTGCCCTCCTCAATATTCTTGTCATTAACAGGAGTGTTATTACCACTCAGAAAGTAATTGCAAAAATCCATAACCTCTCTCGCCACATAACCTTCAATAATACTCCCTTCAGGCCGATAACGGTTTCAAAAATCACCTTTAAAAATGCTCATGTATCGTTCAAAGGGATACATCCAATGCAAGAAAACTGGTCCCAACATTTTAACTTCCCTAGTCAAGTGGACAACAAGATGTACCATGATATCAAATAACAAAGGAGGGAAATACATCTCAAGCTGACATAAGGTAACAACCACTTTTCTTTGCAAATTATCAGGAGTATCAGGGTCAATAACTTTGCTGCATAGACTATTGAAAAAGAAACAAAGTCTGGTGATTGCAAACCTTACATGCTTCAGCAATATAGATCGAATTGCCACGGGCAATATTTGTTGCATTAGAGTGTGACAATCATGAGATTTAAGACCTATCAACTTCAGATCTTTCATTGATACCAATCTACGGATGTTGGATGAGTAACCATGTGGCACCTTAACATTTACCAAGCATTCGCAAAAAGCTTTCTTCTCCTTTCTAGACAACGTGTAACAAGCGGGAGGTAAGTATGTTCTTTTATTACCCATTTCACGTAATTCTGTTGATTTTGACCTTATTCCCATTTCACGTAGGTCCAGTCTGGATTTTATCCCATCTTTAGTCTTACCTGGTATATTTAACAGAGTACCAATGATGCTATCACTGACATTTTTCTCAACGTGCATTACATCGATACAATGCCTGACTGTCAAAGAACTCCAATAAGGAAGATCCCAAAATATTGACTTCTTCTTGAATGAAGAATTGTCACTCCGTGTGGCCATACTACATTGTGATTTCTTACCCAATTCATTGACAATGTCTTTTAATCTTTCATAAACAACATCGCCTGGTATAGGTTTAGGTGCACTCTGTTCATCATTCCATCCATTGAATGCTTTGCGCTTCCTACGATACTGATGGAATTTTGAAAGAAACCTTCGATGACCAAGATATTCTGATCAAGACCAGATATAAACTCTGGGGTGCAGCGATTGCGAATGGACATCCATGATCTATCCATTCTATGATCAAAGAGAAAACAAGTATATATTAGGACAAGATTAGGGTATACACTTACATCCTATCCAAGATTTACTCCTATTATCTATAATGAAGCCAGACTCCATACAAACAATATATAATTTAGTGATTGTTCATTCTAATTTATACCAATGTACAAGTAATATAAAGAACAATGATTGTTCACTTTCTAGGCCAACAAACACATGTGATGTCATTCTTATATATAATAAATGTGTACCACCTATCCCATCCTTGAACACCTTATCTCACTAGTAAGTGTATAATGTGTATTGGGTTTTCGAGAAAATTTCGGTAGCATTTCCCTGTTGTTCTCTAAGTACATATGTACTTAGAGAACAAACGGGGAAATGCTACTAAAATTTTCTCGAAAACCCAATACACATTATACACTTACATCCTAAGTGAGATTAGGTGTTCAAGAACAGTCCCAAATCGGGGGCTATCCAAGATTTACTCCTAATGAGTAAATCTTGGATGGGTTTCTAGGCCAACAAACACATGTGATGTCATTCTTATATATAATAAATGTGTACCACCTATCCCATCCTTGAACGCCTAATCTCACTAGTAAGTGTATAATGTGTATTGGGTTTTCAAGAAAATTTCGGCAGCATTTCCCCACTGTTCTCTAAGTACATATGTACTTAGAGAACAAACGGGGAAATGCTACTGAAATTTTCTCGAAAACCCAATACACATTATACACTTACATCCTAAGTGAGATTAGGTGTTCAAGAACAGTCCCAAACCGGGGACTATCCAAGATTTACTCCTAATGAGTAAATCTTGGACAGGTTTCTAGGCCAACAAACACAATAATAGATATGTACATGTTAGGGTTTCATCACAATTAATGTTAGGGTTTCATCACAATTGATGTTAGGGTTTCATCAATGTTAGGTTTAATCAAATCAAATTAGGATGCTAGAATTGACAAGTTTAAATCTTATTTCAACATGCATCAAAATTTACTGAATTAAGTCAAGCATTAGGATTAGAAGCACAAATATATGCAAGAAATTTTTTTTTTCATATCCTAGGATTTACATATAACATTATATAAAAATTTGTTCATATCCTTACCAACAGCAAGCATGGCCGTGGCTATGTTGGCCTACCACAGTCGTGCTGGACAACACAGCCATGTTCGTGCTTGCTGCATGTTGGTAAATAGCTAGGGAGAAGGAAGCAAAGAGGTAGCGCTACCTGGAGCTAGTGTGGAGAAGAGCGGCGGCGAGCGGCGGCAGCAGTGGCGGATAGGCAGAGGACACGACGTGGAGCGCACAGAGGACCGCCGACGTGGAGCACAACAACAACAAATGACTGGGGGCGTGGAGCACAGCAACAGTAGAGGATGCGGCGGCGGTAGCAGCAGAGGATGCGGCAGCGGCGGGCGAGCACAACAGTAGCAACAGCGGGGCGCTTGGAGCACAGCAGCGGCGGGGGGCGTGGAGCACATCAGCAGAATTTGCGATGAAACAGGAAGAAAGGGGGAAGAGCCGGGTGATCGGGTCTATGAAGTTGGTCAACAGCGTCGGTTATCTACGACAACCGACACCTATTATCTTCAGCTTCGGTTGCTAATAAAAAACCGACGTCCAATTAGACAATCTTTACCCTAAATTAATTGGCGGGAACCATTATCAGCGTCGGTTATCAAAGGATAACCGACACCGAAAGTGGAACTTTTCGCACAAAATTTCATTATACATAGGCATCGGTGAATAGTTAAAAAACCGACGCTGTATGTGACCCAAATTTTTTTCGCTCAAAAATTGGATTTCGTGGGCGATTTTAGGCGTCAGTTGGTTATACTCAGCCGACGCTGAATACAAAGCGGTACCCGTGTCTGACTGGTCTTTGAATATAGACGTCAGTTTGTCTAAATAACCGACGCCTATAATATTAGGCGTCGATTTTCCTAATTAACCGACGCCCAGAAAAGCGACACTAAACGCTATTTCTGTAGTAGTGTTCCCTCAGCCCCTCCTAGGGCTTGTTCTACCCGTGCATCACCTCCGTGAGGTTGTGGTGAGGGAAAACAGTGGCCTTTCAGCCTTTGGGACTAGTCTGGAGCAGCGCCACTGCCAGCACCGCCGTGGCCGATGAGCGTCTTCATGCAGCAGTGCCTGGCGTGCGAGCTGGGCGGGTGTGTCGGGCGAGCAAGGAGCCAGATCTGGAAGATTCACCCAGCCAGTAGCACGTGACCTTACCAGTCGGACCCAACGGCGGCCAGTCACGACATGGACCAAAGTGTCTTGGAAGTGCACGAATGTCACGCATGCGAGTACAGGCACTTGGGAGTGTCAGATCCAGTAGGGATGCCCAAGATCCATCAATGAATGACATGGTAACGACCCTCTTCACTTCTCCAAAGTTCTTGATGTAAATGTTACAAAAATCATAACTCCTAGCCCCCTAATCCAATTATGGCCATATTATATACCAAATTGATCCTCTCGACGAGACCTGCAACATAGATATATTTGTAGACCCTGAATCTTCTTATAGTTTACTCATCTGGCTAATGATGTAACCTTTGACTACTTTGAATATGCTTAACACATGATTATGATTAATGATTGGATCTTGATGCTCAATCTTCCCCCGATCCTTAAATCAATACCTTTTATGCACCCTTGAACTAAAAGAAGGTCATTCTCCCCCTAATGCTCATACATGATTCCTTTTGTACATATGTACCTACTTTGGACTATAATGTTGAACTTTGCCTAGATTGCTAGTCTTGCTTCTAATGGACATACACATATTTTGGAATATGTCTCTTATGACCTAATGTTGCTGATCTAAACCATGTTTGATGACGGGTTCTCCTATCTTGATGATCATGACCTTGGTTACTCTATTATGAGTCGCGTGACCTAATCTGAGCATAAGTATCCTAAACCTTGTCATGTCCACATAAAACCTCGATATGATATGAAACTTGAACCACACTCTAATGATGCCCTCTAAATCAGTATAAGATCACCTAATGAACTAACAATAAACTAGTAACCTAACTTGGCCAAAACCCTTAAAATGAAGAGAATTAGGGTTAATGATGAGAATCTAATGCATATATGTAATCTTGTTGTCGATCAGGTTTGGCATGTGGCTAGATGATGAAGGATAAGTTAGGATATGAATCTTTGAATCAGGTATGGGCCTTATCTAGTTATATGACTACCGCTTTCTTGCTTGAAAGACATATATTGTATGCTTGTTTTTCTATTTTCTCAAATTTTGCCATGTAGTATTGCTATGTGTTACTCGATGTTTGCCTCGTCAGTTTTATAACTTGAACACATATATAGATAAAACTCCATTATATTATTGATTGATTAAGGGTTAGCTCTTGGCTATGGCCTTGAGGTCCCTCTCGTATAAAAGGGTTAGCTAAGCTTGAGCACCCTTACGGACCCTTCCGACGGGAAGATGGTCAAAGGCCTTAAACATGCTTGATATTGTTGGTCTAATGGAGTGAAATGACATAAAATATGATTTTGCATTTGTTACACAATTAACATGTTTATTCTGGTTCGTTTAATCTTGAAATCTTTTCAAAATTATGCAAAGCTTATATATGTGTATCTTTCTGCCCCATACTCAACACCTCGTGTGTTTACCCGTTTCTCGTATGTTGTTTTTAGGTTTAGAGATGGCTAGAAGGTTGATGGGCTTGGTGAGCTATGCTAGGTTTACTTGTTGTAAGATCCAGATATAGTATACATGAGCAGACTTGTACAAAGTGACTCTTGAACATGTAATTCAAATCATGTAATATAATGATGTTTCTTAATATATATTGTTGATTGTTGAGATTATGTTGGTGCCTTTATCTTGTTATCTGTTCATGTGTGCTAAGCTTTACGCTTCCGCATGTCGCCTTTGATATCCGTTTGTTTCATGGGACTGGGATTTTTTTTGTTATACGTAGAAGGTTGTGGTTAACATGTCTTGTTGGAAACATATGTCTTAGCTTGAGTGTCTTGAGCTTGTGGAGCTCTTTCTTGATACAAGGGAGAAAGTTTCAAAACCTCGAAGTTGATGATAATGTTGTTCCTCATGTGATGCTTGATACATGAAATATCTCACTTATGTTTAAAAACTTGAATATGCACAATAAGACACTCTCATAAGTTAGACCTAATTTGAAATCATACTATACATAAAATATGTAGCTTTCAAATCATGAAATTAAATATGATGATGTCATGAAATCTCAGATTGAATAATCAGGGTAACATGCCTAATCTCATACCCAAATGATCAACTTGATATGACAATACTCCTGGAGTCATAACTCAGATGAACATGATGAATAAATTGTGTAATTTTAGATTTAAAAGGAAAAATAATGAACATAATTGATTAGAGTTGGTGGAAATATTGGGGAAAACAAAAACATGCATGAAATCTAGAGTAAAGATGAGACACACCCTCGATGATAGTGTCGTTTGAAGTCATGACCATGAACATGTTCGTTTAAGGATTGATAACATTGATTTGATGATGCACCTTAGTCACGTATGATTATATGAACAAAAACCCTAATGTATGAATACTAATGGGCGGGTAAACCATAATTCCATGATGATTCCACATTATGAGGGAACACTAAGTAATATGTACATTGTGGAGATGGGTGCACCCTAAATGATGATAGCCTTTGTCTGCACCCCATTGTGGAGAATGCCTTGACAACCATGGTTGAATAGCCAGACCCGATGGATCCTGACTTGATGCTTAACTTTTATCATGGATGAATTTTGAGGACAAAATTCCTTGTAAGGAGAGAAGGATGTGACAACCTCAATTTTCTCTCTCCTCTATTTTACTCCTCCTCTCTAATGAAGTGTCTTTTACTCATTTCGATATTAATTTCATAATTGGATAGTTGTGATGTTCCAATTTGGCAACTACCATGGTCAATTATGCAATGTGCGACTTTAATTTGTACTTTGAACTAAGTATCTTGCTATATCATGTCACCTTCAGGTATCTAATTTTGAAACTCATCATCATAATATTTTGTCTTGTAATATGTATCATATTTTAGAGGACTCAATTACGAATCCAGCGGAACAAAAATCACCTCATTTGGACCATCAGACTCCAAGTTATGACACCTTGAAATTTGGCTTTTGTTTTACCTTGTTTTAGCTCAATTCTATGCCTTATCTCTATTGGGCCGCCCACATGGGCCCAATACAACACTGCAGTCCAATCGTTTTTTTTTCCTGCTCCCCTTCCTCTTCAGGAAACCAACGTATGACAGGGAAACAAGCTTCCCCGCCTCCACCCAGCTTGGGTAACGGAAGGGGGGGCATGATCTTAAACCCTAGCTTTCCTTACTGCTTTATAAACCCCGCCCATCTGACCCTTGCTCCTCTTCTCATATTTTTCCTTTGCTTTCCCATCTGGGAACCTCCTCTGTTCCCTATCAGACATGCTATCATCGATGGAAGGTAGAAGCGCCGCCCCTTCGCGGCCCTAGTAGGATCTCCGCCTCTTCACAGCTCCAAGGCACCCTTAGCCTCCAACATCTCTCGCTAAGTGTTTTTCTTCTATCCTCTTGTGTTTTCATGAACCACAAAACTTCTTCACTTCGTCTCTAACCTCCAGTCCCCCTAGCGCCGCCTTGGACCCCTTTGGGCGCCGCCACACTTCTCAAAAGGCATCTTCCCTCAGCCCCTCCTAGGGCTTGTTCTACCCATGCATCACCTTTGTGTGGTTGGGGCGAGGGAAAACGGTGGCCTTTCGGCCTTTGGGACTGGTCCGGAGTAGCGCCACTACCAGTGCTACCACGGCCGATGAGCGTCTTCATTCAGCAGTGCCTGGCGTGCGAGCTGGGCGGGTGTGTCGGGCGAGCAAGGAGCCAGATCTGGAAGATCCACCCAGCCAGCAGCGCGTGACCTTACCAGTCAGACCCAATGGTGGCCAGTCGCGACATGGACCGAAGAGTCTTGGAAATGCACGACTGTCACGCATATGAGTATAGGCGCTTGGGAGTGTCAGATCCAGTAGGGATGGCAAAGATCCATCAGTGAATGACATGATAACGACCCTCTTCACTTCTCCAAAGTTCTTGATGTAAATGTTACAAAAATCGTAACTCCTAGCCTCCTAATCCAATTATGGCCATATTATATACAAAATTGATCCTCTCGACGAGACCTACAACATGGATATATTTGTAGACCCTGAATATTCTTCTAGTTTACTCATATTTCTAATGATGTAACCTTTGACTACTTTGGATATGCTTAACACATGATTATGATTAATGATTGGATCTTGATGCTCAATCTACCCCCGATCCTTAAATCAGTACCTTTTATGCACCCTTGAACTAAATGAAGGTCATTCTCCCCCTAATTCCCATACATGACTCCTTTTGTACATATGTACCTACTTTGGACTATGATGTTGAACTTTGTGTAGATTGCTAGTCTTTCTTCTAATGGACATACACCTATTTTGAAATATGACTCTTACGACCTAATGTTATTGATCTAAACCATGTTTGATGATGGGTTCTCCTATCTTGATGATCATGACCTTGGTTACTCTATTATGAGTCTCGTGACCTAATCTGAGCATAAGTATCCTAAACCTTGTAATGTCCACATAAAACCTCAAAACGATATGAAACTAGAACCACACTCTGATGATGCCCTCTAAATCAGTATAAGATCACCTAATGAACTAACAAGAAACTTGTAACCTAACTTGGCCAAAACCCTTAAAATGAAGAGAATTAGGGTTAATGATGAGAATCTAATGCATATATGTAATCTTGATGTCGATGAGGTTTGTCATGTGGCTAGATGATGAAGGATAAGTTAGGATATGAATCTTTGAATCAGGTATGGGCCTTATCTAGTTATATGACTACTGCTTTCTTGCTTGAAAAGACATATATTGTATGCTTGTTTGTCTATTTTTTCAAATATTGCCATGTAGTATTGCTATGTGTTACTCGATGTTTGCCTCGTCAGTTTTATAACTTGAACACATATATAGATAAAACTCCATTATAATATTGATTGATAAAGGGTTATCTCTTGGCTACGGCCTTGCGGTCCCTCTCGTATAAAAGGGTTAGCTAAGCTTGAGCACCCTTACGGACCCTTCCGACGGGAAGATGGTCAAAGGCCTTAAACATGCTTGATATTGTTGGTATAATGGAGTGAAATGACATAAAATATGATTTTGCATTTTTTAAACAATTAACATGTTTATTCTGGTTCGTTTAATCTTGAAATCTTTTCAAAATTATGCAAAGCTTATATATATGTGTATCTTTCTACCCCATACTCAACACCTCGTGTGTTGACCCATTTCTCGTATGTTGTTTTTTAGGTTCATAGATGGCTAGAAGGTTGGTGGGCTTGGTGAGCTATGCTAGGTGTACTTGTTGTAAGATCCAGATATAGTATACATCAGAAGACTTGTACAAAGTGACTCTTGAACATGTAATTCAAATCATGTAATATAATGATGTTTCTTAATATATCTTGTTGATTGTTGAGATTATGTTGTTGCCTTTATCTTGTTATCTGTTCATGTGTGCTAAGCTTTACGCTTCCACATGTCGCCTTTGATATCCGTTTGTTTCATGTGACTGGGATTCCGGTTCCGTGACAATAGCCTTGGGAGGACAAAATCCTAGAGACAGAGATAGATGTGGCTTACATATATGAGTATATGATATGAGTACCTACCATCTAGGTGAGGGAGAGAGAGTCCCAAGATCCTGAGGAGGTAAGGAATGAAAGTATGTTGCAAATTGTTATGCTCGGGTAGGTGGTTCCTCATGTAGGGCTCTAGTGGTTGTTTAAGATAAAAAGAGAGTTTGGTACAAATTTTTCATGAGTTGAAATCTATGAAAAGAATACCATATCATGTTTTGGTTTGGTTTGTTTTTGAGTGCTGAGATCTTGTGGTGTTGATGATCAATGCTAATGAGGCAGACCTGAAAACCCTAGAACAAAGAGGGAAGATGAATCTAGCACATATGCTACTCATAGAGTTGTGTGAGCTCGTAAAGATTGAGCCTGGAATGAGCCTCAGGTAATGGGTTAAGGGAACCTCAAATGGACTTTTTGATATATGTTTGACAATCCATTCATACTAGTTGATCTAACCTTGAGAGTTTATGTATGGATATGACATGATGGTAGACATAGAAATGGTTTTATATATATAATGGACTAGCCATATGCATGAAAAATTATATCTCCTATGAACCTTTAATAAAGTGTACAACCTAATATGAGAAAGTGAAATGATTTAAATTAATGAAAAACTTTGAAAATGGTTGTACATGAGAAGATATGGTAATTGAATTTTTCTTCTTCAAGGTATACTTTGCATCTTACTTTGCCTACTATATGGTATGGTTGTACTATGTGTGTACAAAATGTTCATCATATGAAATTGGTCAAAAATAATTGTTCATGTATGTTGTCTTGCTTGATGTTCTGCATATATAGTCTTGAACACCTTAAACATAGTATATTGGTTCCATTGTATCTAAACACTTCAATTCCTAAGTACAAAGTCATGGGTGATATAATGGAAAATATGCCTAAGTGACCTGATCTTTTTTGTTAATCTATGTCTTGTTCAAGTATGATTTTATTATCCTTTGTTAATGTCAAATGTTAGCTTTATTTTTATTGGGGACTCTCCCTAGAGGGGTGAGTTCACAAATCAATTGAACCAACCTTGAGCATCATCTAAAGCATGAAATATTAAGTACATGAAACATGGTAGAAGATATGTTGAGTATAATTCTTTGAACCTAATCATCCCATCTCTGCGAAACATGAGGAGAAGTTACTAAGGAAGTGAATGAAAGTATGGGACCAAGCTAAAAAAGGAAGGTCGTTATGATCCCAATGAAGGGAGATAAAGTGAATAATGTCCACCATAAGAGATGAAGGAAATCCAGTTCAAAGAATTATAAGGTATGTAATTTTCTTGAATATTATCAGAGGAACCTCAAGAAAAATGTGCAATGAAATAGATTTTTGGTATCTCAATAAAACAATTGGGAAGTGTAGAGCCCTAAGTCAAACCTAAGATCAAATAGGTATGATTGAAGGTACATGCGACTTATGAGTTCAGGAGGTGATCATGCCATAACTACATAAGATGATAGGGGCTCAAGAGGAGATCACTTCAAAGGTTATCTATACCCCTAGAAATCTTAAGGGAATGACTAGGGCTAATGAGACATGAGATATAAATAAATAGAATACAAGATTTCATGAAATAATGTTTGATAGAATCTCAAAGGATTTTATATAAACTCAAGAACTAGATGATGGTATGAAAGTTAAGAAAATTGAGGAATTAGAAGTGTTCATGGTTTCGAGCCATGTTGAGAATGATTTAACCAAAAAATAATTGGAAATTAAAAGATAATGTGAGAATACACCTTCTCTTCTCTTAGAATTGGATGACTTAGTATTTGGACTACAAACATATATTCATTTCATCTTACTATGAGTGTGAGTGATTGGGTGGACACATGTTATGCATAAAAAATGATGTATGAGAATGAATACCTAAATGAAGATTTAATGACATATTCTAGGGTTTTAGGTGTTAACTCACCCTTTTGAATGATATATGGGAAACCTTGGTGAAAAGGTAGACACCAAGTTAAATTTAAATCACAAACAAAAATATAATTACCGAGTGGAATTGGAATCACATGTAATCACCTAGTGATAAAATATTGCTATGGATAAGGTCATGAAAATACCCTATGATCGAATTCAGATACAAGACTTGGTAAAGATGATCTAGATAAAGATATCAACAAAGGTTGCTAAAGATGATATAGCTAAAGATATATGAGAAGGGTTTTCAACCCCAAAGCTCATAAGATATATCATTCACCTTAATCTAATTTTGCTTAAATTTTTTTGAAAAAAATTCCTTTTAAGGAGGGGTGAATGTTAGATCCTCAAATTTGGTAAATTTGAATTCTATGAATACAAGACTTCATTTTATAGTTAAATTACCTAATTGATGGAGTAATATTATTGTTCTCTTTGTGGCATGGGTTCAAACCATGGACTAAGTGAGGCCAATTAGACTATTTTCTTTGCAAATAGGTCCTTGTGGAACATGTTTAAGAAATAAAATGAATTCGTGCATAAGTAAAGGATTATGGCTTTATGGTTAGTTATAATATGGAAATATGGAATAATACACAAGATTTTAAAAGATTCTAAGATAATTGGTAATTTAGATAATTGATAGAAGTAATTTCTCCTGTAGGTAGTCCACAATGGTGAGAGTTAGTGTGTTAAATGATTCCCTTAAAAGCTTGTACAATGTTGAGAAGCAGGGGAAGAGACAAGTGATGATCAGACCCTCTTCAAAAGTCACTATCAAGTTTCTTCTTATCATGTAGAAGCATGGTTATATCAGGGAATTTGAATATGTTGATGATTACCATGCTTTAAAAATTGTTGTTGAGTTGAATGGAAGGTTGAACAAATGTGTTGTCCTCGGTCCTCATTTTGACGTCGGTGTTATGGACATTAAACCTCAGATGGGAAGATTGATGCCTTCTCATCAGTTTGGCTATCTTGTTATGACGACTTCTCTTGGCATCATGGACCATGAAGAGGCCAGGAGGAGAATGTTGGTGGCAAAGTTCTTGGGTTTTTATATTAGAGTTCAAAATGACTTGGAGTATGAATACTTAATGTGTAAGGAATGTGAAAAATTGAAACTTTCAATTGATAAGTTTTGTTGGCACTATTCCTATATAGATGGATTATGGGGATTCAATTTAGGTTGTTTAACTAAGAAAAATAGAAATAATTATTTAACCATATCTTGCAAGACAAGTTTGACAATCAAATATGGATAATTCATTCTGGTTGTTGGAACACATAGAGATAATGAGGAAACTAGGATAATTATAGAATTTGAGATAAAAAGGACTTTCTACATGATGTGGGCAATTAATTTAAAGAAATAATTAAAGAAAAAGTTTCATATGTAAAATTTATCCCAATAAATCTCAAAATTAGATATAAGTAGGGAAAATCATTCACGAGTTTTCCACCAAATTTTGTAGGAAAAGGACGTTCCTAGAGACCTAGGGAAAATCATAAAGTTTTTGCCTTGTAATGCAAGGATTACTCCAAGGCCAACAAAATACATTAATGGAATAATTTTCTTTTACATATCATGTGGTAGCAAGTAGAGAGGAAACAAAGAATAATTTAGAAGTTCAAGTCATAAAGGGTTTCCTAGTACACTAATGATCTAATATCCCAATATGTGACACATATCTATATACTTTCCTTGATGGCTTTTGGTTTCCCATTATTTGTTCAAGTCGTGTTGCTATAAGTGGGATCAAATTATATGATCAAGTTACATGGATGGATATGGTCATTTAACATGATTGAATCACTTTTCCATGAGAGCATGACCCACCTTACAACAAAAAAGGAAGCAACTCAGACATGTTGCCTCTCTCTCTCCATCATCATCCTTCTAACCCTAGGGTTCTTCTTAGGGCCTATATAAGAAAACCACATGATCCCAAACTTGATCACTAAAACATAGTTCCATTAGTCACTGTTCAAGGGGATCCATGGGGGTAGTCCAAAAACAATACTAAAACCTTCATGTCTAGACTTGTCTACTTTTGTGTTGACTGGTAGCACATTGATAAGAAGACAATGAAACTTTTATACCTATTTGAACACAGAGGAGCACTCCCTTCTAGATTCCCCATACATCTCCTGGACCTAGTAATCAAAGACCAACTACCTATGATGATTTGTGATGCCTCCTGATGGACCCCTTATGAACAATGCACGATCTTCTAGAGGATGGAGGTATGACAGGAGGAATTGGAAGTGACAGCCCTGAAACAAAATTGGAGATTGTGTTTGGGTCACTACAGTGGTAAAGGTTGTATGAAGAGATGGGTTGGTGGTTATATGAGACGGTGGGAGGCAGAACGCCCTTCATGATTCTCTTATCGCACCATGCATAGAAAACATAGTCCAGAGACGCACGAGGAAGAAGGGATGGGGTTCCTATACCCCAGGACACACTTCAATTCAGGTTGGATTGCACTGGATCCCATTTCAGTATCCAGGCCTAGAATCCATGGGCCCATAAATGAATCTGAGATCAGTAGCACCTCAATTGCTTGTTGATTGGTCAATGGTCCACATTCATATAATCAAGGTAGAATCTTGTAAGTGCCTAAAAAATGCTAGTATAGTCGAAACATAGGAAAATTATATGCCAAATTGATCAGATATATGAGTAGAGTCCAAATAAAATGGTTTCAAAGCTTGAATCTAATCACAGTTTCAAAAGTATGATCAATTCATTAATATGAAGCAATTAATACAAGGAAACCCAAAACTTGAGTATTGAGAGGTTGAATATATGGAAAATAGTTATTTTGTCAAATAATATAATATTGTTTAATATGATAGTAGTCCAAGAAGATCATTATAATACTGGTGAATAATTATGGTTTCTAAAGTGAATTACCATATATATGATGAATTAGGGTTTTGAAACCAACGATCATAACTTGCTATGTTAGTAACGCATATAATTGAATCTAAATGTTCATAACACAATAATATTATTGATCTAAATACATGGGTTAATAAATATGATAAAATATAGTATGTTGGAACTATGGTTTGATGCCTTATTCCTTGTACAAGACCAATAAAACCCTAAACCATAAATTAGGACTCAGATAGGGTTTAATCTGAGTAATGTGATGGTGATACTTTAGGTTATACATACATGCAGATTAAATGTTGATTGCTTGGATCTGTTGTTTGGATTTCTTGAACATACTTGAAGTGTGATTGCATGCTCTACATGGTTCTACATTGAGGTACATGGCTACTCCTATGAATACTCATTGTATCAACTATTGTGTCTTTCAGAAGTTTCCCAAACATATTGCAATTAAACTTCTTGGTTGTTTATTTACTTCTTGCAATCTATAAGGCCCCAATGAGTATCAATTATGTAATCATAACTTGATTAACCCCAAACTAATATCTCTAGTGAGTTGAATGAGTATGTGGGAGGAAGAATTCATTATGAGAATGATTGGTGATCAGGCATGAAAAGGAAGATCACTACAGGCCAAGCCCAGAGAGGAAGGTTGATACAAAACCAAGCTTGGAAAGAAAGGTTTTGTGAGTCCACTACACTGACTAAAACCTAAAGTGAGGGTCCCACATTAGGGATCCACTAAATAGAGGTTATACCACAAAAAGTGAGTAAATATGGGTAAAGAAGTTAGATAAGAAAATGCATGTTCCATTATGTAGTGATGATTGTTGCTATGGTCGTTTATGGTGTTACACCTATATGAGTATATTTTGATTTCCCCACGTACATATTATAGCAATATATTGATCTGCGTACTAGTTCACGTTGTTTTAGGTAAAGGTTATATATGAAGATATCAAGACATGATGAATCAGATAAAATCCACCGAAGATATTAAAGCTAAGTAAAGTAGTATTAGTTAGATATTTCTACTCATATGGAATAGTCCTATGTTGAAATTCATGTGACTCCTCAAAGGAGCATCATTATATTTCTATATATAATATTTGTGAAATAATGGAAATTATTTACCATTGTTTGTTATTTGTTGTTTGTTAAAATCTAGATGTTGGGAATTTTAGGTAATGACTCTCAACTTTAAGGTCCTTTCTTAATTGAGGGACACTGAAAATTAGATCGTAACATCTGATGTGTTGAGTGTTCATAGGGTATTGAGGAAGCTTCACAACATTTCTATAAGGTCCCATTTCATCAAGGATGAGGCCTCGAGATCTGGAATCTTCACCTACTAATGGCATAGATGGAGGAATGCCTCCAAATACCCTCACACTCTAGTGAGAGTTCTTAACCTTTGAGAGCTCCTAGAGGATCCTCTAGACAAGTAAATCGGTCAGAGATGCATGTTGTCATTGGGCTACTGTCAGGGTTTCTATTGATGAAGGTTAGGTAGGTGGTGATGATTCAATTTAAACTGGGAGAAATTAGGTGTAGCGGAGTGAGTTTGATGATACATGGGTCCTTTAATGGCCTTATATAGGTGTACAGGTAAGGGTACAGGGGGTATACGCATTACACTAGGTTCTCGAGTTAAGGAGGATTGGGCATATTCCATATTTGGCAATTTAATAGTTAACACAGCTTGTTAGGAATTGGTATCCCACTCCCAAAACTAATGGGAAAGGAATTAGGCCGAATAGTGGATATTGTAGCAAGAAAGAAATGTGGGAAGATCGAGGGGGCTATAACTTGTATTTCCTTTCCTGGCTAAAGGTAGGAGATAACAGAGAAATCAATGACTTCAGATCTTCTACTCACACCATGGGTGACATATTAACAGAGTGGGATTAAACAATTCTAAAGTTGAGAAACATTTAATCAGTGCCAAAGTTGAGAAACATTTAATCAATTCAAAATAAAAGTTGTTTTGATGATGGATGTGTCTCATGGCTATTTCCAATAACCCCTATATTCTATGCATGGTTGTGTTGTTAGTTTATCCATTTATCTCAATTTGCATGACGAGCCTCTATCTTATCTTCCCAATATAAAGTTAATTCTTTCCTAAACTTGCTCCCCTCAAATGTAACTCGAGGTTCCCATATAATTATGTAAAAGTAGGATAGTTCAATTTCTATTATGTCAAAGATGAAGACATCTCAAAGACAAACCAACCAACTGAAGGACCTTAGAGAACATGATGGACAAGGCAGAATGATCACCTGGTGGATCTGACCAATCTGTGGGAGGTGCCAGTAGATGGTGGATAGAAGGACTAGACAACCGGTGAGACGATCAAACAACTAGCCACTCGGCAAGCCGACCGGTTCAAAGATTGAACCAGTCAACGAAGACTGATAAGCACATATTTTCATCAACAATAGGTTTTTGCATGTGATGTAGACCTACATGAATGTAATTTCTTGTGGCTCTAAGGTAATATATTAGACTGACCATAACCATCCCTTTCAGTTATTGCATGTTTTTTTGTGGGATATAACATGTATATGATACATACTATATATGTGTGACTAGATAAAGTATATGTATTTATACAAACTGCCTCAATTAAAATATTAAGTCTTAGATGCTTACCAAAAATGACAAACATGAAAAGCTTGATTGACCAAGTGTCGCTGATTCTAAAGCATGGTATGCCATCTATCTTGTGGAAGTGTTATGGTAATGATGTAGGTACTACCAGAGTGGGGTACATTGTTATTGTGTCAGTTTTTGCGTCAGGCTTAACTGGTGATATTTAGAGATTCTATGCCTAGAAGCATGTAGATGATTATGGCAAGGAGTTGTTCATATCATCTATCCAAGAGTTGCATATGATGCAATTGGCATGATGGCCTACATAGATAGTCAAGTTGTGTGCGATCAACCAAAGTTGACTCATGATTTGATTAAATATGGATCTTGGCCCACTAGAATATTGTTCGCTGAAATATTTTGAATTGAAATTGGGGGCTATTACTTCAAACAAAAATATTGGGAGCAATAATAATTAAAGACCTAGTTAATATTGTCAATTTTTTTGAATCAAATCAAATCAAAAATGGTTTTTGACAAATGAAAATTTTCTCTTGTAGAATCAAATGATGAACAAATCCAATATGTGATTGGTCCTAATGAAAAATAAACTTGACGGGAGATATTTCCATGACTGGTTTTGGACGTTGGCAAGAGCTCAATGAAGAGTACATGCTATACGTCCTTAGCAAACTAGTGCCTGAAATACCTCCACCTAATGCACCTATGGCACAAGTGGATGCTTACTGGAAGCTTTCCAATAATGCCTTGGAGATGAACCGCCTTATGCTTAGCTGCATGAACTATGACTTGCAAGAGTAGTGTGAAAACTTGAGTGTTCTTGAGATGGTAACACATCTTAAGAAATTAATACTTGGCCTTGAAAAGCAAGAAAGGGACACTATCTTGAAGGTGTTGCTTGAGTCAAGGCTGACAAAGGGAACCTCAATAAAGGAACGTGTGATCAATATGATTGGACATGTGTATCATCTTTAAGAATTGGGATCCACCTTGAGCAAAGAGTTGGCCATTGATATGATTCTAAGGACTATGCATTAATCATATGGCCGCTTTATTGCATGTTATCATGTGAGTAATACGGTTGGATAGATGTCAGACTTGCTTGCCATGTTGACTTATGCTGAAGCAAAATTGAGGAAGAACAAGCCCGTGATGGTGATCAACATCGATGAGTCCAAGGATTAAATCATGAATGAGAAGAGTTATGTGGCCAAGCCTAAGTTCAATTCTTCAACACTTAAGATAATGAGAAAGAAAAGTATAAGAGGAACTCATCCTTTGTACTTGAAGGCTTTTAGGAAGAAGTAGATGGGGATGGTGATTTCCACTTTAGGTATATATGTCATTGAGATAAATCTATCTACTTCATCATCATGGGTACTTGATACCAGATGTGGATCTCAAATATGTTCCCATATGCAATATGTGAAAGGAATTAGGCCTTTGGGAAAAAGTGAGGTGGAATTGTGAATTGCTAATGGCGTAAGAGTTGCGGCCAGCGTAGTTGGAACCTATTGTATATCTCTACCCATGGGGCTTGTAATAGAGTTAAAGAGCTGCTATTATGTACTTGCTATAAATAGAAACATCATTTCTGTATCTTGTATGGACAAGGATGCATTAGTATTCCATATTAAAATTTGTCGATGTTCTATTTCAAAAGATGGGATATTTTACGGCAGTGCCCCTACATCTTATGGTCTTTACTTGTTATATCTAAAGACATATGTATATAACGTTAATACCAAAATACTAAAATTCAAGAAGTCAAACAAAACATACCTTTTCCATTGTCGTCTAGGGAACATAAATGAGAATCACATATCTGGACTCCATAAAGATGGTTATCTGGATTGTTATGATTTTGAATCAATAGAGACATGTGAATCTTTTTTGATGGGAAAAATATCTAAGACCCCTTTCACTGGTAACAATGAGAGGGCTAGTGATCTATTAGGACTCATACATACTGATGTATGTGGACCTTTTACAACAACCTCTAGTGGTGGATATTAGTACTTCATTATCTTCACTGATGACTTCAATAGGTATGGCTATGTTTATTCAATGAAACATAAGTGACAAACTATGGATAATTTCAAGGAGTTTATGAATGAAGTATAGAATGACTTGGTAAAATTATTAAGGCACTTCATTCTAACTGAGGTGGGGAATACTTAAACCAAGAGTTTGAGAACCTTCTTAGAGCCCATAGGATTGTATCCTAGTGGACTTTGCCTGGAACACCTCAGCATAATGGTGTGTCAAAAAGAAGGAACCGCACATTATTAGATATGGTGTGATCAACGATGTGTTTAGCCAAGCTTCCGACTACCTTCTAGGGGTATGCTCTACAAACCGTTGTGTTTACACTAAACCGATTACCATCAAAATCGGTTTAAAAGACACAATATGAGATATGGACTAGGAAGCATCCCAAGTTTTCTTTTATGAGGATTTGGGGATGTGAATCTTATGTCAGTAAGATGCATCTTGAGAAGCTTGGTCTTAAATCTGATAAATGTTATTTTGTTGGATATCCTAAGGAAACTAGAGGATGTTAATTTTATTCCATATCTGATAGCAAAGTGTTTGTTGCCAAAGATGTTTTATTCCTAGAAAAGGAATTTATTTCCAAATGACTTAGTGGGAGACAAGTGGAACTTGAAGAGATTCAAGACCAAAAAGAAAACATTCAACTGTTAGATCTACAATAGGAACCTAGAGATTCACAAAATGTTGTGGAGTCTCAAATTCCTCAAGTAACACATGAACCTCATAGATCTTATAGGACATGCCTTTAACCTAAAATATTTGGATATCTTGTAACTCAGGAAGGTAGTCAATTGGTCATAGATGATAAGCCATATTCCTATCAAGATGATATAGAGGGACCAGAGTCTAAGGAATGTCTTGAGGCCATGAGGTCCAGGATGGAATCCATGTATATCGACAAAGTATGGACTTTGATGGATCCACCTGAACGGATAAAACCCATAGGGTGCAAGTGGGTCTTCAAGAAGAAGACCTCCATGGATGGAAAAGTTCAAACAAATAAGGGTAGACTGGTTGCAAAGGGTTTCAGACAAGTTCAAGGTGTTGACTATGATGAAAGCTTTTCTCCAGTGGCCATGGTTAAGTCCATCAGGATCGTGCTTGCTATTGTAGCTTATCATGACTATGAAATTTGGTAGCTAGATGTTAGAACAACATTCCTAAATACGAATTTACTTGAGTATGTGTACATGACACACCCTAGGGTTTTATCAATCCAAAGGATGCAAATAAAGTATGTAAGCTACAAAGGTCAATATATGGATTGAAGCAAGCGTCTCAGAGCTGGAATGTAACATCCCTGACCTGGGTTATGCTTAAACCTAGATGTTTTACTTATTAAAGTTGATTATATGCTTGATATTATCTTTTTAAAAGTAATTAAGGCTTAAGAGGAACTTATATTTCAATTTTAGTCCATTTTGAACAATGTTGAAATAATGTTTTACTTGTTTTGGACTAAAATGCAAATTACCCAAGTTGAGGGGTTAAATTGCAAATTGTGTATGGAAAATGTTCCTCATAGGTTGAAGCATCATGAGAATGAAAATGATGTATATGTATGGCTTGTGGTAGCCGGAGTACCAAGAAAGAGCTCATAAAGCAATGTTTGTGCATTAAAACCCAGTTTTGAAGTAATGTGCAATTTACCGAAAACCCAGGGTTCAATATGCAATTTACAACTTCAAAATAGTCCCTAATGTTTATTGGCATCATGTAGAGCAAATAAAATGAGCGGGGCATCTCATTTCTACCTCTTTGGAAGAGAGAGAATCTTGATATTAAAATAATCAAGATTTAAGCATTATTGGAACTTTACTTCTATTTAATGCAAAAATAAATATGTTAATTGAAGTGCTTTTCAACCAAAATTATGTTTGTTGAAATCCATACATGTGGACTTCCTTGTGCCTTGCAAAGGCAATGAAAATATCTTAAGGAGGTGAATAACCCACTCACATTATTATAAGAAAAAGAAATATCCACTCACTTATGGATATTATTATAATATGATTTAAGGTGCTTAGTTTGTTTTCTTTAAAATCGTGGATAATTGAGAGGAATAAGAGGCAAATGAGATAGCCTCGTAACCAAGGATGGGAAGGGAGCAAGTAGCAAGGAAATGGAGGAGATAATCCCTACATTCTCTCTCTTAAATGAATTTTCAATAAAATTCATATATATGCTCCTTTATCTGTGAGTTGAAAGGGTAATTTCAAACCACTTTCACTTCTTGCTTGCAAAAGAGACCAAGGGAGCTTGGAGAAATAGGAGGACGACCCCCAACCTATTGGTAAGATTCTTGACCTTCTTTCACCTTGATTCCATGGTGGAAATCGAAAATCAATGCATGATTTCTTCTTATCTTGACTCAATCTTTAACTCTAGCCAATCCTTTTCACTCAAAAGCTTGATGAACGAACCTTGTAGATTAAGAAAGATTCTTCCATTATTTTTGATGTGAATCTTGAAGCTTTGGAGCTCAATTAAAGGCGGGTTATATAACTTGAACCCTTGAACTTTGTTATTGATTCCATATCCTTATCAATTATTCATTCCTACTTTATTCTCGAAATTTTATTTGATTGATTGATGCAATCACCATGGAAATCACAGAAAGCTTCGTGGGTTTATAGCTTTATGATGATGACATCATCATAAGCACACACCTCCATAAATATCTATTGCAAATGGTTTCATAAATTTTGGTCCAATCGATTTCACCATACCGTTTGGAGACCAAACCGTTTGCAAACCATTTGGAGGTTTGGATCCCAAACCATTTGGAAGTGTAACGACCCCTCCTCCCGGTAACCCCCAATTAAGGGAGACTCAAAGATCAGAGCCGTTATTCAATTAACAGGATCGAAGGTTCAACAAATAATCAATAACAATTAATAAACTTTACCAACTAAACTGAAAACTGGTATAAACATTTTCTTACCTTGGAAAAACTCAGATTTCTAAACTTCTATCCATGAAGATGATACTCTAACTAATCCTCCTGTATACGTTACTTCTCATTTAATTCCACATATGCCACTTTATTGTTTTTTTCTTTTCATTGTACCTAAAACGCCGACAAACAAAACGTCGGTCAGTATATCTAAATATACTGGTATGTGGGGACAACCAAAATTTCACAATTATGGCTAACAATTTAATAATCACAATCAAGTTATTTTATCAAGACAATTTACATTTTCAATGTGTCATTCTCCACCGCTTTTGCCCTAACCCTGGCATACCCCTCTAGGGTTTCTCTTTTGCCATTGACTTTAAGGCCACCTTCTCAATCTGAAGCTTGGTGCCTGGGAGTCACCTCTCATGGTGCTCCATAGTCATGCATCATAGACCACCTTCTCATTCCCGAGCTTTGTGTCTGGGGTCACCTCTCATGGTGCCCATCGGTCTACCCTTCTGGGCCTGACCTTTATGGCATCTTCCATCAGGGTGGCATGTAGGTGCGGGAATACACACTTCTTTATAATTGTGATAACCATAGTGACTTTATAATTATAGTATGAACATCCAAACTGTTTAGATAGCATTCATTGCGAGGAAACATTTGGAAATCGTCGGGAAACTATAACGGTTATTCATAAGCGTAACCACATACCTGATTTGTAGATTCAGCAAGCTATTAACGATTCCAAACAAGCAAGTAATCCAAGAAGCAGTTCAACAATCAAAGAATTCCTGAAATAATCATGTAATTCCCTTTTTATTACTCTTGTCATTGAGATCTATTAAATCTAGCTCGCTTCCTAGGGTTTCTAGCCCACTTTTATGGTTTCTTTTACAATTAGGGTTTCCCTTTATCTTTCATTATTTTAAATCCTAATTTAACACATTTGATCACAAACCCTCATTATTCCAACATCTAATCCTCAGTTGGGATTAAAGACATAATTAACCATTAATTAAGCTTATTAAGCCTTTTCTATTAAAGCTACTATTTTTATCCTTTTAATCCACAACAAGATCATTATACGCATTTATCATCAATTCATAGTTCATTATGATCCAATTCACATATGAACTCGATTTTCCATTAATTCCATCTTTTATTCATCAGAAAACCCTAATTACTACATTTAGGGCCTTTATCCACAAATTAAGAACTTAATGCTCGAATTAGCTTAGATTAAGCATATCCAACTTTTAATCATGAAATTAGTCAATTAAAGCCATTAAGAGTCGAATTTACCAACATTAGGGTTTCAAGTCCCATTAAAGTATTATTCTTGCACATTAAACTCGCTATTAAACCAATTACATGCAAATTCATCCTTTTCCAATCTTAATGATCCTTTTTATCATTAACAGGCTAATATCAACTTTATATATTCATTTAACCCTTTCTAACTCATTAATCATCAAAGGTTAGGGTTTTTCGTTGATTAAACTACTAAAGATAGTATCTCTATATATTTTTCGAATTTCATAAGGAATCAGGATCCAATTATATTTTATTTAAATTCCTCTCAATTTTCTGAGCAAGTTTCATATTTTACTCGAATCCATCCGAGCTACAGATCATGAGTTATGAAATTAACAAAATTCACTTACTCTGAACCAGTAGGGAGGCGCCACGTGGCCTTGTTCCCATGCAAGGCTCGCGGTTGAGTTTATAACCTAATTACCAGCATACCCTTGGAGCGGCTACGGGTTCTTTAGTTCTTCGGAGGGCAAAATGGTCCAACGACCATTTCCTCATCTTCAAGCTCCCGACGGCGTTGTGCAGCCACCCTAGACGTGAGTCGCACGGCTACTCTTGCTCCTCGGACCTCAAGGGCCATTAGAAACCGCCGCCCTGTCTTCGGAGCCCTCCATCACAACTTCCCCTACCCCCTCTCTTAGCCTGGTTGGCTACACGCAGGATCACAGGTCCTACGACCCATGGCCGCACTACAGGTCCTTCTGCAGTGCTGCACGACGGTGGGAGCAAGGTGGCGATAGTAGCCTCCTCCGCGGTCGTTGTGGGGTCGTCTAGATTCTCTCAAGATATATTAATGATTCCTCATGGCTCCGTGGTCAGGCTAACCTTCCTGCTAGGGTTTTGAACGTAAGGAGACATGAAGAAAATGAGGAAGAGAGTGGGGGATGCGAAATATCTCTGGAACTTGTCCCAAAGGGTCTATCCCTTTTATAGGGGAGGAAACCTTGCCCTAACATGCCTATCTAAGAGGGTACACGTCCCCTCCAATTAGGAATTATATTCCTTCTATGATAAGCAAGATTTTCTCTCTCTCTCTCCTATTCTTTGATATTCCCTTTTCTTGTGATAATAGGATTTCGAAAATCCTTTCCTTTATCTTCTTATTACTCACCTTTTAATTATTTATCACGAAATCATGTTTTCTTTTAATAGAAAGATACTCCCTTTTATCCATATTACCAAATTCGTCAATACCATATCTCATTATGCTATTATTTGCAATCTTGGTATTTTCTCTTTCTTCTCCTTTATTGGGGCTCCTTGGCACCCAAGAAACTTTAAGAATTCGAAATTCCTTTTAAAAGAATACTCCTTATCCTTAAATGCATCAATATGCATTATTCTCATTATCTTGTTTTATTTCTTATTAAAATATTTCCTTTTGTGGATTTCTCTTTATTTCTATTTTATTTTCCTCATTGGCATTCGTTTTATCATTATAAATCATTGGGATACGAAATCCCACTAAGGACAACTCAAAAATACCTCTTTTCACATATTTTCCCTATTTCATCAATGTTTTCAATTTCTTTATTAACAAGGAAATACTTAATTGCTATTTTCTTTTCTTATTGCCTTTTCTTTGCAACTTTGGACTCCTTGGAACCCAAGGAATCTAAGAGGCACGAAATCCTCTTTGGATTTGCCTTCTAGAGGTTTCCAAACCTTTCTTATCTCAAATTCTCAATTATGCATTCATTAATTGAATTTCCTTGTTATTGGGCCCAATAGCCAATAAGGCCCACAAAGAAATCAACAGGGCTATTTTAAACGAAAATCATGCATCCATTCATTATTTGTTAATTTATCTTTAGAATGACAAATTACATCTCTCATCAAAATGAACCCAAAATTAGGGTTGTAACATCCTTCCCCTCTTATAAGAATTTTGTCCTCAAAATTCCAGCAAGCAAGCAAACAAACAGGATAATACATTCTTATGTCCATCAGGGCTACCATGTGGCTTTACCCTATCCATGGTGCTTTCCAAGAACCTTCATCATCTCATATTCTTCCATCTGAGTTCTTTCTTACCTTGGTATATCGTACCCTCATAGGTGACTCAGGACATTTCAGCCTTTCAAAAGCTGAATAGGCTCAAGGCTCAACACATGGCTTGGGTACCTCACATAGTGCTCTAGATCGGACTCATGTAACACATTATACATTATGTTATCCTGAGGGGTAAGGCTAAACACAACCACTTCCACCAATCCATCCCAAATGGACCCATATATCGGGGTCTCATCTTTCTCAACTATAGCTTAGAGGGGTCGGACTTTCACATTATGTTCCACCACAAGGAACTGCATGTCAGTCTGCTTTGCACCAGCTCGTGACTCATGTCACCCTTGGGCTCTCTCTCTCAGCCATTGCTCGATCAAGCGACTTCATCTGCACACACTGTGGTTCTTTTCTGACCTTCGTGAGGCCTCCTTCACCAACATCATCTTAATGAAGTGGTGACCGACACATCCTCTCTAAAGGACTTCTTGCATCCCGATAAAGGCTATGGTGGGTAACATCACATATTAAGAACTATCTCTATGTATCACCCTAAATGAGCACACATGCTCTCATCAGACCCTCTAGTCTGGATCATACTGTCCATTAGTATGGGGTGATAAACTGTACAAACACTGAGCTCTTCATGTATCTACTTCCACCTCATGGAAGTGAACCTTTAGGTCACATCAAAAACTTTTGAATTCGCATCATGGTGTAGTTGAACCATCTCTTTTCATATGTAGTTCAACCAGATCTGTCCCTTGACAGAACTCTTCCTTTCTCATGTCATCTAGGTAAGGCGATCTACCATAACCCATATTGTATCTTGGCCTTCTTGGTCTAGGAGAGACTCACAACATCCATAGTGATGAACTCCCATTCCCTCTCGGGAACTCTTTATACTTTATATCCATGCACTGGGTTAATGGTGTTCGTCCTTCACCTCCTGGCTTGCATGGCCACATGCTACATGCAACTTTGTTTTAAGCATCCAGAATGCTCCATCACTTACTATCTTTGTAGTACCAAGGTATAACATGACCTCCTGTATTGTTATGATTCCTCAAGCTTGATACCTCGAAAACCCTAAACCACTCTAAAAAGGGTTTTATTACCTTCCTATCCAAAGAAGTGTATCTGAGGTTTTATCACCATCCTTCTACTACATCAAGGACTAAACTGGCTAACCAAACAAACATTAACTTGTTCAACATATCTTGTTCCTCTGTGTGTTAAAACACATCCTCTTTTCAAACATAGGGTTAGTCGAACAACCTCAACTTCTTCTAGATTCCAGCTAAGCTAGGCACTATATCTCAACCAGAGAATTCATTACCACTTCTTAGGTGTTAGGTAACATACACCTCCATGTATAATACTTATCATCTCATCTCAAACTCAAAGTCTATCAAGAAGCTCTGAGTTCATCCTCATTGTGATCGAACTCAACTTTGGTTAACTTGCAAATTCAACATAGCTCTTGATAAAACATCCTCATAAGCTGGCTACACTACCTCTCTTAGTGGTTGTGAACCATCCATGTATCATTCCTTCTGCATCTCTATCCTTATTCCTTATAGCAACGTTCCAACTCACAACATCCTTGTCCTTGGTGTATGGCATGCAACCTGTCCTATCTCTCACTCTCATAACAAGAAGAAATAAACATTTGGCGGCCGTCCAAATACTGAGTTCTTCCTATTCCAAGAGTAGGGATGGTACAGCCCACCTCGCTAGTACACTTTCAAATCTCCGTTGAAACGTGCAACTCATGTCTCTATATCACAATCATCATTATTTCAAAGTTACTTACATGGAAAACTGGCCTCGAACCTACTTGGGTTTACACACAATCCTTGGTCATATCCTCTAGGTCTATAGGGTACCGGAACTTTTGGGGTCATCCCTCTTCCCATATGCACCAGAGAGTGCCCTACTCATTTTCCCTTTGGGTCACATGAGTTCATGAAGGTGATCAATCTCCCAACCCATGGCCCTCAGACAATGATAGCTGTTACCTCCCGACCCTATGGTCATGTGCAACTAGGGAATTAGGAAACTCCTACTTCCATCGGTCTTATCCCTACCTGACCCTAGGATAGACTTAGGATTATATCATAGTACATGTTCAACATAGAACCTTACCCAATCCTTCATCATCTCTCTCTGCATTCTTGTTTGACTTTCATCCCTTCATAGGGGTCATGGCAACCTGCCTACCTTGGTCAGGTCCCATATCGGCTACCTCCATGGTAACACATCCACATGCACTTAGAGATGGTTATCTATGGGTTTACTGGTTCATTCTCGTACCATGTACTCTTCACTTAGCTCCTCAAGATCCTATGAAACCTCTTTAGGTTACCTCAAAACCAACAAAACTGGTATATACCCTACCAACGGGTCCCTCTCCCAGGATAGGAGGAAACTACACCTGGATAACAAAGGTCACAAGCATCCTTAGGATTTACATTCACATGAGCATGCCTAACTCGACAACTACTAAGGCACAAGTAGACCACCTATTAAACCATGCTAGGTCATACTTGTTATCATCCTCAACATTAGATCAACTTAGCTGTGAGGGGTTCATCAAACATACCCTTAACTTAAGGGATTTCCTTTACCTCTACACATGATGAGTACCATGCTCGAAACTATAGAGACTTAAATCTCATCATGAGCATCGAGTATACTGCTTCCCCTCTTAGGCCTAGGAACCCTATGTTCACTTTTGGGTATCCAACTGCATGTTCAAACTCTTAACCATGAATCAAGCATGTTCAAGATATGTCATGTACTTCCCTGATCCTTCTACTCGAGCAACACCTCGGGGTCGAGTCCTCTTCCAGGACAACCAACTAGGTATAAAGCTTCACAACTGGTTACTTGAACCTCCTCAGGGTCTAAAGCACTCTTTATCTCTTCCAGTAGGTACTCACTTAAACCATAGGTACCAGAAACGTCATCCTCCCTCTAAGGTTTGGTTCCTCTAAAGACAACCAAGACATCATCAGCCTTCCGGGGTCAAACATAAGGCAACCGATATCATCCACTTAGGTCGCATCATCCTCTACTATCCACTGTTCCTTATGTCTCGGAACCTAAGCTTCCAACCTTCTTGCTTGAGTCCAGCTTTTTCTCTCTAGAGCTAACTCTACATCCAGCCTTACTACCAGATGTCCTTTCTCCATGAAGGATCAAGCTTTACTATCATATCCCTATGTGGTTGAAGCCTATGCTCAACTCATGTTTGGCTCAAGATCATCCATACCCCTTTCATCATGATCTCTTAACCAGGATTTCATTTAACTGTCAACACTACTGATGCACTCTTGGTGCAAGTTACATCCTACTTGCAACAGCCCTATAGGTTCTTCTCTACCCTTATCCATGAAGGAGTTACCCTTCGCTCAAACATGCACGACCCTCTCGAGGGTTGGGTCGCCAAAGGTACTAGGTTATCCAACCTCTCATGGCCCGCATGACGATCCCAAGGCATGTCCAACCAAACACTCGGTCTAACTCATCATGTCATCTCTATCTCTAACCTTCACTTAGGGTTAGGGTTACCATCATCCTCAAAGTATGTGCTAGGTTTATACCATTGATGGAGGTCTCTACCTCCAAGACTAACTCTCTCTACTCATCCTCCTGCCAAGGAGGTCTATCCTCAAGTCTCTCCTGAGGGCAATGACAACTCATGTCATACGACCTAAGCATGTATCTATTCCTTTACGCTTATTCTATTAAGCTTATGTCCATGACATCTTATTTACATGCTTTTTATTAATTTGATGGAGGATTCCTTAATCCTTATCAACCTTACCCATACCTCAAGAGGGTGAGGAAAAGAGAGAAAACCCTAATCCTTAAGGTCCTTAATAGAATTTGAGTTGAGAAAGGATGAACGAGATGAGAGAGTCCTAAAAGGTATCTTATTTTGATTCATACCCTAAGACTTTGGCCAGGCAGTCACACGGATCTGGGAGTCCTCGTATTCCGACTAGCGGTGCGGAGGAAAATCTTGCCAGCCCCCAGTCGTGATCCTTTTCTAGACACCTCTGTCTTTCGGATAATCCTCTAATAACTCCCTTGGGTTCTACGGAATTTGTAAAATTTAATAATTATTAATGATTAGATGAGGAACCTATGCTCTGATACCAATTGTAACGACCCCGCCTCCCGGTAACCCCCAATTAAGGGAGACCCGAAGATCAGAGCCGTTATTCAATTAACAGGATAGAAGGTTCGACAAATAATCAATAACAATTAATAAACTTTACCAACTAAACTGAAAACTGGTATAAAAATTTTCTTACCTTGGAAAAACTCGAATTTCTAAACTTCTATCCATGAAGATGATACTCTAACTAATCCTCCTGTATACGTTAGTTCTCATTTAATTCCACATATGCCACTTTACTGTTTTTTTCTTTTCATTGTACCTAAAACGCCGACAAACAAAACGTCGGTCAGTATATCTAAATATACTGGTATGTGGGGACAACCAAAATCTCACAATTATGGCTAACAATTTAGTAATCACAATCAAGTTATTTTATCAAGACAATTTACATTTTCAATGTGTCATTCTCCACCACTTTTGCCCTAACCCTGGCATACCCCTCTAGGGTTTCTCTTTTGCCATTGACTTTAAGGCCACCTTCTCAATCCGGAGCTTGGTGCCTGGGAGTCACCTCTCATGGTGCTCCATAGTCATGCATCATAGACCACCTTCTCATTCCCGAGCTTGGTGTCTGGGGTCACCTCTCATGGTGCCCATCGGTCTACCCTTCTGGGTCTGACCTTTATGGCATCTTCCATCAGGGTGGCATGTAGGTGCGAGAATACACACTTCTTTATAATTGTGATAACCATAGTGACTTTATAATTGCAGTATGAACATCCAAACTGTTTAGATAGCATTCATTGCGAGGAAACATTCAGAAATCATCGGGAAACTATAACGGTTATTCATAAGCGTAACCACATACCTGATTTGTAGATTCAGCAAGCTATTAACGATTCCAAACAAGCAAGTAATCCAAGAAGCAGTTCAACAATCAAAGAATTCCTGAAATAATCATGTAATTCCCTTTTTATTACTCTTGTCATTGAGATCTATTAAATCTATCTCGCTTCCTAGGGTTTCTAGCCCACTTTTAGGGTTTCTTTTACAATTAGGGTTTCCCTTTATCTTTCATTATTTTAAACCCTAATTTAACACATTTGATCACAAACCCTCATTATTCCAACATCTAATCCTCAGTTGGGATTAAAGACATAATTAACCATTAATTAAGCTTATTAAGCCTTTTCTATTAAAGCTACTATTTTTATCCTTTTAATCCACAACAAGATCATTATACGCATTTATCATCAATTCATAGTTCATTATGATCCAATTCACATATGAACTCGATTTTCCATTAATTCCATCTTTTATTCATCAGAAAACCCTAATTACTACATTTAGGGCCTTTATCCACAAATTAAGAACTTAATGCTTGAATTAGCTTAGATTAAGCATATCCAACTTTTAATCATGAAATTAGTCAATTAAAGCCATTAAGAGTCGAATTTACCAACATTAGGGTTTCAAGTCCCATTAAAGTATTATTCTTGCACATTAAACTCGCTATTAAACCAATTACATGCAAATTCATCCTTTTCCAATCTTAATGATCCTTTTTATCATTAACAGGCTAATATCAACTTTATATACTCATTTAACCCTTTCTAACTCATTAATCATCAAAGGTTAGGGTTTTTCATTGATTAAACTACTAAAGATAGTATCTCTATATATTTTTCGAATTTCATAAGGAATCAGGATCCAATTATATTTTATTTAAATTCCTCTCAATTTTATGAGCAAGTTTCATATTTTACTCGAATCCATCCGAGCTACGGATCATGAGTTATGAAATTAACAAAATTCACTTACTCTAAACCAGTAGGGAGGTGCCACGTGGCCTTGTTCCCATGCAAGGCTCGTGGTTGAGTTTATAACCTAATTACCAGCATACCCTCGGCGTGGCTACGGGTTCTTTAGTTCTTCGGAGGGCAAAATGGTCCAACGACCATTTCCTCATCTTCAAGCTCCCGACGGCACTGTGCAGCCGCCCTAGACGTGAGTCGCACGGCTACTCCTGCTCCTCGGACCTCAAGGGCCATCAGAAACCGCCGCCCTGTCTTCGGAGCCCTCCATCACAACTTCCCCTACCCCCGCTCTTAGCCTGGTTGGCTACACGCAGGATCACAAGTTCTACGACCCATGGCCGCGCTGCAGGTCCTTCTGCAGTGCTGCATGGCGGTGGGAGCAAGGTGGCGATAGTAGCCTCCTCCGCGGTCGTCGTGGGGTCGTCTAGATTCTCTCAAGATATATTAATGATTCCTCATGGCTCCGTGGTCAAGCTAACCTTCCCGCTAGGGTTTTGAACGTAAGGAGACATGAAGAAAACGAGGAAGAGAGTGGGGGATGTGAAATCTCTCTGGAACTTGTCCCAAAGGGTCTATCCCTTTTATAGGGGAGGAAACCTTGACCTAACAGGCCTATCTAAGAGGGTACACGTCCCCTCCAATTAGGAATTATATTCCTTCTATGATAAGCAAGATTTTCTCTCTCTCTCCTATTCTTTGATATTCCCTTTTCTTGTGATAATAGGATTTCGAAAATCCTTTCCTTTATCTTCTTATTACTCACCTTTTAATTATTTATCACGAAATCATGTTTTCTTTTAATAGAAAGATACTCCCTTTTATCCATATTACCAAATTCGTCAATACCATATCTCATTATGCTATTATTTGCAATCTTGGTATTTTCTCTTTCTTCTCCTTTATTGGGGCTCCTTGGCACCCAAGAAACTTTAAGAATTCGAAATTCCTTTTAAAAGAATACTCCTTATCCTTAAATGCATCAATATGCATTATTCTCATTATCTTGTTTTATTTCTTATTAAAATATTTCCTTTTGTGGATTTCTCTTTATTTCTATTTTATTTTCCTCATTGGCATTCGTTTTATCATTAGAAATCATTGGGATACGAAATCCCACTAAGGACAACTCAAAAATACCTCTTTTCACATATTTTTCCTATTTCATCAATGTTTTCAATTTCTTTATTAACAAGGAAATACTTAATTGCTATTTTCTTTTCTTATTGCCTTTTCTTTGCAACTTTGGACTCCTTGGAACCCAAGGAATCTAAGAGGCACGAAATCCTCTTTGGATTTGCCTTCTAGAGGTTTGCAAACCTTTCTTATCTCAAATTCTCAATTATGCATTCATTAATTGAATTTCCTTGTTATTGGGCCCAATAGCCAATAAGGCCCACAAAGAAATCAACAAGGCTATTTTAAAGGAAAATCATGCATCCATTCATTATTTGTTAATTTATCTTTAAAAAGAGAAATTACATCTCTCATCAAAATGAACCCAAAATTAGGGTTGTAACAGGAAGGGTTGACCGTTTGGATGGGTTGACCATTTGAGGTCAGGACCCTAGTACATGTTGGATGATGATCCAATGGATCCAATTGATTGATTCAATATATGGATAATCCTCCAATTAGAAACCCTAATCGGGTTGAGTGCTGAAATTCTCAATTGATTAGTTTAAGTTTTGGGTTGACTAACCCAAACAGTCCCAATACCATTTGGAGGTCACCCAAATGGCCTCAAGACCATTTGGAGGTCAACCAAGACCGTTTGGAAGTCTATTATGAAGTATGATTAGTTGGTTGAAGAGCTAATGATATCAAATTGAAATACAATCAATAGATCAATTGATGATTGATTCAATGATGAAAACCCTAATTGAATTTAATATATTTCAATGATGGGACTAGTCAAACGGTCTCAAGACCATTTGGAGGTCATACAAATAACCTCAAGACCGTTTGAGGTCAGGTCATGACATAGATAAGTGGTGATTCAATGATTTCAATCGAATTAGCTCCACAATGTCAACCATTGATGGTTCCTCGAATTCAAAACCCTAATTGATGGTTTCTTGGTTATAAACCTTAGTTAAATTGGGTTCAAAACCCTAATTGAAGGTCCAATTGAAGGGTGATTCAATGGTTCAATTGAATAATAAATCAGTGGTTCAATTGATAGATGGTTCAGTGAGTGAAACCCTGAATTGACTAAGTGATGGAAGACCTTTTTGGTCTATTCAGTTTTGAGAGAGTTTGGACCAAACGGTCTTAAGACCATTTGGGATCAAACGGTCTCAAGAACGTTTGGGACCAAACGGTCACAAATGATTTGGAGACCCATGTTCATTCAGTTTCAATATGTTTTGTCTAAACGGTTTCAAGCACCAACCTTGCTAAACGGTTTCAAACCATTTGAACTTAATTCGTCAAGACCGTTTGAGGTCTAAGTGACCAAGACCGTTTGAGGTCTAAGTGACCAAGACCGTTTGAGGTCTAAGTGACCAAGACTGTTTGAGGTCTAAGTGACCAATACCGTTTGGGGTTTAAGTAATCAAGACCTTTGGAGATTCAGTTGGTCAAACCATTTGGACACCGAATGTGAATAAAAGTCAATTAACTATTTGATTATTAATGATGTAAAACAAAGCTGAATATAATGATTAACCCTAAACTGTGTGTACTTAAATGAAGAGCTGACCTAGATCAATCTTGGAGTACTTAACATCCTAGAGAGGATGAGAGAGAGAAAGAGAGAGGAATGCTTACATACCTAAGCCCTAATTCTCTCTTTATGATCAAAATATATAATTAGGGTGTGATCCTTAATAAAGAGATCATGAAACCCTGATTGAAAAGATTAATGAGTCTTGACCCTAATTTAGGGCAAAGCTATGTGAAACCATAATTTGGGGCAAAGCTAGGTGAAACCCTAATTGAGGGAGATGTCAAGTGAAATCCTAATTTTAGGTAACACTATGTGAAACCCTGATATAGAAGGATGTTATGTGAAACTCTAATGAAGAATGATATTATGTGAAATCCATATATATGGGACATGCTATGTGAACCTTTTTATAAATATGGAAAATCCTATTCCTAATAATGGAGTAGTGATTAATATATTGACAAATATAATATCTAAAGAGGTTGTTAATGGTTATCCTTATATCCATAGTTCCTAACTCTAAGATGAGTCCATATCATGGGCAATGGTTGTATATTCTAAATAAGTGACTTATGACCAATACATTACATGATAAATGTGATGAACTGGTGTATAAAGTATTAGGATGGGAAAGACCATAATACAAGCTAAGTGGATGAACTCAAGTATGATAAAGGTGATGAGGGAAGTGATACTTCAAAGTATGATAGATATCACATCCAGCACCCCAATATTGATATACCTTGATGTGTTTTAAATCCAATATATTTGGATGAATGACACATGAAGTGTGTCATGTCAGTTGTTTCATTGAGATGTTATGCACTTTGATAAGTGTAGGCTATCATACCTAATGAAAAGGATAATCCAAAACAATAAACTTTGATACAATCTTATTCTGGTAAAAATGAGAGAGAAACTCATATGGTGTGTTAATAATTCATTTAATGATGAATGATAAGAATAAATATGTATGATTGAATATGTATGTCATCAATGTTGGCTCCTAGCTGTGTGGAGCATTGAAATAGGACTTGATCATTAATAATATGATCTTAAAAACCTAAGTTGTTATTTATAGAAAACCCTAATCCAGGGTGATGTTATTTAATGCTACAGTAAACCCTAATTTGGGTAAAAGGACATGATATACCGTAATCTGATGTGAATAGTGTATCCTAACCCTAAATTGGGTAATAGGATATAATAAACCCTAATACAGGGTGATGCTATGTGAAATCCTAACACAGAGTGATCCTAGGTGAAGCTCAAATACAGAGTGATGAGTTATGAATGTAATAAGAAAACCATTGTGTTGCATGGTACTGATATGAAAGCATTATAACTGTTATCATGAAGTACTAGCCATGCAGGTATCATGAGGAGATAAACATAGCCAGGTATGAGATATGATGTTTCTTTTATTAAAGTTGTTAATGAGTCATAATATGTCTTGTTGCCTACAAAGAGGTAACAAGAGGTGAAATGAGCTTTGTGAGCTATGTAGAATGCTTGTGTAGCAAGAATGATGATTACCTTGGTCTGATGTCCTGAAGGTATTAAGTTACCTGTTAAGTGGTAACAAGTATTCTTTGATGAACTAAGGGTTTGGATACCCATATTCTATAATCATGATGATGAACTTGTTAAGAAATGTAAATGTACTTGATGAGATGAGGGATTAAAATCCCAATACTTTGTGAAAAGAGTATGGCTACAGGCCATGACTCCACAAAACAATGCTAGGCATTATCTATGTGATCTATGCCTGAAGAGAGTATATGTTGCGGATATAGCTCTATAGTGAAGATGTCTATATACCCTGGAAAGCTAATAGCAGTTTCACACATGATGTGTAAAATATAATCAACTGTGTAGTGTATTTGCATAAAGTTGAAATACGAGAAACATTGGTTGATATTATCCTGCCTAGTATAATGAACAAATGTTATACATGTTCTTCATATTCCTTAATTAATAAGTGACATGCTGCTCTATCAGGTTACAGCTATAATGCTTTAGATAAGAATAATAGTCTAATATGTTAGACATTGAATTAACTGCTCTTGAGCAATTATGACTCCTCTGTTCAGATTTATCTTAATAAACTGCAATAATAATGTTTTTGGCGAAGAGTTACATCTCTCTTTGGGGAAATTTACAATTGTCTCACCCCCGTTGGAACCACATTTTTAGGTGGACGCAGACGAGGAGGCAGGAGTCCTTCAATAGGTGAAGGACAGCAACAACAACAGCAAGGACAACAGTTAATTCTCAGGTGGAGACACTAGCTGAGATGTCTTGTATAGGTATACATAGAGTCCTATGTGTCGTCTCTGTACTCTCAGGTCCTCAGAGTAGTAGTTAGTGCTTTCGAGATTTTAGCTAAGTGCCTCAATGTTTTATACTGCCTGTGTTTAGTCTAATAGAGCAGTTGATGCATGTAATTCTTAGAAAAAGATGATACAGGACATGTACTTGTGAACCAGTATGTAATTAAATTACTCCAGATCTTTATGAAAGAGTTTTCCTATGTGTGGACCTCTCTGTAAAATGGTTTTAATTTTTAGTGATTTTTTGTAATCCGCTGCTAACAAATGCTCCCGCTTAAGTAAATCCTGGTTTGTGAGGTGTGTCGTCACAAGTTAGTGGTATTAGAGCTTAAGGTTCGTTGAGTCTACAGAGACATAGGACTAAGGTGTTAAGTCTGTGTTAGTGTCCTCCAGTATACCCTATAGTGACTTTTTCTTATGTAGAGTAAAGGGTGAAGTTTATAAATGATTGGGGAACATGAGGAACACATTTCTAAGGTCAATGATGTTGCACCAGGAGAGGGTGCATGGGATCAGGCAAGAGAAGAACAAGTGCCTGAGAATTCCCATCTTGACCTGATCAGGATAGAGAATCCTATCTTTATGCTCTTGAAGAGAAGGTTAAGACAACAATAATGCATATAGAAGACTGGATACTAGCATTACAACCTAGGTTACCAGTCCTTAATGTGGAAACTTTGGGCTTAGAAAGGGTTCCTGAATGACATAGTCATGTTGGAATAGTGGAAATGTGGGAAAGATTAACATATGGTGAGAAAGGAGACTCTGCCATAAGTTTAGACAGATAGTACACCTGTGATGATGGTGCCCAAGGAGGGGCAATAATCTGAAATTTAAGGTAAGGTCTCTATAATGTTAGAGACATTTTCTTAGTTGTTCTGAAAAACCAAAGTTTTGGTGCCACCAGTGCAATATATGCCTAGTGTACCAGGGTAGTAGCCACTAAGTAAAGGCAAAAGAAACAACATGAAATAGCTAGACTCTTTGTGTTGAGTCAACCTAAAGCTGTAGATGACCGCGAGGGGTAAATGTTAGATAGAGCCTTTTCATTTCGATATGTCTTATCTTGATGCTATCTGATAATCCTAAAAAGGATTGTTGTTATGGATTTCCCTATTGATTGTCCTATGGGGACATAGGGAAGAAATGATGAGAACTAGAATTTATATTATGTTCAGTATTCTTTTAAATGTTCTATAATTGCTTTAATCTACGTGAAAGAGGATGAGATATAGAAGTGATTCTTGGAGAAAAATCAAGGAATGAAGAATCTTGTGTGTATAATGATATGAAAAGTGAGGAATATGATAGTAAATAAAGTGCATACTACCTAATCTCAATATTTGTATACCCTGGCCAGGTATATGATTATTGGGGATAGGGAAAGTATGGAACTCTTAGATTGTTATCTTTCTGATTACTCTGATCAAGTAGTCATTTTGAAACAATCTAGTGAGTATAATGAAACTAATGAGGAAGTGCTAAGTGAACTTTTCCAACTAATGAGGAAGTGCTAAGTGAACTTTCCCAACTAATGAGGAAGTGCTAAGTGAACTTTCCCAACTAATGAGGAAGTGCTAAGTGAACTTTCCCAACTAATGAGGAAGTGCTAAGTGAACTTTCCCAACTAATAAGAAAGTGCTAAGTGAACTTTCGCAACTAATGAGGAAGTTCTAAGTGAACTTTCCCAACTAATGAGGAAGTGCTAAGTGAACTTTCCCAACTAATGAGGAAGTGCTAAGTGAACTTTCCCAACTAATGAGGAAGTGCTAAGTGAACTTTCCCAACTAATGAGGAAGTGCTAAGTGAACTTTCCCAACTAATGAGGAAGTGCTAAGTGAACTTTCCCAACTAATGAGGAATTGCTAAGTAAACTTTCTCAATTACATAGGAATTGCTAAGTGAACTTTCCCAAACAAATAAAGGATTGCTAAGTGGATTACCTCTGTTAAATATATATATGTTTCCCTTTTGATGAACAACCTTGGGTAATGATAGGGGTAAGATCCTTTATGTTTCTTCCTTTCATTAACATGACAATCAAGTAAGTATTATGACATTTGATGTACATGGATCAGAAATAATCCGTTGATGGATATTTAGAAAAGTATCAATTTGCTTTGGACTTTGGTTCCAAGATAATGATATATGGAACAAGCAATGTTATAAAATAAAAGAAATGCCTTGTGCATGTGTACCCTTTATGGTAACAACATAGAAATCAATATGATAAGGATGAGATGTGTTCTCAACACATATGATGAATACCAAAGTGAGGATTCTGGTATCTGAGAAATAATAGATGATTTATGTTGGTTATCTATATTGGCCAACTGTGAAATCAATCTAGTTACATAAAATAATATGGACATCATATGTTAGGGGTTTATGCTATGCATAAACATAAACATTGATAAGGTTGAACTAATGGAAGAAACAATTGTAATTGGTGGAAAAGTTTATCAAGCTAAAAGTTTTTCCTTAGAATAACCTTCTGTGTAAGAAACTTTGTGTGGATTACAGATCTATGGTATCTCCATGACATTAAGATGTTATGTGGAGACTTGATGGTATAATAAATGAATAAAATCTGTCTCTCCTTTTCTTGGGATTTCGGGGATGAAATCCTTGTTAGGGGTTTATAATTTGTAACATCCCTGACCTGGGTTATGCTTAAACCTAGATGTTTTACTTATTAAAGTTGATTATATGCTTGATATTATATTTTGAAAAGTAATTAAGGCTTAAGAGGAACTTATATTTCAATTTTAGTCCATTTTGAACAAGGTTGAAATAATGTTTTACTTGTTTTGGACTAAAATGCAAATTACCCAAGTTGAGGGGTTAAATTGCAAATTGTGTATGGAAAAATGTTTCTCATAGGTTGAAGCATCATGAGAATGAAGATGATGCAGAGGTATGGCTTGTGGTAGCCTGAGTACCAAGAAAGAGCTGATAAAGCAATGTTTGTGCATTAAAACCCAATTTTGAAGTAATGTGCAATTTCCCCAAAATCTAGGGTTCAATATGTAATTTACCACTAATGTTTCTTGGCATCATGTAGAGAAAATACAATGAGAGGGGTGTCTCATTTGTACCTCTTTATAAGAGAGAGAATCTTGATATTGAAATAATCAAGATTTAAGCATAATTGGAGCTATACTTCAATTTAATGCAAAAATAAATATGTTAAATGAAGCGCCTTTCAATCAAAATTGTGTTGGTTGAAATCCATACATGTGGACTTCCTTGTTCCCTTTAAAGGCAACGAAAATATCTTAAGGAGGTGAAGAACCCACTCACATTATTATAAGAAAAAGAAATATCCACTCACTTATGGATATTATTATAATATGATTTAAGGTGCTTAGTTTGTTTTCTTTTAAATCGTGGATAACTGAGAGGAATAAGATTCAAAGGAGATAGCCCCATAACCAAGGATGGGAAGGGATCATGTGGCAAGTAAATGGAGGAGATAATCCCTACTTTCTCTCTCTTAAATGAATTTTCAATAAAATTCATATATATGCTCCTTTATCCATGAGTTGAAAGGGTAATTTCAAAACCACTTTCACTTATTGCTTTGAAAAGTGACCAAGGGAGCTTGGAGAAATAGGAGGACGACCCCCAACCTGTTGGTAAGCTTCTTGACCTTCTTTCACCTTGATTCCATGGTGGAAATCGAAAATCAATGCATGATTTCTTCTTATCTTCACTCAATCTTCAACTCTAGCCAATCCTTTTCACTCAAAAGCTTGACGAACGAACCTTGTGGATTAAGAAAGATTCTTCCACCATTGTTTATGTGAAGCTTGAATCCTTGTTGCTCAATTGAAGGTGGGTTCTATAACTTGAACCCTTGAACTTTGTTATTGATTCCATATCCTTATCAATTGTTGATTCCTTCTTTATTCTCAAAATTTTATTTGATTGATTGATGAAATCACCATGGAAATAATAGAAAGCTTTGTGGGTTTATAGATTGATGATGATGACATCATCATAAGCACACACCTCCACAAATATCTATTGCAAACCGTTTCATAAAGTTTGGTCCAATCGAATTCACCAAACTGTTTGGAGACCAAACGGTTTGTAAACCGTTTGGAGGTTTGGATCCCAAACTGTTTGAAAGAGTTGACAATTTGGATGGGTTTACCGTTTGAGGTCAGGACCCTTGTACATGTTGGATGATGATCCAATGGATCGAATTGATTGATTCAATACATGGACAATCCTCCAATTAGAAACACTAATCAGGATGTGTGCTGAAATTCTCAATTGATTAGTTTAATTTTGGGGTTGACTAACCCAAACGGTCTCAAGACCATTTAGAGGTCAACCAAGACCGTTTGGAAGTCTATGATGAAGTATGATTAGTTGGTTGACGAGCTAATGATATCAAATTGAAATACAATCAATAGCTCAATTGATGATTGATTCAATGATGCAAAACCTAATTGAATTTCATAGATTTCAATGATGGGACTAGTCAAATGGTCTCAAGACCATTTGGAGGTCATCCAAATGACCTCAAGACCATTTGAGGTCAGGTCATGACATATCTAAGTGGTGATTCAATGATTTCAATCGAATTAGCTGCACAATGTCAACCATTTATGGTTCCTCAAATTCAAAACCCTAATTGATGGTTTCTTCGTTATAAACCTTAGTTCATTTGGGTTCAAAACCCTAATTGAAGGTCCAATTGAATGGTGATTCAATGGTTCAATTGAATAATAAATTAGTGGTTCAATTCATAGATGGTTCAATGATTGAAACCCTGAATTGACTAAGTGATGGAAGACTTTTTTGGTCCATTCGGTTTTGAGAGAGTTTGGACCAAACAATCTTAAGACCTTTTGAGTCCAAACGTTCTCAAGGCCGTTTGGGATCAAACGGTCTCAAGAATGTTTGGGACCAAACGGTCTCAAACCGTTTGGCGACCCAAGTTCATTCAGTTTCAATATGTTTTGTCTAAACGGTTTCAAGCACCAACCTTGCTAAACGGTTTCAAACCGTTTGAACTTAATTGGTCAAGACCATTTGAGGTCTAAGTGATCAAGACTGTTTGAGGTCTAAGTGACCAAGACTGTTTGAGGTCTAAGTGACCAAGACTGTTTGAGTTCTAAGTGACCAAGACCGTTTGGGGTCTAAGTAATCAAGACCATTGGAGATTCAATTGGTCAAACCATTTGGACACCTAATGTGAATAAAGGTCAATTAACTATTTGATTATTAATGATGTAAAACAAAGGTGATTATAATGATTAACCCTAAACTATGTGTACTTAAATGAAGAGCTGACCTAGATCAATCTTGGAGTACTTAACATCTTAGAGAGGATGAGAGAGAGAGAGAAAGAGAGAGAGGAATGCTTACATACCTAATCCCTAATTCTCTCATTATGATCAAAATATGTAATTAGGGTGGGATCCTTAATAAAGAGATCATGAAACCCTGATTGAAAATATTAATTAGCCTTGACCTGAATTTAGGGAAAAGCTACGTGAAACCCTAATTTGGGGCAAAGCTAGGTGAAACCCTAATTGAGGGAGATGTCAAGTGAAATCCTAATTTCAGGTAACACTATGTGAAACCTTGATATAGAGGGATGTTATGTGAAACTCTAATGAAGAGTGATATTATGCGAAATCCATATATATGGGATATGCTATGTGAACCTTAATTTATAAATATGGAAAATCCTATTCCTAATAATGGAGTAGTGATTAATATATTGACAAATGTAATATCTAAAGAGGTTGATAATGGATATCCTTATATCCATAGTTCCTAACTCAAAGATGAGTCCATATCATGGGCAATGGTTGTATATTCTAAATAAGTGACTTATGACCAATACATTACATGATAAATGTGATGAACTGGTGTATAAAGTATTAGGATGGGAAATACCCTAATACAAGCTAAGTGGATGAACTCAAGTATGATAAAGGTGATGAGGGAAGTGATACATCAAAGTATGATAGATATCACATCCAACACCTCAATATTGATATACCTTGATGTGTTTTAAATCCAATATATTTGGATGAATGACACATGAAGTGTGTCATGTCAGTTGTTTCATTGAGATGTTATGCACTTTGATAAGTGTAGGATATAATGCCTTATGAAAAGGCTAATCCAAACCAATAAACTTTGATACAATCATATTCTGGTAAAGAGGAGAGAGAAACTCATACTGTGTGTTGATAATTCATTTAATGATGAATGATGAGAATAAATAAGTATGATTGAATACTTATGTCATCAATGTTGGCTCCTAGCTGTGTGGAGCATTGACATAGGACTTGATCATTAATAATATGATCTTAAAAACCTAAGTGGTTATTTATAGAAAACCCTAATCCAGGGTGATGTTATGTAATGCTACAGTAAACCCTAATTTGGGTAAAAGGACATGATAAACCCTAATCTTATGTGAATAGTGTATCCTAACCCTAAATTGGGTAATAGGATATAATAAACCCTAATACAAGGTGATGCTATGTGAAATCCTAACACAGAGTGATCCTATATGAAGCTCAAATACAGAGTGATGAGTTTTGAATGTAATAAGAAAACATTTGTGTTGAATGGTGCTGATATGAAAGCATTATAACTGTTATCATGAAGTACTAGCCATGCAAGTATCATGAGGAGATAAACATAGCCAGGTATGAGCTATGATGTTTCTTTTATCAAAGTTGTTAATGAGCCATAATATGCCTTGTTGCCTACAAAGAGGTAACAATAGGTGAAATGAGCTTTGTGAGCTATGTAGAATGCTTGTGTAGCAAGAATGATGATTACCTTGGTCACATGACCTGAAGGTATTAAGTTACCTGTTAAGTGGTAACAAGTACTCTTTGATGAACTAAGGGTTTGGATACCCATATTCTATAATCATGATGATGAACTTGTTAAGAAATGGAAATGTGCTTGATGAGATGAGGGATTAAAATCCCAATACATTGTGAAAAGAGTATGGCTACATGCCATGACTCCACAAAACAATGCCAGGCATTAGCTATGTGATCTATTCCTGAAGAGAGTATATGCTGCAACTATAGCTCTATAGTGAAGATGTCTATATACCCTGGCAAGCTAATTGCAGTTTCACACATGATGTGTAAAATATAATCAACTGTGTAGTGTATTTGCATAAAGTTGAAATACGAGAAACATTGGTTGATATTATCCTGCCTAGTATAATGAACAAATGTTATACATGTTCTTCATATTCCTTAATGGATAAGTGACATGCTGCTCTATCAGGTTACATCTACAATGCTTTAGATAAGAATAATAGTCTAATCTGTTAGACAATGAATTAACTGTTGTTAAGAAATTATGACTCCTCTGTTCAGATTTATCTTAATAAACTGCAATAATAATGTTTTTTGCGGAGAGTTATATCTCTCGTTGGGGCAATTTACAATTGTCTCACCCCCGTGGGAACCACAATTTTAGTTGGACGCGGACAAGGAGGCAAGAGTCCTTCATGAAGGACAACAACAATAATAGCAAGGACAATAGTTAATTCTCAGGTGGAGACACTAGCTGAGATGTCTTGTATAGGTATACATAGAGTCCTATGTGTCGTCTCTATATACTCAGGTCCTCGGAGTATTAGTTAGTGCTTTCGAGATTTTGGCTTAGTGCCTCGAGGTTTTATACTGCCTGTGCTTAGTTTAAAAGAGTAGTTGATGCATGTAATTCATAGAAAAAGATGATACATGACATGTACTTGTGAACCAGTATGTAATTAAATTACTCCAGATCTTTATGAAAGAGTTTTCCTATGTGTGGACCTCTCTGTAAAATGGTTTTAATTTTTGGTGATTTTCGGTAATCCGCTGCTAACGAAGGCTTCTGCTTAAGTAAATCCTGGTTTGTGAGGTGCGTCATCACATGTAATCTTCATTTTGATGAGATAGTCAAAGGGTTTGGCTTCATGCAAAATGAATGTGAACCTTATGTGTACAATAAGGTTATTGGGTGCATAGTGACATTCCTCATATTATATGTAAATGACATACTATTATGGGGAATGACATCCCAACTTTACAAAAGGTAAAATACATGGCTTGGAAATACATTCTCTATGAAAGACTTGGGAGAAGCATCCTACATACTGGGGATAAAGATTTATAGAGACAGATCCAGAAGGCTTCTTGGACTAAGTCAGAGAACATGCATTGACAAAGTGTTAAAGTGGTTCAACATGGAGAACTAAAAGAGAGGAAACCTGCATGCATGTCATGGTGTCCCCATCTCTAGATCTCATTGTCCCAGTTCTTGTGAAGAAAGGGTATGCATCAGTATGATTCCATATGCCTCAACAATTGGATCAATCATGTATGAAATGTTGTGAACATGTCTAGATTTCTTGTATGCCTTGAGCATGACGAGAATATATCAGTCAGATCTGGGTGATGCGCACTGGATAGTTGTGAAGAACATCCTCAAGTACTTGAGAAGGACTAAGGATCAGTTCTTGGTCTATGACAGAGAGGAAGAGTTGGTGGTAAAGGGTTACACTGATGCAAGATTCTAGACTGATCAAGATGATTACAAATCACAATCAGGATTCATGTTCTTTCTCAACCATGGAGTTGTGAGTTGGAAGAGTTACAAACAAGAAATAGTTGCCAATTCTACAACAGAGGCAGAGTATATTGCTACATCAAGTGCAACAAAGGAGGTTTTATGGATCAAGAAGTTCATCATAGAACTTGGGGTCATTCCAAGAAATGGCGAGTGAATCGAGCTATATTTTGACAACAATGTTGCTGCTACACAAGCTAAGGAACCCAGATTGCATCAGTGCTCAATGCATACACAAATGCAGTATCCTCTCATATGAGAAATCATACAATGAGGAGATGTAAAGATTTTCAAAGTACCAATTGAGAACAACATTGTTGATCCCTTCACAAAGGCACTTTCACAGTAGAAGCATGATGATCATGTAAGATCACTTGGAACATGATTCATAGGTGAATTGATCTAAGTGCAAGTGGGGGTGTGTTGGTATGTATGCCCAGAGAGCCAATAATATGATGACAGTAATGGCATAAATGGAAATGATTTGATTAATCAATAAAAGGCAAGCTTCCAATTTATTATGTTATATTCTATTAAGAGACAATGATGTAACATTATAAATGTCTAGAGAATAATATTACTCAATGATGTATGTATTCAAGTTACTACCCTTGTGGATGAGATCATATAGATGTTAAGAGTACATATACATATTCTTGTTATGTCCCTGATCAATTGTTATTGTTGAAGGTTGATAGAAAATAATAACACATAAGATCAGAGTGTGAATTGGTTGATGACTAAATCTCATTAGTCATGATATGGTGATATCAAACCAAGTGCACATATACATGTTAGAGAATAGTGTATCAGACAGACCCACTGTGAGAATGACACATGAAAGCCATCATCATGGAAGTCATAGTCAGCTCTCACATTGATGGTGGTGATTGTGGTTCTTAGACTAGAAATCACTACACTAATCACATGTCATTGGGTACACTTTAACACCATCAAACATAATTGTGAAAGATGTGTTGTTATAACAGTGACAATTGGGTGACTTTGACACATGTGGATTGACTGTGAGTGATATATATGGGATTCGTCCCTCCTACTAGAGTGTGATGTCCTAGGCCTCTTGATTAGCGAGACTGAGAAATGCATGGCCATGTACATGTGAGTTAAAATTTAATATTGAGCTTACATATATCTCAGACAATCTGCTCTTAGATCAATAAACAAGATTGAATCACAATGAGGGTGACTTCTCCATGCCTCTTGTAAATTCTGGACACCAGTGACAAAAGAAATATACAAACAATGTAACACCATAAATAGATTGTAGGTTGAAGTTGTTCCCCAACTTTCCATTTACTTGGGTAGCATTGATGTGTGACTAGGCACCACTCATTTCTTGTGATGTCATAAGTTATTATGGACATTCACTGCCAACTAAATATGGGACCTATAGGGTCACACACATAGGTCCCTCCTAGAAGAAGAGTTCAGATCTCAATGACAGTTGAATTAAGTACTGAAATTTTTAGGTATTTGATTTAGGCAACAAATAGGCTGATAGTACTGCCAAACGCCCATCTCAAGTGTTGAGATAGATGTCTAAAAGTTCCAAACGGCCATCTCAATTGTTGAGATGGGCATTTGGGGAGTCATGCCTATTATGAGTTCAGATGTACTAAGGAAGTGAACCGACCAAATGGACTGACTCGACTTGCACTAGTACAAAACCGACCTTTAGTGTCAGTTATTTAAGGCCTTTTGCGTTGGTTGCAAAGAGAAACCCAAGTGGGAGCCGCTAAAAGTCGAAACTTTCAACGTCAGTTTTAACATATGTTTGGGTGAACTAAGATGGTTGTCTTGCATGGGCAAGATGATCCAGTTCAGCTGAGGGAAGGTTCTAGATATTTCCTAATTCATTTGAGTTGCACATTACTTGTTGTGCAAGGTAATTAATATGGGATATTAATTGGAAACAAGTTGCTAATTTTTTGTACAACTAGGAAATAGACAAATAGCCATTTGGGCTATGTCAAATGACCATCTGGCATGCCAGACAACTGTCTGGATTTCCATAGAACTATCTGGGCTGTCAAAGGTTGCGAGATTTCCAAAGTTGTTGTGAAAATTTGAGATCATCTGGTCCCTTCCACTCCCGCATCGACTGGAAACCTAGACCCAAATCCCACCTATAAATATAGGGGATATTGGGGCTTCCAAGAACACAACACAAAAAATTGAGAAATAGTTGCTCTGACAAATATTGTCCTCTCTAGTTGTGGTAACTGTGAAAGCCCAGGCAAGTCCTACCCGACTAGATAGAGTAGCTAAGGGAAAGAGTAACTGAGATCATTGTTGTAGGAGAGCAAGTTGGTGACTAGTACACCAACAGGAGGGATAAATCCTTCCTTGTCATTCTAGCAGGATGATAGGAGTTCAAGGCGGTCTGTGTGGACTACCATAGAGGCAGTATGCCATTGTTTGCCACTAGGAGGACAACGTCAACCAACAGTCCCTAACAAGAGGAGTTGTTGAAGAAGAAACGATTCATGGCTATAGTCCACAGTGCAGACCAGGAGGCACAACAATTCAACAAGTCCTAGTGAAACCAAAATTCAGAGTTGTGCATCTATGATGACAAGTATTGTCGTTGTACTTGCTCCAGGACCCATTATCCTCAAAACCACCCTTAATGCATTTTAGTTACTGAAACGATCTACTGATTATGAGAATATGGTAGATAAAAAATTGTTTCCACTACCAACTCTTTATCCATATATCCCTGTAGTTATTCCCCATCATCATGTAGAATATAAATATGCTCCTTATAAATCATTTGTAATCACATATTCTATTTTCATTCTGATTCAAGTCAAACACTTTGACTATCTTCTTAAATAGAAGATTTCCAGCTCTTAGATGGTTGCTTCAATCCAATGATTGACCTTTGTAGCTTATAAACTTTATTTGCAATATTAAATTTATAAAACCTTTAGGTTGTGTCACATACATATCCTCATAGTTATTCCAGTTAAGTAACGTAGTTTTAACATCCATATGCCAAATCTCATTAGTCTTAGAAACCTGCAACAACAAGCATGATCCTGGTGGATTTAACCATGGTAATTGGTGAAAGACACATATTGAACCTATTTGAAACTCTTTGCAACCAATCTATCCTTTTATGTTGGTCTTCATCTTGAAGACCCAAGTTCACCCTATGGGTTTTACCCCTTCAGGTTGAGCCACCAAGGTCATACCTTGTTGGTGTACATGGAGTCCATCTTGGCTCTCATGGCCTCAATCAATGCTTCAAATTTTGGTCCCTCAATAGCTTCAAGGTAGATTATTGACTCATCATCTAAAATCAATGATGGGTCTCCAAATGTTGCACCAAGAAAAACCTTAAAAGAATCACTCCTAGGTTTAACCAAAACTAGTGCACTAACTCCCCACTCCACAAGAGCAGAATCCTTAGTGTAGTATATTTTATGAACGAACCCAAAGGAAAACCTTTTTAAGTAGTTATATAGATTCATAAGTATTAAGATTAATTTTTATCACCGAGTAGTTGAAAGATTGGTTAAACTTAATTGTTTCCAAAAGAAACAAAGATTAAGGTAGTAAATAACAGATAATAAAGAGAACCATGACAACGGGTTTTGCTACCCGGGCATGCATAATTATCCTAACAAGATCTAACAATCTGATAATTATTGCTAAATTGGGGCTTAGCTGTTGCACCCTCATGGGATACAGGTCGTCACTTGTATTAAACTCCCTTGGAACTAATTATCTTTGACACACAAGTTCCTTATTAATTCCAACTAAATTCCCTTACTTACAAACGACCATCCTCGGCATGTATCTGATCAAAGTCCAATCACCTCACTATCCCTTACTGACATCTCAGGGGGACAATTAGATCATTCTGATGTTCTAATCACACTAACACCAACATGCATATCCATGATTATAACATGTATGCAAAGCAAGTTGTCAATTTGCAAAGAAAAGAATTTAGCAAAATGATACTTTATTCAACTATATTTTTGAGTTTAGATTCAAGCTTAGATAAAGTATAGGTGATCGAGGCTAGTCCCCATGCCCCAGCACAAACATCTACTCTCTCATGGTGAGGGACAATAGCAAAGAGATAGTAGGAATGATGGAGAAGGCCATGATGCCTGGTGTAGGAAGATCACTCTCTCTGTTGCGGCCACCACCTCCTCACTCCTCTTTTGGGTTTGTGCTACACAATGTGATTTCTAATCACCGATCAGAGACCCCTTTTAATGGGTGACACGAGTTTACCGTGCATAATATGTAGGTGAATGTATCGAAGTAATAATGCCTAGTGAGGTAAAAGTTGAACATGAGGAAGCATTTCTATAGTAGACTACTACTAACTACAGTCAAAATAGCTAAGCTGGTTGGAAAATATTGAATTGGTTTGAGTTAAAGAATAAATGCAGAAACAAAATGAATTTAATGACTCAATTAATCAGAGATGGAATGAATTTCTTAGGATAGTGGTTTCACCATGAATAATGCTAATAATTGTCCTCACATAAACTAACATCTATTATCTCAATCCCTGGATAAGGAGCATGTAGCCAGAATTAACTGCTCCCGTAGGGTAATTCACTACCTAATCTAATGCAAATCCAACTTCTGCAGTTATTGGTTGATTAGTTAGATGCTTTATGATTATTCTCTAGGTTTATCCTCCCGTTTATACTCCACTTTTCCCAAAGGGCACTGTACACAGGTAAATCTATGCTTTCCAACCCTCAACCTCTCTCCCGAGACGAGTAAGCATCTATCAATCCACTCATGGTGATCAAGCACAAGTAGAACACAAAGCTTCATTAGATTTATATCTAGTAAAAAGAGATAAAATTGATATTAGTGCCTAGAAATCAATCACAGTGTATGTCCGGGCCACACCCAGATACTAAGGAATAAAACTTTTTAGTCTTACATGGTTTTCATCACTGAATACATGGAAAGGAAGAAGAAAAATGTGGGAAACATTAGGAAACTAAGGTAACCCCTGAATTTCTGCCTGTTTGGAAGATCCCCTCCGTCTTACGTGTGTTTTTCTATCTTCCGACTGTAGAATCATCCTCTGGAGGTGCTTAAATCTCCTCAGTTGAAGTTGTCGGTCCTCGATTCTTCCCTACTCTCTCTCTAGTTGTCGTTCAATGAAAATGACTACTTTGTCCTTTTGGGTCGTCATCCCCCTAAGTCATAGAAGGCACTTAGGGTATGAAATAACATCCACCGTTGGATTAGAGTGAAATCTACAGATGACCTGATCGGGAAAACTCGGTAGTACCGACTAGGTGAGTTGATAGTACCAAGTCACTTAGGTTTAGTCATGCGATCTCGATCATTTCGGTTTTGGACTTGATAGCATCGAGTTTTGTGATTTTCAAACTGCCTCCCTGACATCAACTTGGTAGCACCAAGTTGGCAACATGGTAGCACCAAGTTTTCTTGATTCATGCTGGGGATTAATGATGTTGATTCGGTACCACCATCTTCGGTTGTCGGTAGCACCGACTCTGGGCGAGTTTCTGGGTCCATCACTGATGTCAATTCGGAACCACTGACTATTACCAAGTCTGTAGCACAGAGTTTGTGGATCTTCCTTGTACTTAAAAATGCACAAAAACATCATAAGTACTTGGGATGTGTAATATATTAAATAAAATAGTAAAAACCATATAATTTTATGCACTCAATAGAAATAAGCCATCTATGACATTTCATGCATAATAAATCAAATAAATGACTAATCTACACATAAATTCAAGGAAAATTGTGCCTCTAATGACGACTAAAAACACATGCATCAAACTCTGCTAAGCTTAAATGTTGCTCATCTTTGAGCAACACTCTCTCAGATTTGTTTGACAAGAGTCAGCAAAAGGGCATAATACATGCATTCCTTTCTTAATCAAATCCACTATCAAACTCTAAATCGGCTTTTACTAACCACTGAATTGATAACTACTCTAAAGTGACCAAAAACTTCCATAAAAGATGTCCACCTTCAGTCAATGACACCGTTAAGAAAGCAGTTAACATCATTATTACTCAGACATTCACTTGGTGTATTGTGTGATTTCCTACACTAAATTGCTCTTTCATAACTACCAACTACTTGGAAGTAGATCTCCATATAAGCATGAATGAGGAGATAAATCATTAGAATGGTCTACCAATAACAATAATTAATGATTCAAGATGGGTGGCAAATGAAAATTCATAAGTACATCCAACTTATTTATGGATAGAGAATAATGAACCTAGATGGATGAAAAGAATACCATACATGAATCCTAATGCCTAAAAAAAATAGTTCTTATGCAATGATGCATGTATGAATGAGTTGAGATTGTTTGACAACTAAAAAAAAATGCACATGAAGATTAAATCATTACTTAAACAAACGTGCGGGATATACTTTCTCCTTTTTTCTTTTGAACAATTTTTTGCTTCTCTTTTTTTCTATAGAAAGGCTATTTTTTATGCTTCTTGCCTTCATTTTTTTAGTTATATCCATGCACTTTAGCTTCATGACTTGAAATTCAAATCCACATGTTCAAGAAAATATGCATGTGATGTTGAAATGTATGCAACTACATGAAATATGTTATGCAAGATAATATGGTATGCACTAAATTAATGCATACAAATGCAATGTTTCTCTTTCTTTTTCAAATGTAAACAAATTAACTAATATGTTCCTATCGTGCCATGCAATGCTATTAAAGAAAATAACTTGGAGTACCCATGGATTTTTGAGGTGGTGAGTAAAAAATAAATGGAAAAGAAATGGAATCACACAACTAAGAGACAATGTCTTGCATTATATTATGATGCGTCCCTCTTAATTGAACTATGTTCAGGGTGGTCTTAAAGGTTTATTTGTTCTCATTATAATTTGGTCAGTTTAGGCTCAACATCTTCATCATTCACATTCTCGAGTTGATTCAGACTTTCATTGTTACACCCTGATCTCACAATTACCATTAATCATGAGATTAGGGCATAAATTAAGGATTTAACATAATAAAAAGATCACCCTTAACTTTTTCTTCTTTTCCAAACTCTTTATTTCTGTGCATCCAATCACATAAACAAACATTACAAGAGAATTAAACTTTTATTTCTCTAATATGATCTCAACATTAATGATACACATCCATACATTCATTATGTTTCTCACACTTGCATGTACATACGACATGACAATCATTTGCATTCTCTCTTATTAAGGAAACAAACATACAAAACATCATTTACAACTCGGTCACATCTATACAAGGACCTCGAGTGATAGGGACCGACTGAACTTAACTATACTCAGACTTAACTCTTGTGGCAGATCTACTATGATGAAATGATATCTTCTTCAAGTCCGTGTGATTTCCAAATTGTGAGTAGAGAGGTGAGCCTACTCGCTCAATGAATGAGTACTTCAAAGAAACAGTCTAAAGCACTGATATAATTATAGATATACTTTTGAGCAATTGATATCAATTATAACAACAATAAGCTTTAAAGAGTATAATAATTGATAATCAGAAATATGGCAGGATACTCTAAATATCTATAAGAGGGAATCAATATATGAAATGCTTGATTGATCATAAACAGAACTAACAATTCAGAAACATACAAAGAATAATTGAATAAATGTACACACTTGTTTGACCTCTCATTCATTTTATTATTCCCTGATCATATGTAGTGTATTCTACATATGAAGACTCGTAGTGCACTACGATCACACCATACAAGACATAGCGGACACACCCCTGAAATGCTAAATATGACTACTCTCCTGATCTACAATAGGGAAATGGCTCTCTGGCCTAAACTGGACTCCTCCTCTAACCTGAGCACACATACGGAGACTCAGGCCACCTCTTTGATTTTTTGTACTCTAGTACCACCAGGACTTCTAGTTGATGTTGGATACTACACACTATAATTTAAGGAAACTTCCACTAGGGCTTCGTCTCCCATGCCACCTGATAGCACGTTCCGACCCGCGTATATTGGATGCTGCCAAGGTTAGGTCATTTCACCCCTAATGCGCAGACCTCACATAGGGGTTGTACAGTGTTCAGGGCTCCTAAGTCTATTATTTTATTATTCCTAGAAATCTCTTTCTACATTGTACCATTCTCTTACTTGACTCTGGTATCTCTATGGTGTCACATCTACTTATTTGAAGTTATAATACAACATGTATATCATTCTAAACTTGGCAGAGCAGTATATTCAAAACACTATATAATATACTGAGTAATCAACATACTATACATGTAGGAAGACTAAAATTCTTAAATAAACATATTACATGTCCACTTGGCAAAACACTAGAATCGCGCAATTTGTCATCTTATTACACTGATAAGAGTTAATTACTTGACATATGAGTAATCATCAATAGCACCTGCAACTTATCTGTAATTTGTCAAAGAACGTGCATATCAACCCAAATCTTGAGTTGTGCATCTCATAACTCAATTAAGTTTTAATTACTTATCATGACAAGAATTATTAATAATAACTGAGAATGTTGATATCACAATAATTGATTCATTGAACACCCAACCCTTAGGGTTTCATTTAATCACAACAAATGCTACAAAGAAAGGTGTAATACATCTATCATGTACTTTTCAAATCTTTACAACACATGATACCTGGGATCTCAATCCCTTATCACATTATTGGGAATTTTCATCCCTTCACATCATTATCATAATTTCTGTATTTGGGTATTCAAACCCGTATATCATCACATAGCATTGTTACCTCTGTAACAGGTAACCATTACCTCTAGGTCCTTAGACCAAGGTATTCATTTCACTAGTTGTACAAGTATTCTCATGGCTCACAAGGCCATCACACATCTTGTCACCTCTCACTAGGCAACGACTTACACCCATGGGTCCCATAAAGATTTCATGCGACATAAACATTCACTGAATAAAGACTACTATCAACAAATCATATAAAATCAATATATGTATGAAACCTTGGAACTGAGCTGAATTTGGGTTTCCATGCCATTCATTGGGATATCATGCATCAATAATAACATTGAATAAATAAAGTCTATCATGTCCAGAAAATCCCTTCAGCAGGATTTCACAATATCTATTTGCAAATATTCAACTTTCCTCACATCTAGGGTTTCACCCTCTTCACTGAGATACCAAACAAACACTACTCACTTTAAACGAAATCCAAGATAGTATTTGACATATATGTACTATGAATATAGATTAACAATCATTCAAAACCAAGGGGATCTAGATAAGCAACTTTCTCTATTTACTTATACAACAAATTTCAGTCATAGACAAATTCCCTATATTTTAGTTTACTCTTATAACCTCTGTGAATACTTAGGGAAATCTCATTAGAATGCATTGAATACATTTATAATATGATTTTATCATCTGAAAGTCATTCAAACAAAGGAAGAATCCATTTCATATCATTTTGCAACAACTTAGAACAAATAGACAATTCTGGGTTTCTAGTCCCATACTAAGCAATTAAAGATTATGGTTGATTTAACCAATTTTCATGCAATATACTATTTGAAGGAAGTTCCCACTCACCCTAAGATGTGAAAACACCTTAAAAATGTATCCCATATCTGAAAATCTCAAATCCATATCAAATCCCTAGCAATTCACCCAATTCTTCTTCCTTTCAACTCGGAAACCCTAAAAATGAGGGATTATCTGATTTTGGATCAAATCATAGGAGGGACGGAATTTTGACATGTGAGAGAAGATTCACCATGAAACTATATCCAAAGAAGCTAAACTTACATCATTTCATCATTCCTCAGACCGCGAAACCCTAGGTCAACATCTCCATCAATTTCTCCTCTCAAACCCTAACTCTCTCTCTCTCTCTCTAGGATTTCGTTTCTATGGATTGAATCACAAATTATGAGAGCTCCTTGTGTGTTAGGTTGACCATATAAAGAAATTGAGCTGCTTGGGTTAATTGAACATTGACCCCTCACTAAACTTTTTCTTATTTTAGCATATTTTTCTGTCATAAAAAGTTTTATGTGAATTCATGTATTTTAGAGATCAAACCTTCTCCAAAAACTATGATACTTTATCATATTGTGTATAATTGAGTTACAAAGCTTCATTTAAAATTTTAGATCATTCCAAACTTCCATTAAATAATTAAAAATTGAATAGTGCACTCCTATCCAAAATTTTATAGAAATGTCAGTTATTGTAATTCATCTACTGATAAGGTCTAAATGCAACCAAAAATTATTAAAATTTTACATGTTGTTTATCATTGAGTTTCAGATCTCCAGTTAAAATTTCAGATCATTTGGAGTTACCAATACATAACTAGAAATAAAACACTACACTGCTAAAAAGCACTCTGTCAACATTTTGGTCGAAGTATAGTTCGACCGAGAACCACATTCAAAGAAAACTCAAATATTCTGAACTTTTTCTCCAGTATGCATGATTGAGTTATCCATATTATATCCAAAATTCAATTAAACATAAAATTTGTATAAAATATGAAAAATCATTTACCACACTACTATCTTGATCAAATTCCATACTCATGTACCATCAAAACCTAATTTCAGCGAACTAGGGTTTATATTTCTCAAACCCTAATTTCTTAAACAATAGAACACTTAACATTTTTATTAGGTTTAAAACATCATAATGAATTATCATCATTAATTAGATTTAATCAATTATCAATCCAATTAAGCATATAATCATCCAGGTAAACCCTAGTTTACCAATTAAACTCAGATGTGGTCATAACAATTCTTCCCCCCTTAAAAAGGTTTCATCCCCGAAACATAAATATGCAAGTAAAGTACATTAAAAGTTTATTTTAAGCTTCTGAAATCTTACATGTCATTATATTCTTGTATTTCATACTTGAATGCAGTTTTCAACATTAAGTGCTTTATTCCTTTACTAAATCACATGTTTGAAATAGTTCTCAATGATAACAAACAAATTATCTATGCCACAATCAATCATAGGATGGAGAGAGAAACAACCATTTCAATATTTTCATACTCTTGAGGTGTTACCTCAACATCGATAATCTGATCCAACTATCTCAAATCATACTGCTAAATATGTACTATTGTTATGTATTACCTCTAAATCATGAAAGAGAGTTCACCATGTTCTTTTGAATTTTACTATTGCGCTACTCAAATAGCAAAGTAGTCTTGTGTTAAAAGACTAGATTCAACAACAATTGTACATTACTACTCACGACATCCCCATTGGATCACGAATGCATAAGGTGAAGCATTACCATCACATTCCATACTATTCTCAAGTATGAACCCACACAAAATTCAAGGTGTAACCATCGAGTTATAGCATACTACATTTTCAGCAATAGTTATAGAGTACTCCATAATTGTATTAGTCATTCAAGGACTATTCATACCCAATTACCAACACTTAGTTATATTAAAGCTAGGTATAACAAGCTACACCTCATTAGGGTTACATATCAATACAATATGGTTATCATCCCTTCTATTCATATGAGTGAATAGGTAAAACTACCTTATTCAAGGTAACCCTTCATTTGTTCCATCATTATTCAACCCATATCACCATACCACAATTGTACAATACTAAGATGGATTATTGGTATGAATGACTACAACTATCAGACACCTTTAATTAACATATTTCTTGCACATGTACATTGAAATCATATGTAGAACCAATTTACATCCCTTAATATACCTTCAACAAATTATTCTTCTAAAAATAAATTCACATATTACTAAAAGCCATTGTTTTCTCTTATCTCTCTCCTCATTCACTACTACTTACTTTTTTCTACTTATCCTTCTCATTTTAATCATGTAGAGTAAACATTCCTAAAATTGAAACATACAAGGTACAAATAGATTATTCATCATTCTTGCTATCACTGCAAGAATTTATTTCATATCACACTTTACTCATATTGTATTTATCCTTTTGTTCAAAATACACCTCTTATATTTCAAATCTATTTCTTATCATTTGCTCTAAATCATTTCCATATTGTTTATCTACCTTTCATATTAGCTAGGATTACTATTAGTGCTAGTTTACTTCTGTCACGACCCTACCTCCTGGTAACCCCCAATTAAGGGAGACCCGAAGGTCAGATTTGTTCTCCCAATTAACAGGATCGAAGGTTCACCAAATAATCAATAATAATTACGAAATTCTACTAACTAAACTGAAAGCAGGTATAAAATAAAACTTTGCATACATTTTTCAAAACTTGGATATCTACCGCTATCCACATCCAGAGTCTATTCTAACTAATCCTCCTTTGTACTTTAATTCTTATTTAATTCCACATATGCCACTTTACTATTTATCCTTTTCAATTTTGCACCTAAAATGCCGACAAACAAAACGTCAGTCAGCATATCGAAATATGCTAGTATGTGGGGATACCCAAAATTTTGCAAATGTGGCTAACAATCTAAATATCACAATCAAGGTAATTAACAAGACAAATTACGCTTTCAGTGTGTCATTCTCCACTGCTTTTTCCCTAACCCTGGAATACCCCCCCTCTAGGGTTTCTCTTTTGCCATTGACTTAAGGCCAACTTCTCAATCCCGATCTTGGTGCCTAGGGTCACCTCTCATGGTGCCCATTAGTCATGCAACATAGACCACCTTCTCATTCCTGAGCATGGTGTCTGGGGTCACCTCTCATGGTGCCCATTAGTCTTCCCTCCTGGGCTTGACCTTTTTGCATCATCCATCAGGGTGGCATGTAGGTGCGAGAATACACATATATTTAACAATTGTGATAATCATAGTGACTTTATAATTTGCAAATATGAACATCCAAACTGATAGGTTTTATTCAATGCGATTAACCATCCGAAAAACCCTCGGGAAACTATTGTGATTAACCATAATTAACCACATACCTGTCAGACTGATTTGAGACATAAATAATACAATCATTACAAAAAATCCAATAGGAAAGCAAGCACACAAAGATATCCTAAAATATGCATACAATTTCCTATCATTAATCATTCCATCAAGATCTATTAAACCTAGCTCGCTTCCTAGGGTTTCTAGTCCACTTTTAGGGTTTCCATTGCAATTAGGGTTTCTCTTCATTTACACTATTTTAAACCCTAGTTTTATATAATTACTCACAAACCTTAATTATCTCATCTATTCTTCATGAAAGATATTAAGGTTACCCTTTAACAACATATTACCTAATTTTCGATTAAGGGCCCAATTAAATGTCCATTAAGTCTATCATGCCTCTTTTACATTAAAAAAAACCATTTTTATCCTTTTAATTCATGATAAGATCATTAGACCTAATTATCATCTTTGGTTCCTTCTAGATTAACAACTCATAGTTCATTATAATCTAATTCACATATGAACTCTATTTATCATTAATTCCATCTTTATCCATTAGAAAAACCCTAATTTCCATATTAAGGGTATATATCTACAATTAGGAACCTTTACACTAAAAATAGCTTAGAACCATCATATCTTAGTTTTATTCATGAATTTGAATAATTAAAGTCATTAAGAGTCACAATTACTAATATTAGGGTTTCAAGGCCCATTAAAGCTCGTTTACGCACATGGAATTCTAAATTAAACCAATTACATGCAAAGTTCATCTTTTTTGTTCTTAATGTACCTTTTTATAATTAACATGCTAATATTAACTTTAATCATCCATTAAACCCTACTAAATACATTAATCATCTCAAAATTGGTTTTCTTAATCATTAAAGCATTAAAGTTGATAACTTTCACTACTTTTCGAATTGCAAGAGGATTTAGATTCTAAAACTATTTTTAATGGATTCCTCTCGTTTTTCTTAGCAACTTTCATATTTTACATGTAACGATCAGAGCTACCAATAAAGAGATATGATTTTTGCAAAATTAATTTACTTGGACCAATCAGAGGCTGACACGTCGGCCAACTCATGCAACATAGCCCTACATAACCCGGATGGTTTATGAACTTAACAAAATGACAAAACTTCTCCTATGTGATGACTCGACTCTTCAAGTCTTGGAAGGGTTTTTTAGTCCAATCATCCTGACCTTCTTCTTCCTCGCGAAATCTCAGCCTGCCACCGACAGGAGCTGGTCATGGGGTCATCTCCCCCCTTCCCCAAGGTCCGAAGGTTACAAGAAACCAATGCCCTACCTCTGCCACTCTCCCCCAAGCCCAACAAGACCTCAACACATGGCCGAGACATCCGATCTCAAGAGTGCCATCCCTATGATCTGAAGTGAGGTTACAGACCTCTTGCATGTAATGCGCAAAGGTTAGAGCAAGAAGACGATGGCAGAGCTTCCTTAGGTCATTTTGGGAGCATCATGCCCCCATTGTAACCCCTTCACAACTCCCTGCTGCTCCAAAGATAGTGCTATTCTTTGGATAACATTCCTTTGCCTTCTAGAGGTTTCTACATCTTTCTTTTCTTCATTTCTTATTAATAATGGAGTTTCTTTTGTCTTATCCTTGTTATTGGGCCCAATAGACAATAAAGCCCACAAAACAACCAGCAAGGCTGTTGTAAATGAAATCCTTTTATTCAAAACAAATTATATCATCATTTTTTTCAAATATCTTTAATAGGAGAAATTACATTTCTCACCAAATGAACCCAAAAAAATGGTGTTGTAACATCCTTCCCCTCTTATAGGAATTTTGCCCCTAAAATTCCACAAAGCACACAAACAAATAGGATAAGCCTTTCTTATGTCCATCATTTCTCCCATGTGGCCTCTCCCTTTCCATGGTGCTTCCCAAGAACATTCATCATCTCATATTCTTCCATCTGTGTTCTTTCTTACTCGGTATATCATACCCTCATAGATGACTCAGGACATTTCAGCCTCTCATAAAGATAGGTTCATGGCTCAACACATGGCTTGGGTACCTCACGTAGAGCTCTAGATCAGACTCATGGAACACATTATACATCATGTTATCCTAAGGGGATAGGCTAAACACAACCATCTCCACCAATCCATCTCAAATGGACCCATATATCGGGACTCAGCTTTCTTAGTTGTAGCTTAGAGGGGTCGGATTTTCACATCACCTACTCTCCCACAGTGATTTGCATTTCAGTCTGCTTTACATCACCTCATGACTCGTGTCATCCCTGGGCTCTCTTTTAGCCATTGCACGATCAAAGCGACTTCATCTGCACACACTGTGGTCCTTTTCTGACCTTCGTGAGGTCCATTCACCAACATCATCTTAATGAAGTGGTGACCGACACAACCTCCTTTATAGAGCTTCTTTACATCTCGATACTGGCTATGGTGGTCATCATCACATCTTATAGAAGACAAGAACTGTCTCCATGTATCATCCTGAACAAGTACACATGCTCTCATCAGACCCTTTAGTCTGGATCATACTAACCATTAGTTAGGGGTGATAAACTGTACTAGCATCGAGTTCGTATACTTCCACCTCATGGAAGTGAATCTTTAGGTTACAAAGGACTTTTGAACTCACATTATGGTGTAATTGAAGTATCTTTCTCTCATATGTAGTTTAACTAGATCCATCCCTTAACAACATTCTTTCTTTCTTGCGTCAACTAGGTAAGGTGGTCTACCATGACCCATATTGCATCTCGACCTTCCTTAGTCTAGGGGAGACTTATCACAACATCCATAGTGATGAACTCCCATTTACTCTTGGGGAATCTTTATCCTCTATACCAACTCATTGGGTTACTGGTGCTTGTCCTTCACCTCCTGGCTTGCATGGCAACAAGCCATGTAGAACTTCATCTTAAGCATCCCAAGTACTACTACCACTTACTATCTTAGTAGTACTACGGTGTATGATGATCTTAAAATCATGATCTCCTATATGTCATGATTCCTCAAGATTGATTCCTTGGGAACCTTAAACCACTCTAGTCGGGTTTCATCACCTTCTTTTTGCATAGAAGTGCATCTGAGGTTCTACAACCATCCTTTTCTAGCATCAAGGCTTAGGTTGGCTAACAAAACAACTACTAACTTGTTCAACATATCTCATTACATCTGAGTGTTAGCCCAAACATATCTCCTTTTTCAAACTTAGGGTTAACCTAACAGCCTCTTCTAGCCTCTAGTTAAACTAGGCAGTTGTATCTCAACCAGAGCATTCATTAACACCTCAAATCCTTCTGTGTGGAACATACACCTCCATGTATTCCACTTATCATCTCATCTCAGACTCTAAGTCTATCTTTATCAAGAAACTTTGAGCTCATCCTCTTGATTTTCAAACTCAACCTTGTATAACTCATAGCCCATGATAAAAACATCCTCACAAGATGACTACCTCAATTCTCCTGGTGTTATGTAAACCATCAACATATTGTTTACTCCATAAGGGTATGTTATCATCTCTGTCCTCATACCCCATAGCAACGTTCCAACTCACATCATCTTTTATCCTTGGTGTATGGCATGCATACTACCCTATCTCTCACTCCCATAACAAGAGGAAATAAGCATTTGGATGCAGTCCAAATACAAAATTCTTTCTATTCCAAGAGTAGAGATGGTACATCCCACATTGCCAATACACCTTCAAATCTAAGTTGAAATGTGCAACTTATGTCTCAACATCACAGTCATCTCGATATCAAAGTTACTTCCATGGAAAACTGGTCTCGAACCTACTTGGGTACCACACAATCCTTAGTCATCTCCTCTAGGTTATAGGGTACCGACACTTTTGGGGTCATCCCTCTTCCCTTATGCATCCAGAGAGTGCCCTACTCATCTTCCCATTGGGTCCCATGAGTTTATGAAGGTGATCAATCTCCTTACCCATGGCCCTCAGACAATGATAGTTGTTACCTCCCGTCCCTATGGTCATGTGCAACTAGGGAATTAGGCAACTCCTACTTTCATCGGGCTTACCCCTACATGACCCTCGGAAAGACTTAGGATTCTAACATAGTACATGTCCAACTTAGAACCTTACCCAATCCATCATCATCTCTCTCTGCATTAATGGATTGACTTTCATCCTTTTGTAAGGGTCATGACGACCGACCTACCTTAGTTAGGCCCCATACCAGTTACCTCCATGGTAACACATCCACATGCACTTAGAGATAGTTATCTATGGGTCTACAGGTTCATTCTCTTACTATACACTTTTTACTTAGCTTCTCAAGATCCTATTAAGACCTCTTTAGGTTACTTCAAAACCAACAAAACCGGTATACACCCTACCAAAGGGTCCCTCTCCCAGGATGGGAGGAAACTATATCTTGATAACAAAGGTCACAAATGTCCTTATGTCTAGGGTTTACATCCTCATGAACATGCTTAGCCCTAGAAAGCTACTAAGGCACAAGCAGACCACCTACTAAACCATGCTAGGTCATACTTGTTCTCATTCTCAACATTGGACCAGGAACAAACCTTCCCATGTCACCAACTTAGTTGTGAGGGGTTCATCAAACTTACCTTAAACTTAAGGGGTTTCCTTTTCCTCTCACCATGAGGAGTGCAATGCTCGAATATAGAAACTCAAATCTCACCATGAGCATCAGGTATACCACTTCCCCTCTTAGGTATAAGAACCCTAGGTTCACTTTTTGGATGTCCAACTTCATGCTCAACCTTTTTAACCATGAAACAAGCATGTACAAGGTATGACATGCCCTTCTTCTCATCCTTCTACTCGAGCAACACCTCAGAGTTGAGTCCTTCTCAAGGATAATTAACTGGGTATAAGGCCTCACTATTGGTTACTTAAACCTCCTCCGGGTCTAAGGAACTCCTCTTCCTATCCCTAGAAGGTAAACACTTACACCATAGGAACATAGGTACCAGAAGCCTCATCCTGTATTTAGGGTTTGGTTTCTTTAAAGGAAACCCAGATATCATCTGCCTCCAGGGACCATGTATGAGGCAACTACAACCATCCAATTAGGTCGCATCATCCTCAACTCCCATTGTTCCTCATATCTCGGAGTCTATGCTTCCAACCTTCTTGCTTGGGTCCTGCTCTCTCTCTCTAGAGCTATCTCCACAACCAGCTTTACTACTAGAGGTCCTCTCTACATGAAGAATCAAACTCACAGCATACCCCTACATGGGTGAAGCCTATGTTCATCTTATGTTTGCTCAAGATTATCCATAGTCCTTTATGCTTATCTCATAAGCTATCCATCATACTCTCATGTCCTGGGTTTCAACATACTTCCCACACTACTGACGTACTCTGGGGGCATACTATGCCATGATCATATAAGCTCATGGGGTTTCCATAGGTTCTTCACTAACCTCATCATTGAAGGAGCTATCCTTCACTCTAACATGCACGAACCTTCCCAGGGTTGGGTCGCCAAAGGTACTAGGTCATCCAACCTCTCATGGCTCTATGGGCATCCAAAGGAATGTCCACCCCCCACCTAGTCTACCATGACATCTAATGCATCATGCCATCTCTCTCTAACCATCACTTAGGGTTAGCATCATCCTCAAAGGAAGCGCCATGTCTCTACTTATAATGGTGATCTCTACCTCCAAGACTAACTTTCTCCACTCATCATCCTGACAAGGAGGTCTAACCTCATGTCTCTTTTGAGGGCATGACAACATATGTCATACAACCTAAGCATGTATCTATTCTTTAGTTTATGCTTAAACTATTAAGCTTATGTCCATGACATCTTATTTACAAGATTTTCATTAATTTGGTGGAGGATTCCTTAAACCTTATCAACCTTACCTATGCCTCAAGAGGGTGAGGAAAAGAGAGAAAACCCTAATCCTTAATGTCCTTAACAACATTTGAGTTGAGAAGGGATGAACAAGATGAGAGAGTCCTAAAGGTATCTTATTTCGAGTCAAATCCTGAGACATTGGCCAGGCAGTCAAACAAATCTAAGAGTCCTCATATTTCGACTAGCGGTACAGAGGAAAATCTTGCCAGCCCCCAGACGTGATCCTTTCCTAGACACCTCTGTCTTTCGGAAAATCCTCTAATAGCTCCCTTAGGTTCTACAGAGTTTGTAAAATTTAATAATTATTAAAGATTAAATGAGGAACCTATGCTCTGATACCAAATGTAATGACCCCGCCTCCTGGTAACCCCCAATTAAGGGAGACCCGAAGGTCAGAGCCATTATCCCAATTAATAGGGTCAAAGGTTCGACAAATAATCAATAATAATTATGAAGTTCTACTAACTAAATTGAAAGCGGGTATAAAATAAAACTTTGCATGCCTTTTTTCAAAACTTGGATATCTACCGCTATCCACATCCAGAGTCTATTCTAACTAATCCTCCTTTGTACTTTAATTCTTATTTAATTCCACATATGCCACTTTACTATTTGTCCTTTTCCAATTTGCACCTAAAATGTCGACAAACAAAACATCGGTCAGCATATCGAAATATACCAGTATGTGGGGACAACCAAAATTTCACAAATATGGATAACAATCTAAATATCACAATCAAGGTAATTAACAAGCCAAATTACACTTTTAGTGTGTCATTCTCCACCGCTTTTGCACTAACCCTAGAATACCCCTATCTAGGGTTTCTCTTTTTCCATTGAATTAAGGCCACCTTCTCAATCCTGAGCTTGGGGCGTGGGGTCACCTCTCATGGTGCCCATTAGTCATGCAACATAGACCACCTTCTCATTCTCGAGCTTGGTGTCTGAGGTCACCTCTCATTGTGCCCATTGGTCTTCCCTCCTGGGCTTGACCTTTTTGCATCATCCATCAGGGTGGCATGTAGGTGTGAGAATACCCACTTATTTTACAATTGTGATAATCATAGTGACTTTATAATTTGCAAGTATGAACATCCAAACTGATAGGTTGCATTCAATGCGATTAACCATCCAGAAAACCCTAGGGAAACTAATGTGATTAACCATAATTAACCACATACCTGTCAGGATGATTTGAGACAGAATTAATCCAATCATTGTGAGAAATCCAATAGTTAAGCAAGCACACAAAGAGATCCTGAAATATGCATACAATTTCCTATCATTGATCATGGCATCAAGATCTATTAACCCTAGCTCGCTTCGTAGGGTTTGTAGTCCACTTTTAGGGTTTCCATTGCAATTGGGGTTTCTCTTCATTTACACTATTTTAAACCCTAGTTTTTATATAATTACTCACAAACCTTAATTATCTCATCTATTATTCATGAAAGATATTAAGGTTACCCTTTAACAACATATTAACTTAATTTCAAATTAAGGGCCCAATTAAATGTGAATTAAGTCTATCATGCCTCTTTTACATTAAAACTACCATTTTTATCCTTTTAATTCATGACAAGATCATTAGGCCTAATTATCATCTTTGGTTCCTTCCAGATTAACAACTCATAGTTCATTATAATCTAATTCACATTTGAACTCTATTTATCATTAATTCCATCTTTATTCATTAGAAAAACCCTAATTTCCATATTAAGGGTATTTATCCACAATTAGGAACCTTTACACTCAAAATAGCTTAGAACCATCATATCTTAGCTTTATTCATGAATTTGATTAATTAAAGCCATTAAGAGTCACAATTACTAATATTAGGGTTTCATGGCCCATTAAAGCTCATTTATGCACATGGAATTCTAAATTAAACCAATTACGTGCAAAGTTCATCCTTTTTGTTCTTAATTTACCTTTTTATAATTAACAGGCTAACATTAACTTTAATCATCCATTAAACCCTACTAAATACATTAATCATCTCAAAATAGGGTTTCTAAATCATTAAAGCATTAAAGTTGATAACTTTCACTACTTTTCTAATTGCAAGAGGATGTAGATTCTAAAACTATTTTTAGTGGATTTCTCTCATTTTTCTAAGCAACTTTCATATTTTACATGTATCGATCAGAGCTACCAATAAAGAGATATGATTTTTGCAAAATTAACTTACTTGGACCAATCAGAGGCTGACACGTCGGCCAACTCATGCAACGTAGCCCTGCGTAACCCGGCTGGTTTATGAACATAACGAAATGACAAAACTGCCCCTGCGTGATGACCCGACTCTTCAAGCCTGGGAAGGGTGTTTTAGTCCAATCGTCCTGACCTTCTTCTTCCTCACAAAATCTCAGCCCGCCACCGACTGGAGCTGGTCATGGGGTCATATCCCCCCTTCCCCAAGTCCCAGAGGTTGTAGAAAACCAATGCCCTGCCTCCATCGCTCCCCCCATGCCCAACAAGACCTCGAAACATGGCTGAGACGTCTGATCTCAAGAGTGCCAGTCCTGTGATTTGAAGTGAGGTTACAGGCCTCTTGCAGGTATTGCGTAAAGGTTAGAGCAAGAAGACAATGGTGGAGCTTCCTTAGGTCATTGTGGGAGCATCATGCCCCCTTTGTAACCCCTTCATGACTCCCTACTACTCCAGAGATAGTGCTATTCTATAAGGTTAGGGTTTAGGCAAAAAGAAGAAGGAGAAGAGAGAAAGATGTATATGCAATCCTCTTGGATTCAGCCAAGGGTTCTACCCTTTATATAGGGGTGGGTAGCAAAGCCCTAGGATGCCCATCCACGAGGTCCAAGACCCTTTCCCAATAGGAAACCATATTCCTTCATTAGAAAGTAATCTTCTCTCTCTTAATTATCTTCTTAAAAAAATATATTCTTTGGTTATTTAGAAATATGAAAATTATCTTTTTCATTATCTCTAGCCTTGACTTTTAATTTATTGGCCATGAAATTCTTCTTTCTTAAAGAAAATAATATCTCTTTTTGATAATATCAAAAAGTCATTAATTATGTATCACATTATCCTCTTATTTTGTATTATTTGTATTTTCTCTTTCTTTTTCTCCATTGGGGCTCCTTGGACCCCAAGAAACTCTAATATTTCGAAATCCTTTTTAGTGGATACTTATTATCCTTCTAGATGCAACTATATCAATTATTTCTCATTATCTTACTTATTTCTTTATTAAAATATCTCTTTTTGAGTATTTCTCTTTATCTCTCTTTTATTTTCCTTATTAGAGTTACTCTTAACATTAGGAACCTTATGGATACGAAAATCCACCAAAGATAACTCAATTATACCTCTTTCCACTCATTTTCCACATTTTATCATTATTTTCAATTTAATTCTTAATAAAGAAACACTTAATTGATCTTTGCTTTTCTTGTTGCATTATCTTTGCAACTTTGGACTCATTGGGACCCAAGGAACCCAAGAGGCATGAAATCCAACTTTGGATAACATTCCTTTGCCTTCTAGATGTTTCTACATCTTTCTTTTCTCCATTTCTTATTAATAATGGAGTTTCTTTTGTCTTATCCTTGTTATTGGACCCAATAGCCAATAAAGCCCAGAAAACAACCAACAAGGATATTTTAAATGGAATCCTTTTATTCAAAAAAATTTATATCATCATTTGTTCAGATATCTTTAATAGGAGAAATTACATTTCTCACCAAAAGAACCCAAAAAAATTGGGTTGTAACAACTTCTCATAGTGCAAATTTCATGATCTTGTTTTATAGATATGTTAGTATTCAAGATCAAATCACTAGTGACAACCCTTGAAATACTACAACTCTAAACATTCTAGGGTTTGTCCTTTATCAATAGCATGACGTTATTGTGGTGTGACTTTGATCCCTTAATTTCAAATTCAAACTTTGGATCTCACAAGTTTTTACTAAAGTCTTCCTTATCTTATCGATTGAATTTCCTTTCTCATTCTTAGCCATTCAGATAGATTATATTCTCAATTACCCTGTGAGGGTTTCAACATCATACTGTGTGTCATTATTACATTCACTAGATGTCTCTACCACGGTGGTTATGCATCATATATGATTCATTTTCTTATCACTTCATTCCCACATTTCTCTCATTAAGTAATATATGGAAGACAAGATGGTTCTGAGACTTAGAATTCTTATCTTCAAACATCCCATTAATACATTTTTCGTATGTAGGTTTAATTAGTTATCAACAAGGATACTTGACTAACTAGCAATTGATTGAATCTCCTAACCTCTTTCTTTTATGATCTATATTAATCCACCATGTTTCAAACCCTTCCTTACTTTCCATAACCCTCTTACCATATACTACTCTTCCACTTGTTATCTTTAACTTCTATTTTTCTTTTGTGATCACGTTGCTTATTCATGTGTATGATCAAGTATACCATGTTGCATATATTTCCTTTTATCCTTCTACTAATGTGAAGTTGAAATTCCAAATCAATAATCTCTCTACTAGTTTCAACTCAAGTTTAATACATTACATATCCTTCATTTTAAATCAAACAACTCATGCATGGGTGAAACATAGTTTCTCTTTCAATCAAGTTTTTCCTTCTTGAATATAGTCTACCTTTGTATGACTTATTCATTTATTTGGCTACACTTTTGTTCTTCTTTTAGAAACTAGTTTCTTGTTCTATAGAGACTTAGAATCCAAAGGTAGTAATGATAAATGTCTTAAACTTATTAATAAAGGTATACATTCCATGCTCTCAATTATATCATAACCCTCATTCCTTAATCAAGCTCATTATTTCCAACATTTCTCTTTGTTTCAACTAAGTTTCTTATCCTAGTTTTATTATTTACATGCTCATCTAATTCTCTTCACTTTAACTCTTCTGAAGACTCTTCACTTCTATGTACCTATTGTATACTTAGCTCTTTTCTTCTATTTTCCCTTTGCTTTGGAGTACATAAAAACATTGTACTCGATTATATAATCCATTTCTCATGATTGATTCTTACTATCTTGGCCCCTTACATACTTTTCTCATATCTTTTCCATATTTCTTATTTAGAGTTCATATAATACTAATAATTAAACTTAATCTAAACCTTATTTCGTGTTCCTGTATTCACAATTAAGGGTTTCTTATATGAGGCCCCAAAGTTGGATCTGAGATATCAGTTCCAATTATTTCTTAGTTATCCCAATAATGCATCCTGCCAGCCAGACCAAGCCGAACCTACAGTCCTGAAGCCAAGAGCTACTCAGGATTACTCAACTCCTATTCATCTCAAATGTGTGGAAGAAAACTTTTCCACTAAGGAAAGCTCATTCAAAGATCATTTCTAGTCTACTTGATACATAGAATGTAATCAATAAATGCTACAACTGCATAGTGTACAACAAATCTTAAAGACCCATATATATTTCAAAATACTAAATATCTGAATTCAAACATATAAGAGCATTCTATTCATCTCCAATAAAACAACAATATGAAATGAAAGTTCTATCTCATTTTATATTTATGATGTTAATTCATGTTACTTATCTTATTTATAACCCTAATATTTCTAGGGTTCCTCTCTAGCCCATCCTTTCATTATATACCTGGCCAGAGTATACATGAAAGAATAGACACAGTAGGTTGATACTGGTTGATCCAAGTACTGAGATATCAGGCCAAGATATCCAAATACTCAAATCCCCAGAGCTAACATTATAACATCTCCTATCTGTCACACTTATGACTCTAACTTACTAACTTAATGGTCCCAGACAACTCAGCCTAAGCTTTGATACCAAGTTGTTACACCCCGATCTCACAATTACCATTAATCATGATATTAGGGCATAAATTGAGGATTTAATGTAATACAAAGATCACCCTTAAATTTTTCTTCTTTTTCAAACTCTTTGTTTCCTCGCATCCAATCACATAAACAAACTTTACAAGAGAATTGAACTTTTATTTCTCTAATATGATCTCAACATTAATGACACACATCCATACATTCATTATGTTTCTCACACTTCCATGTACATACAACATGACAATCATTTGCATTCTCTCTTATTAAGGAAACAAACATACAAAACATCATTTACAACTCTCTCACATCTATACAAGGACCTAGAGTAACAGGGACCGACTGAACTTAACTATACTCAGACTTAACTCTTGTGGTAGATCTACTCTGATGCAATTATATCCTCTTCAAGTCCATGTGATTTCCCTAAAAATTGTGAGTAGATGGGTGAGACTACTCGCTCAGTGAATGAGTACTTCAAAGAAATAGTCTAAAGCACTGATATAATTACATATATACTTTTGAGCAATTGATATCAATTATAATAGCAGTAAGCTTTAAAGAGTCTAACAATTGACAATCATAAATATGGCAGAATACTCTAAATATCTATAAGAGTGAATCAATATATGAAATGCTTGATTGATCATAAAGAGAACTAATAATTCAAAAACATACAAAGAATAATTGAATAACAGTGCACACTTGTTTGACCCCTAATTCATTTCATTATGACCTGATCATATGTAGTTTACTCTACATATGAAGACTCGTAGTGCACTATGATCACACCGTACAAGACTTACCATACACACCTGAGAAATGCTAAGCCTGACTACTCTCCTGGTCTACAATAGGGAAATGACTCTCTGGCCTAAACTGGACTCCTCTTCTAACCTGAGCACACAGGCGGAGAGTCATGCCACCTCTTGTCTTTTCTGTATTCTAGTGCCGCCAGGACTTCTAGTTGATGTTGGACACTGCAAACTATAATTTAAGGAGACTTCCACTAGGGCTTCGTCCCCCGTACCACCTGATAGCACGTTCCGACCCCCGTATACTGGACACTTCCAGGGTTAGGTCGTTTCATCCCTAAGGCGTAGACCTCACATAGGGGTTCAACGATGTTCAGGGCTCCTAAGTCTATTATTTTATTATTCTGAGAAAGCTCTTTCTACATTGTACCCTTCTCTTACTTATACTTGACTCTGGTATCTCTTTGGAGTCGCGTCTACTTATTTGAAGTTATAATACAACATGTATATCATTCTAAACTTGGCAGAGTAGTATATTCAAAACACTGTAATATACTGAGTAATCAGCATACTATACATGCAGGCAGACTAAAATTCTTAAATAAATAGATTACATGTCCACTTGGAACATACACACTAGAACCGTGCAATTTACCATCTTATTACACTGATAAGAGTTAATTACTTCACATATGAGTAATCGTCAATAGCACCTGCAACTTATCTGTAATTTCTCAAAGAACATGCATATCAAACCAAATCTTGAGTTGTGCATCTCATAACTCAATTAAGAGTTAATTACTTATCATGACAAGAATTATTAATAATAATTGAGAACATTGATATCACAATACTCGATTCATTGAACACCCTACCCTTAGGGTTTCACTTAATCACAACAAATGCTACAAAAAATGTGTAATACATCTATCACGTACTTTTCAAATCTTTACAACACATCATACCTGGGATCTCAATCCCTTATCACATTAGTGGGAATTCTCATCCCTTCACACCATTATCATAATTACTAGATATGGGTATTCAAACCCTTAGATCATCACATAGCATTGTTACCTCTATAACAGGTAACCATTACCTCTAGGTCCTTAAACCAAGGTATTCATTTCACTAGTTGTACAAGTATTCTCATGGCTCACAAGGCCATCACACATCTTGTCACCTCTCACTAGGCAACAACTTATTCACATGGCTCGCATAAAGATTTCATGCGACATAAACGTTCACTGAATAAAGACTACTATCAACAAATCATATAAAATCAATATATGTATGAAACCTTGGAACTGATATGAATTAGGGTTTCCATGCCATTCACTGGGATATCATGCATCAATAATAACATTGAATAAATAAATTCTATCATGTCAAGAAAATCCCTTCAAATGGATTTCACAATATCTATTCACAAATATCCAACTTTCCTCGCATCTAGGGTTTCACCCTCTTCACTGAGATACCAAACAACCACTACTCACTTTAAATGAAATCCAAAATAGTATCTGACATATATGTACTATGAATTTAGATAAACAATCATTCAAAACCAAGGGGATCGAGATAAGAAACTTTCTCTGTTTACTTATACAACAAATTTCAGTCATAGAAATATTCTCTATATTTCAGTTTACTCCTATAACCTCTGTGAATACTTCGGGAATTCTCATTAGAATTCATTGTATACATTTCTAATATGATTTTATCATCTAAAATTCATTCAAACAAAGGAAGAATCCATTTCATATCATTTTGCAACAACATGGAACAAATAGACAATTCAGGGTTTGTAGTCGCATACTAAACAATCAAAGATTATTGTTGATTTAACCAATTTTCATGCAATATACTATTAAAAGGAAGTTCCCACTCACCCTAAGGTGTGAAAACACCTAAAAAACGTATCCCATATCTGAAAATCTCAAATCCATATCGAATCCCTAGCAATTCACCCAATTCTTCTTCCTTTCAACTCAGAAACCCTAAAAATGAGGGATTATTAAGAAAGAGTGAGAAAAGGGGAAGTTTTGATACCATTTTGGATCAAATCAGAGGAGGGACGGAATTTTGACACGTGAGAGAAGATTCACCATGAAACTATATCCAAAGAAGCTAAACTTACATGATTTCATCATTCCTCAGACCGCAAAACCCAACGTCAGCATCTCCATCAATTTCTCCTCTCAAACCCTAACTCTCTCTCTCTCTAGGATTTCATTTCTCTAGATTGAATCACGAATTATGAGAGCTCCTTATGTGTTAGGTTGACTATATAGAGCAATTGAGCTGCTTGGGTTAATTGCACATTGACCCCTCACTAAACTTTTCTTATTTCAACGCATTTTTCTATCATAAAAAGGTTTCTGTGAATTCATATATTTAAGAGATCAAACCTTCTCCACAAATTATTAGAATTTATCATATTCTGTATCATTTAGTTATAAATATTCACTTAAAATTTGAGATCATTCCAATCTTCCATTAAATAAATAAAAATCAAATAGTGCACTACTATCCAGAATTCTATAGAAATGTCAGTTACTTTAATTCATCTACTGATAAGGTCTGAATGAATCCAAAAATTATGAAAATTTTACATGTTCTTTATGATTGAGTTTCAGATCTATAGCTAAAATTTCATATCATTTGGAGTTACCAATAAATAAATAAAAATAAAAAACTACACTACTAAAAAGCACTCTGTCAGCATTTTGGTCGAAATATAGTTCGACCGAGAACCACATTTAAAGAACACTCAAATATTCGGAAAATTTATCCAATATGCATGATTGAGTTATCCATATTATATCCAAAATTTAATTAAATAAAAAATTTGTAGAAAATATTCAAAATCATTTACCACACTGCTATCCTAATCAAATCCCATACTCATGTACCATCAAAACCCTAATTTCAACCAACTAGGGTTTATATTTCTCAAACCTTAATTTCTAAAACAATAGAACACTTAACATTCTTATTAGGTTTAAAACATCATTATTGAATTATCATCATTAATTAGAAATAAGAAATTATCAATCCAATTATGCATATAATCATCCAAGTAAACCCTAGTTTACCAATTAAGTTCAGATTTGGTCATAACATTCGTATATGTCGTAAATCCTAATGTTGACTAGTTCAAACACTTCCTCAAGTGGTGTTATAGAAAGATTTTGTAGTTTAAGCTTTTAAGGATATGACTTTTTTCATGAAACAACACAGAGAGTACAATTTATTTGAACACCAAACCATGCATTTACTACTACACAATTACACTAGATAGACGTGGATCCTACACATGCACAACTAAAAATAAAACAATCAACTAAAAAGATAAAAATAAAAATAAAAACAAGGATAGAATTTTGTTACAGCACCACCCCTAAGCTTGAATATGACTATGTCTACATAGTCAATACTCGCACCCAAGAGGTGGAACAGTGGTTTTAGGGCTCGGAATGGCGGAGGTGGCATGTTGGGGTCTTGTGGAGGGAACATCCCTGGAATGAAAGGTCTATAGGTGGCATTTTTGGCGGTTGTGGGTACTCCCTGAAGTATCCATAGTTCCAATAGTTGTCGAAGAAAGGCTACTAGTACTGCTCCATCTGATGTAGGTGCATGTGAACATGCTCTTGGTTGGCCAAGAGAAGGCATTCATTCTCATAAATTGCATGTGGGTTCTAGTACAATCTTCTTGGAATGTCCTACACACTGGTCAGCGTCGCTTGATGCTGCTACTGTCCAGTCTGGATCTCCTACATCATGGTATACATACCCGCCATGTTGTATGGGTCTTTCTCCTCCTAGGAAGGGGGTAGCATAGATGAATTCGAGGCAGTGTACGTGCGGTCCCGTTTGCGTGGGACCGCTCTGCTAGTGATGGGAATGGTGGGCTCCACCTCCTCAACTTTGTCATCATCACCATTGTTCTCCTTTTTTATTCCCTGAGCTACTACCCAGGGTGAATCTTCTTTTTCCCCCTCGTTCAGTGGCCACCAGAGATGGTTCATCCCGCGTAGGTTGAAGATATGATCGGGCAGGCTCCGCTCCCGAAATAATCCTCGACGTGTGCAATGTACATAGAGCACATTGTGGTGGTATTGACGAAGGTGTGCCTTGCAAAAGTGTGGGAGGTCTAGCTTTTTTGCATCCTCCAAAGGATCGAGGGTGGACAAAGTAAGGCACAAATGTAGAGAAATAGGGGTGATGGGACCCCCCAATAAAATTGGCACCTTCCTTGTCACATTGCACCTCAAAAAAAACCATATGGAGTAGAAGGAAAGCTCCAAAGTTAACAGTCTCCCCTTCCAGTAGCCTGTAGAGAAAGTAGAGGTCCGCCTTTTTGACCTTCCCTTGAGCTTGACCAGATCGAGCAAAAATAGTATTAGTGTAGAGATGGTGAAGGATACAAGAAAAAGGATGCTAAATATCAGTAATAGAACTGATATGCCAGTTTATACAATATCCCACTGGCACCTCAGTCAACTGCTCCCAGGCCAAGTTGTAGTCGAAGTCAGATGGGGCTGAGTGTTCTGGGATGTGGGCCAGTTGAAGATATGGTTGAAGCCCCTCAGCGTGATAGAATAGTTTTTATTGAAGAGGTGGAAGTTGACCTTACCTTCCTGCCATTTGCCTCCCATCTTCTACTCGAGGGTGATGAGAATATCAAGCGATACCAAGAACTCCAGGACGAGATCTGGGTAGGTCTGCTAGTCATAGAAAAAAGGATTATCTCCCTCTATTTCTTATTTCTGACATACCCATCACATGTTGTCAGTAAAACTCGCCCATTTGATCAATGTGCGATCACCATATTGCATTGGGATGATCTGCCTTGTCTGCAACACTTCATATAGCTTCCTTATCTCTGAGGATGGGTGTTGAATGCGGGTTAGCAGGGGGAGAAACTCCTCTTCTAGGGGCCATGTCGTAGATGCAAGAAGGACGTTAAGAGAATAGAAGCTTGGGGAAGACCTTCAGTACCAGGAGAAGCCTTTCTCTAAAATGTAGGAGGAATGGATATCGAGGGTGTGAAGAAAATGACTCCACCACCCCTCCTTATATAGCTGAATGTGGCAGAGTCGGTACTACCGACTTCTGAGTTGATGGTAACGAGTTGGCTAGCACAATACGTGGTTGGTTGCATCGACAAATTGTGATTGGCTGACATTGAAGGAGTGGATCATCCCCAGTTAGTGGTATTGACGATGAGTCGGTAGTACTGACTGGTGTCACGGATTGGTACCACCGATCACTCGATGAAGCACGTCGTGGCTGTTGGCTCATGAATACCCGGATTGCTAACATGGAGAGTCGGTAGTACTGAGTTGTTGAAATTGTCGGTGCTTTCACATTTGTGGGCATGGTGTACTGAACCTAGGCACATCTAAAAGTCGGTAGTACCGATAAAAAGTTAGTAGTACTGAGTCCTTATCAGTGAGTGCTCGAAGAATCTTCATAGACTTAGTAGTTCCGACCAGTTGAGTCGGTGGTACTGAGTTTGTGATGTAGTTGCGGACAAAACACTGACCTCATTTCAGTGCCACTGACTGCTAAACTCAGTGGTACCGACTTTTAAGCCCTACACACTCCAAAATGAGTCAAGGTACCATTTTTACAGAAATTTAAGTAAACTGACAACTAAAAATGGAAATGGAACATAAAAATAATGCAATAAGAATTGGGTTGCCTCCCAACAAGCGTCATTGTTTAACGTCCTAGACTAAACGGTCTTTAGAGAAAGAATCTATGGAATGGTGCAAAGTTGCACCTCCTCTAACCATGGCTCTACCTCCCCACCAAAATAGTTCTTTAATCTCTAGTTGTTTACAAGGAATGACCTATTCCCATCTACAATATTCACAACACCATGGGGAAAGACTCTGTCAATCACAAACGGTCCACTCCACTTGGACCTTAGCTTACCCAGATGCAGTCTAATCCTAGAATTGAAAAGGAGGACTTACTGACCTAGGAGAAACACCCTATTTAGAATATGTCTATCATGAATTTTCTTAGTGCTTTCCCAATATATCCTACAGTTTTCATAAGCATCCATCCTGAGCTCATCTAATTCATTAAGCTCAAAAAGCCTCTTTCTACCTACTTTATCAATGTTGAAATTCAGCTTCTGCATGGCCCATTTTGCTTTATTCTCAAGCTCTATGGGTAGATGGCATGGACAACCATAGACCAACCTAAAAGGTGTTGATCCTATTGGGGATTTGTAGGCAATTCTATAAGACCAAAGAGCATCACTTAGCACATAACTCCAGTTTGTCCTAATGGTTGGGACCGTCCTTTCCAAAACTTTCTTCACCTCTCTATTTAACACCTCAACTTATCCTTGAGTCTGTGGGTGATATGGAGTACCCACTCGGTGCTTCACCCCATATTGCTCAGTAAAGCTCCAAACTACATGTTAGTGAAGTGTGATCCATCATCACTAATAATTAGGCAGGGGACACCAAACCTGTAGAAAATGTATTCCTTCACAAACTTGCACACTACCTTTGCATCATTGGTGAGGGCTGGAATTTCTTCCACCCACTTAGACACATAATCAAATGCAAGTAATATATAAATATTGGAATTAGATGACACAAATGGACCCATAAAATTTATACGCAAAAATCAAAATCCTCAACCTCCTGAAACATATATAAGGGCATCTCATGTCACTTAGAGATATTATTTGCACCTTGACATGCATCACAATGATGAAGAAAGTTGTGAGCATCCTTAAACAAGATAGGTCAATAAAACCCACTCTCTAAGACGTTAGTCATAGTCCTAGAGCTAGCATGGTGTTCACCCATGGTTAGAGAATGATAGTGTGACAAGATTCTCTCTACTTCGCATTCGGGTGCACATCTTCTTAACAACCCATCCCTAAATTTCTTAAAAAGAATCGAGTCATCCCAAATATAAAACTTCAATGAGAGGGATATCATTTTTTCTCTTGGTACCCCCAATCTGCATGCAATTCCATAAAATCTAGGTAGTTAACAATATCTGCAAACCAAGGATCTTTATTCTTAATTGCAAACAATTTCTCATTCGGAAATTCATCAATAATGAGGATGGCTATATCTTTTTCATCTGTCCTTTCTAACCTAGAAAAATGATTGGCTACAACATTCTCTACCCCTGCCTTGTCTCAAATTACAATGTCAAATTCCTAAAGCAAAAGAATCCACATAATCAATTTGGGTTTAGCATCTTTCTTTTGTAACAAGTATTTGATGGCAGCATGGTAAGCCCACACTATCACTTTAGCCCCAACTAGGTATTGGCAGAATTTTTCAAAAGAAAACACTACCGCTAGCAGTTCTTTTTCAGTAGTAATGTAATTCATCTGTGCATCATTTAAAGTCTTTAACCCATAATATATGATAGTTGGAGTCTTGTCTCTGCGTCGACCCAACCCAACTCCTGTTTCATAATCTGATGCAGCACACATCATCTCAAAGGGAAGGCTCCAATCAGGAGCCTACACAATTGGAACAGAGATTAGTTTTTCTTTAAGGATTTCAAAATCTTTTAAACAGTGCTCATCAAAGGAAAATTGGGTGTCTTTGTCTAAAAGATTAGACAATGTTTTGGCAATTTTCAAGAAATCCTTGATAAAATAACAGTAAAATCCAGTGTGTCCTAAAAATCTCCTTACTCCTTTCACCGATGTCGGTGGAGGTAGTGTGGAGATGACTTCAATCATTAGCAGATCCACATCCATGACTTTGTTGCACACCTTGTATCCAAGAACAATCCCTTCACTTACCATCATGTGACACTTCTCCCAGTTTAGAACTAGGTGAGTGTCCTCACATCTCTGTAGCACCCTGTCAAGTTTATATAGACAATCATTGAAAGATTCCCCATACATAGAAAAATTATCCATAAAAACCTCTAAGCACCGCTCTACCATGTCAGAAAAAATGGCGAGCATACAGTGTTGAAACGTAGCAGGGGTGTTACAAAGACCAAAAGGCATCTGTCGATATGTGAACGTTCCATAAGGGTAGGTGAAAGGGGATTTCTTCTAATCCTTAGGCTATATGCAAATTTGATTATACCTATAATACCCGTCAAGAAAACAAAAGTGTGAATGGCGAGATAATTGTTCCAATATCTAATAAATAAAAGTTAAAGGGAAATGATCTTTAAGGTGGCTACATTTAACTGATGATAATTTATACACACTCACCATCCCATCATTGTCCTAGTCAAAATCAATTCATTAGCCGCATTAGTAGTTACTGTGATCCCCCCTTTCTTAGGAACTACCTGGGTAGGACTAACCCACATTGTATCAGAAATTGTGTAGATTATACATGTCGATAGTAGCTTGATGAATTCCTTCTTCATCACCTCAGTCACAATCAGATTGAAATGCTTCTGAGGTTGGACAATTTCCTTAGCTCCTTCTTTGAGCTAAATCTTATGTTGCCATAAGGTTGGACAGATCCCTTTTATGTCAGCTATAGATCACCCAAATGCAACTCGGTAGTTTTTCAACACAATGAGTAACTTTCCCTCCTCTTCACCACTGAAAGAAGATGATATGATCACTGAGATTTTTTGCTCTGCAGCTAAGAAGACATACTTCAAGTGCGGTGGTAATGGCTTCAGTTCCAGGTCTGTCAGGCTCAATAGAGACGGGACCAATGGTGCGGGCAGTGGTCCAAGGTCTTCAAAGAGTCTTGCACAGTAGCAAGGTACTGCCTTTAGCATCAAAATGCACTCATCTAGATGGTTTTTTTAGATTCTATCATCCATTCTATTCATCAAGGGAAGCTTGGGTGATGACTATATCATAAAATCAACTATGGCTTCTTCTTCGACAGTATGGTCATAGTCATCTCCCTCATCATCTAGGTAGTGCATTACTTTAGTCAACAAGACCACCTTTGTATTTTATAGGATGTCCATCGCTAGAGTCCCTCTTTCTACTTTAGTCATAACATGGGTCATATCTAGGAATCGCTTCCCTAGAAATAGAGAAATCTTGTTATCCACATGTTGAAGGATGTTGCATTACACCTTATCTCTTGTGGCTTGAGAGTGCTCTGACATCTTGATCTCAAACCTATCATCTTGGATGCCCATAGTCAAATGTCCTCTACCCATCTCAAGTATCATGTCTACAGTGGCTTGAAATGGTCTCCCAAGTAGAATCTCATTGCCATGGTCGTCCTGCATTTACATCACTACAAAATATGCAAGAAAGACGAACCTATCCAATTTTACCAGGACATCCTTGAATAGACCATATGGCTTAACTACTGAGTTGTCTGCCAATTGGATTGTCATGCTGCTCTTCCTGGATTCCTTAAGTCCTAGCTTCTTGAAGGTAGTAAGGGGCATCATATTTATACTCACCCCTGAATCACATAAAGCCTCTCCAAATTTGGTCTTGCCTATGAACCATGTGATATTGAAGCATCCATGATCCTATCTCTTAGGAGGAAGTGTCCCCAAGATGAAAGTACTAACCTGCTCTTTCAAAACCATGACATAAGACTCTGGTATCTTTCTCTTCTTTGTAATTATATCCTTCAAAAACTTCCCATAAGATGGTATCTGCTCAATAGAGTCTATCAAGGGAAGGTTCACAGATAACTTTTGAAAATTATCTAGAAATTTCTTGAACTGTCAGTCCAACTTAGTCTCCTTCAAACTATTCAGAAAGGGAACTGGAACTACCGGTTCCCTCTGGTGAGGCGGGATATAAGCCTAGGTTTTATTACCCCCAACCTCATCAACTTGCTCCTCTGTATTCTTCTCCTATGCTGACATGTCTGGTTCTTCTACATCCACTGATATAAAGTTATTTGTAGCTTCTTGTGCAACTACATTGTGTGATGCATCATTCAATAACTTCTTGCCACTGCATAGTAGAACAACCTTCACATGCTAATTCCCAGAATGTACATTGGTATCCACCAGAAATCCTTGTTGGGTTGGTTGCTTGAATACACTCACATCTGCCACTATCTAACATATTTGTGTCTGTATACTGTGAATGCCTGCCCCTTGATTTCAAAGATCCCTTTGAGTTTGTGCAATCTACAGCTCATTCTGACTCAACAACCTACCCAGTATTTCTTCAATCTTGTCAATTTTCTACTGCTCTGGTTGATACTATGCTTGGCCACCATACTATTGTGGCTTTGGATGTTGTTGTTGTACTTGTGATGGATCTTGTAGGAAGTTGTTAGGATCTTTCTAAGAGAATTTGGGGTCCTTCCTCCAAGAATAGTCATTGTTCTTGTATTTCCCCTAGCGCACATACTTGCACTCTTCTTCTTCTTCCTCAGTAGGAAATATGTCTGTAGCATACAACTTCTTGGCAATCAAATATAACTTCTCGTTTAGAGCAGATATTACGTTGGACTCCCCGACACTTTTAATGGTTTCCAGTGGCTCTGTTTCTTCTCCCCATGATAGGTTTTTGGACATGTTCTTGAGGATCTCATGACAATGAGTGAGCTTGTTGTCGAGGAAGAAGCCTACTCTTAGACTGTCAATAGTTGTTCTCTCCCCATTGTGTAGGACGTAATAGAAGATCTTGGCCTACCCCAGTAGATCAATGCCATGATGAGACACTTTACTCAATATATTTTGAAACATGTCCCATTCCTCTGAATATGACTCATCAGCTTGTTGTTTGAAGTTGTAAATCTTGTTTACTAAGTCATTCATTTTTTACGAAGGGAAGTAGCACATGAAGAATGCATCTATCATCTGATCCCATGTCTCAATCATCTCATTATCAAGATTGTTGAACCATGACTTTGCTCTATCTTCCAGTGAAGATGAAAACAACTTGAGATATATTATAGTAGCTAGGACCTTGTCTATCTTGACCATATCATAGTTCTCCACAAAATTACTAATATGCTTCATTGGATCTTCAGAAGGATGGCCATGGAACACTTGAGATTTGACTTAGGCAATAAGTCCAGGATCTATCTTGTAGTTGCCCACATTGATGGCTTGCCTTTTGATGGGCCCTTTCTGAGCCGTAGAAGATGAAGACTTTATCCTTTTCCATATTGTTAGTTCTTCTTCTCCCTCCATTTCTATTGTTTTTGGTTCTTCTAGTGTTGCAAGTCTCTCAGGTTGAGGAGTCGGTGGAGGGGTTTGGTTGAACTTATCCACAGATCTTTTGGACTCCCTATCTCCATGTAAGATCCCTACTTGTCCAAAGTGTGGTGAGAATGGTTCTCTGTATTGTATAGCTCTGGTACGCACTATGCACTAGTTTCCTTAAAATAGTAAAAAGTAGGTATTAGCACAAGAAATTTATGATGTATCAAAAAGATCTTATGATTCACCTTGAAGAAATTATAAAAAAAAGGAAAATAAAATACAAATAAAAAATTGGCCTCGTGTGGCTGACCACAACACTCGTAGTGTTGATGTTATTGTTTCCCTACAAAAAACTTGAAACAAGTTTAGCGTGCGTAATACACAAGTGAATGTATCAAAGTAAAAAGTCCTTGTGAGGCCCGAGTCAAACACGGGGAAGCATTTCTCCAGTAGACTACTACTAACTACAATCAAATCAACTAAGTCAGTTGTAAAAGGTTGAGTTGGTTTGAGTTAAAGAACAAATGTAGAAAGAAAATGAATTTAAAGGTTGAATTAATCAGAGATGGAATGAATTCCTTAGGGCAATGGTTTCACCATGGATAACGCTAATAATTGACCTCACATACACTAACATTTATTATCTCAATCCCTTGATAAGGAGCCTGTAGCCACAATTACCTGCTCCCGCAGCGTAATTCACTACCTAATCTAATGTCAATCCCACTTCCGCAGTTATTGGTTGATTAGTTGAATGCTTTATGATTATTCTCTGGGTTTCTCCTCCCGTTTACACTCCACTTTTCCCAAAGCGCACAATACATGAGTAAATTTATGCTTTCCGACCCTCAACCTTCTCTCAAAATGACTAAGTGTCTATCAATCCACTCATGGTGATCAAGCACAAGTAGAACACAAAGCTTTCACAGATTTATATCTAGTAAAAAGAGATAAAATTGATATTAATGCCTAAAAATTAATCATAGTGTATATTCGGGCTACTCCTGGATCCTAAGGAATAAAGGTTTTTAGCCTTTCATGGCTTTCATCGATGAATACATGGAAAGGAAGAAGAAAAATGTGGGAAACATTAGGAAACTAATGTAACCCCTAAATTTCTACCCGTCTGAAAGATAAACTAAGGTACGTCTGTTTTGTTGTCTCCTGGTTGTAGAATTGTCCTCCAGAGGTGGTCAAATGTCCTCAGTTGAAGCTTTCAATCCTCAATTCTTCCCTTCTCTCTCTCCGATTGTGGTGCAATGAAAATGGCTACTTCCTCTTTTCAGGCTGTCGTCTCCCTAAGTCATAGAAGGCACTTAGGGTACCTAATAACATCCATCATTGGATTATAGTGAAATTTGTAGATGACCTGATCATGCAGACTCGGTAGTACTAAGTAGGTGAGTTAGTACTACCAAGTCACTTAGGTTTAGTCGCGTGATCCCAATCGCGTCAGTACTATCGACTGGACTCGATAGCATTAAGTTTTGTGATTTTCAAAATGTCTCCCTGACATCAACTCAGTAGCACAGAGTTGTCAACTCCATAGCACTGAGTTTTCTTGATTCATGCTACGGATTACTGATCCTGATTCGGTACCATCGACTTTGTTTGTCGGTAGCACCAAATTTGGATGAGTTTCTTGGTCCATCACTAACGTCAAGTCCATACCACCAACTATTACCAGGTCGGTAGAACCAAGTCTGTGGATCATCCTTGTACCTAAAAATGTACAAAAACATCATAAGTACTTGGGATGTGTAAAATATCACATAAAATAGTAAAAAACATATAATTTGATGCATTCAATAGAAACAGGCCATCTATGACATTTCATGCATAACAAATAAAATAAATGACTGATCTACACATTAAATCAAGGAAAAATGTTCCTATAATGATGACTTAAAACACAAGCATCAATGGACGATAAGGGTTCCCTTTTATAATCTCCTTTCCTCATTGTAGCAACCCTATACTTGCACGTCAAGGTTGGTGAGTTGAGATAACTTTGGCAAGGCATGAGGGGAAATTCACTATGCTGGCTTTGTGGGAGCTTTTTGCACCAGTCCTTTCATCGAATTGCTATCCAAAAATATAGTTTCCCATTAGATAATGAAATTATATTTCCAACTTATATTTAAACATTAAATTCCAAGTTTGGATGTAAAAGATATGAATATTTTAGTAAGACATACAATTCAAACTACAGGAAACTCTGTCAGCCAGCCGATCGATATGGAAACGCAATCGGATGGTTGATTCTTCAGCCTTTGAGGAAGGATATTTACTTCACTTCTCGAACTTGCATTACTCCTACAAATAAAATATCAAAAACATTGATTATCAAAAAAATTACTTTAACAACTAAAATCCTAAAACAAGTGATATATGCAATAAAGTGTGCAAAATTAAACATATAAATGCATCTAAAATGTCCCTAAAAAGGGTATAAAAATCACTCATAAAACTACTTCGAACTTAATCCTTTACTCGTCTCATGTAAAGCAATATAAACAAAGAGATCAGATAGTTGATACTAGTATCCAAGATTTCCTCTCCCAACTAAGAAAATATCATGGCCCCCTTCCACCAAACATGATCAAGCGACCCTAGTCATTTGGGGTCACACAACCACGCTTGGTTATCCCCTAATTGGGGCTAGTTCCTCCATTTGTTAGACTCCACAACCTACAACCAACTTATTTCATCACAATAATACTCTTGATTTGTCCAAACAAATAGAAGGCATCACAAGTTAGGGATGTTTGGCTATTTTGGGAAATTTTTTGATAAGTCCATTGGATATAAAAATTTGATTTAAAGGGGGAGGAAGACATGGAAAAAAACGGATTTCTTAGTCTCTCCTCTATTCTACTCGAGACCTTATTTGGGATTCACTTACCTTATTTGTCTCTCCTCTATTCGTCTCGAGAACTTGTATTTGACCATAGTTACATTGACCACATGTTTTCTTTTGGCCTCATTGACCTCTTTTATTCATGCCATATTTGAAGACAAAAGTCGAAACGGAGGTGTATTTATGGAAGGGAAGCCACCTCGGACTTAGGGTTTGGCATATAGTGAGAATTTTTTTTTCATATTGATGGAGAAGAGATAAGAAATGATGGAAGAGTAGTGAGAGAAAGAGGTTGACTTGTGCTTCTCTATTTTATTGTTGGATGGGAGTCAAATCATCATATTATATCAATTAAATCAGTTAATATAAGGTGAAGAAGTGTTCACAAATATTGTTGCAAGTCATATCAGAGGCACATGTGGGTTGACCCTTCTGATTCATTCTACTTATCATTATTTCCAAGGGGAAAAAATACTCAATTGTTACCATTAAGGCTCAGATCTGTTCAAGACATGCTTATTCCTTAAAATTTCCTTTTGCATGGGTTATCTCAAGACAAAGGGAATAGTTTCATTATATATTTCTATTTTTTGCATACATCAAAATTGTAACATACTAGATCTTGGGCCCTACCCTAGAACTTTGACCTTTTTAATTTGACCAAAGAGAGTTGAGGTTACAATGATCCTAATAATCTAATGTATGAATAATGTAATCTAATTCATTTGATGATAATAAGTGCATAAAGAACTTAATTGAATAAGTAATAAAGATAATGGGCCGATAATGGGCCATATGACATATCTCATAAAAAGAAATCCCAAAAGTGAAATCTAAATTTAAAATTGTGTTCCTTGGGCCCCAATTACCTTGGGAGTCAAGTTTCACATTATTCACATAATAATAATTCATTTAATCCAAATTGGAAAAGAAGATGTGAAGTTTTTCCCTAAAATATAAAATAAAATAATAAATAACACCAAAAGAGGAAAATAGTCTTAGATTCATAATCTACATAATAAATATAGTCGTTCAGTGAATTTTCATCCAATTTGTAAAAAGTTTTCTTAATAGGTGAAATTAGGAGAGAGAAAGTGTGTGGAACCTTCAAAATATTAAATAAATATACAAACAACTCCAATATGTAAAATGGATGGCATCTAACACATTAAATATAACTTGTGGGTCAAGTTTCATAAAAATTGGATAATCCTAATGCCATTAATGAAGGAGGAAAGAGAAAATGAGGTTTGATTTATTTAACCCATTAAAAGTTTCCAAAAGGCAAAACTAAGTGCATAATCTGAATCTACATGCCTTAATCAGTCTCTGTGCAAAATTTCATCTAATTTGGGTTTTGTTTGCAGCCTCAAAAGAAGAAAGAGAAAATGAAATAATATGTCAATATTCACTTTATTCGATTTTGATTTGGATAATGTTTTTTATTTTGATTTATGTCATGCTGTGACCTTTGACCTGTGTGATTTGACCATTGGATCTGCAATCCAATGGCTCTCGATCAACCTCATCCTCAGTTCATATTAGGAAATAGGCGTCGGCTCTGGTTGATCTTCAAATTCAGATTTCTCACTCCTCGGTCCATCTTTCTTCAAGATTTTTCTTGATTTGGATTCCTAGAGTGATTCTACACCTTCCAATCTTGACTTTCCCTACCTTTTCCTTCTCGGTTTGAAAAACCCCTATTCTTGAGGCATAAGGTTCTTGTCGACTTGCCTTTACGCTGGGTTTCAACCCTTAACCTATAAATAAGGGTGCCCTGAGCTTCTTTGTTCCCCGCAAAAAGTTTCTCACATCTCAATTGCCTCGCATGCTTATGGTTTGGTCTTTGGTATCCCAGTTTTTTTGCTCTGGGTTTGCGGTGTTGTGTTTGAGCTCAAGGTTGAACCAACAGATTAATTGCCTATTACGATGAATTTAGGATCTTGTCCTTTTCATTTTCGTGCTGCTCGTTTGTTGTTTCGTTGCCATTCCTAGAGACGCCCAAAATGGGTTGGAGCTTGTTGTTGCTCATGTGCATCCATGGCATGATGGAGGTAGGGGATAGAACCCCCACATTTTCTTGACTTTTCTCTCTCCGTGCTTCAGTTCTATGGTTTTGGTCTTGGGGACGAATTCATCTTTTCACCTATTCATTTTGGTATTCTCTTGGGTGGACTAAGTGTCAGGATGTGCGACCTCGCACCATCTGGCCAGCCACCATTGGGCCAAGTCACAGGCCGGGCACCGCACCCACTCCTTCTCTCTCTTTCACTCTCGTGGTTTAAACGCGGACATGGAATTTTATCATTGGTTGAATTTAAAAAATTCATAAGTAATTATCCTCTAATCAAAAAATTACAAATAAATACTCATTGGAATCAGAAAAATAAGATCTAACTAATGGTATAAGTATTGTAGGCTAAATCTAATGTTTATTAGCATTTCCTTTCAATGGATCTAATTAAATAAGAATTATCTTATAAAATTTACAACTAAATATATATAAGTTAGAAAAATATAATAAAATATGTTTTGAGTTCAGAAAAGTGTAATCTAAAACATGGCATGGTTTTCATAACCTAATTCATCAATAATAAAAAGGCAGATTTTAGTGTTTTTGAATAATCAATGGAAACCTAACCCTACTTTCACATATATGCATCATAGGTTCTTTGGAGGCCTAGACTTGGATCTAGGATTGTCTTGGACTATTTAGACTCTAAATTTGAGGTATGTTGTATCCCCTATTCCTCAATGTTGAGTAATTAACCTTTCTTATCATTCTTTTGACTTTGGCCTACACATATGTCTATTTTCTTGATATCATGGTTCATGTGAACTATCTTGCTTGTTATGGACTTGGTTATTTTCTTGATATCTTATCTTGTGCCTTGGTGCATGTTGGTCTCTTATATTGTTATCTGCCCACTTTGAAGTCGATGTTTATATTTTTGTGTTGTCCATTATGTGATGGAAACATTGCATAATTATGACTTTACTGCTTACTTGCCTCTATAGTTTACATGCTATGTGACTCCGTAGCACTGGAGTAGTGCAATTACATTGGTTTTTGGGTGTGTGCACTTTTTGCTTATGGGATAGTGGTGGTGGTGCCCCATACCTGAGTTACAAGGATGTGAATCCTTGGCTCAAAATTTTTTATATATATTGGGAGTTTGGCAGAGTGTCATTCTCTATCAAGTTTCAAGGATGTGAAGCCTTGACCACCTTTTTTATTTATATTGTTCTAGGGCTATGTTTATCTCACATGCATGCAAGATATTGATTATGGGGTATGTGCCCTACTTGTGCTTCATTTCCCACCATGGTAGTGGTTGTATATATGGCACAATCTTTTTTTATGTCATTTTATGGCAAGTATCATTCCTTATGTAATCTTTTCTCTTGATACCCATTTGGGTGGTACTTATCTCTTGCATGGGAAGCCTTTTATTTTGATTTCCCTTATTCTTTATAAATTGGTCAATTTGCTTCTTTGTATGCGCATAACAGCCTTTGTTGATGTCTTTTGTTTTCTCTTCTTGTTGAGGTATGCTTCCAAACCTAGGTGGGGGAGCTGGATGACAAGGCATGTTGACTTGGACTTAGATTGAAAAGTTAAAGCTTGGAGACAATCTTGAGTTGGTATAGATTTCCTCTACATGGATCCTTATGATGTAAGTTTAAGATGTTCCCTCATTTTATAATTGAATATAGTCATGTTTTTATTCTGCTGCTACACTATGGTTGTTTTGTATACCATTAATAAAGATTTGAAAATGTTACACCCACTCCAAGCATACCTTTGAAGTGTGTTTGGACTGGAGGTTCTATTATTCAAATTTTTAGTAGAGAGATGGTTTCAATTCTTTACAAAAATCCTCTACTAGGTAAAGGTTGTTACTCAAACAAAATAGAAAAACTAAATACAAAATGAAAATAAGATAGATGCAAATAAAATATGGAGAAAATTAGTTTGAGGATGAGAAAAGGAAAGATTAGAGTTGAGGTGGTGGAGACCATGTACCACCCACCCTCCACCCCCAAATTCAAAATTCTTCCGATCCTCAGTAGATAGATGTTAGAGATGGAGGGGAAAAAATCTTTGATGCCTATCTAGGTGGCCCAAGAAACTCGAAGAAGGTCCAACTGAAAGGAATATGAACACGGGTTGGTTCCTTGTACATGATAGCTTCATTTACTGAAATATGACTTGGCGGTCATGGTAGCCCAAACGGGTTGTGCAAAGGCTTGAAGTGATGTTGTTTTTCGCCAAGTAACCAATGTAATAGGATCCACAAAAACTCCTATGTGAATAGAGGTACCGTAGTAGTTACGTGTCGATCTAGATCAAGTAGCATAATGTAGAAGTGGTCCTTATCCGATGGTTTCAAAGTATGCTCCTCCATGAAGAATAAAGGTGGACTTGACTCATATTGAACTGGCATTTCTAACTATGCTAAGTTGGGTTGAGGAATTGACTTTGACTTCTTCTCATATCCTAAGTTTGCATATAGAACATGTGATGTTGGCATAGGAGGAATTGTCTCACCTACAAAATCAGCATGATACATATTTTTATGGCGATGTGCATGCTCTTGGTTTTTAGCCCAATCGATCACAATATCAATATAAGTAGTGGGGTCCTTCCTGATGTCAAAATGCGGCTTCGACTCCTCCACCTAGGCTATACCCAACACATTCCTGGATTCAGCAAACTCCTCATGTTGGCTTTGCACTTCATTATCTGAAATTGATATTTTGCTATTGGAAATCCCTTTGACTTTGGAAACCATAATGTGAAGTTTTACTTGAGTCAGCCTAGACAAGGGATTCCGGACTTGTAAATTGGAAGTTCAGGCTCTTCTAGTAGAATATGGAGAGTGGTTGGAAGTATAATAGAGTGTGTTTAAACATAGATGGATATGGAAAGCATTGCATATGACATGGCTGAAAGATTTCCTTCATATGAGATGAGATTGCTACCAACCGAGTGACTTGAGGCCGTGACTAGAGTGTTTTCTTTGTTATCTTCTACATGTTCATGGGGAGTAATGAGTGTAGTAGTGGGGACTATAGGTGTGAAGTACATGTTACCTAACTGTGTCACTATGGCATTCGACTATTTCAGATTCTTAGAATTAAATTCTGGTTGGCATGCATCATAAACGTAGGAGGTTAATGTATGTTTTCCAAACGAGCCACTTCAGCTGCCAATCTTTTATTTTGAGCTTCATCTTCTTATATCTTTTCTTAGAGGTCAACTAACATTTTATGGAAGACATCCATACTCTCGTTCCAATTGGGCTGAATTTGATCTGCATAGTCAAGCTCTCCATCGTAGCCTTCATAATATTAACGATTGCAGTCCACTTTGGGTCTTCTTTGAATAAGCTCATCTTGGAGAGTCAACCAGGGACAACCCCATACATCATGGTATATGGAGCCAAATTCTACACATAGTATACTTTGTTGCAGCGCCCACTCCATTATGAATGAATCCATGAACATCAGAAAATTTGAATATTAGGCTCAAGAGAAAAAATGTATCAATGATTGAAAATATAAGATTATTTTTTTACAAACAAACAAGAGAATAAATTATGAAAATCTAATAAATAAAAATATAAATTACCATAAACATGTAGCACTAAAAAATTACAAAAATAAACTATAAATTATGAAATGAAACTAAAAGAATATGCATGATTAAGAAATAACAATTTTTTTATTCTATCTCAATGAATGAAAAACAAATTAACAAAATCAATGAAGAGAAAATCCTAATTACACTTAAACTTCTAAAAATAGATAACTACCATTGTCCCCAGAAATGACGCCAATTTTTTATAAGGCTCCATAAATTGCACCAAGAAAAACCCTAAAAGAATAACTTCTAGGTATAACCAAAAGTAGTGTAGTAATTTCCCACTCCACAGGTGTGAAAGCCTTATCGTAGTATATTTTAGGATCAAATCCAAAGGACAACCTTTTTAAATAGTAATATAGATTCAGGAGTATTAATAGTAATATTTATCACCGAGTAGTTGAAATATTGGTCAAACTAAATTGTTGTCAAAAGCAATAGAGATTAAGTAAATAACATATAATAAAGAGAACTAGTGTATGAGGTTTTGCTACCCAAAGAAGCATAATTATCCTAAGAAGATCTAACTTTCCATTAATCATTGCTAAATTGAGGCTTATCTATTATACCTTTACATGATACAAGTCAACACTTCACTTAAACTCACTTGGAATCGACCATCCTCGACACCCAAGTTCCCTGTTTATTCCAACTGAACTCCCTTACTTACAATCGCCCATCCTCGTCACGTCGAAGATCGAAGTCCAATCACCTCTCTATCCATTGTCGACATATCAGGGGAACAATAAGACCATTCTATATTTTTAATTGCACTCACAACAACATGCATATCCATGATTATAACATATATACAAATTAAGTAGTCAATTTGCAAGGCAAATAATTAAGCAAAATGAAATTTTATTTAGAGTCTATATTACCAGCTTTAGATACAAGCTAAGATAAAGTACAAGCAATCGGGGCTAGTCCCCATGTCCCAGCACAAACGTCCACTCGCTAATAGTGAGGGACAACAACAAAGAGATAGTAGGAACGATGGAGAAGGCCATAACGCCTGGTATAGGAAGACTAATCTCTCTATTGCACTCGACACCTCCTAACTCCTCGCTAGGGTTTGTGATGCACAATGTTTCTTCTAATCACTGATAAGAGACCCCTTTGAATGGATGATAAGGTTCCCCTTTTATAGTCTCCTTTCCTTGTTGTAGAAAACTTATATTTGCACGTCAAAGCTGGTCAGTTGAGATAACTTTGGTAGGGCTTGAGGGGAAATTCTTGACATTGGATTTGTGGGAGATTTTTGCATCATTTCTTCATCCCATTGATATATGAAAATATAGTTTCCTTGTAGATAATGAAACTATATTTCCAATGCATATTTAAACATTAAATTTCAAGTTCAGATGCAAAAGGTATGTATCTTTTAGTGATACATATAATTCTAACAGTGGGAAACTATGCCAGTCACCCAGCCTGCTAATATGGAAGGTCAACCATTGATCGATTCTTCAACCTTTGAGGAAGGATATTTACTTCTCTTCTCAAACTTGCGTTATTCCTACAAATAAGACATCAAAATACATTAATTAAAAAGTAATTTACTTTAACAACTAAAATCATAAAACAAGTGATATATACAATAAAACTTGCAAAACTATTCATATAAATGCATCTAAAATGCCCCTAAAAAGGGTATAAAAATCACTTATTAATCAAATCACCACCTTTTGAGTTATCATAATATTTCAAACTCAAAGCGTGTTCAACAAGAGCTACGAGAATTATGTTACATAAGGAACTTGAGATTCCACAACATCTTGTGATTATCCTTATTCCTATAGTACCTATTTATGTTCAATGTTTTCTAATTTGTATCGAGTATTTTGAGTTCTAATTTTACTTACAGTGATTCTTTTAGATTGAGGTTCCTCTTCAGGAACACATGCATCTAGATTAACAAACAACTTTGTTGTTGGATTGGGATAAGAGTAGTATTTTAACAAAATCACACTTATGTTATTTGTGGACAAAATTTTTCAAGAAACTATTTTCTTATATAAGCATTCATCCCTAATCACTATAAAAGACAAATTAGAACACTTCCCATGCCATATCTCATATGGTGTCTTTCAAACCATTTTAGACAGTACATTGTTTTCATGTAAAGCATGTGCCCAAAAGAAATTGGAAGATTAGCTAGATTTTATTAATAATCGTACCATGACTAACAATGTGTGGTTCCTTCTTTCTGATACACTATCATTGTGTTTCAAGTGGAATTCATCATGATGCATTATCATGATCCCTTAGAAGGTTCTCAAACTTTTGGTTAAAATAGTTCAACATCGATCATATCAAAGTATTTTAATACTTTTAGCAAGTTGTGTACTTACTTTATTCATGATCTCCTTGAACACTTCAAGAGATTAATATTTATATTTCATTAAATACACATTTCTATGTCTACTGATAGCATCAATAAATATAATGAGGTATTGATAACTACCTTTAGACTGACCAAAAAAAAAATTTCTGACCAAAAAGATAACTACCTTTAGCATTTATTCTAAAATTTCTATGTATATCAGTATGTACTATCCCTAATGGAATACTCGATCTTTGACTAGATCTAGTGAAGATGCTTGTCATATTGCCAAATTAATAAGACTTGCATGTCTCTATTGGTTCAATAACCAAAAGAGTCTAGATAAGCATCATACAGATTCTTTAGATGCATTTCTCAATTATGTGCTATAGATGACAATGTTATAGGCATTCATTATTTGAGGCATCAAAACATTCATTATATGTGTCATACACACTTGTCTTTACAACTATCATGTATAGATTGTGAGGCATAGGGTAGTTCCATACATGATCTTATATTTTAAAATGAAACATCAATTCTTGTCCAAACAAGATATATGATGTTTTCATTAATGTCAAATAGTAATTCACCAATTCTATTATATGCCCATGAATGATAGATTCTAACTATAGTGGAGGGAACTCTTGGTCTTTATAGTTCTAGCTTACTTCTTATTGGGTCCTAAAGTAGATATTTCTATCTCTTTCTTCTTCCTTTGTTTCTTTAAGTGAAAATGAAATATTCCTTTTCACTGACCCCTTTCCTTATTTTGAGTGTAGAAAACTTGGACATTAGATTAGTCTCAGAACACTTCTTGGCCTTACCATTTCCCTTAGAGTTAGTTCTGCTGATCACCATCATTGATTTGTCCTTCTTCTTCAAACTATGGAATCAACATGATAAGTAGTTCTAATAGTGGTTTAGACATGTTACCTAAGTAGTAACACTTGATAAACTGGCTATATGATTCATACAACAATTTGTAGATTCATATTCAGGGTCAACTCTTAACCTAAAAGAAATCCCAATCTATCTACATGCCCAATCATATTGAGAACATGGGGCCTACTAGATCTCCCACTGTCAGTTTGCACTCAAATAGTACCTTAGAGACATTATACCTTTCTTTCTTTACATGATTCTTAAGTTGTGTTACCATCTCAAGAATGTCCATGTTTCATGCTATTCATGCAACTCATAGTTCATACAACATAGCATAAATTTGTTGATGTATGTGACATCATTTGCATGCTTCAAGTAAGCATCTATTTTAGCCTTAGGTGTATTTGGAGCAGGTTCCTTTGGCTCTGATCGTTCAAGGACATAGAACTTTCACTCATTTATGAGAATGCTTCTCAAAATCCTAAAACAAATGTGGAATGTAATCCCTTTTAGTTGTGTCCTTCTCAAGGACTAGTCGCAATAATAACATGTTTGTGTTTGTCTACAAAAGAAATTTTGCAACTTCTCAAAACATTTTTTTTATTTGATAAGTTAACGATATTTATTAGGTCTTTCATTAATTATGACTCCCACTATTTTGTTCAAATTAATAACCCTCTTGCATCAATTTGTAAGATTGTAGTGTACAATCTTCTAGTGAGACGAGATCCATATGTTATCAAATCATCACTCAACTTTGGTTGACCGCCCACAACTTGACTATTTAGGTAGACAACATTTATCAATTGCATCTCATGCAACTCTTGGATAGATAGTGTGCACAACTCTTTGTCATAAACCATCATTATGCTTATAAGGGCTTAATCCCATTAAGAACACCTAGTTAAGCCTGACCCAAAAGCCAACATGATAGAATACGCTCCCTACTTTAGCAGATCTACATATCTACCATCACACTTCTACGATATAGATGGTGTTCCACACTTTGCCGTAACGTACACTTGGTCAATCAAGCTTTACATGTGTGTCGCTTATGGAAAGCATCTGATACTTAATATTATATTGAGGGATTCCATATATATAAATACATATACATATCCAATCACCAAAAACTTATGTATCATATACATTCTATAGCAACAAATGAAAACATATAGTAATTAAAACACATAAGTGATGGTTATGGCCATACTATTGCAATTCCTTAAAGCCAAAAGGAAATACTACCACCTAAGTTCCACATTATATGCAACATTTTGTTGAGGAAGATCTATGCTCTACCCAATCTAGGTTGATCGGTTCAACATTTGAACCAATCGGCTCACCTCTTGACACTTGGTTGGGATCTTAAAATGGTCATCCAATCTCAAGTTTCAATGATGTATGGACTCCTCCATCCGATTGGTTGGACCACCAGTCGATTAGTTCATCATCCTATAGTGTGTCCTCCATAGTCCTCCAGTGGATCAGTTTGTCTCATCAGTCGGTCGATTTGTCTGGTGTAGAACATCTTCTCCCAACATAACATAAATTAGAACTATCCAATTTCTTATTACATTGTAAAAGGAAAAACCTTGAGTTGCATTCAAGAGGAAATAGGAAAAAGAGCATTAATTTACATTTGGAAATGAGGAGAGAAGCTCAGTCTGAAAATTGAGATATAAATAGGATTAAACAACTACAACCATGCACACACAAATCAAGGGTTATTGGTCATAACCATGCTTCACATCTACCATCAAAACCAACTTTTAGGACGACATGTACAAATTGCATATATATATATATATATATATATATATAGACACACACACATATATATAAGTTTGTGGAGGATAAGTGGTAATTAAATGGATATTCATATTAATTGGTTTAATATTCACATTATATGTAATAAAATAATTCCAATCATATCGATTTAGATCTAGATATATTGTAAATTGATGTGGCTCTGATACAACTGTAGGGAAATCGGGCCGACAGATAAAGTAGAGAAAATAAAATCTAAAGCTCGATTCCCTTGAACAAAAAGATTGTGTCAACAACAATGTATGTAGGAAGGAAAATAAAAAGAGTTATACCTGATCCTAGAGCAAGTCCAGCAACAACTCTTGATGCAGTTCATGCTTCTTCTTCAAGCAACAACACACTTCTTCTTCAGGCAACAACTGAACAGTCATCAGCAACAACCTCCTCTTCTGGCCACCATGAGTGGTGGTTAATGGAGTTCTCCTAGTGGCAAAAGCCTCCCTCCACTGGAAAAGTACACATGGATCACCGAGAAATCCACATTGCGCTATCAGAGCCAATGGAAAGGAGTTGTCCCTTTTGACGGTCAACCTACTAGAGTTGATACACTCTCCCACAATTTTTTCTCCCTTGCTATCCCTCCCTTTATCTGGTAGGACTTGCTTGGGCTCTCTATTGGTAACCACAACAAGAGAAGACAACAATTTTTAGAACCAACTGTTGTGTTCTGAGAAGCCCACAATACCCCTCTATTTATTGGAGAGGCTAGGGTTAGGGTTCCCTATATGTGCTGAAGTCGAAAGGCTTGGATTCACAGATTTTCTAGAGCTTGTGCACGGTGAACCGGTCATTTTTCATATCCAAACAATCAGTTTGTGTGAACTGGTCGTTTCACAAAGTGAACTGGTCGTTTCGTGATGTTTCCTATTCAGAATCACATTAGTATCCAATGCATGATTAATGCAAAACATTACATCAGCACTAGTCCTTAATCTAATCAAATTGACAATTAAGCCATTCATCTCATGAACCAGTCAGTTGGAACCTGTGAACCGGTCATTTCACACCTTGGTTTATCCATTGATAAGCTATTGTTAATTCCAATTGACATGACACTCCAACCAGTTGGTTTAACACTTGAACCGGTTAGTTCAGAGTCTAGTCAATCAATTTTGAACCTTAGTTGTTTAATTGAATACCTAAACACCTTTAGTAATCAATCTAAACATCATTCATGAATATACTCCCTTAATCCTAGTATAATATGTGTGTGACTCTATAGTTCAAAAATTACATAGGAAATGAATGTCCATGATATGACAACACAAGCAATGAGAGGTATCTAGAAACACATCATTCCTACCCAAGTAATACATAAAGTTGTAGAATAACTTCAACCTACAATTTGTGATCAGTATTATTGTGATCATATAGTTCCTTTGTCTCTGATATCCAGACTGAACTCGTGGCATGGAATCCTCATCCTCTCAATGTTCAATCCACGTTCCTTGAACTAGAGCAGACTGTATGAGATGTACGTGACCACATATATCGCATATTGAGTCACATGAGTATGGCCATACATTTCCAAGTCTTTCTTATCAATAAGCCCTAGATATCAATCTCTTGTAGAAGGGACAAATCTCATCTACATCACTTACATTCTATCCCCATGTGTGATAGTGCACTTGAGCACCAAGTTTATGGAAACCCTTATTTAGGATCATTGTGGATGATGCCAAAGTACATGAACAACATGTAATGAATGTAGTAACTTCATGTCTAAGAATCACAATCACCACTATAACTACGTGAGTTGATTTTGACTACCATTCCATGGTCTTTGTGCATCACTCTCATGTGGTATGTCTGATACATTATACTCTAACATTACATGTGTGCTTGACTTGATATCACATATCATGACTAATGAGACTTTTTCATCAGTCAACAAACACTCTAGTCTTATGTATTACTGCTGTCTTTTTTTATTCCACAGTAATATCTGACAAGGGACATAACAAGAATGTACATACTCTTAACTTCCAAATGATCTCATTGTTCAAGTCATATACTTGATGACATGCATCATTCTTTAGACATCTACTATGTATGTCTCATCTTCTCATACTGAGATGAAAATAATAGATAGAATCACCTTTATCATTATCAAATCATGTATTGAATGCCACATTCCAATCATCATATGATTGTCTCTCTGGACATACATACCAACAATGGCGGATCTCTCATTGAAAATTTAATACATACTATTGGTTCACTGTGTTGTGTATATCAATTCAATGAAAAAATAAGATATCTAATTAAAGCAATTAATGGAAAACCTAGAAAAATTTTAGTTTCTAGATTCAGTTTGTTCCATCATAGGGATTCTCTTTCAAATTTACTTGCAATAGTCTTTTTAGTTTCCATTTACTTATTTGACTTGTTTTCATTTATTTTTCTCACAAAACTCCTCACAACTACCTTTCTAGTTACCATATTTGACTCCTTTCCATTTATTTTTCTCACATGATTCCTATTAATTTCCTTTCTAATTTCATTGAAATGCAATCCAGATTCCCTTTTCTATTGACAACGAGCATTATATCCTGAACATCAAGTTCATGTATTCTCAAGAAAATACCAACACATCAACAAACTACCTTCTCATCTAGAGATGATGGAAATGTTGTGGTAGATACAAGTATACTTCCAATTTTCTGAACACCCAACCATATTACTAGTTCATTTGAGAAAATGTCTGGCACTTTTTGACAAAGATTTATAATGTAAGATAGTTTCTGATATGGTATTGCAAGCATATTTGTGTCTCACCTTCAGACAAACACCACTTCCAGTATTGTTCAAGTGAGCAACTGTATCTACAACTATGTCATCATCATCACAACATTTTGACAGAGGGGAAATTGATATTATCAATCACTTTCCAAATGTGCATTATATATGTGTGCAACAAGACAAGAAAAACAGAAAATAAATTTGTATCTGATGATATGCAATATCTGGCACATTGGATATATTTTCTTATAGTCTGTTGTCTACATATTGTGGAATTATCAAAATATCTTGTAAGTCATTATGTACTTGATTTTGTTTCTCTATCATGATTGTGAATATATAACTAATTTCTTTAGTTTGTTCAGTGTTTGTTCCTAAATTTATATATTTAGATCACATGCATAAAGCAAAATGTATGGATATGTATGAATATCACTACAGTAGAATATCTTAATATAACATGTTTATATTTTTTTACAATCAACACTAGCTTGTTATTTTGTTATATATCCATCTATTTGAGATCAACTATGTTCAACTAAGTTCAATTTTATAACAATATATTGAATCTTTTACCTTATCCTTCAAATAGAAAAAATTAATGCACTTCAATTTTTTTAAATTGATGTACTTGCATATACATTTATCCCCCTCAATACTTCTCCCCGAGATCTATCATTGCATACCAACATACATGATATGACTTGATCAAGTTAAGGACTTTGGATTTTTGTTCTGTTCTTCTAATATCTTAGCTTAAAAATAAGTGATCCTTATAATGCTCTATTCCATATTTGAACAATGTCTTATGCCCATTTGTCTTAAGTTGGGTGGGCCCTTCAAGAAGCCTTCGGACCTCTGTTATTGTACTTTGTGGAGTGCCGCCAAGAGTAGTCAGGGCCTTTCTCTGAAAAGGAAGATTGAGCAAGGCCTCTAGTCCAGATCCAGACTGTGAGAAGAACTCCGCTGACGACACACACTAAATCATAAGGAGTGGAATGTCAATCATCACTCCCCCTAACACCTTCTATGTAATATGATCAATCATGTCTATCATTGATTGCACGCCCATTACGTTGATTTCACCCATGTCTGCTACAGAATCAAAGGTTGAAACTTCCAGGAAGAAACTTGCCATCACAGTCCCTTCTCGACCAGACAAAGGATAGTGATCCCAACTTCTTATATGAGCTAAAAAGACCCATCTTTGTACACTAACATACCCTAGATGTGATGTTTAAGTACTTATAGTATTGCATTTTCAAACCTTGTGCTTAAGTAGATCATTAATGCTTATATCTCTATGTTCACCTTCAAATCAGACCCTACAATGATTTTTGACTCGAATTACCATGTAAAACACTCATGTACCTCATTGACTACATGTAATACCTAGTGTGATCAAAATGCATACATTGATTGTTGGGCTCTAGCCTTGCTAGATCATGATCCAATGTTATCTATACTATCTTAATGACTTCAAATAAGTAGATTTATCATACTATAGTCCTAGATCTTAACTTGTTCCACTCTGTGCACCCTAAATGATCATATGACTTGGAAGTATGACACATCTGCTTGATATTGATCTTATAGTAGTAGTTATAATCTTGCATGATGAAATCATGACGATAGTCTAAATCTCATATTTATCTTACTTCTTAATCAGACCATATTTCTATCTAATATCACTTATAAGGTGGATGGTTCACCTAAACCTAGGGCTTAATGATGATACTTGGGCTATGTTGAATAATGCACATATGTTTGGGCCTTTGGAAACTATGTGAAACCTAGGCCTAGGGGAATATCCACATGAAACATGTGATGTTTATCCAAATAAGACCACATATTATGTTTTCTTAAATCTAAGGGCCCATTTGGTTTAGCATTCTCTAGTAGGGATGGGCACAACACCATACCAAACAAGTAAACCAACCAAACCAAACCAAGCCGACCAGTTCATTTTGGTTTTATAGGAGGTACTGTTTGATTTGGTTCCAAAAAAATTCAAACCATCAAACATTGCTTCGGTTTAGTTTGAGGATGTAATTTAATTGAACCAAGCCAAACCTATATATAATTCAATTATATATTTATATCATAAAAATACTTATCTAAACTAAATTAAATGATACTCAGTAAGGTTATATATGTTAATGTGTAAATAAATGTTAAATAAATATGATTAAGGCTTACAAATTTTAGACTTTGGTATAGGGCATAATTATTTAAATTTAGTTGAACAATATCTACTTATAGTTTATATATGTATTCTCATATTACCCAGTGGTCCCCTTCCTAAATAGTCCTTTTCAAATGAAGTTTTTTATCATGATATATTCCTTTATTAAGACGATACAAAATTGTTATTTTTCTTAAAATATATTGCACAAAGTTTTACATCTACCCATTTAATAGTCTGAAACCAAACTAAACCGAACCAAGCCACATATCCACATTTCAGTTCAGTTTGGTTTTGGACTAGTTAACCGTTTGGTTTGGTTTGAAAAATTCACAAATTGGAATATATGGTTCAATTTGTAGTTTTGGTGGAAAACTGAACCAAACCAAACTATGCCCACCCCTATTCTCTAGAGTCTTACTCAAGAAATCATAACTTCATATTTACTCACAACATAAGCTTAATCTCTTGACCCTACTATGATATTGGCTTGTTTGTATGTATGCACGCATGAATGCTTGTCTACTTACTTTATTGGTTGAGATTTTGTTCCTATGAATACTAGTTTCATGTTTGATTATAATATGTTGACAAACCTTGAATACAATTTGAAGAAAACCAGTAAAGACGATCGTGTACCTACCTAAATTATTGGGGTACGGGCATAAGACATGTTTATAAAGGGTTAGTTCTGGCTATTGTCTTGAGGTTCCATACGAATAAGGTAAAATCATGATGATTAGTCTTGAAATCCCTCATGTTGAGATAGGGTACATACTTAGATTTGTCTTAAATGTCCCTCATAGTCACTTCCTTTAGAAGTGGTCAAAAGTACTATGTTGATACAATGGATATAGAAAACCTAAAACATGCTTTGTATAAAATGATATCATCAATATATCTCACGTTGTTTCTTCTTCTTGCTTATTATAATGTTTCTAGCCAAGCAAATTTATATACTCTTAAATCATGTTTACACGCCCTTTCAGAGTGTAATTAATGTTTTAGCATCAATATATTATATTTAATTGCCAAATGATGATTTTTTGCTCTAAAGACTTTAGCTCTAAAATGAAGCACCAATGGGTATCTTGATATACAAATTGGTACATATCTATTTCATCCCTATTTCTGATCTTGTTATCATGTTGTTCTTTATTTTATTTACATATTGCATGTATGAAATATTTGTGAAATTCCATGGGAAGATGCCCAAACCTTACTGCCACTGACTTTGTAGTAAGTGGGGGTAGGATGAGAGTGACAAACAGTTTGGTAACAAATGGTATCAGAGCCATATACATAGGGCTCTATATATGTTTAAGGAATAACATATCATATGAACCTATGGAGAACTAAAATCAATAATTGTGAACTAAGGAAATGGGTATGGTTCTTAACATGAAGGTTCTGGCTAGTAATCCCCTCCTATCTGACTAGTGTGGTGCCTCAAGTTCCGTTACACACCTACCTACCCAAGGTGGATCCAATATTGGATTAGAATCCTTCCCCTAAAACCTAGAGAGTCTTGTAGCATCCCACATCTTCTTTAAGTACCACCTAAGCTACCCATTTACATGATGATTAGTTGCCTTTCTTGCATCCACATGTGATTATTATCTCATGACTATTGTAATTACCCAATCTTTATGATCAAATATTTACAAAATTGTATCAAAAGTATAAACCAATCTTTATTACAAACATGATGTACATCAGAGTTGCAAAAGCTTAGGAATATGATTACAAGGTTTAAGAATGAAAATTTATATCTATCTAGTCTTCAATAGGGGACAACTCATGTATGTCTCTTCTATTCCATCTTTGTATCACATGTCCATTAGTTCCCAGAGGAACAAAACCATACATGGATCTCATGAAGGGAAAATAAAGGTTATCTAGGTTGGTAGCATAATCAGTTATTGAGCTATTTTTTAAAATATAGAGTTATGAGATCAAAACTAGGTGATATTTCTTGGTGGACTATGGGAATAATTTAAAGATAATCTAGTTACCATGTTAGTTTAAAAAAGGTACAATAATTCAAATTGTTAACAGAAAACAATTAAGAGATTCTCAATTTAATATCAAGATTTCAAAATGAAATGTTCTTAAAACTAATATCAAGATATCGAACCATTCAAAATGAAAAGATTTATCCATTGGGACATTTTATCTAATAATTTGTCTTCACCAGTGGCTAGGTGCTGAGCATTCTCATCTCTATGATAGAACAACACTTCGTCCTACGGGGGTAACCAGTACTAGGGGACCTCTAATTGCCAATTATCCACTGCACAAGACTGGAGGATATAACCCACCAAATCTAGTGAGGAAAATATCTTTAGACAATATATTGAGTTTTTAAGCCAATATCAAAATCAACCAATATTTCAATTGTTCAACAATACTCAATAATCAATTTATTTTTTGTGACCTTCGACTAGTGGGGAAAGGCTAATAACAAATTATCTTACCACTTTTGCAAAATTATATACATGAACTTCAATAATGAGAGAAATAGTTCAATAAAAGAATTTAGAATTTACTACCTTGAATCAAAGGCAAGTAAATCTGAGTGGTGCAAGTATGGGGTTCCAAGAATCAATCACAAGGGATCTGTAGTGCAGAGTAAAAATGATTACTTTTGGCTTGGAGTCATTTGTCGGTCAAGTTTAATTTTTGTTATTCATGACTAGGATGTTCCATTACTCATATTTCTAGGGTTTCTAGTTAGGTTATATACATATATAATCAATATTACATACTCAACTGTTTGTTTAGTTTACATCTAGATTTGATCCTAGAATATTATTATCTCTCTAATATATATATAAATATATATACACACACACACACACATATATATATATATATAAATATATATATATATATATAAATATATATATATATAAATATATATATATATAATTCTACTTAGTGACTAAGACGGGATATGTTTATTCATCAATATGCCCTTACTTGGCATACCTTTGGTTAAGTGTTACATAGTTTAATGCATATTAGTCATATACTCATACTTAGGTTTCGAGCTGCATAATTTTATACTAACATGTGAAGGAAGGAATTCCAGTATTAGTTAATCAAGAAGTGTCATGTAAGCTATTTTTTAGAAATATGAGGTTGTGTAAGATCAAATATGTCTCCAAGTTTCCATTATGATGTGTTGACTGGGTTAAATTAGTTTGTAGGTCAATCTCTTGTACTTAGTTATACTTGAACATGTATTATAAGGATGTATTTTCCTAATAATTAATTACTCATCTTCTTACATACATAAATTAATGTGAGTAACATTAAATATAATGGGTCCACTATGGTAGATTTCTATTCTAATGATATGTGGTGATCATTGTTAAGTATTTGGTCTACTCATACCTTTACTAATGGGTTTCTTATAATCATAATTTATAAATTACATATTTACAAATGAATGGATATGTAAGGATGTACATGAATCTGTATGATATAACTAACATTTGTTAAATCTATCTGTTCTTGTATCAATATGGTTTTACCAATTAGGTACTCAATTTCTTCAAATTATGTAACCTGCTTATATATATATGTATATATATATATATTCAATTCGTCAAATTTGAATAATAATGTAGAAATTTGAGTTTACCTATAGTTTACTGGTTCCTCTGTGATCATGACCTACAATGGAGATATGAGTCCTCCATGGTAAGGGATATTCACTCCTTTATTTGGTTGAATGTGGGTGGCTGAATCAATATCTAATAATGAAATAATCTCCATGGATCTCTCTCCACAAGGTGGTCTGAGGAGCAAGGAACTAGGTCTCTCTTCTTCAGAAACAACTATTGTCGAAGGTCTGATCAACACAGGCTTAGGTCTTGGCATGGTTGTAATTGGTGGATGATCGAGAGTGATGCTTATTGTAGGTGGTTGAGAAGGTTCATTGATTACTACTAAATCTTCTGGGTTCCCATCAAGTAAATTGTGATTGTGGTGACGCTGATGTGGGGCCATTTGTAGGTCATTGGACATTGGCTATTGGAGTGACAACAACTTTTTGGTGTGCCTAGTCCAGGTTGTGCAACCATGGTGAGTCCAAACTTGATGTTGATGGGTTTCAGCTGCATGCCATTGGTGGTAATTTGAGACAAGTTGATGTTGTTGATTGGTTGCTGGTGAGGAGGTGTCTATGGAGGCCCTAGAAAGCTTGTCGACATGCTCCACATTACCATGGTAGGAGATTCCAGACTACAGAATGGAAGGTACAATGGGTGGCTCAGGAACAGGGAGACTAGAGTCGATTTAGGGAGATGGAGGAGACTGGAGGGTGCCTGATGATCCACTAGTTGCACGTTGTAATCAAGGTAGGACTCTGTGTGACTAGATAGGGTTTCAGATGCATGGATGAAGTAGGGTGCCATTTTAATATGGAGTTTGTTGTAGGTTACAACTCCTTAATTCATGTTTCATTGACTTGCTGAATTAGTTCTTTTATCCATCCTAATTCCCTAGGATGACCGGAAAGATGATGATGGGGTTTGTGAGCAAGGCGACGGTAGGTTTTTCATATGGTTTCTAGATCACAACGGTTTGTAGGGTGTGTGTCGTAGGTGTTGGTGAGGTAGGTGGTTATCAGATCAGAGTTGCACAACATGTTGTTAAAGTTGCCAAGTTGGTTGGAGATTGGGTCTACTGGTATCATGTTATCATGGTAGTGGGGGCACCAGGTTGAAGGATGAGAGGACTACACTTGGGGATCGATAGTCAGAGAAAGTCTATAGGGGTGCAGATGTGGTTTGCCCATGATCGGGTGTTCTATATATTTAGGGTGTGGGTCAAAGGAAGGGAGGATTCAGCGGGAAAGATGTTGGCTAAATTGGACATTATCCTATTTTCTCTTTTGATGATGGAAAACATTTATTATTTGTGGATTTAACATTCTATCTAAATGTTTCAGGTACCAAGCATATCTGGGAAAAGATTAATCAAGATTGGAGTATCAAATTCTTGTATTGTCATTTATATATGCTTAATAGTACAAATGTAGATGAATTTGGAACTCAGGTAAATCAAGCTATGGACTGACCCCACCTATCCCAAACCTATTTATATGTCAAAACTAAGTGTCTAGGATAGGTAGGTCATATTACAAAAATCATTAGATAGGTTTTCCAAAAAGGGGACAACTATTTACAAGAATTCTTATTGGTCAAGAAAGTTGTCAACCGAGACACTTTCAGTCAAAGAACTTATCGACCAAAAATCCCCTCGATCAAGTTTTTAGAGCATCAGAAGAACATTTACAATACATTTACCTCTGATTCATTCTTGGTTAAAAATTGTGTCTATCGAAATTGTAATGCTTGGTCCCACTGCCCAAGGCTCTAGTAGCGCTTCAGGAATGATGATTGGCCCAAAGACTACCATTATCCTTAACTTTGTGCTTTGTCCTCCCTCATGCGCAAGCCAATGAAAACATCCCGACTAGTCACCCATCCTAGTACTACTCTGGGTTGAGCACACTTAACCGCAAAGTTCTTTACTAATGAGCTCCCTGAAAAGGAGGTGCACCTCGGTGATATGTTTAGTCTAATCATTCCTTTTAAGATCATTTATCCAAGGCCTCAAATCTTGGTACAATACAATTTGCCCCACTTAGACTCTTGATGTCCTCATCAAGGATCAACTATATGGCCTCATAATATCTCCCCATTTTAGTGCAGACCCAGATGGCCCATGTACACCCAACTCCCAACCATGGCTATCATCGTAAGGGTGCTCCATCACCATGGATATCCCTTTCCAACATGCTTGGAAAATATGACTCAAAGACCGACATGACATAGACGCAAGTGAGCCCCACCTACTACATGGATTTTGGTTGTGATACCATTTGTAATGCTCGGGCCCACTTCCATAGGCTCTAGTAGAGTTTCAAGAATGATGATTGGCCCCGCAGGCCACCACTAGCCTTAACTACATGCTTTGTCTTCACTCATGTGCAAGCTAGGAAAAACATCACGACTGGTCACCCATCCTAGTAGTACACTGGGTTGAGCACACTTAACCACAAAGTTCTTTAATGATGGGCTCTCTAAAAAGGAGGTGCACCTCGGTGACATGGTTATTTCATTCTTTACTTTTAACATCATTTATCTAAGGCCTCAACTCATGGGTCATTACAGAAACACTTCTGATCAAAGATTTCATGGATTGACAGTAGATCATAAAACCAGTTGACTTAGAAGTTAGAAAGACATATAGCCATTAGAACCAAATTTCACACCCACACCACACTCGTTCAAAGAACTTCTTGACCGAGACACTTCCAATCAAAGAATTTGTCAAATGCAAATGGTTTTGGAATGCTATTTTTATTAACAACCAAATTAGTTGTTGCAACTACTTTTAGTCAATCATCATGGCTAGTTTTCAACCTAGAACACTCAAGATAGTAGCCTAAAATTCCCTAAACACTTATAATCAATTCCAATAAATAGTACTGGTCTTAGGACACACAAATCACAGCTTGCACACTTGAGATACAATACTTGAGAAATTTGACCTATAGCATTCTACTTGCAATCTTCTACAACTGCTATTTTGTGTCCTACCCATAGCTTCCCAACTCCACCACATATCATTGGCATATTCACTATGATATTGGTCCATAAGCTTGATCTAGGACATTGTTGTGCTAAATTGGTGTACTCTCTTTTCCAATCCCCATTGTTTGTTCTTGCATTGTGGTTGGACTACTCCAAGGAGAGTGGGTTTTCCAAGACCTCACATGTGCTCTTCTATGGCTATCAAAGAAGAGGAGGTGATTCAGATCTCTTCCATGTCCTTAAAAGAAGAGGTTGTTCGATGCTCTTTCATGTCTATGAAAGAAGAGGTATTCAGTGCACCTCCACATCTATGAAAGAAAAGGTTAAGTTGGTGCTCTTCTGTGATCGGTAAAAGAAGAGGGTAAAACTAAAGTAGTTGTATTTTGAAATTTGTCCTAATAGTACATAATAAAATTTATTGTTGCAAATTGTAGTGAGAACTAACTAAGTAGTGGACTGCCGTCTTAGATGAAACCACACTAAATCATGTCTCTTCTGGTGACCTTCGTTTCTCTTATTTTTTAGAGTTAAGTAATTTTATTTGATTAAAGTTTTCTATAAGATTTATTCATCCCCCCTCTATATCTTTCATTTGCAATCAAATTAGGTCTTTAAGGAACCCTAACAGGTCGAAGCATGTAGGAGAATGCACACAACCACCTCAACTTAGAAGGATCGCACGTGAGCAAGACTCCAGTGTTTGATGGGTGTAACTACACCTATCAGAAGTGGAGGATGCATTTCTACTTTCAATGAATCAACTTTGAACTATGGAACATGATAGCTCATCCATACGTACTTCCAACCACTAAGTTAAAAACATGGAATCCTGATACGGTAAAGCACGCCACACTCAATGCAAAAGGCGGTAAGCATTCTTTATTGTTCTTTATCTATTAGCGAATTTTATCGCATATCCGCATGTGAAATATCTCAAAACAATTCGTACAAATTATTTGTAACACATGAAGGAACTACCAAGTTAAGAATACTAAAACTAGCATGTTAAAATAGAGATTTGAATTGTTTCATATGAAACCTAATGAAATCATTACAGAAATGTATGTTAGATTTTCTAACATTCTAAACATCCTAAATGTGTTGGGGAAGAACATAAGTAAGGAAGATCAATTATCCAGGATACTTAGATCATTTCCTACCAGATACAAGTCAAAGATTACTACTATCGAGGAAGCTAACAATCTCACAACACTAAAGATCACTAGTACAGAAATGGGTTATAATGTCACTACCTGTAGGGTCATTTTTTCCAAATAACCGACCTTATATGTCTACAAAAAATGCGGGCACAACTTAAGACCTCTTGGGTCGGTTTTCTTAAAAAAACCGACCTTGTAGTGTAACTCTATAGGGTTGGTTTTCCAAATAACCGAACTTATATGTCTATAAAAAACACAGGCACCACTTAAGACCACTTGGGCCACTTTTCTTAAAATAACTGACGTTGTAGTGTATCTCTATAGGGTCAGTTTTAATAAAATAAGCGACCTTATAGACAATCGGATTAGAAAGCCAATTATAGTTTCCCGCGGAAAAAATTTGCTCGTTTTGGCTTCGCGCCTCGATCTATAGGGTCATTTTTTTTCAAATAACCGACCTTATATGTCTACAAAAAATGCGGGAGATATCTTGGATCCAGTTTGCCTTCACGCATGTATAAGCACCTCTAGGGTTGGTTTTTTTCTTATAACTGACTCTAGAGGTCCCCTCGGATGATGATATTGTCGACCGAGTTGAATTTTGGATCTAATTTAGTTCACGCATGTATAAGCACCTCTAGCGTCGTTTTTTCCTTTTAACCGACCCTAGAGATCTCTTCGGTCGATGAATTTGTCAACCAAGTTGATTATAGTATCCAATTTTCCTTCTCCATGTATAAGCACCTCTAGCATTGTTTTTTACTTTTAACTGACCCTAGAGATCTCTTCGGTCGATGAATTTGTCTACCGAGTTGATTATAGTATCCATTTTGCCTTCACCATGTATAAGCACCTCTAGCATCGGTTTTTTCCTTATAAACGACCCGAGAGGTCCCCTCAGTCGACAATATTGTCGACCGAGATGAATTTTGGATCCAGTTTAGTTCACACATGTATAAGAACCTCTAGCGTCAATTTTTTACTTTTAACCAACCCTAGAGATCTTTTGGGTCGACGGATTTGTCGGCTGAGTTGATTATAGTATCTAGTTTGCCTTCGCCATGTATAAGCACCTCTAGCGTCAGTTTTTTCGTTATAAATGACCCTAGAGGTCCCCTCGATCGACAATATTGTCGACCGAGATGAATTTTGGATCCAATTTAGTTCACGCATTTATAAGCACCTCTAGCATCGATTTTTTATTTTTAACCGACCCTAGAGCTCCTCTCGGTCGACGAATTTGTCAACTGAGATCCTTTCAGTAGACAAATTTGTCGACCGAGAAGGAGTTTGGTGTTTAGGGTTTTAGATCCAAATTTCCTTCGTGTGTGTATAAGCAACTCTAGGGTCAGTTTTTTCCTTATAACCGACCCTAGATGTCCCCTCGGTCGACAATATTGTCGACCAAGATGAATTTTGGATCAAGTTTAGTTCACGCATGTATAAGCACCTCTAGCGTCATTTTTTTACTTTTAACCGACACTAGAGCTCATCTCGGTCGACAAATTTGTCGACCGAGATCCTTTCAGTCGACAAATTTGTCGATCGAGAAGGAGTTTGGTGTTTAGGGTTTTAGATCCAAATTTCCTTCATGCGTGTATAAGCAACTCTAGGGTCGGTTTTTTCCATATAACTGACCCTAGAGGTCCCCTCAGTCAACAATATTGTCGATCGAGATGAATTTTGGATCAAGTTTAGTTCACGCATGTATAAGCACCTCTAGAGTCATTTTTTTACTTTTAACCGACCCTAGAGCACCCCTCGGTCGATGAATTTGTCGACCGAGAATGAGTTTGAGTGTTTTTAAATAACCCGACACGGGCACCGCTTATCTCTAACGTCGGTTTTTTTTTATTTAACCAACGCTACATGTCGGGCCCGGGGCTTGAAGTGGTCGAAACCTAGCCTTTCTCTCACACAAAACATAAATTTCATTATCTTTTTCTCTCCTGTGGCACCGATACCTTTTCTTCTTTCTCTCCTTGTGCCATTCCACCGTCGATACCTTCTCTTCCTTCTCTCCCGTGTCATCACCTTTCATTGTTGTCGCGCCGCCAAAGACTTTGCCAAGAAGCTCGTCGTCGTGTTCGAAGGGGATCGTGGTGTCCTTGAAGCCCTTGCCACCTCTCCATGCCGCCAAAGCCCTTGCCTCCTCTCTATGAAGAGAGCTTGTCATCGCCGCCTCTCCACACTTCCACGAAGGTCGCCGCCTCTCCGTGAAGGTCGTCACATCCTCCACGAAGGTCACCGCCGTTTCAAAGTAAGGTCGTCGCTTCCCTCGTTGCCGAGTTCATTCCCGCCACCACGGTAGCATCCAAGTCCACTCTCGGTCGACAATATTGTTGACTGAGAGTCCACCTATGATTAAAGTAAGTACATATTCTCTATCTAGTTATAGAAGTCATACAGATTGATACTCTATAATGGTCTCTTATCTTCTTCCATGAAACCATTAGTAACCAACAATTTCTTTGAGAATATAGACAGAATGATTGATTTGATCTTCTTTGGGGACCTCCAATATTTCCAGGTCCTTCTCTAGCTCTATGATCCATATATTAATGTTTTCCAAATGTATTATACCAATATACTCTGTCTCACCAATCTAACCATACATTCAAAGGACTTTCCTAGACCATGGGAGGTTTTGACATCCTGAGGTGATAAATGGGTGATGTAATATGAGTTTAATCAGTCAAATGAACAAAGGCATAGACTAGTGATTGGAACATGGCATGTCCCAGTGATAGATAAAGCATTTTCTAATAGACAAAACTGTGCAAGAAAAATATTTTAAACTATGTAATTCCATGTCAAGTGAATAGTAATTGCAAGCATATCAAAAAAGAAACAATAATAATTATGCTTTAAAGAAACTATAAAGCAACATTTAATAGATAATATAAGTATTTTACTTATTATTCTATAGGTAATTTGGGATGTACCATCCAAAGTAGAATGTAAAGGCTAGTAATTCACATAGCACATGGAAAAGTATTTTGGTATTTATAAACTTACTAAGTTCTCATCATGCCTTGGTCAATATCAATATAATAAGTAGGAGTTCATTGTTGGTATCCATCTCACAAAACCTCATCATCTCATGTGTAAAATCTCATCATTGCTATCATTTTCCATCATACTAGTAGGAGTGTAAAGGCTAGTCCACTTATCCCATGGAAAAATATTTTAGTATCTACAATCTTATTAAGTTCTCAATATGCCTTGGTTAGTGTCAATATAATAAGTAGGAGTGCATCGTCGGTACTCATCTCACAAAACATCATCATCTTATGTGAATTTTTTTATCATTCATATTGTTTTCCATCATATCAGGAGTGTTACACCACAATTGACGGCATGATCTTATATCATTTGTATATAACAATGATCTTAAGGCATAAATGTGACTATAGATCAAAAATATTTTTGGTCACCCTCATATACTCAATGATATACAACTGTGATAAAATTATCATGTTCCCCATCACACTAGAAGGGTACCTATATTCCTTCATTGACTCTTGGACAGTAGGAAATTGTTATGTTTCACATATCAACTAATTTTTTTACAGTTTCTCATATTAGTTTGATTAACCTCTTATCTTTGTTGTAGAATATTAGCTTCATATAATTCTAATAATACTTAAGAGAAACAATGCATAAATAAAGGAAAATTTGAAGTTGCTCGTAGAATTATTTATTTTATTATCATTCAGGCAAGTAATATTTTAAATATACATCATATATCATGTGTACCTTATCACTTGTGCTTTTATTATCATTTATTTTTTTTATCATGTATACTTGCAGGTTCTAAAATGGCGAGTGAAGATGAACATTCTAAGCATGAGAATGAGCATGAGCACCATGAGGATGGTAGTGGTGATGTAAGAAAAGTAGAGGTCCCACACAGACGCTAGTGCTTTCAAGCATTACGTAAGGGCGACCGCACGCAGTAAGGTGGCAATAGATATAGAAAATTGGCATGATGTTCCTAATGCCAAAAAAACCTCATATGGAATGATATATCTGTGAGTGGAAGTGATATTATTTTAATATGTTTTTTATCTATTGATTCTAATTTAGTTTACTTGGAATTAATTCCTTTTCAAAACAACATTATTAATTGCTTCTTTTGTATGTATAGGGTTTTCATCTTCGGCCGCCAACTACAAGAGAAGCAATCCTCTTCTGGAGAAGAATCTAGTACAACTCAAGTTGAGCGTCCACCCCGACACTTGACATGGATTGATGCTAGAAAGAATCGAGCAGGTGAAATTGTCAACCCTGCAACTAAGGAGGTGGCACAAAAGATGGTAGATTTATCCCAACTAATTGCCATGTGTACATCCATCTTGTGTATGATGGAATGGGGGACAAACTACTACCCATACCTAATCCTGAATACAATATAGTTGAAGAAGTTGAGGGTGCTATGGTGGGTTGGCCTAGACACTTGGTTATCAATGACAAGGTATACCTTATTTCTACCATATTTTTCATATTTGACTGCATTCAAATATTTTGCTAGTGAGGGGAAGGAAATTATCCTAATTCCTTTTAACGTCCAGTAAGTGTTATTATTCAATATAATTTTAATAATGAATAAAATTATTTATTTTAATGTTTGTTTTATTCTTACTCAGAGCTAGACATTGGGAATTAGTGGTGATTTCCCCACAATTGATTACTCTTTATTATCTTGACCCAATGGGTAAAACAACAAGGGGTCACAAATTGAAATTGTCAGCTATGGAGTAAGCATAAATTTAGTCAATGCTTCAACATGATATTTCTATTTAGAATTTCTCTTTTACCAACTATCATTTAATTGATAGGGGTATAAAGGCTTTTCGTGAAGCTGGAGGACAAATACCCACAAAATTAAAGACATTGACTTTGAAAAATGTCAAGGTAGTTACTTTGCCAATTGCTTAGTCTTATATGTATTAATTTTCAACTCTTATATTTCAACTCTTATAGTCTTATCTCAACTGTTGTTTATAGTAGTTTACTAACATTAAGTATAATTCGTTATTTGTAGTGTCCTATGCAAAATAATGACTGGGCTTGTGGCTACAATGTAATGAAATATATGCAAGCTATTGTCAAATAAGCATCACATGACATTCAGACTATAAGTCAGATAATAAAGAATAACATCATAAATTTACAAGTGATTGTAGTCATTTTATAAAATATTAGCATGTGCATTTTCTGTTACAGATCTTTACAACTCAGCCTTATACACATGTGGACTTGAATGAATTCTGAGAAGAGTGGTCAGATGCTTTTCTAAATGAAGTCAATATAGCATTTGAATTAAATATGTCAGCTCCATTTATGTATGTGGTTTGAGTACTCTTTCATATTTACTTTTGTGACATTTAATATCATCTCAGACTTGCAATCTATCATTTTGTAAATTATGATGTGATTATGAATCATTTTTTTATGAATGTCTGGTTTTGAATGGTGACGGTTGAGCATCAATGCTCCCCTCTCCCAGAATATATGAATCTTCTTGTTCTTCTGTTCTATTTCAGTTTCTGTAGAAATTTAAAAAAAAATCGTAACTTTTAGCGTCAGTTTTTTTAAATAACCGACCCTAAAGATTGAATAACCACTTCAGTGTACACTCCTCGGTCGAGAAAATTCTTGGCCGAAATCTAACTTCTAGCATCGGTTTTTGTAAAAAATTGACCCTAAAGGTACTCTATAAGGTCGGATATTTATAAAAACTGACCCTAATGATTGAATAAACTTCTAGCGTCGGTTTTTGTAAAAAACCGACTCTAAAGGTACTCTATAAGGTCGGATATTTATAAAAAACGACCCTAAAGATTGAATAAACATTTCAGTGTACCCCTCGATCGACAATTTTCTCGACCGAGGGGTACACTAAAATGTTTATTCAATATTTAGGGTCAGTTATTCCAAAAAAACCAACCCAATAAACTCTCTCGGTCGAGAAAATTGTCGACTGAAAATATTTTCAGTCGACAATTTTCTCGACCGAGAGAGTTTATATGGTCGGTTTTTTTGGAATAACCGACCTTATAGGCTCCTTTTTCTCGCTTGGGTCAGATTTTTTACAACCTTTTGCGTCGGTGTTTACTCTGTAAGGTCGGTTTTGTTTGGTCAAAAAAACGACGCTATAGAGAAAATTCTATAGCGACGACCAGTTAGGGGTCGATTATTAATTGACGCTACAGGCTTAAAAAATTTGATGCTACAGACCATTCCTGTACTAGTGGATGGAGAAGCTCATCAGGAACATAGAGACACACAAAGTCACTATATAAGAAGAAGAAAGGAACGAGGTTGAACAACAAAGGGGAAGAAAGAAGGACCTCATGCTTAAAGACACCTCCAAGACACCATCAAGAAATGTCATTCAAGAAAGCAATGATACAAGCAACGACTTGGAAGAGAATGATCAAATTGTAAACAATAAGAAATATAAATGTTTTTTGTTCTTCCAGGTGTTCCTAATATGGAAAGAAGGGCCACTTGAAGATTCAATGCCCCAATATCAAGAAGAAGAAGTCCTTATTCAAGAAGAAACACAAGGGAGAAAAATTCTACAAAGCCGCTTGGGATCAATTAAGTGATGAGAGTCAAATTAGCAAAGAAGAGGAGATATAATGACTGATGGAAAAAGAAGATGAAGAAGAAATTGATGAGGAAGATATTTTTGAATTATCTAAAGAAGAATAACTTAGTAGCATTGTATAAATTCATGAAAAATACATTGACTGCAAGAACAAAAGGAAGAAACTTACTAAAATTATTGATAAACTTCGCATTAATAAATGATACTCTAAAATATTCAAATAATGCATTAAAAGAATCTATTGAAAATTATAATGCATAATTACTTATTATTGGAAATAAATAATATTCTTTCTCAAGAAAAGATTGATATTTTTGATAAATTAAATGATTATCAAACTCAACCTAAACATATTTTATGCACACACTGAGATTAAGATGTTTTTATAAAAGAAATATATACTTTACTTTCAAATCTTGCTCGATTAAATTTGTATATAACTAAAAAATATGTTGAAAATTTTGAATTACAAAAACAAGTCTCTAGATTAATCCAATGAAAGAAAAGTCTTGATAATATCCTAGATAATTCTTCTAAACAAGTTGGAAAAAGGGGTGAGGACATGTACATAAAAACCAACCTTTTAAAACAAAAAGAACATATGTTACAAAGACTAGAACTATATTTTTACCTAAAACTAAAGTTGTAAATTCTAAAAATGTTCAAAAGTGAAATGAAATATCTTTTATCTCATGTCATTATTGTCAACATTTATATCGTTACTCTTTATCATGTGAAAAATCAAAAGAAAGGAGCAATTGACATGGTTTGGATTCCTAAACCTCTAACTTAAAACAAAAGGGGAACATGTTAAGATTTGACTTATGCTTAATCTTGATTAACTCATTTATGTCTGATCTCAACCTAATTTTATATTCATTTGCATATATTTTATTCAAACAAATATTTATTTTCATATTTTCCACTTAAGCAAAGAATCATTTGTATATCTTGTGTAAATTGTTAAAATAGAAAATCTTGAACTATTTTGTTCAACAAAAATTTTAACGGAGCAACCTTTCAGTTGAAAAATAGTTCAATCGAAAAAATTTCAAAAATTTAAATTTAAATATTTCAAATGATACCTATAGAAATGTTTTTGTCTTGATAATATAAGTTCCTTTTATATTTATTTTATTCTGTAATAACCATCATGGAATCTACTTGGGTACCAAAAACCTTCTCAAAAATAACAAAATTGGGTGGTTGATAGTGGATGCTCCAAGCATATGACTGGGGATAAAATGCTTTACTTTAACTTGAAAATAAAATGGGAGAATCGGTCACATTTGGAGACAATGGCAAAGGAACCATTATGGGAATAGGTAATATTAGAACTAATCTCACAATTAAGAATGTGCTATTAATAGATGGATTACACCACAATTTGCTAAGTGTCATTCAATTATGTGACAGTCTCTATGATGTGATTTTTAATAAAACTTGATGCAAATTTCTCGAAGAAGATACAAATAATATAGTATATCAAATAAGAATTGTAGGCAACCTATATGTTCATAGGCCTAACTCTATGAAATCAACTGTTGGTAAATGTCTTATTACAAATGATAATACTCAAATATATGGAATAGAAGCTTAGGACATGCAAGTACTAATGTTATTAAAAAGTTGGTTAAACATGATCTAGTTCATGGTTTACCTAAAATTTCTTTTGACAATCCTGAAAATTGTGAACCTTGCACCTCAGGAAAACAAATTAAAACTTCCTTTAAAGAAAAACAAATCCTTAGTACATCTAGACCTCTTGAACTCACACATATGGATTTGTTTGAACCTATGAGAACACAATCTATAGGTGGAAAGAAATATTGTTTTGTAATTGTTGCTGACTACAATAGATATATTTGGGTGCATTTTCTTTCTGTGTAAGATGATACTATTGGATTATTAATTTAGTTTTTCTCAAAAGTTGAAAATCTATTTCAAAATAAAATTTGCACCAATAGGAGTGAACACGGGAGAGAATTTGAAAACCATACTTTTCAAGATTTTTATTCGTTTAAAAGCAATACTCAAATTTTTTTGGCCCCTCGCACTCCACAACAAAATGGTTTAGTAGAAAGGAAAATTCGTTCATTGCAAGAAATGGCTAGAACCATGTTATTAGAATGTAACACACCTAAAACTTTTGGGGATGAAGCTATCAAAACCGCATGTTATGTTCAAACTAGAATCTCCATTCATCTGCAACTTAAAAAGACTCTTCTTTTCCATCTTCTTCTTTAAAGCCAAGCAAGGGGTTGACGCTTCGACTTCAAGCAAGATACCTTGTCCCTACCCGAACCCCATCTCCCCTCCTTCGTCGCTTCTGTCCCACCAACCGAACAAATCCAAGCGAGTGAATGAACGAGGAAGGGCATCTTTCGTAGCATGCATTCCCATCTGTGTCGCAACTGATTAGGTAAGCTACGTGTCCAGTGCACGGAAAACATCAGTCCCCCACCGTCACTCATGGCAACCTTCCGGCCGCCCAATGACCTATAACGCTAGTCACTACTCCCACTGGGGCTAGGAAGTAAGCCCCACAACCCAAAGCGGCGAAGAACCTTATGAACTCTTCCTTTCTTAGAAACCAAGAGTATATTACTTTCACACATTTAGAACTTCATGCTCTATTTTAAACACCAAATATGATAAATATAAATTTGATCCAAAATAACAAAAAGTTTTCTTATTAGGTTACTCAACCTCAAATAAGGCCTATAGAATCTTTAATAGTATCTCTAAGAAAGTAGAAGAATCAATTCATGTAACATTTCATGAAAATTAAACAAACAATGAAATAGAACATGATATTCCACAACTAACTGAAGATTTAACCATATCACCTAAAGAAGATAATAACAATGAAAATGAATAAATTCAAAATCAAGATGAAGAATCACATCAACCCATTCTAATAATAATAAAATACCATCCACAAGATCTAATAATTTGTGATCTTTTTTTTATAAAAAAACAAGATATTCTTTTAGATATGAAGCTAACACCGCCTTTGTATCCATGATTGAAACCAGGAAGGTTAATTAAGCTCTTAAAGATGATTATTGGATCATTGCTATGTAATAAAAACTAAATCAATTCACTAAGAATGTTGTATGGTATTTGGTTCCTAGACCTAAAGATATAACCATTATTAGAACTAAATGGATATGTTGTAACAAGTTATATGATGTAGGGGAAGTTGTTAGGAACAAAACTATATTGGGATTAAGAGAGAAAGATTTCTCCCCCCCCATGCCTATGGCGGAGGCTGAATGCCCAGGAGGGTGGTAAATCAAGGGAACAAAGCTATATTAGTTGCTCAAGGGTATAATAAACAACAAGGAATTGACTTTGTTGCATACCTATGATCCAGTTGCTAGACTTGAATCAATTTGCATGTTATTATTTCTATTTGCACATAAAAGGATCAAACTCTTTCAAATGGATGTTAAAAGTGCATTTTAAAATGGAATAATACAACAAGAAGTTTATGTTTCTCAACCTCCCAGTTTTGAAGATCTGAAACATTCTGATAAGGTTTGGACTGCTCCAATAAGAGAAGGCTATCCAGGACCTCACAAGAGAAGGAATCTACTTACAGGTGCTCTTTCATGGCCATCAAAGAAGAGGAGGTGATCAAGTGCTCTTCCATGTCTATAAAAGAATAATTTGGTTGGTGATCTTCCCTTTTTGTGAAAGAATAGGTGTTCAGTGCTCTTCCACATCCATGAAAGAAGAGGTTATGCACATGCTCTTCCGTGGCCAGTAGTAGAAGAGGGTAAAATTGCAACAATTATATTCTGTAATTTTTCCAAACTGATATATAATAAAATTCATTGTTGTAAATCCTAGTTGGAAACAACTTGGTAGCGGCATGACGTCTTTGATGGAACCACTCTAAATCTTGTCTCTTCTGGTTTCCTGCTTTTCTCTTATTTTTGTGTGTGAAGTAATTTTATTTGATTAAAATTTTCTATAATCTCTATTCATCCCCCACTCTTGATCTTTGATTTGTTGTCAGACTGGATCTTTAAGGATCCCTCACATGTCTTTAAGCATGGGGGAGAACATACTCAACCACCTCAACTTGGAAGGATCACATGTGAACAAGCCTCTGGTGTTTGATGGTTGTAACAACACCTACTGGAAGAGGAGTATGCAGTTCTACTTTCAAGGAATAAGCTTTGAACTATGGAAGATGATAGCTCATCCATACATACTTCCAACCACTAAGTTTGAAACATGGAATCTTGATATCGTAAAGCAATACACGCTCAATGTAAAAGCAGTAAGCATTCTTTATTATTCTTTATCAATTAGTGAATTTAATCGCATATCCTCATCTAAAATAGCTCATGAAATTTGGCACAAATTAGTTGTAGCACATGAAGGAACTACCCAAGTTAAGAATACTAAAATGAGTATGTTAAATCATAATTTGAATTGTTTCATATGCAACCTAACTAAAGCATTGCATAAATGTTTTCCAAATTTTCTAACATTATGAACAACCTAAGTGCATCGGGGAAGAACATAAGCGAGGAAGTTCAAGTATCTAGAATACTTAGATCATTTCCTCCCAAATACAAGTCAAAGGTTACTGCTATCGAGGAAGCTAATGATCTCACAACACTAAAGATGGAGAAGCTCATCAGGAACCTAGAGACGCATGAAGTCACTCTATAAGAAGAAGAAAGGATCAACACTGAACAACAAAGGGGAAGAAAGAAGGACCTCATGCTTAAAGCCACCTCCAAGACACCATCAACAGATGCCATATAAGAAAGTAGTGACACATGAAATGACAATGAACAAAATGCTCTAATTGTAAATGGTACAAAATATAAACATTTTCATTCTTCCATATGTTTCAAATGTGGAAAGAAGGGTCACTTGAAGGTTCAATGCCCAAAAGACAAGAAAAAGTCGTCCTTATTCAATAAGAAAGACAAGGGAGAAAAATCCTACAAAGCTGCTTGGGATCAATCAAGTGATGGAAGTGGAAGTAGAGAATAAGAGGAGATACAATGACTCATGGCAAGAGAAGATGAAGAAGAAACTAATGAAATAGATATTTTTGAATTATCTAAAGAATAATTAGTTAGTAGTCTTGAGGAAATTCATGCAAAATGCATTGACTCCAAGAAACAAAAGAAGAAACTTACTAAATTTATTGATAAACTTCACATTTATAGAAGATACTGTAAAATAATCAAATAGTGCATCAAAAGAATCTATTGAAAATAATAAGGCACAATTAATTGTTCTTGAAAATAACAATAATATTCTTTCTCAAGAAAAGATTGATATTGTTGATGAAGTAAATGATTATCAAACTATATATGTTTTATGTACACATTCAGATTATGATGTTTAGGTAAAAGAAATAGATACTTTACTTTCTAATTTTGATACATTAAATTTGGATATAACTGAAAAGCTTGCTGAAAATGTTGAATTACAAAAACAACTATCTAGATTAATGCAAGGAAAGAAAAGTCTTGATAACATCCTAGATAATTCTTCTAAACAAGTAGGAAGAAGAGGTCTAGGATATATACCTAAAAACCAACCTAAAACAAAACGGGCATATGTTTCTAAGACTAAAACTATATATGTACCCAAAAATAAAATTATAAATTATCAAAATGTTCAAAAGAGAAATGAAATATCTTTTATCTCTTGTCATTGGTGTCAACATGGTCACTAGTCATTCTCATGTGAATATCGAAAGAAAGGAGTAATTTACATGGTTTGGGTTCCTAAACCATGATCAAAAACAAAAAGGGGAACTTGTTGAGATTAGACTTATGTTTAATCTTGATAAATGCATTTATGTCTTGTATCAACCTAATTTGACATTCATTTGAATATCTTTTATATAAACAAAGAATCATTTGTATATCTTGTGTAAATTATTAAAATAGAAAATCTTGAACTGCTTTCGATCGACAAAATTTTGACCGAGTAACCTCTTGGTTGAAAAACAGTTCGATCAAAAAAAATTCAAAAATTTAAATTTGAATATTTCAAATGATACCTATAGAAATGCTTCTGGCTTGATAATATAAGTTCCATGTATAACTATTTTATTCTACAATAACCATCATGGACTCTACTGGGGTACCAAAAACCTTCACAATAATCACAAGATTGGGTGTTTGATAGTGGATGCCTCAACCACATGACCTAGGATAAAATGCTTTCAATTCATTTGAAAATAGAAATGGAGGATCAGTCACATTTGGAGACAATGGAAAAGGCACCATCATGGGAATAGGTATATTGGAACTAGTCTCACAATTAAGAATGTGCTCTTATAGATGGCTTACACCAAAATTTTCTAAGTGTTAGTCAATCATGTGATAGTGGCTAAGATGTGCTTTTTAATTAAACTTGTTGGAAATTGCTCAAAGAAGATACAAATAACATAGTATATGAAAGAAAAAGAGTAGGCACTATATATGTTCTTAGTCCTAGCTCTATGAAATCAATTGTTGGTAAATGTCTTATCGCAAATGATAATACAAAAAAATCTATGGCATAGAAGATTAGGATATGTAAGTACTTATGTTATTAAATCATTGGTTAAACATGATCTAGTTCGTTGTTTGCCAAAAATTTCTTTTGATAATCCTAAAAATTGTGACATTGCACCTTAGTAAAACAAATTAAATATTAATTTAAATAAAAACAAATCCTAATTACATATAGACCTCTTGAAGTCATACATATGGATTTGTCTGGACCTATGAGAACACAATCTATAGGTGGAAAGAAATATTGTTTTGTAATTTTGGATGACTACAGTAGATATATTTCAATGCATTTTCTTTCTATCTAAGATGATACTATTGGAGTATTTATTTAGTTTTTCTCAAAAGTTGAAAATCTATTTCAAAATAAAATTTGCACCATTACGAGTGAACATAGGAGAGAATTTGAAAACCATACTTTTGTAGATTTTTGCTCATTTAAAGGCTATACTCACAATTTTTCAACCCCTAACACTCTAACAAAATGGTTTAGTAGAGAGTAAAAATTGTTCTTTACATGAAATGGCTAGAACCATGTTATTAGAACATGACACACCTAAAAACTTTGGGTTGAAGTTGTAAATACCACATGTTATGTTGAAAATAGAATCTCAATTCATATGTAACTTAAAAAGACACCTTATGAACTTCTTCTTTCTTAGAAACTAAGAGTAGATTACTTTCGCACCTTTGAAACTCCAGCTATATTTTAAACACCAAAGATGATGGAGATAAATTTGATCCAAAATCACTAAAAGTGTACTTCTAGGTTACTCAACCTCAAGTAAGGTCTATAGAATCTTTAATACTATCTCTAAGAAAGTAGAAGAATCAATTCATGTAACATTTCATGAAAATCAAACAAACAATGAAATAGAAAATGATCTTCCACAACTATCCATATCACCTAGAGAAGATAATAACACCTAAAATGAACAAAGTCAAAATAAAAATGAAGAATCAAATCAACCCATTCTAAGAATAATAAAAGATCATCTAAAATATCTAATAATCGGCAGTCCTTTTTATAAAGTAAAAAACTATATTTTCTTTAGAGTTGTAACTAACATCGTCTTTGTATTCATAGTTAAACCTAGAAAGGCTGATGAAGCTCTTAAAGATAATTATTGGATCATTTATATGCAAAAATAACAAAATCTATTCACTAAGAATGATGTATGGGATATGGTTCCTAGACCTAAAGATAAAACCATTATCAGAATTAAATGGGTATTTTATAACAAGTTAAATGTAGTTAGGGAAGTTTTTAGGAACAGAATTAGATTGGATGATCAAGGGTATAATCGACAAGAAGGAATTGACTTTGATGAAACCTATGCTCCAGTAGCTAGACTTGAATCAATTTTCATGTTATTAGCTCTAATTGCAAAAAAAATCAAACTCTTACAAATGGATGTTAAAAGTGCATTTTTAAATGGAATAATACAAGAATAAGTTTATGTTGCTCAACCTCCCAGTGTTGAATATCTGAAACATTCTAATCGTGTTTACAAATTAAAGAAAGAACTATACGGTGTAAAGAAGCCCCTAGAAATTTGTATGAACACCTCCAAAATTATCTTTTTGAAAATGATTTCTCTATGGCCAAATCCGGCCCTAAATTGTTTATCAAAAGGTATGAAATAGATATTCTCATCGTTTAAATATATGTTGATGATATAATTTTTGGTTCTTCAAATGAATTTCACACAGAATTTAGTAATATTATACAAAAGGAATTTAAATGAGTCTCATGGGTGAGTTAACATTTTTCTTGGGTTTTCAAATTAAACAAAAATATCATGGTATTTTCCTTAACTAAGAAAAAAACACAGAGTAACTCTTAAAATGTTTTAGTATGGAAAATTGCAAGAATGCCTTTACTCTAATGGGCACCTTTGCCATAATTGACAAATATGAGGATGGTGAACCCATTGACAACTCCTTATATTTATTATACTTAACTGCATCTCAACCAAATATTATGTTTGGCATTGTTTATGCACATGATTTCAATCGAATCCTATGAATTATCATCTGGTTGATGTCAAAAGAATATATAGATATTTAGTTGGCACTATTGACTATGGTATATGGTACCCATGAGATCAACTATTTCACCGTAAGGCTTATACTGATATCGACTACATTGGTTATCTTACAAAAGTACTAGTAGTGGTTGTTTCTTCCTTTTTTAAATTGCTCATATCTTGGTTTAGTTAAAAAAATATATCGTCACATTATCTACCACCAAAACAGAATATATGGCAGTTGGCTCATGTTGCGGACAAGTTTTATAGATGCAACAAGTCTTAAACTATTATGGACTTTTGTTATTTTTAACTCCAATTTTCTATGATAACACAAGTGCCATCAATTTATCTCATAATCTTATTTTACACAGTCTTGCTAAACATATTGATGGTAGATACCGTTTTCTTCATGATCATATTGCTAAAATTAACAAATGTCTTCATCATGTTGATATTGAAAATCAATTAACTCATATTTTCACAAAACCCCTTACTTTAGAGCAATTTAGAGTAATTATAGATAAATAAAGCATTGTTCCTCTTGAAGATGCATATTGTGATCTCTCTGCACAAGAATTTATTTTACTAACACTTTTAGTATTACACTTTTAATATTTACTAGTATGTGCATGTGCTCTGCATGTGACTCTCAAGTATAATTGATGGAATATGATAAATAATTCTACACAACTTTTCTGAAGATCAAATTGTGAAAAAAAAAGTTAATGCATAATATAAAACTAATATTGTTTATTTATAATATTACCGTTATGCATATGGGTAACAACCGAGTAGACATACATGTAGAGATATTACTAATAACATATACTATTTTTAGTTGCAATAGATAAAGTGTTGAGATAATTATCTTATTGTCATGGTTCCATTCTGATGTAATTTCCCATACTACTATAATACCAAACTAATTTGTTAATGTTCAAGAAATGAAAATTATTATTAGTACAAATCATTCAAGAAATGCGGTTTTTCAATTTATTTTAGTAAATATCATATTATCTCAATTTGATATTGTTCAACAAAGGCATACACTTCAACTTCATCTTTCACCATCTCTCTCATATTTAATTGAATAAAGAGAGCATGATAGGTAGAAAAGGTAGATATACTACTATCAAAACTTTATTTTCATAGAGATAATTCTTCAACATTTTGAGGTTTTAGTCATTGCATACACACACTTGTATTTGTTTGAGATTTTTGAGTGCAAATTGCACTTTAAATTGTTGATCATTAATATGAATCAATTAAATAAATTATAAATCATATACTAAGTTGAATGTTAGAAATCAAGCATGCAACTTCCTTTATATTAATTTTTCATAGTTATTGTTCCTTTGTATTAAATGTAATGGTTATTCTATTGAAGAGAATCATGAAGTCACAAGATAAATATTTGCAAAGATAGGATATAAATAAAAAAAGATGACTTGTTTAGAAGAATATACATTTTTTGTGTTTATCTCTTTTGAAGTTGCATGAAAAAATATGCCTAATGAGTTCCATTAAAAATTGATATGTATTGAAAACATTATCAAACAAAATAAGTATGGTTGTAAGTGTTTATTCTAAAAGTAATGATATTATTGTCATTGTATCATAAATCATCTTCTATGATGAAAGTTCATTCCATAAGGTAGATAATGTTTTTGTTCAACTAATGTGATGAATACAATATTTTATGTAAAAATTAATTTTTCTATCAATTATATTTTTACTTGAAGATGTATTGTTTCTTATCAGTGCTCTCATCAACATACACTGACATTGTGAAAAGGATTTGTCAATCATTTCAATTTCTATCTTTGAGCAACATGAATTAAGAAACCTACTTTTTTGATGTGTTATCTATGATATTGGTTCCTTAGTAGACCACTTTATTATAAGTATTCACTACAAGTCGTACTTTATTTCTGCTTATGTACTTTTATATTAGCAAAATTAATACATCAACTTCATGGGGCTTTTTTATTTTAATGTATGAGTGGTTTCCATAACCAATGCGATATATAAAATGGCATGGGAAAATGAATTATGATCTCATACCATTTTTTTTGCCATTTAGATTCATTATTGTGTGAGTGCAAGTAAAATGGTTGTATTTGACAACTTAAAACATTATTGCAAAAAAATCTAATTCAACCATTGGAAGATATTAATTGGTGTAATTTGTATACTTTGATTTATTTTTTGTGTACCTATTCATCAGTCATAAATTTTATATATGTCTTATTGCAATGTAATGGTTCTTCATGGCATGTATGTGTGTTAGCTTAAAGTCAATTTCCCATATTTTGGTCCATATTCTATGATTTAAGGAATATCTAATGCACATTTAATTTCTCTTGAAAATCCAATAATGTCATGTGGGAGTCAAAATATATATTTTTTGAAAAGTTTTTTAAGAAACATTTTTCAATATGATTTTGTGTAAATCGATTACTAAACATCTACAAATATGATGCAACACCAAAATTAATTAGAAATATACATATACACCAATCTCCTAGGCCATATGGGGGGTATAAAAATTGGGCTATCAAAGAAGATGCCAAAACATACATGAACGTCGTTACATAAAAAGGAGATAGAACAAGGTTGCATATTTCTATATATAACAAAATCTACATTTACTTTACATCTTCATGTGTTTCCAATTTAACTTTATACACAAAAAAGTAGTTACATGTAAAGTTTGAAGTTCTGGATATAATTTATAATTTGTAACAATAATTTTTAACAAAGAGAAGTACATCAGTTTTTAAAATTCAAGTAAATACTTTCTAGTCGATAAAGGATTCACAATAATAAAATAAATAGATTCATCTAAAAGTCGATTTACTCAAAATATATTAGTGTAGGTGTATTATAGGAACGGTAACCACTATGTAATATATTCATCTAGGACAGTTGTAGGTATGATATAAAAAACAACGATAATATCTTTTCACACCAATTGCTATTTATCTAAAAAAATTGTTAGTACATTTTAAAAGATTTATACTTATACAAATACTTGTTAGCCAATAACTTATATTGTAAAATGTATCACAATTGTTTGTGATATGCCTTTCTTCCTTTAATAATTTTCCACATAGATTTTCTGGTACATTTGAAGACATTGTGAATATTCTAATTTTTTTTCTCTATAAACATTAATTCCAATTCATAACCATGTGGATCTCTCTAAAATGAAGTTATTAAATTTTACCTCAAAATCATCAACTAACTTGTGTTTGTCAGATCAACAAACTATAACATATTGTAGATAATATATAAAAGAACTACTTATCCTACTGAATTTAGATATAACAACTAAATATTTTATGAGAAATTTCTATATAAATACATATCTATAATATGAATCTTCTAGCATCATTTCATGTAAGAAAGAAGCTTAATGAAAAAAACAACTCCAATATGTGAAGATTTTACAGCAACAGTTGGCTGATAAGTTTTCAAAATTATAAACAAGGATCCCATGAGTGTGTAAAACAGTTAACATGAGTGTATGTATTTTTTATAATATAGAATGCTTAATGGTTCTTTATATAAATTTCATGGTGACTTACCTAAATGTCATTGTGACGTCATGAATTATCTTAAAGTTTTGTATCACAAAATTTTAGAAAGTTACACTTACGTTAGTAAGAAAAATGGAAATTAAAGAATAAAACAACTAAATTGAAAGATGAATATGTATATGATGTGAATAAATATAGAGACCACTAAGTTTGCTATCAAATATAATAACTTATTGGATTTATGTGTAAACAAAATCAGTATTGTTTTAACTTAACTGATCGTTTATATGTAGAGAAACTTATAGATGTATCTCTCCTATATGAATGTCTTCTTTATATAGAAATAAAAATTTTGTGAAACCTTTGTTCAATAAATAACGTGATATTAGTTCCTTTAACCAGATTAATATTTTGTGGTAAACAAATACATAAGTATTAGTATTGGATTGCATCCAGGAATGTAGCATCTCAAAAAGGTAGTTGGATGGCATTCTTGACCGACATATGTACCACACTCATAAGGGCTCAAATCCTCTGTATTGGGGACAATGTGTCCGACACATTATGACTTTATACTTTATCATGGGACGCACAAGTCAAGGGACCAAATGTTATGTGACAGGTTGGGACAGAAGTTGGATCATTAGACCAAAATAATGTATCTTTTAGGCCCCTCTCATAAATTATCGAATAAGGTAAGTAGGGACGCCAATTTAACTTTTAAAACATATTGGCTCTTGATTATTCAATTACCAAGGGTTTGAGATTCAAATAGTACATACAAACATGAAATTTTTTTCAAACGAATGATATTTGGATACATATAACATGGGAATTACCCATTAAATACAATTTAGAAGATGCACAATAGAAGACATTGACAAATTGATCACAAATTAATACACAATTGGTCACGACATGATTCCCATATAAGTAGAGGAGAATATTTCTATATTTTTTCTTCTCAAAGTTTACATCATACAGTGTCTTTGTAAACGGATCAGATAACTGATCTGATAACTGATCTGATATCCGACGGATATCATGTAACAATATCCGAATCAGATCTGAAAAATAATGTATGAATTCGGATAAATATCTGATCTGAACCAGAAATCATACATGTATTGTTGTAAGTATATTATATATAAAAAACATTGATATTACTATGCATATATATATGATAAATATCTATATTTTCATATTTTTACATATAGATCATATATATTTGATGATGTATGTATATATTTATCAGATTCATATTTTTTCAAAGTGGATACAACCATATCTGATATCCTATCCAAAATTTTCAGATATGAAATTTGATATCCTAAATCCAATTCAGATTATGCGAATGTCGATTTTTTTTCCAAATTTCAGATTCGAATATGGATCCAACGTATGTGAATATCCATTTATAGGTTTAAGTGTCTCTTAACCAAAGGAAAAGGTAAGAAAGTATATATAAACATGTGATCACTCTTTGGGTATATTAGATTATGGGCACCAAATTACAACAATATCCACTAAAGAATCTTGATTTGTATTTATGTATGATTGGTATTTACTTCTTGTCATTTCTCTATTGATGAGATGTGACAAGTATTATTAATGAGATGTGAACAGTATAAATATTTTAAAGTAACAACATTACATACATATAGAGTCCAATCATGTATGAGGTTTTCATGCTGTTGAGAAACGGTACCTGATTGCACCGATCTCTAATTCTGCCATTGACTCATGTGTGCTTCATTACTAATCGTTGTTTGGATTGGCCAAATCCAACTGTAACATGCAATCTGAGTCCATGCAATCCAATCACACTTAATTCTCAGTGTGATGGTGATGTGGGTCACGGTACTAAAGAGCCATATAGGGGTAATTGAGGATCTTGATCTGGTGAATAAGTAGGCCGTAGAAGTTTCAGTCCACGTCGTTGCAAAATCGCCAGACTACCTCTCTTGTTGTGCTGTGATGCCATCTATACTGCAACTCTTTTGTTGCGTTGTAACCCCATCCACGCTGCAACTTACACTTGGCCGTCATTGTGACCCTATTCACATGCTTCCGTAATCGCGCCTTTATAGTTTTTCCAGAATCTGATGAAGCCAGAGAGACGCAAGGAAGATGATGGTGAGGCGGGAAGGAGGAAGGGTACGAGGGTGTGATTGGACGTGAGGTGTGGTTATATACAGAAGATGATAAGTAATAAAAGAATAGGATAATCAGATGATGGAAACAAAATTTTAGGATAGTAGTTGATAATGTGATCTCCACGGAAGAGTATGAGCATTAATTGAATCAAAAGAGCATGGAAATATAAGCTTCAAGAGAACTTGTCAATCCATTCACGGAGTCCTGTTATTAATGGGACCATCAAAGAGTCTTATTATTATGGGATTGTCAAAAAGCGAAGGACGGAGATGAGTCCTCACACTTAGAATGATAGAATAGTAGATTAAAAATGTTTTAATGCCGTGAACAAGAATTGATTAGTCAAACTCACTCAATATTGATTTCATAACATTGTTCAAAATGTCACCTTTAGTCGACAAAACATTGGACCATTTTCTCGACGAGATTCTCTTGATGGGACCCTCAGTAAATAGTTCACATCTTAGTCAATAACTTACCAAGTCAATACCTCAATTTAACAAATTATGAATCAATAGGGTCTCAGTCGACAAAATTCTCCACTGAGAGTAAATATAGCCTTTGCCAGAATTTTGAGCAACCTCGACCACACTAGCCACTTTTTACCGCTGAAATGTGACGGTTGGTAACTTGGTCGAAGAGTTTGTCGACCAAGAAGGACTCAGTTTTTCTATAAATAGCCACCAATTTGGTCATTTATCTCACAAATCATTGAATAAAATTCTCTAGCATCCTTTAAGCACTCCTTAGAGAATTCCTTCAGCAATATGCATTATCCATCTTCACCACATCTTATTCAACTCAATTCTTGCTCTACTACCTCAATATGGCTTTGTCTTCCACTTGTAGTGACCAAAAGTAGGTTGCATCCAAGAAGGGGTGTTCCAGCTCGGCAGCTCCAGCACTGATAGTCATCACCGACATATCCTTCACTAACGTTGTTGTTGGAGATAAGTACATGTGCCTCACCTCCAAGACACTTCTTCCTTTCCAACTAGTGGAAACAAATGACTTCTTCGAGCTCCAAAACCTTCCTTGCCTATTCTAATTCCAAAGCCTTCGGGAATTTCTTACTCCTTCATTTCATTTTTGGTTTATACAAACCATCCATGAATTTTATTCCAACCTTTTTTGGGACACAATGACCATTATTCCTTCACTTCCATAATTAATGGGTTATCATTTGGTTTTCAAAAATAGATATCCTAGAAATTATGGACATAGATACCACCGAATATGTTGAATATGTATATCTCACAACCGGCAACCCTCTCAACAAACTTTCCACCAATCAACAAGATGAAGTAAGTCTTTGTATCATTAATAGAATCATTTTTGTCTCTAATGCTTCTCCTAATAACAAAAGGGTACTTATGATTCCACATTTCTAACCCCTCAATCTAGGATAGTCAACCTCATCGTTATCTAAAATATTCTTCCTAGAGCAAATAGAGCTAGAATTCCTCAGTTTAGGATGTATCTTATCTATGTAATGTAGGGAAATATGGAGATATAGCAGGCAATGGAAACAAAAGTTTCCTATTATATTCCCCTAAAACCAATGGATCACGTCAATAACTATGTACTGGGAAGGATGGTTTACGAAGTCATACCCCGTCCTGGAGAAAGACCAGTGACAATTCCCTCGTTGTAGTTTATGGCTATCTTCAAATCACACTTGAACACGTCTACAGCAGCTCATGGTTGATCACCATAGATGGAAGCCTGACATTGTCCTCCTAGCAAAAAATCTCCATGCCTCTATAGTGTCCACACGGACCAATCTCTTTCACATTGGAATCTTGTAAGGTGTAACCCCTTATATTTAACTCTTCCTTATTGCCATAATGTAGCAACTGATCATTTAGTTCTTCTCAAGTACTAGTGGATGTTCTTTATGGTATTTCAATGACCTTCATTGGAATCTGACTAATATCATTGTGTCATGTCAAATACATACATGATTATGAGATGAGTATATTATATTGCATACATGATAGATCCAATTTTTGGTGCATATGTCATCTGACTCATGTTCCATTCTTCATAAGATTGAAACATAGGGTTCTTGAGAGAATAATCTCATTTATCATGGACAGATTCCCTCTCACTAAGTCCTTTATGTTGAACCCTTTCAACATCTTGCCAATATATGTACTCAATTTTAGGTTATGAAACTATCCAAAACTATCTCTATAGATCTTGATTCTAATCACATAGGATGTTTCTCCTAATCCTTATTTAAGAAGTTGATTTCAATGCCAAGATTCAACACTTAGAGTATTGAGATGTTATTCCTCGTCAATATGTGGAATATTAATATGTGCTCCCACTAAATCTTTTTAATCACATATTTCACCTTTTATCTTGACTCAAGTCAAACTCTTTGAATTTCTTGTCAAATCAAAGATTCTAGGTTTGAGGAGATTATTTTCAATCTCTAGACTGAACATCGTAGCTTACAAACTTTGTTTGCATTAATGAAGTTATAAAACCTTCAGGTTGTGTCATGTACACATCCTCTCAATTATTCCTTTAAGGAAAGTGGTTTTAATCTTCATATGCCAAATCTCATAGTCTTAGTAAGTTGCAATAATAAGCATGTCAATTGGTGAAGGGATTTCACCATTTCCAACACTTTGAACTGGTTTGAAAACTTTTTCAACCAAATTGTTCTTCTATGTTATCCATGTTGGTCTTTCTACTTGAAATTCAAGTTGTACCTTATAAGTTTAATCCCTCTAGCTGGTACCACTAAGGTCATACCTTGTTGGTGTTCACAGATTGCATTATGGATGTAATGGCCTCAAGCCATTTCTCAGACTCTGCTCCCTCAATAGTTCTTAGTTGATTGTTGACTCGTCATTGACACAATTTTATCGTGCGTATAACGCAAGTGCACGTATCAATGTAATATAGGCCTTGTGAGGCCCGAGTCGAACTCAGGGAAACATAAATTTCAGTAGACTATTACTAACTGGTCACGATCACCTAGACCGATGGGAAAATTGAGTTTGATTTTGCAAAAGAAAATAAAACTAAAAGAAAGCAAAAGCAAATGATGATTAAATGTTTAGTTTAATCAAATTAAATGGGAATCCTTAGGATTGCGGTTTCACTTTGAGGTCTCACTGCACGCAAATCTACACAATTAACATAATGCATTCTCTTTCCCTGATTATAGCCAGTAGTCAGAATTGCTTGCTTCCGCGATACAATTTACTACCTAGTTCTAGGTCAGTTCCACGCCAGTAGTAACTTATACCCTAGATCTAGGTGCTTTAATTATTTCTCTAAGTATCCACCATTAATCGTACATTACCTTGTCTAAGGAATTTATTGATTAATGTGTTAATCGTGCCTTTTCAACCACTAATTCTCCGTCAGAAGTAATTAACAATATTAGAAATTGACTATGGTGATCAAGCATAGTAAATTGCAATGGAAACACGATAACATATCAAGGGAAAGTGAGACAAATTATGATAATCAATATAACATTGTCATACACTGATTCCTCGGGCTACTCTCGGTCCTAAGGATAGAGGGGATTAGCCCTACATGTTCATCTCAACATTACACATGGAGAAAAAAGAGGGAAACATAGATAAACGAATGAAAATATGGTGTAACCCCTGAAACGAAGAAGATCTAGATGATCCTCGGTGCGAGACGCACAATCTGCAGCCTTCTGGCAGTGAAATCGTCTGTCTGCGGCTCTGGAAACATCTGGGGTGTAGCTCTGGGCTCTGTTCTTCTCTCTCCTCTTCTCGAGGACTCGTACAATGGAGTAGAACGTGATACTTAGGTATGGCTGTCTTTTCTTAGGTATAGGCATGACTTACGGCCGCCAAAAGATCGTAGTCATTCGATTGTGGCAATTATGGGTGCAACCCTGATCCAACGGCGTCGATATCATCGACAGGGTGTCGATGGTATCGACCCCCTAGGGTACTGGTGCTTTCTTCAATTTCTAAAATCTGCCTGTTGGCTTCTCGATACTATCGATCAGTGTGGTCGATGGTATCGACCTGGATGCTTTTCCCTCTGGCTTGGTCATTGTTTCCATGTCGATAGCATCAACGGATCCGTCGATGGTATCGACGGGTCCTGGAATGTAAAGTACCTAAAACTAAGAGAAAAACACAAATCAAATCCAAGAAATTTGATAATTCATACGACATAAGATAAAATAAGATATATTTGATGCATACGATGATTATAGGATGAAGGAAATTAATCATGCTATTATAGTCACAAAACAAGTATAAAATTAGCCTATAAATGCGACTCAAAATCCCTGCATCAAACTCCCCTCAGCTTGAGTCTTGCTCGCCCTCGAGCAACAAAACTTTAAAATCTGATTGAGAGGGTCAACTAAAGAACATAATCACAAAATTGATATCTCAATATGATTCCCGCCTACAATTCACATACCGGCCCTTACCAACCACATAACGATAACTACCCTTCAGGCGACAAAAATCATTCATAAGAAATGTCTAACCCAAGATCACAAAAACTATCAAATAAAGCAATTAATATAATAAAATCCTCCGGTTCAGGCTTGGTGCATCTTGTGATCTCCTATCTACGTTGCACATTTCCTAACTACCATCTAAATGGAAGCAGATCTCCTGATATACATGAATGAGGAGAATATCATGTGTAGCCTACCACTTAGAGCAATGGGTGGATGTAATGGGTGGCTATGGAAGAAACGGAAGCACAATACAGTCGATCATGCAAAAACAAAAATGAATGACCTATCATGATGCAAATGCAAATGAAAATGCCTTAATGCTACATTTTTTCTATGAAATGATGCATGCACTATCATTCCATCTCAAAGTGTGATGGAATATCTAAGTAACTACACCTTGTGCTTGTTCTTCCTAAAATGCAGGTGAGAACATGTTCCTTTCTCCCTCTTATTCATACTTTTTTTTCTTTAATTTTTTTCAAGCCCTCATTTTCATAAATGGTAATGGATTATTTGTTGGGCTTCCTTCTCTTTTTTCTATCTGGCACACTTGATGCATTCTATTCGTAGGGTATGGAATAAGTTCAACACCTTTAATTTTTTTTAGAAGAGCATACAACACATGATGTAACACTATATGATCAAAAGATGTGAATGCACTACATTATGACAATTATACAACTAAATGACATGCACTTAAGGAAAAAGTGCACGTATACTACTCTATACTTTTTTGTTCTTCATTTTTCATGCAAAACATGAAAGAATAACTCTAATGCAAGACCTATCTACATAGAATGCAATCAAAGAGTGAAAGACAGTAATGTGCCCCCAGTTCTTATGGTGGAGAGTGAATGAAATTGTGGTGGATCAGATCACAAGACTAATTGACAGAACATTCAGATAGAATTATATGTCTCTCCTTACTGACTTGTGTACAAATTAATCAAGGGGTTTCTCTCTCTCACTACAAATTAAAGTCACGCTATCATTTGGTCAATTTAGGCTCAACATTAATATCAATCCTCTTATCATGAACCATACAGATACAAAATCATGTTCATATGTTTTTAAGTTGACCTACCCAATGAGTTTCACAAGCAATGTCCTCAAGTTCTCATAAGACAAACTTACAATTTCTTAAGGATTTTTCATTAAAAATCATTTTCTCACAAAGCCCCAAGTGAAAACAAGATGACATGCAATTAAATTAGACTCCAATGATTACACTAGATAGATAGTGGATCCTAGAAAAAAGTAAATCTAGCAATTGAGAAAACTAAGATAAAGAAAGATGAAAATTGCAAAAACAAATAAAAGATCAAATAAAATAAAAAAAACTAGATAGATGTTGTTCTAGCACCCCCCCTAAGCTTGAACTCGACTATGGCCTCATAGTCGGAATCTGAACTTAAGAGGTGGAACAGTGATACCCCTTTATTGCTCCAGTGGTGGGTGTGGCGGGTACTGGTGGCCGCTAGTATCCCAAGTAGGAAATTGCCCCTGAAATTTGATGGAAAGAATATGTCCTCTTTTATAACTGTGGTCGGCACTACTAACAGTATGTCGATAGTAGCGACAAGGTGTTGATACCATAGACACCGTCCACGGGTAGGCATTGTGGACCGCTCGATGAAAATTGCAGATCATTGACGTGTGTGTCGATACCATCGATGTGGCCATCGATAGTATCAACATCTGCATATGCCTTTGCTCCTCGTGAGGTCTAGCCCTGCAACTGTGTTGTTGATGTGTTGATACCATCGACTAATGTGTCAATGATATCGAGATTGCTGAGAAGGCCCGGTCTGAAAATCTCCAAACATCTCGCTACCCTCGATGGGTTGGTCGATACAATCAAATCTCGAGCATCTATGTGCTTGTTCCCTTGTCGATACCATCAACGAGGTCGTCGATAGTATTGACGAGATGAAGTTTTGGTAGAAATTTTTATTGTTCCAAATTTGATACCATCGACCCAAGCGTCAATGGTATCGACCATTTCCCAACTACACACTCAACAAACATATCAGGGTATCATTTTTATAAACTAAGTGCTATATTAATGAAAACTACTTAGGAATACGAAAACAAGGTAAATAAACATGTACTTTACTAATGGTTGGGTTGCCTCCCAACAAGCACCCTTCTTTAACGTCTTAGGCTAGATGATACATATATCTTAACCTGGGTTGTCAAGGGATGTCTATAATGATTCATTTGGCAATTTGAATTCAACTCTATCATTATCAGTCCCCAGCGTCAAGTACCCTCGCCCAATGACAGTGATTACATCAGTCATAGGTTGGAACGACCTTCCCAATAACATCTCACATCCTTCAAGATCATGCATGTCCATTACCACAAAGTCAACATGGAAGATGAATTTTTTTACTTTGACTAGCACATCCTCGCATATACCTTGTGGCTTAACAATGGATCCATATGCCAAATAGATTGTCATGGAAGTTTGTCTTGGCTTCTTCAATCCCAGCTTTTGAAAAGTGGCAAGTGGCATAAGATTAATGCCTGCTCCTGAGTGACACTTTTCTTTTGGAAAATGTTGACCACCTATGGAACATGGGATGTGGAAACATCTAGGATCTTTTCTCTTCTTTGGCAGCCTTCCTTGAATTATAGAACTCACTGTTTCATCAACACATACAACATCTGTATCTTTGATCCACTATTTTTTGTTGATGACGTCTTTCATGAATCTTCCATATGAAGGAATTTTCTCATTAGCTTCCATCAATGGAATGTTGATGTGGAGCTTCTGAAAGATCTCAAGAAATTTCCAGAAGTGCCTTTGCTCATTCCTCGTCTTCAGACTATCTGGGAATGGCACGCTTGGCTCCTTCATGCACTTGTGTGGTGGAATATATGTAACTTTAGGAATCTCCTCCCCTACGCTTGCTTCAACGCCACCATTCAGGATCAGATTTGGTACATCATCTGTGGATGACATGACTTGTGGCTGCTTCTCTGTATTGCTAGTGGCTGCTCCACTACAAAGTAAAGCTTTCACCTGCTCTTTCGGAATATGAATCTCTTTAGAACTCAGAGATATGGGCACGGAAATGGTGGAATCTTGGAATGAATTAAATGGCATCCCACATCCTCCTAGAAATCCATACAAACTACGAGGGTATGCAACTTTGTGTTTGTCCTCCACATATATACACATGATACTCTGCTCATGTATCTCCTCGACAGGAAGCCCTGGCCCTTTGTTGACTGAAATATATTTAACATGTTGATGTGGTTGAGCGGGCTCTATATTCCCAGCTGATTTTTGTTGAATGATTTACTTCATCGCAGCCACCTCAGTCGCAATTTTGGGTCATGGTTGTCTCTAGAGTCCTCAGTTGTGCACCATGACTCTGTAGAGTCTGACCAAATTGGTTCAGAAATCCCCCTTGTGACTGAATTTGCTTACTGAATGTATTCATCAGCTCTTGGTTTTGCTTTATTACTTGATTGAGCAACTCATTGCTCTTCTCCTCTACACTCGGCTGGGGTTTTTGCTCCGAGTCTTGTAGAAAATTATTCAGATCCTTCCATGAAAATGTCTTATCCTTCCTCCAAGAGTAGTCATTTCTCCTATAGCCTTGTTGATGCATATATTTTACATATTCTTCCTCGTCAGACCACTTCTCTCCTTCTCTAAGAGCTTCTTGGCCAATAGGTCCATCTTCTCATTTAATGCTTGAATGGCCTTTACATCACCTGAAACTTTGACCTATTTCGGTGCATCTCTTTCACCCCAAGACTGCTTCTTGGCCATATTCTTCAAAATTTCTCAGCACTTAGAACCTATGTTATTTAAAAAGAACCTTGTTCCAGCTGAATCGAGATTGCTACTATCATGTTCTTTAAGAGCAAAATAAAAGATCTTCACTTGGGTTTCAAGATCTAGCCCATGATGTGGGCATCTTTGAAACATGATATTAAAATGCTCCCAAGCCTTCGAGTATGTCTCGCCAGCCTGTTGTTTGAAGTTATGGATCCTTCTGACAAGATCATTTGTCTTCTCGGGTGGCAAATACCTCTCAAAGAACACTTCTATCATCATGTCCCAAGATTCAACATATCCGTCATCCAAATTGTATAAACACTCCCTTGCATTTCCTGCCAAAGATGATGGAAACAATTTAAGATAAATTGCCTCATGTGGAAATCTATCCACTTTCACCATATCACAGTTCTCCACAAATGTAATGATGTGGGCAACTGGGTCTTCATTCTTTAGCCCATGGAAAGCATGTGACTTGACCAACTAGATCAGCCCTGGGTCAATCTTGTAACTCGGTATGTTGATAGCCTATTTCTTGATTGGCCCCTTCTGTGCAGAAGAAGAAGAATAAGCCTTAATCTTCTACCATATAGTCTGTACCTCGGCCATTATGAAAACCTCAAATTCTTCTTCCAATTCTCTGGGTGCTGTATTTATCTGCTCGTCTTCAGATCCCAAAGGCAAAACCTCAGGTTTCGACTGTACGTAGTCCGTACTACGCGTCTTCACCATACACTAGTACCTGAAATGTGGAAAATCGATCAAGTATAGTGCTAGACGAATAAAGAATCTGAAAGATAGACAATTAATATCAATAATTAAAATTGCAAATAAAAAGAAAAAAGTGGCCTAGAGTGGCCGCTTGCAGCACTCGTAGTGCCAAAATTTATCATTTCCCCGGCAACGACGCCAAAAACTTGACATGATTTTACCTTGTGTATAACGCAAGTGCACATATCAATGTAATATAGGCCCTGTGAGGCCCGAGTCAAACTCAGGGAAATGGAAATTTCATTAGACTACTATTAAATGGTCACGATCAGCTAGACCGATGGGAAAAATGAGTTTGATTTTGAAAAAGAAAATAAAACTAAAAGAAAGCAAAAGTGAACGATGATTAAAAGTTTAGTTTAATCAAATTAAATGGGAATCCTTAGGATTGTGGTTTCACAGTGAGGTCTCACTACATGCAAATCAACACAATTAACATAATTCATTCTCTTTCCCTGATTATGGCCTGTAGTCAGAATTGCTCGCTTCTGTGATACAATTCACTACCTAGTTCTAGGGCAGTTCCACGCCAGTAGTAACTTATACCCTAGATCTAGGTGCTTTAATTATTTCTCAGAGTATCCACCATTAATCGTACATTACCTTGTGTAAGTAATTTATTGATTAATGTGCTAATCGTGCCTTTTCAACCACTAATTCTCTGTAAGAAGTAATTAACGGTATTAGAAATCGACTATGGTTATCAAGCATAGTAAATTGCAATGGAAACACAATAACATATCAAGGGAAAGTGAGACAAATTATGATAATCAATATAACATTGTCATACATCGATTAGCCTCGCATATTCATCTCAATAGTACACATGGAGAAGAAAGAGGGAAACATGGAGAAACGAATTAAAATATGGTGTAACCCATGAAATGGAGAAGATTTGGATGATCTACAGTGTGAGACGCACGATCTACAGCCATTCGGCGGTGAAATCGTCCATCTGTGGTTTTGGAAACGTCTGGGGCGTAGCTCTGGGCTCCGTTCTTCGCTCTCCTCTTCTCCGGGACTCGTGCAATGGAATAGAACGTGATACATAGGTCTGGCCATCTTTTCTTAGGTATAGGCATGACTTACGGCCACCAAAAGATCACAGCTGTTTGATCGTGGCAATTCTGGGCGCAACCCTAATCTGACGGTGTCGATACCATCGACGGGGTGTCGACGGTATCGGCCCCCTAGGGTACCAGCGCTTTCTTCAATTTCTAGAATCTGCCTATTGGCATCTCGATACTATCGACCAGTGTGGTCGACGGTATCGACCTGGATGCTTTTCCCTCCAGCCTAGTCACTATTTCCATGTTGATAGCATCGACAGATCCGTCAATGGTATCGACGGGTCCTGGAATGTAAAGTACCTGAAACTAAGAGAAAACACAAATCAAATCCGAGAAATTTGTTAATTCATACGACATAAGATAAAATAAGATAAATTTGATGTATACAATGATTATAGGCTGAAGGAAATGAACCATGTTATTATAGTCACAAAATGAAAAATAACGACACAAAACAAGTATAAAATTAGCCTATAAATGTGACTCAAAATCCCTACATCAGTCATCTTATGACCAACTCACAACATATCTGGGCTACGAGATCTGGGCTACGAGATTCTCAATCCTTTAATCTCAGACATGTTCTACTAGAACTACAAGTTTTGTGTTACATAAGGAAACTTTGAGGTTCCACAACAATTTGTGATTCTCCCTATCCTTATTGTACTTTCTTGTTGACCTTGAACTTTTTGAGTTCTACTTTACTCCCAAAAATTCTCTTAGAACTCATTTATCCTAGTAACAAACATTTTCCTATCAAATTGGAATCGATGTAGTGTTCAACATATTAACATTTATATGGTCTTTTAGATAAATATTTCCAAGAAAACTTTTTCTTATACAAGTTTCAATATTTATAAAAGACATGTTGGGACATTCCCATATCATATCTTATATGGTATCTTTTAAACCATTTTAGGTGGTGCATTGTTTTAGTGTTCAACATGTATATATGAGGAAATTGGAAGAATATATTAAATGACAATCACATTGTGACTCACTAGGATGTGGTTCCTTTTTTCTGATACATCATCATGTTTTAGGTGGAGTTTCAGGAATGACGACTGGCCCCACAGACCACCACTAGCCTTAACTACGCACTTTTTCCTCACTCACGCGCATGTCTGGGTCAACTTCCTGACTGGTCACCTATCCTAGTACTACTCTAAGTTGAGCACGCTTAACTATGGAGTTCTTTAGCGATGGGCTCCTGGAAAAGGAGGTGCACCTTGGTGATATGGGTATTCCAATCATTCCTTTTTAGATCATCTTATCAGAGGCCTCAAAGTCCTGGGATGTTACCGTATAGAAAAACATCAACATGTATTCTAGAAGTGCATTTCTTATATATGTGCTCTAGATGACAATGTTATAGATTGTTTGAGTTACAATTGTAATCCTTTAGGTATTTATGTAATAAACATTCATCTTTAGATCCTTTCATATATAGATCACTTGACATTTGGGGTGTTGCCATACAAGATCACATATTTGAAATAAAACCATAAACAACTCTTTATTCATTATCATCCTTGTCCATACAAGATGCATAAACTAAAATGTTTCCATTATTGGCATAATGAAATAGCAGTTCATCTAACTCTATTACATGCCCTACGGGCTAAGATAAATTCTTAATGTAGACTAAAGTTGAAACAAATTTTGCTTCACACAGTCCATCCTTGCCCTTTAGTAAAAGTTTACTTCTTATCAGATCATGCATATCAAACATATGTTAAATCTACATCTATCACATACCTAAGATGAAGAAGTATTTAGATTTATCTCATAACGTATATACCTGAAGTGGAGATCTCTATTTCTACCTTCCTATTCTTTAGTTCATCCATGTAGAGGGGGCAATTCCTCTTCCAGTGTCTAGTCTGGTGACAATGGTGACACTTGCCTCTCTTATTCACTCCTCCCTTTGTCTTGAGTGTTGAATACTTGGGCTTCTGGACAGATTTAGAACTCCTCTTAGCTTTGACATTGCCTTTAGACTTTCCCTTTGATTTGTTGATCATCATCACAGACATGGGATTGTCCTTCTTCATTTTTGTCTTAGTTGTTCTCAACATGCCATGTAACTCTATCAATGACTTGTCAAAGCCATTCATGTTGTAGTTCATGAAAAATTGACTATATGACTCTAGTAGAGACTGTAAAATCACATCAGTGACCAACTCTTGACCCAAAGGGAATCCTAGTCTAGAAAGGTTCTCCAAATCCATAATGAGCTTGAGTGCATGAGGACTGACTAGATCTCCTTCTATCATTTACATTTGAACAATGCCTTAGAGACATCAAATCTCTCATGTCTTTCCTGAGCTTTGAACATGTTCTTATGATGTGTGACCATCTCAATAACATCTTTGTTCTCATGCTCACTCTGCAAGTCATAGTTCATGGAGCATAAAATAAGGCATTTGACATCAATGACATCTTCAGTGTGCTTTCTTGTAAGCATCCCTGTCAGCCTTAGGTGCATTGGGAAGAGGTTCTTCTGGTTCTAATGTATCTAGGACATAGAGCTTGTGCTCCAGTGTGAGAATAATTCTTAGCATCCTAAACTATTCATGGAAGTTATTCCCATTCATTTTTCTCTTCTCAACGAATGATCACAGAGAATATGTGTTGTTGCGTGTTTCCATTTGATTCTATAACAAAAATTTGTAGTTTTGTCAAAAACTCATTTTTTATTTGATTTGAGTTGATCTGTATGAATTTGATAATGTTTAATTAGGCCTTCGCTCTCATTATTTCTATTCAAATGGATAACCCTCAATTATCAATTTGGAAGATTGTAGCGCACAATTTTCTAATGAGCCAAGATCCAAAATAATTTGATTATTACCAAGACAACATCAGCATCCATAATTAATCATTGGGGTAGGCAACTTTTGCCAATTGCATCTTATGCAATTCTTGGATTGAATTGCCATAGTCATTTGCATGTATCTAGATTCTTAATCTCATTAAGGACATCCAGTTAAGCTCAACCAAAAAGCCAAAACAATATAAATGTACCACTCATGGCAGGCCCACGTAACTACCATCACACTTCAATGAGAGAGACAATGCACCACACTTTGGTGTAACCTACGCTTCGTCAAGTAAGATTTTCATGTGTGTTGCTAATGGAAAGCATCTTAGACTTAATATTCTTGATTGAGGGATTTTATATATATGAATATATATATATATACAAATATGTATCCAATCACCACATATTATACTATGTATCATATACATGCTATATCCCACAAATGTAAACATGCAATTTAAAACATTAGTGATGGTTATGGTCATACTATTGTAATTCCTTAGATCTAAAAGAAATCACAACCACCTAGGTCTACATCACATGCATGAACCTATTGTTTGTGTAGATATGTTCTTGAACCAATTTGAGTTTATCAGTTCAAAATTTGAATTGGTCATCTCACCTCTTGGACGGTCAATTGGTCTGTTAAACTAGTTGTCTGGCCTCCTATCCTAACTGATGTCTAGATTCCTCCAAACGGTCGATTGGGCCACTAGACGATAGGTTCGCCTCTTACGGTTGTCCTCCTTAGTCCTCAAAATGGTCATCTTGTGTTGTGAAATGTTCATCTCGACTAATGTTGGGCATCTTCTTTGTTGTTTCAAAGAAAAATAAACAATCCTATTGATAAAAAAACTTATTGGACTGTAAAGAGAAACCTCTAGTTACATTCAAGGGTGAGCATAGGTGAAAAAATAACACGTTTACATTGGTAAGAAGAGGGTAGAGGCTCGGTATACAAGTTGAGATAAAGTAAGAAAATAAACAAACCATCCAACCATACACAGATATATGGGTTAATGGCCATAACCAGGCTATACATCCACCTTCAAAACCAATTTTAGGGTGACACATGTAAATTTCATATATATATATATATATATATATATATATATATATATATATATATATATATATATATATATATATATATATATATCTGTGTGTGTGTGTATTAGTTTGGGATTGTATGTGGTCTTTAAACGAATATGCACTTTAGCCAAATTAAATATTTGCATCGTATCCAATAAATAAAAGGCAAAAACTATAATCAATCAAATCAACAAAATCTCAAAATATAGTAGATTGGCATGGATCTGATACCACTGTAGGGAAATATGGCGACAGAGAAGGAAGCTGAAACAAAACAAAATTCTATCATATTCCCCTTAAACCAACGAATCACGTCAAAAACTATGTAATGGGAAGGATGATTTACGAGGTCATATCTGGTCCTGGACTATGTCCAGCAACAATTCCCTCTTTGCAGTATGAGGCTTTCTTCAAGTAACACTTGAACATGGCTACAATAGCTCCTGGTTGATCACCACGGATGATAGCCTGACATTGTCCTGCTAGTAGGAAAAGCTCCAAGCCTCTAGAGTGGTCCACACAGACCACCAATAACTCATATTGTTCTAGTAGAACAACCAGGAAGGAGTAGTCCCTCTCTGTTGTTGTACTACAACCAACTCGCTCTCCCACAATTGTTGTCCTTTTCTAACCCTCCCTTTATTGGGTAGGACTTGCACAGGTTCTCTCGGTTGCCACAACCAGAGAAGACATATAATTTTTAGAGACAATTGAGTTATTTCTTAGAAGCCCCCAGTACCCCTCTATTTATAGAAGGGTTAGGCTCAGGGTACCCAATTTGAGAAGGAGTAGAAGGGACCAGAATTCCACAAATTTTCAAACCTACATGCGGAGAAATGATCGTTCATGGGTGAACCAATCGATTGGCATGTGAGACAATCAGTTCAACCCTTGAATAGGTCATTTCATCATGTTTTTGAATAAAAATTGTATTGAAAATTAATATCCAATTTAATGCACAACATGACTGATAAATGTATATTTATCCCTTTATTTACATCTTTTAGATATCTTTCTAGGATTATTTTGTTATTTATCTTCTTCATTTTCTTATTAATTGTATTAGTTTGGAATTTTTATTTATTTATATTTTTAAATATATTTTCTTGTTTTTTTTGTAGAAAAATAGCTCATGACTAAATTCCCCTAGAAGATATTTTTGCACAAATTCCCGCAGTGTCTGATTTCAGTATATACCTTTCACCAAAATTGGTATAACATCCACATCCCAAGGCGTAATATAATGTGCAAGTATGCATTGGAAAGAGTATTCAATTATATACTACAAAAATATATTTTTGGACCGCTTCCAAATTTTTGACTGGCCCAAAAATACACTTGAAATTGCTGTTGTGGGAAATTACTGCAAAAAGAATGCAAAGCAATCAATTTTTTCCTCTATTGACTAGATCTAGAATGTTAGCAGCCGCCGCCGACCATTTCCTTTGCCCTAAACCTAATGTATACCCCCCCTCCTTCTCCTATAAAAGGAGGGGCACTTCCTCCTCATTGGACCATCTTGGATTTCACTTTTGTACTAGCATTCTTGGAGCATCTCATTCTTGTATTCTTCTTCTAGTTTTGCAATAAAGTAATTTTTCTTGAAGCATTGTTCATTCTTAGATTGTTCCTCGAATCTTTTATTTCATTTTTAGATCTAGATCTCCTTTTCCCCTTTCTTTAGTTCTGGGGCAAGGAATTAAGAACTTGGTCATTTCATTGTCTCTAGCATAAGGATTGATTTTCTATTTTGGGATAGACTATGGCCAAGGTACTTTCTTCCTCCGTCTCCCCCTTCTCCTCAACTATGAGTGAGTGTTCTATATCGAGGCAAGGGGAATAGCCCCTTAGCCATGGTTTGATCAAATTAGTTTTAAACGATTTCTTTTAGACGGCGATGGGTTTATTAAATCGATAATCTAGCGAAGTAATTACTCGTTAGATGTATATGTTAACCCGGATGGAAATCTGGGTTTAGAACAATTAAACCAATTCGCATAGAGATTCTGATGTGACCGCGGATTTATCTCTTTTTGGATGACGAACTAGGAAACATGAGCACCAAGACCAATGGGCTCATGTGGCGTTCATCTTTTGTGGGTTTTTGTGATTCACATGCCATCGCCTATTTGTCGATTAATTGTTAATTCATTTTCTTTCCATGGCTAAGGAGGTGAAAACCCCTAAGCCTCAATTCTCTTCCTTTGATTTCAATCACCGACTATCTCATTTGTTTTAGTTTTTAGTCTTTTTTTCATAATTGTTGTGCTAACAACAATCTTGTTTACCTTTTGTAGGGCAAATAATATTTTAAGTACAATTTAATTTCAGCAATTTCCTTCCTTAGTGTAACCATTCATCACCCAAACCAATTTTATTTTTTGTTCCAAATATGAAAATACCAAAAACAAATAAATAAGCTATTCAACAATTGGGTTTTTAAGAAACAATCTTTAAAAGTTGTCCTTTGGGATTCGACCCTTTCTATACTAGCCTTAACCGGAAATTTAAAAGGTTTAAACTCTAGGATTAACAATCTTAGTGATTGGTGTGTTAAGCGACGTATATCGATTTGGCGTCATTGCCGGGGACAATGGATTTGTTTCTTTTGAACCCCAAAAAATTTTGAAAAACTTTTTTTTCTTTTTTTATGCCTTCCGAGTAACATTCCGGAAGTGCTACTCCTCCTTCTGCTGAGTTTCCATTCTGACAGACTATTTTTTTCTGCAAATACACTAGTTTGTAAAAAATTGTTAGTTTGTAATTTTTAAACTTGTATCATAATCCCTTAGCTTTGCCTTTTAATTTATGGTCTTGTACAAATCTTTAGTTCTTTTTTTTTTTAATTCTAACAAAAAACCTTTTCAAATGGAGTGGGCATCCCAATATCCCCCACAATGTTATTATTGTGGTCTTTACAACCATGCATCTCTTGCATGCCCGACTCTACCCCATGCTTATGATAGCACCCCTTTTAATTGTGAGCCCTTTCATCCTAGTGGGTATAGTGTGAATCCACATTTTTCTGAGAACCATTATGGGGAATCTTGCTATCCATATTCTAATGGGGGATATGATCAAAAAAAATTTGTGGGGTATAACCAACAAAACCTTGGGGGTTATGAACATGTTTATGAAACCCAATATAATCCTCAACAAGAAGAGAGACCTAGGGCCCTAGAGAAGATAGCAGTAGAAGGAGAAACAAAACTAAAAACCAGCAAGGCTTTCTTAACCACCCTACTAGAAGCCCAAACCCAAAATATAGATTGTTCAAATATGTTTCCTCATGAATTGGTGACACCTTATAATATTGAATCTTCCTACCAAGATGGACGTCATGGAACTTACAATCCACCATCTTTTGGAGATTATTATGAGGAGCAATGCCACCCAAAACAATATGAGGGGTACTATGGCCAAGGAAACTATGGGGAGTGTGGTGAGGATGGCCAAAATTTTAGGGTGTATAAATCCTATGGTGAAACACAATTTAATCTTGAACTGGAAGAGAGACTTAAGGCCCTAGAAAATATGGCAGCAGAAGGACAAGCAAAACTTGAATCCAGTCAAGCCATGTTAGCTACCTTGCTAGAGGATCAATCACAAACTCCCCCTATAGATATTGAGCAACCCAAGATGGTTCTTCCTAGCGATAACGACGATGATGATCCTATTTTTGTGTCATATATGTTGGATCCTGAAGAAATAGCACAAAAAATGGAGCCATATTTTGCATGTGGTGAGGACGTGGGTATCCCTATCTTTCCTTTACAGACTTTACTACTTGAATATGAAAAATCAAAGTAGGAGAGTCAATCTAAAAATCCAACTACTCCCTCCACTACTTACAACAATCCAATTGACATCAAAGACCAATACCCTTATTTTGAGTCTATTTTGGATAATAAGCATCCAACCCCCTTTGACAAAATGATTCCACACGTTCTGTCACAACCAATTCCCATTCCATGCACAACTGATTTAGAAGAAGAGACACAACCCTTAGGAGAAGTCTACATACCCCCTTCCACTGACTGCAAGGAATATGTCTGCATTTTTATCCCTCATGAACCCTTGGGAACTCCTTGCATAGAGGAACTAGAGTTACATGCTATATCAACCATGAATCCCATCTATCCCAAGGTTGATTGCATGAATTTTGAGCAGAGAAAAAATACTTATCATGCTGATTTAAATTTAGTTGTCCCTTTCATATCACCACCGATTCTCCTACATGCAGGTCAATATGACCGAGAGAAACCAGAGCCAGATCCTCCTCCTAACTTTGAACATTTGGCACTGCATGTGTTACCAGTCGGGTACCCACCAACCTCCCCCAATCCACATCCATCATCAACACTTCCTTCGCTATTGATGGAAGATATGTGGATCCTATTGGAGAGAATGCGAGGTGAAAGCAAATATGAGCACCCCACTGAACTTCTACAATTACCCTATCATAGGGTACACTTTGAATCTCCTCAGATAAAGGTCCCAGCCCTCATACACATCCCCTTCAGCTGGACATTTTTCGAACTACCAGGGCCACCTAGAAATCATTGCTCTTCTCTTCCCTCCATCTCGGGTTTCGATTTTGCTCGGGACGAGCAAAATTCTGAGTCCGGGGTGGAGGAGGGTGGTATGATTCTATTCCACCCCCTATCTTTTCCTTATTTGTTTTATTTTTCCTTTTCATCTTTTTTTTATTAGTTACTTTAGTGTATGGCCCTTATCTAGTCGGCCAATTTTTCTCCTTAGTTGTAAAAAGGCCATTATCTAGTCGGCCCATTAATTAGACGTATATCATTTTACCCCAAATTGAATTTAGTAAACTTTTTGCAAAGACAATTACAAATTACCATTTCTGAAACCACCATGTCACCTAGGACCCCTAATAACATGACTCCTCGGAATAGTTGGCAAGTCAGAGGAATCGATCAGAACCAAGCATAAAAATGTCCCTATATTTAAGCAATGGATTATCTTGTCATAAAATTTGTATGATGTGATTTATAAAAATACTCTAACAAGAGAAATGACACTCTCTGACAAAAATATATGAAAAAAATTGAAAGTTATAAGCACAAGAACATCTCTTCCTTCCCTCTATTTTTCTTCTAAAAAAGAGAAGCAAAGAATCACCACCAGACAAAAATCAAGTCTGGGGTGGCATGCTTCCTAAAATGAAAATTTCATACCCCACAAAGGGGCGTACTATCAAAACATGCCAAAAGTGCACATGAAAAAAATTGTGACCAACGTAGCCACAACTCCATAAGTTCATATTTTGAGTCTAATAGAGGAGGGATCAATATATTTTTGTCACTTCTTTCTTTGTTTTTACACCCCCAAATTTGTCCTATTCTTGTGTAATAACTAAAAAAAAGAGTAATAAAAATTGAGAGTGTCAAAGCGAAAGTAAGACGATGCCTATTTTTCTACAAATTCTTATTTTAGAAGCTAGATGTGACAATTGTTTTGATAGGGAATATAGAATTTTATGCTATGTGGTTCTAGGAGATTGGGTCACTTGGCCAAAATTTGGAGGTGAGGACTGTAGTGATGTTATTAAGGTGAGGATGGTATATTGGGAGTATAAATTGGACTTTATTTGTGATTTTATTTGCTTGTGGACAAGTAAAGATTCAAGTATGGGGTATTTTGATAAATGTATATTTATTCCTTTATTTACATCTTTTAGATATCTTTCTAGGATTGTTTTGTTATTTATCTTCTTCATTTTGTTATTAATTGTATTAGTTTAGAATTTTTTATTTATCTAGAGTTTTAAATATATTTGCTTGTTTTTTTGTAGAAAAATAGCTCATGACTAAATTCCCCTAGAAGATATTTTTGCACAAATTCCCGCAGTGTCTGACTTCAGTATATACCTTTCACTAAAATTGGTATAACACCCACATCCCAAGGTAGAATTTAATGTGCAAGTATGCGTTGGAAAGAGAAATTAATTATCTACAGTAAAAAAACATATTTGAGGACCGCTTCTGAATTTATGACTGGCCCAAAAATATGCTTGAAATCGTTGTTGCGAGAAATTACTACAAAAAGAATGCAAAGGAATCAATTGTTTCCTCTATTGACTAGATCTAGAATGTTAGCAGCCACCGCCGGCCATTTATTTTGCCCTAAACCTAATGTATACCCCACCTCCTTCTCCTATAAAAGGAGGGGAACTTCCTCCTCATTGGACCATCTTGGATTTTATTTTTGTACTAGCATTCTCCGAGCATCTCATTCTTGTATTCTTCTTCTAGTTCTGCAATAAAATACTTTTTCTTGAAGCATTGTTCATTCTTAGATTGTTCCTCGAATCTTTTATTCTGCTTTTATATCTAGATCTCCTTTTCCCCTTTCTTTAGTTCTGGGGCAAGGAATTAAGAACCTGGCCATTTTCATTGTCTCTAGCATAAGGATTGATTTCCTATTTTGGGCTAGACTATGGACAAGGTACTTTCTTCCTCCGTCTCCCCTTCTCCTCAACTATGAGTGAGTAGTATCATATCGCGGCAAGGGGAACAGCCCCTTCGCCATGGTTTGATCGAATTAGTTTTAATCGATTTCTTTTAGACGGAAATAGGTTTATTAAATTGATTATCTAGTGAAGTAATTACTCATTAGATATATATATGTTAACCCAGATGGAAATGACCATGGAAATCCGGGTTTAGAATGATTAAACCAATTCGCATAGAGATTCTGATGTGACCGCAGATTTATCTCTTTTCAGATGATGAACTAGGAAACATGAGCACCAGGACCAATGGGCTCATGTAGAGTTCATCTTTTGTGGGTTTTTGTGATTCACATGACGTTGTCTATTTTTCGATTAATTATAAATTCATTTTCTTGCCATAGCTAAGAGGTGAAAACCCCTAAGCCTCAATTCTCTTCCTTTTATTTCAATCACGGACTGTCTCGTTTGTCTTAGTTTTTGGTCTTTTTTTTATAATTGGTTTTTATGCTAACAACAATCTTGTTTACCTTTTGCAGAGAAAATAATATTTTAAGTACAATTTAATTTCAGAAATTTCCTTCCTTATTGTAACCATTCATCACCCAAACCGATTTTATTTTCTGTTCCAAATCTGAGAATACCAAAAACAAATAAATAAGTTATTCGAAAATTGGGTTTTTCAGAAACAATCTTTAAAAGTTGTCCTTTGGTATTCGACCCTTTCTATACTAACCTTAACCGGAAAGTTAAAAGGTTTAAACTCTAGAATTAACAATCTTAGTGATTTGTGTGTTAAGCGACACATATCAATGACGTCAACACAAGTCCTTGAATCAATCGAATTGAACCTCCAACTGCTTGGTTCACAACCTGAGCTGGTCGGCTAATGGACTTGAGCCGATTGGTTCACTTCCTAAACCGTTCGGTTCATGTTCAATAATTTTCTAAGTTGGTTCTATTGACCTGACATGCTGAAATAGTTAATTCAACCAGTGTTCTTTAAACTAAATATCGAACTCTTTAGTAATAAAGTTTAAACCATATCTTCATGAAAGAACTCCTATTCCAAGTGTATCCTATATGTATGACCCTATAGGTTCCAAGTTACATTGGCAGTTTATGTCCATAACCCATTTATGACATCACAAACAAAGAGCGGCATCTAGTATCACATCATTGCTACCCAAGTAATTGCAAAGTTAGAGGAAAACTTCAGTCTACAATCTATGATTGGTGTTACATTGATTGTCTATTTCCTTTGTCACTGATATCCGGATTGAACTTGAGGCATGAAACCATCATCCTTTTAATGTTCAATCCATGTTACATGAACTAGAGAAGACTTTCTAAGATATAGGTGACCTCAGTATCATATATTGATTCACTTGTGCATGTGCATGCTTTCCTCTGTCTCACTTATCAAGTGGATAGGATATCAAACTCTTGTATAAGAGACAAATCTCATCTACATCACTCACATTCATCCACATGTCATAGTGCATCTGATCATCACCTTTATGGCAACCCTTATTCAGGATCACAGTGGATGATATCAAAGTACATTGAACGACATATGATGAGTGTAGTGATTTCAGGTCTAAGAACCACAATCACCACCTACAAATGAGAGATGACTAAGACCACCAATTGTGGTTCTCATGTGTTACTATCAAGGAGGATCTGACTGATACACTGCACTCCAAAGGGTATCTATGTGCTTGGTTTGATATCACATATATCATGGCTGATGAGATTCTATCATCAACCAACAAACACTCTAGTGTTAAGTGTCATTATTGTTTATTTGTCGTCCACAATGACATCCAACTAGGTACATAACAAGAATGCACATACTCTCAACATTAGTATGATCTCACTGTTCATGTCATCAACCTGAAGACATACATCTTGAGTATTGTTATTCTTTAGACATTGATTATGTTTCCTCATTATCTCATAATTGAGTTAAACAGAATAAATCAGAATATTGCCTCTATTATTAATCAAATCCTTTATAAGATATGCCATCACAATAATTATATGATTGGCTCTCTTTGCATACATACCAACATGCAATTCCTAAACACATTCATGTCAACTTTGTTTGCATTATTCTCCCAAATATGATTGATTTCTCTAGAAGTCAACCCTATGCCAATTTTTCTTGCCAAATCATTGAAAATTTCATTGGCAAAGACGTAGTTGAATTAGGTTATACCCATGATCAGTGTCCCCAAAGAATAACCAAAAAGCATGGTTGATGAATTGGGAATTGACTTTGGGCACAAAAGGGCTAGAACTAAAGAAGGCACGTCCCAAGAATCCATTCCTCCACCTTCTTCTCCTCTCCCTAGTTACTCTATGGAAAGTAATGCAAATGATGTCTCTTATCTTAAAGGAGTATCCTTTTAAGTTCGGAGACACTTTGACTACAACCACAATTTAATGACCTATCTTAACCAAAAAATGCAATCTTTGACTCCAAGTACTCCTGATAACTATCCCTATGCCTCATACCCCGGGAGTATCTATTCATTTAACCAATACATCAACTACACTCAAGTCCAACCTCCACCATCAACTGAACTTACAAATACTCAATACTCCACCATGCCACTCCAAGACATAGCCTCCCATTTTCGATTTGACAGAGCACCCACTTTCCTTGAGGCTTATGTTCTTGCAAAAATTGGTGTACTAGATTGGGGAACTCTTGTGAAATACTATGACATTGCACCTTTCTATGGGGGATATCCAGAGGTGGATGCGATCCTTGATTCACTCAAGTGGCATATTTTTGTAATCATGTGGCTATCCTTATGTATTTTCTTTTGAGCAATAAAGCTATGTAATGGAATATTTTGTCAATGTATTGTGTTTGCTTAGGTACTTGTTCATGACAATACAATTGTGTCTAAACTTGACATTTTTGTTAAGAACAATATTAAGTGGGAGTATGCAACTAATGGGGAGTATTCTTTTAGTTTTTGAGATGACAAAGGGGATCAATAATTTAAAAGAAAAACTTAATGCAACTTGATTCCTTGAGTTTTTACAATTTTGATTGAGTTTTGAGTTTATAGACACATTGCCATAAATTAATTTTTGCACTTGACATTGAGAGTTGGGTGATACATTCCATATCTCTCTAATATAAATGTGTAAACATTTTTGAGACAATCAAGGAATAGCTCACCAAGGTATAAATATTTCATTTTAAGTTTTTCCTTATAGAGATGTTTGCCATCTTCAAAAAGGGGATTGTTGGCTGAATTGGAAATTAGCTTATCTTCTATTTTGATAATGACAAAAATTTCTTATTTGTGGAATTAATGTACTATCTAAGTGTTCCAAGTACCAAGCACATCTTGGAAAAGATTAATCAAGATTGGAGTATCAAATGCTTGAATTTTCATTTATATGTGCTTACTTGTAGTACAAATGTACAAGAATTTAGAACTCATGTAAATCAAGCTATGGATCAACCCCACTTATCCCAAACATATTCATATTTCAAAACTGAGTGTCTAGGATAGGTAGGTCACATTAGAAAAATCATTAGATAGGTTTTCCAAAAAAAATCACACCTATATCAGTCGAGAAAGTTGTCAACCGAGACACCTTCAGTCGAAGAAATTGTCAATTGAAAATCTACTTCAAGAAGGTTTCAGAGCACTAGAAGAACCTTTACAATACATTTAGCTTTGAGTCATTCTTGTTCAAAAATGGTGTCGACCTAAACACTTTTTGTCAAAGATTTCATGGACTTATAGTAGACCGTCAAACCAATTGACCAAGAAGTTAGAATGACATATAACCATTAGAATCAAACTGCACACTCAAGCCACACTTGGTCGAAGAACTTCTTGACTGAGACACTTCCAGCTGATCAATTTGTTGACCGCAAATGGTTCTGGAATTTTATTAACAACCAAAATATTTATTCAACTACATTGACTCAAATAAATGGCTATTTCTCGACCTAGAACACTCTAGACACTCCCCTAAGTTGCCCTAGCCACTTATAATCCATTCCAATAAATGATTGTGGTCTTAGGACACCCCAATCAAAACTTGCACACTTGAGATACAATACTTTAGCAATTTCAGTTATAGCATTCTACTGGCAATATTCTACAACTGCTATTTCGTATCCTACCCATAGTTTCCCAACACCACCACACATCATTGGCATATCCACTGTGGTATTGGTTCATAAGCTTGATCTAGGACATTGTTGAGCTAAATTGGTGTACTCTCTCTTCCAATCCTCATTCTTTGTTCTTGCATTGCGGTTGGACTACTACAAGGAGACGAGGTTGTCCCAGACCTCGTATGAGAAAAATGAGTCTTCTCACAAGTTCTCTTCCATGGTCATCAAAGAAGAGGAGGTGATTTGGTGCTCTTCCAAGTCCGTGAAAGAAGAGGTTGTTTGGTGCTCTTTTGTTTCCATGAAAGAAGAGGTATTCAGTTATCTTCCATGTTTGTGAAAGAAGTGGTTGAGTAGGTGATCTTCCACGGCCGGTAAAAGAAGAGGGTAAAATTGTAGGAATTTTATTTTGTAATTTGTCCAAATAGATAAATAATAAAATTTATTGTTGCAAATCCTTTTTGGAAACAACTAGGTAGTGGACTGATGTCTTAGATACAATCACTCTAAGTCATGTCTCTTCTAGTTGCCTGCTTTTCTCTTATTTTTTTGAGTTAAGTTTTTTTTAATTAAAAATTTTCTATAAGCTCTATTCACTCCTTCCTTCTAAATCTTTCAAAGGATACCATGGCATCCTATAAGGCATGTGTTACATAGAGGAGGCGCGTCTCTCACTAAATTACCCATTAAATTTGCTAATTCACTCCCCTTAATGCTAATTATATACCTATGTAATGACTCGTAAATGGAAACCCCAATGGTTTTGAGATTTTGATGATGGGTTTTATTCCTAGTAAAAACATTCCTAATAACATCAACACCTCTATTTAAATTTGTAGGGTGACTATGTATATCTATATTGTAGATGTTAATCCAATTAGTATGTCATATTGATTCCCAAACTGAATAGGTTCAAGTATTCGAGTGTGGGTCCCAAATAAGTTTTATTGATTTAGGTGAAGTATAATTGGAATCTATACTTGAACTCCAAGAAAATTGAAAAAGGAATGAATATTGATGGAACTTATCAATAGAGGTTTTCAAGAGAGGAAATTTGGAAAAAAAAATAGCTCAAAATAGATTTAAGAAATCATGTACGTTACAAATCTTGACCCGTTAAAAATGATTTCATCCTCAAAATCGGAATGACCATAGTCTAGTTAGGTAGTATTCTTCACCCCTTAAAGGATTCAACTATAAATCCAAATAGGCATGTCAACTACAATGTAGCATCCTTAACATTCTCTAGACCATTACCATATACCATGTTCTAGGTTTTATGGGTTTTCATGTGACTCTCTTCTACGATTTTCTCATATCTCCATGATTGTGACTTAGCTCAGGAAATCATGGATAAAGTTCTCTCCATGAATGTGAATTAGCTCAGGAAACCAAGTACATATATATTATAAAGAAAGTATTTTTGGATGGGAAACATTTTGATGAAATCCTAAAAATGGCCAAAATCAAGGCAAGAACTAAGTCACAATCACCTATTACCAACATTCATCATACTAACCACTGCTTGACCATACTAAATGCCTGACTCGATTGTGAAAAGGAGGTCCATGTAGGAACTATAGGGTCAACAGATTAATTTCAATTATGGCATAGGAAAGAAGGATATTGTTCTCTATAAATTGGGATTTGTAAGTCAAACTTAGGGATTCTTATTTCACTATTCACCATTTAATTTCTAGTTTGTTCAATGTTGTAATCACATGTTTTTTTACATCCTAATTTGGGTTGACAATAATGTATATTATTTATTATTTTGACCAAGTGGTAAAAATCACCTTGGCTGGGTCAGTATTCAAAGTAATGAAACTGCACCACCACCAAAGTGGATCGGGAGTAATAATGCCAGAACCTTCACTAAGAATCCTTCCATAGACACCTCATCTCAATCTATTTACATGGTGACATTATTAAGTGGTGCATTAGATGACTAATTTTACCTAAATTTGTATTTCTATATTAGGTGAATAGGGTCAGCAAGACTAGGGTTGGTTGTAACTACTTGCCTAAGTTCTATGTGTACAAGTTAATAACCCTAACTTCCAAGAGACATGGATGAGTGTCAACTCTTCATAGATTTGATACCATGTTGAAAAGACCCAGTCTTTATGATCAAATATATACAAAATTGTATCAAAAGTATAAG